>CM064581.1:6666845-6778523 GCA_032716605.1 Paralithodes platypus | reverse complement strand
ATACATTTGATATATCGTACACAGAATAGTCTACAATAAATAATCAACGAGTCGGACCGAACTTTATCAAGTAATGTGTGTGTGTGTGTGTGTGTGTGTGTGTTTTGGGTGTACAGAGCGTTATCAGCTCCAGATAGTGGTGGTCCATAGTGCTAAGAAAGTCCCAATCGAAAAAAAAAAAAAAATCTGCCCTCTAAGAAGAAAAGAGGATGATGGGATTGGGGGGGGGGAGGGGGGGGGGGGGCCGGAGGAAGGAAATGAGGAAATAGATGAAGAGGAAAATTGAGTAAATGGGGAAATGGGAGATTAGGAAAAGGAGTGATCGAGTTGCGGGGATTTTTTTTTTTTTTTTTTTTTAAGTTGCTCCCTAGTCCCCATCAAACTTTAAAAACAAAATTCGAATTTTATTTGTACATTTTTCGGTTATACAAGGTCCCGGGCCGAAGTCAGATTCCTCCTAAATGGACAGTCTCCTCTCTCTGTCCCATGAAATATTGACACCTAAATGTCACGAAAGGTCTTAAAATTGACAAAGAAATGGGGGCCAAGGAAGGAAATAAGGATATGGGCGACTAGATAAATGGATTAACCCGTTCTGTACCGTCGAAGTCCATTTATTTGTATTCTGGCTAGAATTAGGTAATTTTATTCCGTTTCAAAAAATGCTCCAGCAGTTACAACTCCGAAAATTCATCCTACACCTTTTTTACTACCACAGACCCTTCACTAATTGTCTAGATCGGCCTAAAAGCTCAATACTGAAAAGAACGTAACGGGTACGAAGGGTTCACGAGGAATATAGTTAGTTGGTTAAGGGACGAGGGTGACAGGGATTATGCTTCCGTGACATAACGTAAGAACGAAATGAAATGGATCATGGTACCAAGCAGCACTGGATCGATATGGGGGGCGCGACAAATAAAGAAAAATACAAACGGGATTGGGGTATAGGTGCAATAAATAATTTTTGATTTGAAAGGACACCGGGACAAATAGAAGAATGAGAAGGAAACTGGGTGACAAGTGTTTACCAACTTGCATGGGGAACTTTTGTATCATGACTTTCTTTTTCTCTGCCCTTTTCAATTCTTATACACATTTTACGTCATCATATTTCTTGTGGTATAGGGAGTCTGGAACACGTTTTCCAGAGAGAGAGAGAGAGAGAGAGAGAGAGAGAAAGAGAGAGAGAGAGAGAGAGGAGAGAGAAGTAGAGAGAGAGAGAAAGACTGATCGAGACAGTCCTAAAGACCACCACACCTCACCAACCATACTCTTGTTACCCTCGTGGAGCGGATAGATCGTTCATTGAATATAAGAGAGAGAGAGAAGAGAGAGGCTACTTAAGGCTACCTATATCAAGCAGACCACACAGACCTCAATGTCCTTACTATCAGTCTGGCCTATACAACTATAATACATTCTATGCATCTATACAACATCAGCGACACAGCACACACACATACATATACATAATTCTATATTCTATACAGCATACATAACACATCATACATTGCTGAGGGGCACAGGGCCTATATATACATATATATATACAATACGTACAGTTTCCGCACCAGACATACATATACATACATTTTTTTTTGTGTTTTTTTTTTTGTTTTTTGGGTGGTTTTCTCCATTCATCGCACCCCGCCCTCTGCAGATAGCGGTCACGCCTTCCCTTGAAGGCGTTTATTGTGGCGCTCTCCGCACCACTCAGCGCTTGTAGTTTATTCCACTCTGTCGCCACACTGTAGGTGAAGAAACTCTTTGGTGACATCTAGGTTTGCCTTTTTGGTTGTTAATTTCAGGTCATTTCCGCGAGTTTGATTAGGTATTGTTTAATTTTAATAGTGCATTTACATCGACTTTGTCGAAACCTTTTAGTATCTTAAGAAAGCACTCAATAAGCTGACCCCTCAAAAACCTTCCTGCTTTTTTAATGATAACAGGTTCAATCGTTTAAGTCTTTGCTCATATGGTTTCTTTCTTAATGAGGGTATCATCTTCGTCCGCTCTACGCTGGTGGCTGACTCGAATCATTACACAATGTCCTTGGAGAGCAGATAAGGTGACCCATAACACTGCACACCATATGCAAGGTGGGGCCGTCACCATACTTCTGAAGCAGGGGCACGATTACGTTTTCATGTTTATAATATGTAAATTGTCGGGAAAGAGAGAGAAGAGATGAGAGGCTCTTATGAGCAGAGAGAGAGATTGGAAGAGAGAGAGTTTTTATGGTGTTTTCAGATATTTAGTCAAACCCCTAGGTCTTTTTACTACCGTTTTGCTGCGTTAATTTATTTGTTTGGCCATTCTTTCGTATTTGTATTTCATATTTCTGCTACCAACCTGCAGCACCTCTGACATTTATCGACATTGAAGGGCATCTTGTCTGCCATTTTCCTTTCCTCGAGCACTGCTGAGAGATCTTGTTTAGAGCAGAGGAGAGAGAGAAGAGAGCGAGATTTTTTCTATCATTTCGTTTCAGGCACTGTATTTCATTCCTATTTTTTTTTGTATCGTCGGCGAGAGAGATAGAGTAGAGCTTTTACAAAGGATTACTCCGCTAAGGAAAATCAGCACAACAGATCTAGTGACGCCTTCTAGGACTGGAACCCTGTCCTCCAAAACCGGAGTGATCAATGTGCTCCCGTAAACAGGTTTTCGAAGTGGGTAATGAAACTCCATTGAAGGGAATTCGCCACTGCCCTGTAACTAATGTCTGGCAGGCCCACTTAGGAAGTTAGTAGGGGAATATGTTAGTACAACCTTTGATCCCTATAGAGCTCCATTTGAGAAGAAGCTAGAGAGAGAGAGAGAGAGAGAGAGATAGAGAGTAGATAGGAGATCAATTATGAGAGAGAGAAAATGAGAGTGGGGGAAGGAAAGACGAGGCGAGAAGAATCATTATCGGATTGAGAGCTAAGATCGTGAAGAGAAAAGAGTAATAGAGTATATGACATAAAATACTGTAGATAGAGAAAGAGAGAGTACAAGGATACAAAGAAATCCCGCAACACATGTCTAGTGACCCTTCTATCTGATCTTGTCCTCCAAAACACTGAGGATCAAGTGTCCAAACAGTGGTTTAGAGTGGGTAAGGGAACATTGGAAAGGGAACTACTGCCCTGGAACTAATGTCCGTGGCAGGACTAGGAAGTTAGTAGGGGACATATGGTTAATAACTGAGGGAGGATAAAATAAAGTTATTCATTTACAAACGCAGTCAGTCGCGGGTTTGATGCGAGATATTTGTCTAGGCGGAGTTTAAATGAATCAACGGTGCTGCAGTCTATAGCGTCTCGGGGAAGCCCATTCCACAAGTTGACACCTCGATTGAAGAAGAAATTCTTAGATTCGTGCGAGTTAAAAGATTTACCAATAATTTTGCAACCGTTTCCCCACGTGTAATTAGATTGGTCCATAGTGAAGTACTTACTACAGTTCATATTGTCGATGCCTTTGAATGATTTTGAACACTTGAATTAAGTCACCTCTTAATCTGCGCTGGGCTAAAGGAAATAGATTTAATTCTCTAAGACGCTCTTCGTATGGTTTGTTCTTTAGGCTAGGTATCATTTTGGTAACTCTAAGTTGAACTCGTTCTAGCTTGTTTATGTCTTTTTGGTAATAAGGGCACCAGCATTGAACGCAGTATTCCAGAAGAGGGCGGACTAAGGAATTGTAAAGGGTTAGGATAACGTCTTTGGATTTATGCTCAAATGACCTGCCTATAAAGCCAATTATGTTGTTTGCCTTCTTAACTTCTGAACATTGTTGACTCGGTTTTAGGTTACTCGATATTGTTACTCCCAGATCGGTTTCTCTGTTTACATTCTTAAGCTGAGTGCCATTCATCGAATAGTTTGCTTTCTCATTTAGAGAGAGAGAGAGAGAGAGAGAGAGAGAGAGAGAGAGAGAGAGAGAGAGAGAGAGAGAGAGAGAGAGAGAGAGAGAGAGAGAGAGAGAGAGAGAGACGCCATATAGCTCTTTCAGAAAGCACAGATATTTTGGGTTCCAAGTCAAAACGGCTGTAGGCTACTCCTTAAGGGGAGATGTTTCGTTTTTCTGGTCCCCTTTCTCCCTCGTGTCAAGCCCCATTTGTTTTGAGAGTATAAGACGTTCGGCCCATTAGTTTGGCAATTTTAACACCTTTCGCACCATTTCGTTATCAAATCTTGTCCTTTCATGCCATTTGGGTGTCGATTTTTTCCTGGGGCCAGCGAGCCTAAAGTTTAGGAGGAACCGGCCTTCGGTCGGGATATTTTTCTACCGAAAAATTTACAAATTTATCTTGATAGGGGGTCTAGGGGGTGTTTTTCCAAGCTTGATGGAGGTCTAGCGAGGAAACTAAGAAATAAAGGAATACATGAATTAATAAATACAAAAAACGGCCCATCTCCCCTTAACGCTATTAACCCTTTCTTTACCGAGGATGTTTGTGATTATATTTCAATTATATTTAGACGATTGTGTTCAGTTTAAGAAGAATCTGTGGTAGCCAAAATGGGTTCGGTGAGATAGTTCGAAGCCTGTTAGTTGTTGGAGGCCCTTTTTGAACTGAATAAAATCGTCTAATAGTAGCCAGAAGAAAGTTAACAAGATGTCGCCGGTACAGAAGGGGTTAAGGCCGAGGGAGGACTTCTTGTTTTGCTCCATTAGTTAGGAGATTATAAGACATTCACCCCATTAGCTTGGCTATTATAAAAGCTTTTGCCTCATTTCTTTGTCTGTTTTAACACCTTCTGCGCCATTTAGAAGTATATTTTTTCCTGGCGAGCGAAAACGAGCTTGCAATTATGGAGGAACCGGTCTTGGGCCGGAGCATTCTCCTACCAAAAAAGGCATACATTTTTCTCGAAGGGAGTTTTGAGGGCATTTCTTTTTAAGCTTGATGGAGGTCTAGGGAGGAAAGTAAAAACAAAACATACTACTACTACTAATACTAATGATAAAAATAATAATAATATTAATATTAATAGTAATATTAAAACAAATACGAAAAGTGGGTATAGTGCCTGAGTATATAGATATAAAATATTAATAATAATAATAATAATAATAATAATAATAATAATAATAATAATAACTAAAGCAATAATAACATATACTGTATAATGATATACTGCCCTCAATAGAACTATAGTATGAATATATGACATTAACTATGTTAGCTTTGTTTTGTGTGGCTGGCCCCAAGGTTGCTTATATTAAGACATTTCGCTCCATTTCTTTGTCAAAATTAAGACCATATGTGCCACTTCTTTGTCAATTTTAAGACCTGCCCCATTCCTTTGTCAAATTTAATAACTTCCCAGCCATTTAGGTGTCGACATTTTCCTGGCGAGCGATAGGGAGCTTACAATTTAGAAGGGGGGGGGGGGGGGTGTCTTGGGCGTACTTTTTAAGGATGATGGAGGTCTAGGGAGGACACTAACAGAAAAAACTATAAGATCAAGAAAAGGAAAAATAATAATAATACATCTCCTCTTAATAAAAGTGTGGCAAGAGGATAATAGTACCATATCTGTGTAGCTAAATAATATTAATACTAAAAATAATAATAATAATAATAATAATAGTAATAATAATTATAATCATAATATTAATAAAATAATAAAACCAATACTAATACAATGAATAATAAATCTAATAAAATATTAAAAATAATAATAATACTAACAATATGAAGAAAAGACGAAGAAGAAAAAGGAGAAGAACTAAATAAGCAATGACACATCCGCCCAATAATAATAATAATAATAATAATAATAATAATAATAATAAGAATGCATTCTCTCTGTCGCTAGCTTTGTTGTGGGGTCGCTTTGTGTGTGGCTGCCCCCCCCCCCCCCATATCAAGGTTGGCGGGGGGGGGGGGGGGGGGCTGTTGTTTTGGCCCGCTTGTAGACCTTTATCTATTGACTATAACGCAGTAATCCAGGGCTATATAGGGGTTCTAGGCGATATAATGTCTCTCTCTCTCTCTCTCTTGCTCTCTCGCTCTCTCTTTCTTTCTTTTTCCTATTCTCTCGCTCTCTCTCTCTTATTCTTCTTCCTATTCTCTCTCTCTCTCTATATATATATATATATATATATAAATATATATATATTATATATATATATATATACTTTCAAGAATTACATTAAAGTCTCTATTCTCACTCACCAGATATTTGCCTGCTGACTTAGAGTAAGTATGTGTTAAGTTGAAAAAGTTTTCGGAGAGAGAGAGAGAGAGAGAGAGAGAGAGAGAGAGAGAGAGAGAGAGAGAGAGAGAGAGAGAGAAGGGTTTGGGGGTGGGGGGGGGGGGGGGGGGGGGGAGGGGTGAGGCAGGGAGAGGTAATAGTTATGTATATATTCTCTTAATTATAGCCTTTTATTCCTTAACCATTTCTTCTTCACCTAAATTTCCCCCTCGTCTTTACAAATAAGCATAAGGAATTCGGTTTGGGTGGACTTTTGTGACGTCCCATCCGAGGTTTGCTTGCCGCCTTGTCTCTCTTTCCCAGTAAGCTTAAGGAGGGATGGGCGTATTTATTTGCTCATTTATGTACCGGATCTTCTTATTATTTTTTATAGTTTCCTCCTTAGACCTCCATCAAGCTTAACCCTCCCCCCCTTCCCTCCACAATTTGTACATTTTTCGATAGAAAAATTTCCCTGCCCCCCCCCCCCCCCCCCCCCCCACACACACACACACACACACACACACACACACACACACACACACACACTCTTCAGGGACCCAAAGTTAAGTAACATGCCCATAATTCGAAATAAAAATGCTAAGGGAGGATGGTTTACTCTTAAGATTACAGGCTCGCTATCGCTCGCCAGGAAAAAATTGACACCTAAATGGTACGAAAGGTCTTAAAATTGACAACGAAATGGGGCAAAAGGTATTAAAATCGCCAAACTAATGGACCGAACGTCATAAATTCTGAAAACTATTGGGGGTAAGCATGAGGAAGAAGGGGGACCAGAAAAACAGCCCGTATCCCCTTAAGGCGATGTCACACGAGCCCTTTTTCAGTCTATTTTCGGAGAGCAAGTATTTCTCCTAGTTATTGATACTTTCGTAATTAGAATCGACAACTAGAATGCATGTACATGATACTAAGAGACTGACATATGATTCTAAGACATTGAAGTAATATATATATAACTTTACCTAAGAAGATGCCACACCAAAATTGCCCGAAATATTTGCCGGAAAAAGCGCTCGTGTGACACCTGCTGAAGGGGAGATGGGCTGATTTTCTGGTCCCCCTTTTCCCTCGTGTTTAGCCCCATTGGTTTTCAGATTGTATGACGTTCGGCTCATTAGTCTGTCGATATTAAGACCTTTCGTCCCATTTCTTTGTCAATATTAAGGCCTTTCGTGCTATTTAGGTGTCGATTTTTGTCCTGGCGAACCAAAGTGAGCCTGTAATTTTGGAGGAACCGGCTTTCGGCCGAGAAATATTTCTACCGAAAATGTACAAACTTATCTAGAAGAGGCATGTAATGGATGTTTTTTTAAAGCTTGATGGAGGTCTATGGAGGAAACTAATAAAATAATAAAAAACTACATAAATGATCAATAAATACGCCCATCTACCCTTAAAGAGAATACTTCAACCAACGTATTAAAAGACGCCAAAAGGGAAGGAAGATAGAAAATGCGGAGCAGGAGAGAAAATGCGAGGCTCAAGGGGGGGCTAAAAGAAAGAGGAAAAGACTGGCGGGAGGTCAGGGGAATGGAGAATGCTGAGAATGGCAAAAAGGCAATAGATTATCGGAAGGAGAGGAGAGGAGAGGATGGAATTTGAGGAGTGAGGAGGAAGAGAAGGAGAAGAGGGAGGGAGGGAAGAAGAGAGTGAAGGAGAGGAGAGGAAGGAATTTGAGGAGTGAGAAGGAAGATAAGGAGAAGAGGGTAGAGGAAGGAGAGAAGAGGAAGGAGGGAAGAAGAGGGTGTGGAGGAGAGGGGAGGAGGGAATGTGTGGAATACAAAGGAATACAAACAGCAACAGACCTATTGGTCCTTACGGGGCAGTTTGGATATCTACAATGGCAAGCTACTATTACTATCTACTAGGTAAAAAAAAAATCCTTTGCCCCTCAACTTTCTCTTCATAATTGCTGAGGGGCACAGGTCTTTGGTTTCCCGGGCGTTTCCGCAGCCTCCTCAGCTCCCCGCCATGGAGTGGCTTCGGTCACCCAGGCTTTATTGTGGTCGGCAGGGAGGGTTCTGTTGGGGCGCTCGGTTGCTCGGGGCTGTTCGGCCAGGCAGCTTGGGGAACAACAACAACAACTAGGTAAGTAAAAGGATAGTAAAACAGAAGGCTTCTCCTTACCCAACACTCCCTCCAACTTACGCAGGCGTGGAAACAGTTAACAAAAAATACCAAGCAGTACGACAAAACTGACATGGAATTTCGGATAGGATAAGAAGAAAGGAGATAAATTAGTAGTCTACGGTCATTCTACGTCTAAGATCTGGAGAAAAATATACTATACTTGCGGCCATGTCTAAAACAGTATGCAGACATTTTATTTATATTGCAATCTGTGGTATTTCTTCATTACGACTTGGAGTTATTCTGAAAGAAATAGTGTTAATTGAGGGTTAGTGGCCAAGTCATTATAGACGGTTCTTGAAAGTCTCAACTGGATCACACTTCACAATGTTTGAAGGTAGTCGGAAGAGGAGGAGGAAGAAGAGATTAAAAAGGAGAGGAGGAAGAGGGAAGAGGAGGAGGAGGAGGAGGAGGAGATGAAGAGGGAAGAGGAGGAGGAAGAGGATATGAAGAAGGAGAAGAGGAGGAGGAGGAAGAGGGAAGAGGAGGAGGAAGAGATGAAGAGATGAAGAAGTAGAAGAGGGAAGAGGAAGCAGAGAAGAAGAGGGTGTGAAGGAGAGGAGAGAAGGTATGTGGGCAGGAGATGGGAGGAGGAAAAAGATGAAGAAGGACAAGAAGGAGAAGGAGGAAGAGAGGGAGGAGGAAGAGAAGGATGAGGAGAAGAAGGAGGAAGAGAAGAAGGAGGAAGAGAAGGAGGAGGAAGAGAAGGAGGAGATTGGTGAGAAGATAGGAGGAGGAGGAAGAAGGGAAGGATAATTAGAATTACAGCGAAGGAAGGTATGCCAGAAAAAAGAAAAAAAAAGGGGGAGAAATGAGAGAAAGTGGAAGAAGATAAATATGATAAAGAGGAGGAGGTTAAAGAAAATGAAGAACCAAAACAAAGCTAAGAAGCATGTGATGGGGTATGTGGAGGAGTAGAGCCTATGTGGTGGACTAGACCATCATATCGTTCCTGCAAGGTTTTATAGATCCATAACATTATCGTCTTGTGGTGATGGAGATGGTGGTGATAGTGGTGGTGGTAATGATGGTGGTGGTGGTGGTGGTGTAGTAGCAGAGTTGGTGATTATAGTGGCGGTGGTGTTGGTGGTGGTGGAAATATAGTAGAGGACATGGTGTTGATGGTGGTGGTGGTGGTGAAAATATATGTAGAGGAATTGGTGTTTGGTTGTGGTGGTGGTGTTGGTGGTGGTGACAATATATGCAGGACATGGTGTTGATGGTGGTGGTGGTGGTGAAAATATATGTAGAGGAATTGGTGTTTGGTTGTGGTGGTGGTGTTGGTGGTGGTGAAAATATATGCAGGACATGGTGTTGATGGTGGTGGTTGTGGTGGTGTTGGTGGCGGTGAAAATAAATGTAGAGGACATGGTGTTGGTGTTGGTGGTGGTGAAAATAAATGTATAAGACATGGTGTTGGTGGTGGTAACAATAAATGTAGAGGACAGATGGTGGTGGTTGTGGTGGTGGTGAAAATAAATGTAGAGGATAATGGTGTTGATGGTGGTGGTGTTGGTGGTGGTGATAATAAATGTAGAGGATATGGTGTTGGTGGTGGTGAAAATAAATGTAGAGGATATGATGTTGATGGTGGTGGTGGTATTGGTGGTGAAAATAAATGTAGAGGATATGGTGTTGATGGTGGTGGTGTTGGTGGTGGTGAAAATAAATGTAGAGGATATGGTGTTGATGTTGGTGGTGGTGGTGTTGGTGGTGGTGAACATAAATGTAGAGGATATGGTGTTGATGGTGGTGGTGTTGGTGGTGGTGAAAATAAATGTAGAGGATATGGTGTTGATGTTGGTGGTGGTGGTGTTGGTGGTGGTGAACATAAATGTAGAGGATATGGTGTTGATGGTGGTGTTGGTGGTGGTGAAAATAAATGTAGAGGATATGGTGTTGATGTTGGTGGTGGTGGTGTTGGTGGTGGTGAACATAAATGTAGAGGATATGGTGTTGATGGTGGTGTTGTTGGTGGTGGTGAACATAAATGTAGAGGATATGGTGTTGATGGTGGTGGTTGTGGTGAAAATAAATGTAGAGGACATGATGTTGATGGTGGTGGTTGTGGTGGTGAAAATTAAAGTAGAGGACATGGTGTTGATGGTGGGGGTGATGGTGTTGCAGATCCTATCTGCCCAACAAATTAGGAGAAAATTGATACATAATTTACCCTATCTGCCCCCAAAGTTCGGGAAAATAACCGGGTCGACTATTAACATGAATCACTTACTTCTTGGAACAAATCCTATTTGCCAAATAAATGTCGAGAATATCGGTTCATAACTTTGTGAGATAATTATGTGTACAAACACAAATACAGATAGACGGAGACGAAAACATAACCTTCGTCCAACTTTGTACATGGAGGGAATAACAACAAACTCGACGACTCATTAGCCTCAAGGAAGAGAAATGAAAACTCTCGTGCCATCACAATAAAACGTTTCTGTCATGTGGGTGTAATATCTCTATTCTTCATTAGCCTCCTTTCCCAAAATGCAGAGAAAACGGAATTCCCCGCGCGCGCCATCTACATTACTTCCGCGTCAAGAATGTCTTGGTATAATAAATCTGTCATTCCCGCGCTCACTATACTGATGCGCTTTCCTCGTTCTGGCGCTAGTCATCACACTTCAGAGGCTTAATGCTTTGAGATGGCCTGTTCTCATATTCTCGCCTCCGTGTGTGTGTGAGAGAGAGAGATAGTGAATAAAGACTAAAAATAATAATAATATATATATATACTGTATAACAGTGTATATATAAATACAGTATATATATATATATATATATATATATATATATATATATATACAGTATATATATATATATATATATATATATATATATATATATATATATATAGAGAGAGAGAGAGAGAGAGAGAGAGATCCTTCATAAGAGAAATCCTTCAAGGGAAAGTCATCTCCCATGTCACTCTTCCTCACCAGACAAAATAACTTTTCCGTACCCAGCTCTCTCTCTCTCTCTCTGACTCACTCTCTCTCTCTCTCTCTCTTATTATATTACCCACTCTTTTATGTTCATTCATCACACACATGCACTCAGTCTCACACCCACTTTCACTCTCACTCTATTTATTACTCACTCTCTCTCTCTCTCTTTTGTTCATTCACTACACACAGTGTCACACCCACTCGTTCTCTTACTCTAATTAATACTCACTCTTTCACTCTCTTGTTTCTTTTGTTATTCTCTCTCGCACTCATTCACCCACCACACACACTCACTCTCACACACACTCACGCTCACTCTCTGCTTATTACTCCCTCTTTCACTCACCACACACACTCACTCTCACACACTCACGCTTACACACACTCGCATTCACTCTGAAAATTAATCACTCTTCCACTCTCTTGTACTCTTGGATAATCTCTCTCGCATGCATTCACAACACACACACACACTCTCTCTCTCTCTCTCTGTTCAGTATCTTGAGTCAGATTATAACCAAACTAAAACACTAAAAAGTTACGTGTATCACTCTTGTTACAGCCACCGAAGGGGTTTATTTAGATCGTATTTACCCCTTTCAATCCTAGAGGTAGATCATATTTACCCCTTTGAATCCTAGAGGTAGATCGTATTTACCCCTTTCAATCCTAGAGGTAGATCGTATTTACCCCTTTGAATCCTAGAGGTAGATCGTATTTACCCCTTTGAATCCTAGAGGTAGATCGTATTTACCTCTTTGAATCCTAGAGGTAGATCGTATTTACCCCTTTGAATCCTAGAGGTAGATCGTATTTACCCCTTTGAATCCTAGAGGTAGATCGTATAATTTACCCCTGTGAATCCTAGAGGTAGATCATATTTACCCCTTTGAATCCTAGAGGTAGATCGTATTTACCCCTTTCAATCCTAGAGGTAGATCGTATTTACCCCTTTGAATCCTAGAGGTAGATCGTATTTACCCCCTTTGAATCCTAGAGGTAGATCGTATTTACCCCTTTGAATCCTAGAGGTAGATCGTATTTACCCCCTTTGAATCCTAGAGGTAGATCGTATTTACCCCTTTGAATCCTAGAGGTAGATCGTATTTACCCATTTGAATCCTAGAGGTAGATCGTATAATTTACCCCTGTGAATCCTAGAGGTAGATCGTATTTACCCCTTTGAATCCTAGAGGTAGATCGTATTTACCCCTTTGAATCCTAGAGGTAGATCGTATTTACCCCTTTGAATCCTAGAGGTAGATCGTATTTACCCCTTGGAATCCTAGAGGTAGATCGTATTTACCCCTTTGAATCCTAGAGGTACCGTAGATCGTATTTACCCCTTTGAATCCTAGAAGTAGATCGTATTTACCCCTTTGAATCCCAGAGGTAGATCGTATTTACCCCTTTGAATCCTAGAGGTAGATCGTATTTACCCCTTTGAATCCTAGAGGTAGATCGTATTTACCCCTTTGAATCCTAGAGGTAGATCGTATTTACCCCTTTGAATCCTAGAAGTAGATCGTATTTACCCCTTTGAATCCTAGAGGTACCGTAGATCGTATTTACCCCTTTGAATCCTAGAGGTACCGTAGATCGTATTTACCCCCTTTGAATCCTAGAAGTAGATCGTATTTACCCCTTTGAATCCTAGAGGTACCGTAGATCGTATTTACCCCTTTGAATCCGAGGTACCGTAGATCGTATTTACCCCTTTGAATCCTAGAGGTACCGTAGATCGTATTTACCCCTTTGAATCTTAGAAAGAGGATTTGAGATCGTATTTACCCCTTTGAATCTCAGAGGTAGATCGTATTTACCCCTTTGAATCCTAGAGGTACCGTAGATCGTATTTACCCCTTTGAATCCTAGAGGTACCGTAGATCGTATTTACCCCTTTGAATCCGAGGTACCGTAGATCGTATTTACCCCTTTGAATCCTAGAGGTATCGTAGATCGTATTTACCCCTTTGAATTCTAGAGGTACCGTAGATCGTATTTACCCCTTTGAATCCTAGAGGTACCGTAGATCGTATTTACCCCTTTGAATCCTAGAGGTACCGTAGATCGTATTTACCCCTTTGAATCCGAGGTACCGTAGATCGTATTTACCCCTTTGAATCCTAGAGGTACCGTAGATCGTATTTACCCCTTTGAATCCTAGAAGTAAATCGTATTTACCCCTTTGAATCCTAGAAGTAGATCGTATTTACCCCTTTGAATCCTAGAAGTAGATCGTATTTACCCCTTTGAATCCTAGAAGTAGATCGTATTTACCCCTTTGAATCCTAGAGGTACCGTAGATCGTATTTACCCCTTTGAATCCTAGAGGTACCGTAGATCGTATTTACCCCTTTGAATACTAGAAGTAGATCGTATTTACCCCTTTGAATCCCAGAGGTACCGTAGATCGTATTTACCCCTTTGAATCCTAGAAGTAGATCGTATTTACCCCTTTGAATCCCAGATGTACCGTAGATCGTATTTACCCCTTTGAATCCTAGAAGTAGATCGTATTTACCCCTTTGAATCCTAGAGGTACCGTAGATCGTATTTACGCCTTTCCTAGCTGATGCTGAGAGGATTGGGTTCTAGTCATGTGGTGATGGGCTGGTCTATCCGAGTGAGAACTGAGCGATCTCTGCCATACCCATAGCTTACTCTGACTGTTCCTTTTACTTATATATCTTCTAGATCTCAAGTGGCGGCGTCTTTTCCGTGGATTGACCTCCCTACTGCCAACCTAGAAGTTGGCAGATTGGGAGCCAAAGCGTCACATTTTTCCCTTGCCCCTCAACTTTCCCTTCATAATTGCTGAGGGGCACAGGGCCTTGGGTGGGGCTTTGGTTTCCCGGGCGTTTCCGCACCTTCCTCAGCTCCCTGCCTTGGAGTGGCTTCGGTCACCCGGGCTTTGTTAGTGGTAAGCAGTGAGGATTTTGTGGGGGCGCTCGTTTATGGCCATGGCCTTGCTCAAGACCTTGGGGCTGTTCGGCCAGACAGCCTGGGGAACAACAACAACAACCCCTTTGAATCCTAGAGGTACCGTAGATCGTATTTACCCCTTTGAATCCTAGAAGTAGATCGTATTTACCCCTTTGAATCCCAGAGGTAGATCGTATTTACCCCTTTGAATCCCAGAGGTAGATCGTATTTACCCCTTTGAATCCTAGAGGTAGATCGTATTTAACGCTTTGAATCCTAGAGGTAGATCGTATTTACCCCTTTGAATCCTAGAGGTAGACTATATAGCTAAAGAAAATTGTCTATTGATAACGAGAACATGTTGATAATGACGTCAACATGCTGAAGGAGTTGAGGGGAGATGGGTCGTTTTTCTGGTCCTCCTTCTTCCTCATGTTTAGTCCCATTAGTTTTCAGATTATATAACGTTCGGCTCATTAGTTTCGCGATTTAAAGACTTTTCGCCCCATTTCTTTGTCAATACTTGACTTTTCGTGTCATTTAGATGTCGATATTTTCCTGGCAAGCGAGAGCGAGCCTGTAATTAAAATTTAAGAGGCACCGGCCTTCGGCCGGGACCTTTTTTTATCGAGAAATGTACAAATATATCTTGAAGGGGAGTGTTTTCTTCTGTTTAGCTTGATGGTTTAGGGAGGAAACTAAACAATTATAACAATAAATATATAAATAACAATAAATACGTCCATCCCCCCTTAAGTGTTGCTCAGCTAGGTATCTTTCCTTGAATTAGATCTGCTGTTGCTTGCTTTCCTTTTGTAATCTTCTCTGTAATCACCTCTCGTCACGTCTCTCTCTGGTGCTGAGGGTGTTCGTTCTTCTCGGTTCGCTAATTAACACCCCCTGATTAATTAGTGATCATAAGTCTGAACCTAAACCGTAATTCATTCACTCCCCTCCTATTCACCCCTCCCCTTCCACCCATTCACCCCATTAACCCCTCCTCCCCCACCCATTCACTCTCCTCTTCTCCCCATTCACCCCTCCTCCCCAACCCACCCACCCACCTATTCACGCTCCTCTCCTCCCCCACCCAATCACCCCTCCTCCTCCACCCATTCACCCCTCCTCCTCCACCCATTCACCCCTCCTCCCCCACCCATTCACCCCTCCTCCCCCACCCATTCACTCTCCTCCCCCACCCATTCACTCCTCCTCCCCCACCCATTAACCCCTCCTCCCCCACCCTTCACCCACTCACCCCTCCTCACCCCACCCACGCCCCATCCATTCACCCCTCCTCACTCCCCCCCACCCACCAACGCCCCATCCATTCACCCCTCCAAACCCCACTCACCCCCTCCCACCAGCCCCATCATACATCCAGCGCCACCTCTCTTTCTCCACCCACGCCCCATCCATTCACCCCCCCCCCCCACCCCCCATCGCCACCTCTCTCTCTTTCTAGCGCCACAGGTCGTCTTCGTCGTCGCTTTTCTTGGACTAATTAACCCGGCGATTAATTACGGCCCCCCCCCCCCCCCCACACACACCTGTCACCCCCGGCCCCCCTTGGAGGATTTCATTTTCTTTCGGCCTCAAAGGAAGTCGGGCCGAATGTGCGGTATTATTGTCGGTTCATATCGAGAAATGTGAAGGTGAGGGGGGGAAGGGGAGTGGGAGGTGATGATGGGGGAAGGGAGGGGAGAGAGAGTCGGAGGAGGGGGTGAAAAGGGGGGGGGGGAGATGGGTAGTGGGAGGTGGTGATGGCGGGGGGGGGGGGGGGGGAGGGAGAGTCGGAGGAGGAACGAGGGGGGGGAGGGTATTTTTTGCAAGGGTGGAGAAAATATATTTACGGTTAATTTCTTCCATTGGTGATCTTTACTTCCAATTTTTATTTTGTTATGTATTCGTATTACTTATACTATTACGATTTTCAAACTGGGAAAAAAATACATAAAATATACATAAAATAACACAATTAAAACAATAACAAATATACCATAAACATATAAATGAAAATAAACATAAAATAAACATTAACAAACATAAAATTACGATCTGCGTTGATCATACTGTAGCAGTGTAGACACGAACTCATTTTGAGTGTTCACAAAAGATCAACTATTCATTTATGTAACTGAATTTGTATCAAATTAGATGTACTGAAGTAATATATAGAACAGCCGAATATGCATTGTAAAAACATGTATTGTCTATTTTTTTTTCGTTAGGTGTTAGGTATAAACATAAATTCGGATGTCCCATTATTATTACCTTTAATTCATAAAATGAAATAAAATATATTTGTGGATTTTACATTTGGTTTTTATGTTTGTTGAAGTAACTAAACTAAAGGTTTCTAAATACCCCTGATGGTAACAAAGGTAGAGGAATTGGGAGCAGAGAATATGCTGGCTCGCTACCGCTCGCTAGGAAAATATTGACACCTGGATAGTCAAAATAGTACAAGAAAAATACCTGCTCATCGAAAATTGCCAGAAAAAGTCCTTGTGTGACATTGGCTTAAGGATCGGAGGGGTTAGGACATCTCCATTAGCTTGCTGACTTCTAGAAGGTCATTATAAGATTAAAATACATTCTTCTAAAGACAGCCAATGCATATTCTATTGCGTATAAATATCTGGTCCAACGTTTTGTGAGTAATTATGATGCTATATTTAACCCCTTCAACACCAGACGTAATATTCATCTTATTCTGGTTACCATTACACGACATTATTTGGCTTATAATCTAACTCTATGACTCAAAGGGGTAAATGCCATCTCAATTAACTCTCTGAATACCATAGGTCCTTATTAAAAGGCACAATATCGTCGAACCTTAGCCAGAATTTAAGGAAAAAGGACGTCATCGAGCTGAAGGGGTTAATTACTATTGAGGATTTTAGCTTGATTTTGCCATTTTCGAGCAATGAATTTTAGTTTGTCCCCAAGGCTAACAAAAACGCCTTACCAGTTCACCTTCAAGCTATATAGATACCCACCCACATCTCCTTCAAGCTATATAAATACCCCCCCACATCTCCTTCAATCTATATAAATACCCACCCACATCTCCTTCAAGCTATAATTGCACATTTTTCAATAGCATAATATTGCCGGCCGAAAGCTATTTAGTTTTTAAGTTAAAGGCTCACTATCGCTCGGCCAAGAAAAAAATCGACACCTGAATTGGATGAAGCGTCTCATTATCGATAAATTAATGGGGTGAAACGTCTTAAAATCCCCAAAATAATGAAATGAAACAGATTAAGTCCAAAAATCCAATCGTCTAATGGTAACCAGTATTATTGAGTTCGAATTTACCCCCTCTGAATCCTAGAGAGGTATGCTATAAGCTAAGGGAGTCTACCTCGCTTTTTTTCTCTTTCTCTCCCTCTCTTTTTGGATTGTATCCATTCGGCCCTATTCAGCCTACTGTTTTAAGACGTTTACCCCCATTCAGGTGTCAATATTTTCCTGGCGAGCGGTAGCGAGCCAGCATATATATATTTTTGTTTTGACAGCAATCTAAATGTGTACATTTTTCGATAGAAAAATGTCTCCATACAATGCTGGCACGCTATCGCTCGCCAGGAAGAAATCAACACCTGGATGGGGTTAAACGTCTTAAAACAGTAGGCTGAATGAGGCCGAATGGATACAAGCCAGGGATAGTGAGAAAAGGAGAGAACGAACAAAAAGCCGGTGACCCCCCTTAAAGGAAATCGTCTAATGGTAACCAGTATAAGATGATCATTACGTCATGGTACTGAAGGGGTTAAGCTGTTCCAAATAGGCAGGCCAGAAATCGTGAATCCTAACCTCTGTAACTCAAGAGGGATAGAGCAAATGGGCTGTACATTTCCACTCCTAATCCGTGGCTGACCTTCCCCAAATGGTAGAACATTAAGCTGTACATGTCCACACCTATTCCTTGGCTGACTCTTCCCAAATGGTAGAAATATTAGCTCGGTTACTCAATTCATTTGTGAGTTATAAGAGGTAGACTTAATTAAGGGGAGATGGGTCGTTTTTAAAAGAGAGAGGTGTGTGTGTGTGTGTGTGTGTGTGTGTGTGTGTGTGTGTGTGTGAGAGAGAGAGAGAGAGAGAGAGAGAGCGTGTGTGTGTGTACCTTTACCCCTCCTCATCAGCGTCTTTAATCACCCCATAAGGACTCCACCACCACCACCACCACCATCACCACCCTCCTGCTCATTTCAACCTTTTCTACCTTCCTAAATCCCTCCTCTCTCTCTCTCTCTCTCTCTCACCGGTTGAGAGCTCTTGATCTCTTCCCGTTGGAGACACGCAGATCACGAGGTCAGCTCATTGAAGTTTTTTAAAATACTTAATGGGTTTGACAATGTGGATTATAGCAAAATGTTTAGCCTCAATATGAATACAACACGCAACCATGGCTGGAAATTAGAATTGAAAAGGTTCAGACTAGTATTTGTGGACACTTTTTCACATACAAGATCTGTTCTACCTGGAACAAACTTCCCTCCGAAGTTGTAAACAGTGCTTCAGTAGAGCAGTTCAAGAAGATAATAGACAGTATTCTGCACACTCTGTAAAGATTATTGTGCACTAAACAACCTCTCTTCTTCCACTTCGAGTATCTCCTCGGAATGGACCGCAAGGTCTCCGAGATACTAACTATTCCTTGTAACTCCTTGTAACTCTCTTACACAGCTCTTCTTTCTCCTCCCGACCCTGTAATCACCACCTTGTCTTAACACTCTCTTTCTTGCTCTCTCTCTCCCCCCCCCCCCCCGCCTCTCTCTCTCTCTCTCTCTCTCACTCTCACCCACTCACTTTCACTCACTCTCACTCTCTCTCTTGTCATTCCTTTTAGTATCAACTAACACAAATCTATATGTAGCAGTTCTTCTTTGATCTCCTGCACACATTATGTTCAGGTTGGGGCTATGACATACATGTACTCGGTTAGAGAACTGAACTAGGAGTATCAGTTTCTAGGTCTCTTTAAGTTGGAATCCTTTTGACTGGGAGCCCAAATCCATGAAGTACTTACAACACTTATTAGGTTTGACAATACATGCATACATACACACACTTTAAAGACTAGGTGGTCTTATGTTCTTATAGTTCCAGGCAGCGCTGTTTTCAGTTGCCTCGCTTGTCAAATATAAAAAATATAAACATTTCTCAGTTTACTTACTCACCCCTACAATTTACTGAAAGATTACAGGCTTTTCACAAATGTTGATATTTTAAATTAGACCGTAGGACCTGATTCTACGTATTTCTAGACGTACCCCTCTGTGCAGCTTCCACCACGTTGACAAACTTGCATCTCGTTACTCATATTTTAATCATCCATCCTCTCCAGATGCCCTAAGCAACTAAGCTTGCTTGTACTATTTTTTGTTTTTTATAAAACTCTAAAGTCAACACCACTTCCTCAACTCTCCATCATATACTGTATGTTATCTTTCAATTCAACCTCGTACATCCATCTTACCGTTTTAATTTCATTACTTTCGTTCTTTCACCTTACCTGGCATTGCACTTTTTGTGGTAAGAAGCAGCAGCTCTCTGAACTTTTCCATACTGCATCTTACTCCGGTGATAAAGCCACCTTTGGCCCCACCATCGGCAGAAATAGAATCCCCCAACAGAGATCACACACCCACTACAGTGTCACACTGCCATAGTCAACACTTACGAGCAGATCAATCAACACAAGGTCACCCTTGAATATTACACATACAAAATTCTTATTACCTCCACCAACAAAGCTGGACGGAGGTTTTCTTTTCACAGTCGTTTGTTTGTTTGTTTGTCTGTACACTCACAGACTTATGAACCGATTTTCACGAAATTTGGTGGGCAGATGGGATATGCGCCAAGGAAGAACAGATTCCCTTTGGGAGGCGATCTGCAGATTTTCACGAAATTTGGTGCGCAGATAGGATATGCACCAAGGAAGAAGATATCAATTTAGAAGGCAATCCGGATCAAATGTCACACTGGATTAAAAGTCACACTGGATCAAAAGTCACACTGCTGGAGTCATTGTTGTGCATTTATGTATATTTTGTGACAAAGTTAACATAGGCGGATGTATGCGCTCTACCGAGTGCCCCTCTAGTTTCCTGTACACCCCCCCCTCTCTCTTTTTTTCTTTCTTATTTCTCTCTCTCTCTCTCTCTCTCTCTCTCTCTCTCTCTCTCTCTCTCTCTCTCTCTCTCTAGTTGAGTTGTTTCTCACGAGTTGTTCCGGTAAATTTGGCCCTACCATGTTTGTTGATACTGATGTCCAAATTTGTAGATTTTGCCAGCTCCGAGAGGAGATTGCGGATGAATTGAATGCAGCTCACCGCAAGATCGATGCCCTGACTACGAAGCTTGAATCCCTTCAAGAATTTGCCACACTCAACGTAGGAGTGCCCTAGGCCCAAGAAACCACTACGATGTCAACTGCCATTCCAGTACATACAGTACCGGTACCGGTACCCACACCAGCAGCTACCTTAGATGTTGCAGAAAATAATAATGACTCTACTCTCACTCCCCCCCAGGACAACTTTCAGTTAGTGAGAAACAATGTGCATCCCAGTACCAGTACCAGGAAGGTCATCCCGACAACATGCCAAAACCGCTTCAAAATTCTTGCTATTGACGAGGAAGAGGAAACGGAAGAAGTTCGGCTTGTGGGCGACTCCATGGTCCGTGGCCAATTAACCGAGTTCTGCGCCAGGGCACCCAGGACCAGAAAGCGATTCTGTATCCCAGGTGGCGGCGTGGACGACATTGTTGTGGCTGTGGAAGAGGTTTCCAGGCTCGCCCCCGCAAGCACTACGTACGTCATCCACGTTGGATCTAACGATGTCCAACGGACGCGGTCAGAGGAACTACTTTGCAACTACCGGCGGCTGATCAGGTCCTTCAAGGAAAAATCTAATAGAATCTTAATTTCAGAAATTGTTCCCCGGATTGATGTAGAAAACCGATTCTACAACATAGCTACCAGTACAAATCGCCGACTAGCCAAACTCTGCAGGGAGGAGGACATCGGCTTTGTCGACACGTGGGATAATTTTTACTATGATAAATCTTTGTTTTCAGGAGATGGTGTACATCTCAATGAAGTAGGAGCTGCAAGTCTTGGTCGTCTGCTGAACGATGCAGTCAAGGATTTCCGTTCAAAAAACGGGGTCAACCGGGGGTATCCGGGTGTAGTGTAAGTCAAATACGAACTGAAAATTCAGACAATGCACAATCAGTAACATCCAACTCTAATACTCTTAAGGTGTTTTATGTAAATGCTCGTACCATACGCAATAAATTTTCAGATCTAGAGGAAATCGTGTTTACAGAACATTATGATATAATCGGCATTACAGAATCTTGGTTAAATACGGAAGACAGAGACTTTTTAGCCGAATATACGCTTCCTGGTTATACAATGTATGAGAAAAGTCGGATCAATAGAAATGGAGGAGTTCTGTTTTTTATAAAGGAAAGTCTTAATCCCGTCTTAATGTCAAAACCTCAAATTGCGAATATAGACATATCTTACGTACTATTAAATAATAAACGAGGAACTAAAATAACACTAGCTTTATTATACAGACCCCCAGCTCAATCAGTGCAAACTGACAGTGAAATTTATGAACAAATTGCAGAAATAACTAACATACAAGATACCGTAATTCTTGGCGATTTCAACTTACCCGTGGGACTAAATGGGGCGATATTCTTACTTTACACTCTGGACACGACCTCTATGCTAACTTGCAAGAGAGTTTCACTTTTTCAATTTGTACAATCTCCGACCCGTGGTAATAATGTGCTTGACCTTGTACTTGCAACAAAAGAAGAATTAATAGAGAATTTGAATGTTGGTGATGAATTCAGTAACAGCGACCATCGTACGATAACTTTCACCATTAAAGTTTACTAGTAACAAATCAAATAGCAGCATTGAGAAAGTCCCTAATTTCAAGAAAGCAAATTTTCATAAACTTAAATCAAAGCTTAAAGAAACTGACTGGAGCTTTCTGACTAACAATAACGACATAAATACATCTTGGGAGTGTTTCACAACCACTTACCTTAAGGCAGTGCAAGACTGCATACCATCGAAAATACGGCGTCCAGGCCATAATGATAATCCCAAATGGTGGAATAAAGATATTTCAGACTGTCTGCTTGCTAAAAAAATTTGCTAATGATAGATTAAAATCCTCACAAAATGACGAAGAACGGGTGAAATTTGTAGAGCTACGACGCAAAGCCAAAAAGTTAATTAAGCAAAGTAAAAAGACCCTGGAGTTACATGTTGCGAATCAAAGTAAAACAAACCCGAAAGAATTCTATAGTTATATCAGAAAGAAACTAGTAGTTACTTCAACTGTTGGACCGTTAGTCGATGAAAATGGAGAATACACCAAAGGCGAAGTACAAATGAGTAATGCCCTCAATACCTTCTTTGCATCAGTTTTTACAACAGAAAACCTCAGTGATATCCCTACACCATCGCCGATTCAGATTGATAATTCAGATGTTCTAAGCAATATCACCGTTACAGAGAGAGAAGTATTGAATTGTTTAGATAAACTCAAGGTAAATAAAACGCCTGGACCTGATACAATCTCGCCTAGAGTTCTTAAAGGAAGCTAAGGATGAGCTCTCCAAACCACTGACATTGTTATTCAATGAATCCTTGCAGTCTGGGACTATGCCTGATCAGTGGAAGCTAGCCAACGTAACACCGATATTAAAAAAGGCAGCAAATCCCTACCCAGTAACTATCGTCCAATTAGCTTAACCTCAATTGTATGTAAAATGCTAGAATCGGTCATAAGAGACAGACTCGTAAATCACTTAGAGGCAAATAACTTACTTAAAGATACTCAACACGGCTTTCGTAAAAAACGTTCCTGTTTAACAAACCTCTTAGACTTCTTCCACGATATCCTCAACCTCTACGATGAGAGTAAAGCTGTAGATATTATATACCTTGATTTTCAAAAGGCCTTTGACAAAGTTCCCCACAAACGTTTACTGCTAAAACTAAAAGCGCATGGAATACAAGACGGTGTGTTGAAATGGATAGAAAATTGGCTCAGCGACAGAAAGCAAGAGTAGTCATAAATGGTAAGGCATCTAAATGGACCAATGTAAGTAGCAGGGTACCCCAGGGATCGGTACTAGGACCAATTCTCTTTCTAATTTACATCAACGACATAGATGAGGGTCTCACCTGTACAATCTCAAATACAAAATCCAAAGAAGTTATCCTAACCCTTTACAATTCCTTAGTCCGCCCTCTTCTGCGCAATTGCGTTCAATCTGGTGCCCTTATTACCAAAAAGATATAAACAAGCTAGAACGAGTTCAACGTAGAGTTACCAAAATGATACCTAGCCTAAAGAACAAACCATACGAAGAGCGTCTTAGAGAATTAAATCTATTTCCTTTAACCCAGCGCAGATTAAGAGGTGACTTAATTCAAGTGTTCAAAATCATCAAAGGCATCGACAATATGAACTGTAGTAAGTACTTCACTATCGACCAATCTAATTACAAGCGGGGAAACGGTTGCAAAATTATTGGTAAATCTTTTAACTCACACGAATCTAAGAATTTCTTCTTCAATCGAGTTGTCAACTTGTGGAATGGGCTTCCCCGAGAGACGTTATAGACTGCAGAACCGTTGATTCATTTAAACTCCGCTTAGACAAATATCTCGCATCAAACCCACGACTGACTGCGTTTGTAAATGAATAACTTTATTTTATCCCCCCTCAGTTACTAACCCATCTGTCCCCTACTAACTTCCTATTCCTGCCACGGACATTAGTTCCAGGGCAGTAGTTCCCTTTCCAATGTTCCCTTACCCACTCTAAACCACTGTTTGGCACTTGATCCTCAGTGTTTTGGAGGACAAGCAACCTAGAAGGGTCACTAGCTGTTGTTGCTTGATTTCCTTTGTACTTCCTTTGTACTATCTATCTATCTATCTCTCTCTCTCTCTCTCTCTCTATCTCACTCTCTCACTCACTCACTCACACTCTCTCTCTCTCTCTCTCCCCTGCACGCATTTCAACCTCTTCCTTCCCCCCCCCCCACCCTTCCTTTTACGCCACCCCCCATTTTTTTCACCGGTGCATCATTTTTTCACTAATTCTTAGCGAGCCCCAGCAGGTATTCCAAGCCTTAATTAAAGGCATTGTTCCCGGCCTTCTCAAAGCTCGCCTTCACTCCCATTTTTTATTGACTTTTTTTTATATATTTTATTTTTACGGTCTGATTTTTTTATTTTATTTTTTTTGGCGAGTGTGAGCGTTCGGGTGTCAGTCATCTCGTTTTCAGTTCGATTCGCCAACTATTCATTTTGATCTGATTTCCATCAAACCACAGTATGTTTCGCCCACATCTCGTTTACAGTTCGATTCGCAAATCATTATTTATTTATCTGATTTCTACCCTTCCATAATATATTTCGCCCATAAATAATCTAGCCCATAAGCAATTTCACTCTCGATCTTCGTTGTCTACAGTCCAAAAGTTTGTAATCCACTACACCACGGCGTGACTATTATCTAGTCCATCTTGCGCCCGACTCCTTCTCCCAAACGACTGCATTTACACTCTATTCACTAGCATTCTCCATTCATTCCTATTCATTACCATTAGTCTTGCCTGATCTATAGTCATTCCTCTATCTTCCAACGCTTGTCCTACACAGTTTCTCCATATCAATGGGGGTCTTCCTACCCCTCTAGCTCCCCTTGTATCTGACTCACATATCCTCTTTGTAAGCCTTTCATCTTGCATTCGCTCAACATGTCCATATACCAGCTCAGCACCCTTCTGTCCACTCTGGCCGATAAATGTTCCTGCTGCCCCACTCTCCTACGTATCTCTTCATTCCTCAATCTGTCTCTACGAGTCACTCCACACATACTCCTCAAGCAGCTCATCTCCATCACATCCAGCTTTCTTCTATCCTTTGCCTTCAGAGCCCATATCTCAGCCCCATACATCACTGTTGGTACAACTATCCCTTGATACATTGCACGTTTAACTTTTATTCCGAGATTTCTCACCTTCCCATTGCTCCGAAAACTTTCCTTCCTTCACATATTCTGTTTTACCTCCATTTACATACCTCCATTCCTGCTTAATGCTAGAATCAAAATATATAAAAAACGTCGCCGGTACAGAAGGGGTTAATCTATAAATGTTTATGTGCAAGACCTCTCGCAAATATCCAGAATCCTTCCGCTAGATATTTCTTGACATAGCGACTACATTTTGAGATTCCGACATTCCTTTGATAACGAGGGGCATTCACAGGTTGTCAAAAAATGCCTTTAACACTCTCTGCTCCGAAGTTTTGTAGTATATTATGATATGTATATATTTCTTTAATTATTATTGAGGATTTTGCATGCTTTTGCCCTTTTCGAACAACGTATTTTAGTTTGTTCCCTAGGCTAACAAAACGCCTTCACAGATTTCCTTCAAACTATACCATGCTCACCCAGCCCCCTTCAAGCTATATTTGTACATTTTTCGATGACAAAATTATACCGGCCTAATGCGGATTGTTTATGTTACAAGCTCGATATCGGTCGCTCAGAAAAAATCAACACCTGAATAAGGTAAATGGTCTTATTATCGCCAAACTAACGGGGTGAAACGTCATAACATCTTCAAACTAACAAAGTGAAAAAGGGGATATCCAAGAAGGCCGGCCACGGACCAAGTGGGGTTAATACAGGAATGGTGTTAAGGGGTGATCATGTCGCTAAATGACTCGGGTTCGATTCTATATAATTATACAGTATATTTATTATGACATTATTACTCATATCTCTCTCTCTCTCTGTATATATATATCATAAATATCTTTCTTTCTTTCTGTCTGTCTTTCTTACTCTCTCTCTCTGAATCCTATTTTTGCCTTTCACGGGTCATAACCGAGCGTGCGGGTGCGGGAAATGAGAGAGAGAGAGAGAGAGAGAGAGAGAGAGAGAGAGAGAGAGAGAGAGAGAGAGAGAGAGAGAGAGAGAGAGAGAGAGAGAGAGAGAGAGAGAGAGAGAGAGAGATAGAGAGAGAGAGAGAGAGAGAGAGAGAGAGAGAGAGAGAGAGAGAGAGAGAGAGAGAGAGAGAGATTATTAGCTTCCGTGTGTCTTCCTGGCCTTATATACCGGAACCTCTGACCTGGAAATAATTATTACTATTATTATTGCCGTTTTTCTTCTTGGCTAGCATCTTTTTCTTCTTTCCGGCTATAGGGAGTTACAAGGAATAGTTAGTATCTCAAAGACCTTGCGGTCCATTCCGAGGAGATACTGTTTAGTGCACTACATTCTTTACAGCGTGTGCAAAATACTGTCTATTATCTTCTTGAACTGCTCTACTGAAGAACTGTTTACAACTTCTGAGGGAAGTTTGTTCCAGGTAGAACAGATCTTATATGTGATAAAGTTTCCACAAATACTAGTGCTTAACCTTTTCAATTCTAATTTACAGCCATGGTTGCGTGTTGTATTCATGTTGAGGCTAAACATTTTGCTATAATCTACATTGTCAAACCCATTAAGTATTTTAAAAACTTTAATGAGCTGACCTCGTAGTCTGCGTGTCTCCAACGGGAAGATATCAAAAGCTCTCAACCGGTCCTAATAGCTCAGTCTTCTAAGCGATGGAATATGCTTTGTAGCTCTAGCTTGTACTCTTTCTAGTCGCTCTATATCTTTCCTGAGTGTTGGAGACCAGAATTGAACAGCATACTCCAGGAGAGGCCGTATCAGAGCGTTGTATAGTGTGAGGACTATTTCCTTTTTTCTATACTTAAATTGCCTCTTAATATAGCCCAATAATTGTTTAGCTTTCTTCTCTACTTCAATGCACTGCTTGGAAAACTTTAGGTCACTGCTAATCAGAACACTCAAATCCTTTTCCAAGTCAGTCACTTCCAGAGAGAGAGAGAGAGAGAGAGAGAGAGAGAGAGAGAGAGAGAGAGAGAGTGTGAGAGTGAGTGTGTGTGTCTATGTGTGTGTGTCTGTGTCTATGTGTGTGTGTCTGTGTGTGTGTGTTTCTAGGGTTTAGTGTCTAGGCTAATCTAAGTGTATTTTCTGAAGTATTGAGTGTTTCTTCTACTTTATCTTTCATTCTATTTATTAGTTCTAATAGGACACATGTCCTCCTGGATGACATTCTGATCTACAACAATCAGGAATGATAGGTGCTTAGAAAAAGTCCATCAATTTGGAAACTGAGCTATTAGTACCGGGTCAAAGCTCTTGGTCTCGCTTTAATGGAAACGCGTAGAATAAATGGCTTATGCACTAAATACTTTTAACATATTGCATGAGTTGTATAATGTGAAATATATCATTATGAATGCAATACTCTCTCTCTCTCTCTCTCTCTCTGATAATCTGCCCTTATGACCAACCCTATAACACCTCATTTCCCTGGCTCCCCTACTTACAAAACTCACTCTCACTCTCTCTCTGATAATCTGCCCTGATGTCCACCCCTAACAGCTCACTCTCACACTCACTCTCACTCTCTCTCTCTGCCCTAATGTCCAGCCCTAACAGCTCATTTCCCTGGTGACTCCCCTTCTACTTCCATCCACCCCTTGGTTTAATTAGCCACCGGATCCCGCCACTAAGTACAGGTAATGTCGGCCACTTTACCTTCCTTTCTTGTGGTGATGGAGGTGATAATAATGTGATTAGTGTCCGTGGAGGGTGCAGGGCTCGAGAATCAGGTTGTATGTACACTCAGATACCATAGTCTCTAGCCCACCCAGGAGAATTCGTGGACACCTTATGTTTTTCTTTATGCAATTATATCTATCCGGATTGATTTTTGGATAGAACTTGCTTTTCAATGAAGATTATATATAGTTTTGTAGTTGAATTATAGAAAATTCTATTCATAAATTCTTTTCCAGAGATATGCTTCAATAACTAGATCCACAAATTTGTATGAGTGGGTTGGAGACTAATGGTATCGGAGTGTTACAGTGGGCCATATGAGTTATCTTCCTCGTCGTGATCGTATGTATGAAAGTAGTATTAGTATGAACAAATGTAAGCTATTATTAAACCAGGATATCCGAGCAAAGTATTCAGTTTACTTATATTATTTTTCTATGAGTATGGAGGAGACAAAAGGCAGGTTGTCGCGAGTGTCTCCCCCAAAGTTAAAAGAGTGACAGAGGCAAATTCAGTGGACGTTGGAGTCAAAACGCCTGGACACACGAAGTTTAAAGCAGTCTAAGTCATAGGATGAAGGAAAGATCGATTGAAGGAGAGAGTTCCAGAGTTCACTTGTTGAGTAGAAGAAAGACTGAGATATATACAGTTTTACCTACAATTAATCTACCAACACCTTATACGAATTTCAAGTGGGGTTTCTATTAATTATCAGTTGACTAGAATGCCATAATAAGCTTTGATAAAAATATACTCAGAAAACCCACATGATTAATATAAACACCATAGGATAAGGAGCACTTGATTGGCAACGTTTCATCTTTGGCCTGATGAAGCTATATGAGAAACGTCAATAAAAGTGTTCCTCCTTATATGGTGTTTATATTCATTGTAAGCTTTGCCATGCAGACACATACAGAGAAGGACGTGTTGCAGACTAAGTTAATATTTCACCCACATCCTAAATATGAAACTGAGGAGAGATAGATAGAGAGATAGATAGAGAGATAGAGAGATAGATTAGATAGATATACATATATATATATATATACTGTATATATATATATATATATATATATATATATATATATATATATATATATATATATATATATAGAGAGAGAGAGAGAGAGAGAGAGAGAGAGAAAGTGTGAGTGTGTTTGTGTGAGTGTGTGTGTGTGTGTAAGTCACCTAAGTGACTTATTTTTTCGAACTACCGAGAGGGAGATTTTCACGCGACATTTTTCCGAACCTCCTTCTCCCTCATGTTTAGCCCCATTAGTTTTTATATTTTAAGTCGTTCGCCCCGTTAGTTTGGAGATTTCAAGGAATTTCGTGCCATTTAGGTGTCTATTTTTTCCTGGCGAGCGATAGCGAGCCTGTAATTTAGAAGGAACCGGCCTTTGGCAGGGACATATTTCTACGGCAAAATGTACAAATTTATATCGAAAGGAGGATCTTAGGGGTAATTTGTATAAGCTTGATAGGGGTCTCGTAAGCAAACTAAAAATCTCCCCTTAACAGTAGCTCATATTTGTTATCACCAACCCACCAATTAACTTACAAATATACCTAATTAATTAAATCAATGACAGTAATGAATACCTGTGGTACTCCCAGGACTCAAACCTAGGATACTCACACCGAAATTCCGCACACTAAGCATTAGACAGAATAGGAAAATATATCACATACCTTTACGCAGGAGCGAGGCTGCAGGCTACCGCTCTGTAAATACAATAATAATACAAGGGTGAGAATTACGGCCGACAGTCAATAATACACAAATAAATAAGTAAACATATAAATAAACACATAGATAACATACATATATAACACCAATGATATCAACCCCGTCTGTACAGTCGGACACCATAGTCTTTAGCCCACTCATAAATAATTGGTGAATTTCACGACTTTTAATGATGAAAGTATATCTCTGGAAACGATTTTTTTTTTTAATATATTTTGTCTATACATCAACTGCAAAACTATAATTATATACTATTTATTGAAAAGCAAGTTATATCCAAACAGATAGATCCAGATAGATATAATTGCCTGAAGAAAAACATAGGGGGTCCACGAATCCTTATGTGTGGACCAGAGACTATGGTATCCGAGCGTACCGGCGATGTTTATTCAATTCTATTCTAGCTATATTTAGACGACTGTGTGCACTTTAAGAAGGCTCTGTTGTAGACAAAAAATGGTTGAGATAGTTCGAAGCGTGTTAACTGCTGGAGGCCCTTATTAAACTGAATGTAATCATCTAAGAGTAGCCAAAATAAAGTTAAAAGGACGGCGCCGGTACAGAATGGGTTAAGGGGAGGTTTTTAGTTTGTTTCCTAGTCTTCCATCAATCTTAAAATTACACCCCCTAGACTCCCTTTCAAGATAAATGTGTACATTTTTCGGTAGAAAAATTTCCCGGCCGAAGGCCGATTCCTCTTAAATTACAGGCTCGCTATCGCTCGTCAGGAAAAAATCGACACCTAAATGGCACGAAAGGTCTTAAAATTGACAGAAATGGGGCTAAAGTTCTTAAAATAATCCAACTAATGGGGCGAACGTCTTAACATTTCAAAAGCAATGGGGCTAAACATGAGGGAGAAAGGGGTCCAGAAAAAAGTCCCTCAAGTGGAAATCTCCCCTTTTATAGCTAATAAGTACAATCATGATAAAGGAACATTCTCTTTTCTTCTCTATCATTATCCATTTGTACATTTTTCGGTATAAAAATGTAACCTTACGCGTTATAACTGTATTCATTGTGATATATTTGAAACGTCTGCCTGAACACCGTACAGCAGAGGGCACTATAGTCTATTCGCTGTAAGTAGGCGAAAAAGCATGACTTCTAACCTCTGTAACTAAAAAACCGACTAGAGTAATCGAGCTAATATTCCTACCATTTGGGAAGAGTCAGTCAGGGAATAGATGTGGAAATTTACAGCCAATTTGCTCTAGCCCTTTTGGAGTTACAGAGTATGGAGGTCAGGATTTCTCGCCTACTTACAGCGAATAGACTATAGCCCTCTGTTGTACGGTGTTCTGGCAGAGGTTTCAGATATACCACAATGACCATAGTGATAATGTAAGGCTAAATTTGTATACCGAAAAATGTACAAATTTATCTAGAAGGGGGTGTTTACTTTATCATCATGTTCATCCTAATCACCACCACTATTACAATACATCATGATCATTACTATAAGCATTACCACGATTATCACCAACACCATCACCAGTAACACCACCATCACCAAAACTACTCTAGAATCATCACCATCAAAACCACCAACACATCCATCACCACCAACACTTATACAGAAATAAACACTACCATCACCATAACCACTTTCACCATCACCATCAACACCACCACCAACATCACCACCACCACCAACACAACCACCACCACCTACACTATAAAAACCTCGCCCCTCTTCTTCCCAGCCCCTCGACATTCCCCATCTTGGCGGACCGAACATTCCCCAGTCCCCATCATCTTGGCGGACCGTACATTCCCCAGTCCCCTTCCTTCATCTTGGCGGACCGTACATTCCCCAGTCCCCTTCCTTCATTCTTAGCGGACCGTAAATTTCCCAGTCCTCTTCCTTGGCGGTCCGTACATTCCCCAGTCCCCTTATCTTGGCGGTCCGTACATTCCCCAGTCCCCTTCCTTAGCGGTCCGTATATTCCGTACAGTCCCCTACCTTAGCGGTCCGTATATTCCGTACAGTCCCCTTCCTTCATCTTGACGGACCGTGCATTCCCCAGTCCCCTTATCTTGGCGGACCGTACATTCCCCCTTCCTCGTGGTTCTCATCAAGGCGCCCAAAGGTAATGTAATAACCTTGAACTGACGCGCCGGAGACAAGAACACTAATCACCTCTCTCTCGTGGGGGGCGGTGGGGGGCAGGCAGGTAGTGGTGGCATTAAGGTCGCTTCGGAGCTTCGAACTCGGGCGCACGATCTCGGACCTTACACACGGGGGACCTTAGAGGCTATTTTCGCGTGTGTTTTGGCCACCAGTGTCCCTATCTCTCTCGCTCTCTCGCTCTCTCGCTCTCTCTACCTCACTCGCTCTCTCATATTCCCAGGCTGCTACACAAAAGAAATATGGGAAGGGCTATTTTATCCGGCCTTTATGGTTTGCCTTCTACGGGAGTTTGGCCTTTATGCCTTGATCCAGGAAGGGTGGTAAAAGTCCAATACGGGTTTGGGTTCTGTCATGTTTTAAGGGGGTACTACTTGGTTTTTGGTCTATATATGTATGTGTTTTATATATTATTGTAGTTTCCTCGCTAAACCTCCATCAAGCTTAAAAAAACACACCCTAGACCCCCCTTTAAGATAATTTTGTAAATTTTTCGATAGAAAAATGTCTCGGCCGAAGGCCGGTTCCTCTTAAAATTACAGGCTCGCTATCACTCGCCAAGAAAAAATAGACACTTAAATGGCACGAAAGGTCTTGATATTGACAACGAAATGGGGCGAAAGGTATTAAAATCGCCAAACTAATGGAAGGAACGTCTTAAAATCTCAAAACTAATATGCTAAACACGAGGGAGAAGGAGGTCCATGAAAAGCGAGTAGTATACCCCCATAAGGCACGGGGTTTCGTTCGGGGTTATTGCCATCGGATTCTGTGACAAGCAAAGGCAGAGTTACCAAATCAAGTCCGCTAGATAGTAAGTAAATGTCGAAAATCGCTAGACTAATGCCACAATCTCTACCATAGCTCTAAAAATGGCTCAAATCTACATAATATCGCTAGAATTCATGTCGCTAGATGTAGAAATTTGCCTCTAGATCGAAGTAAATACCTCTCGATCTAGCGGGAAAGTAGCTAAATTGGCAACACTAGGCAAAGGTGATAATATCCAGCAGGACGGATTCCCAAGCATTTCATTTCATTCCCCTGTCGGTGTCAAATGGGACAAATTAAATTACAAATTACTTCAAAGAGGAGAGGCAATGGTACGCTGTTATGAATGACGGTCAGAGAGGCCCCACTGCTGCTACCGGTTATATACAGGTGTGTGTGTGTGTGTGTGTGTTTATGAATGTGTGTGTGTGTGTGTGTGTGTGATATTGCGTGTGATATTGTGTATGTGTGTGTGTGTGTGTATGGTACGCTGTTATGAATGACGGTCAGAGAGGCCCCACTGCTGCTACCGGTTATATACAGGTGTGTGTGTGTGTGTGTTTATGAATGTGTGTGTGTGTGTGATATTGCGTGTGATATTGTGTATGTGTGTGTGTGTGTGTGTATGGTACGCTGTTATGAATGACGGTCAGAGAGGCCCCACTGCTGCTACCGGTTATATACAGGTGTGTATGTGTGTGTGTGTGTATGAATGTGTGAATGTGTGAATGTGTGTGTTTATGAATACGTGTCTGTGTGTGTGTTTATGTTTATGAATGTCTGTGTGTGCGTGTGTTTATGAATGTGTGTGTGTTAATAAATGTATGTGTGTGTGTGTGATAGTGTGTGTATGTGTGTGTTTGTGAATGCGTGTGTGATATAGGAGATTGTGTGCTCATGTGAGCAGAATTGTAAGTGTGTGTGTGTGAGAGTATGTGTGTTTATGAATGTGTCTGTGTGTGATAGAGATAGTGTGAGTGTGAGTGTGTGTATGTGAGAGAGAGAGAGAGTGTGTGTGTTTATGAATATGTGTATGTGTGTGAGAGAGAGTGTGTGTGTGTGTGTTTATGCATGTGTTGGTGGGACAGAGATTTTATGTTTATGTGAACAAAATATGTGTGTGAGAGAGAGAGAGTATGTGTGTGTGTGTGTGTGTGTGTGTGTAAGATACTGTTGGTGTGTGTTTATGAGTGTGTGTGTGAGAGATACTGTATGTGCAGATGAGGAGAGGTGTATAATATATATGTTTGTTTGTGGAGAGAGAGAGAGAGAGAGAGAGAGAGAGAGAGAGAGAGAGAGAGAGAGAGAGAGAGAGAGAGAGAGAGAGAGAGAGAGAGAGAGAGAGAGAGAGAGAGAGAGAGAGAGAGAGAGAGAGAGAGAGAGAACGGTATGTGTATGTACAGTAACCCACATAAGTTCCGTTCCTCTCCGTGATCTTTTACATGGATGTTTAAGGGGAGATAGGCCGTTTTTCTGGACCCCCTTCTCCCTCGCTCTTATCCCCATTAGTTTTGAGATTGCAAGACATTTGTACCATTAGTTTGTCGATTTGAAGACTTTTTGCCCCATTATTTTTGTTTTCAATATTAAGACCTTTCGTGTCCTTTAGGTGTCATTTTTTTCCTGGCGAGCGATAGCGAGCCTGTAATTGTGGAGGTGCCGGCCTTTGGCCGTGATATTTTTCTACCGAAAAATGTACAAATTTATCTTGGAGGGGTATCTAATGGATGTTTTTTTTTTAGTTTGATGGAGGTCTAGCAAGGAAACTAAAAAATACATGAATAAATGAATTAAAAGACCAAAAAACCCAGCCCATCTCCCCTCAATGCACATGATTGAATTAGTAGTATTGATGCAGTGGTTAACTCATCCGATTAGTCAACTGATAATTAAACGACACCACACTCGCAATTATTCATGCATACTAATTGACCACTTGCGAGTTTCAGGCTATATGGAAGTTGGAGCCATAGACGTCGAAATTAGCAGAATTACCAGCTAAAATTCGGTTGTAGTGTATTATATGTAAACACAAAATAACATTCACCATACTTAAGGGAAGGTTTTTAGTTCGTTCCCTAGAATTCCATCAATATTAAAATTACACCCCCTAGACCCCCTTTCAAGATAAATTTGTACATTTTTCGGTAGCAAAATGTCCCGGCTGAAAGCCGGTTCCTCTTAAATTACAGGCTCGCTATCGCTCGCCAGGATAAAATCGACACCTGAATTGCACGAAAGGTCTTAATATGGCGTGAAAGTTCTTAAAATCGCTAAACTAATGGGGAAACGTTTTATAATATCAAAAGCAATGGGGCTAAACATGAGGGAGAAAGGGGTCAAGAAAAAAATCCCTCAAGTGGAGATCTCCCCTTAACATCTATCAGAAACCTACATTATTATCGTATTTCTGTTAACTATCGATGTTTACGGCCCCAACTTCCTTATAGCTTGAAACTCGCAAGTGGTCAATTGTACTTGCATACATGAAATCACGACAAGGAACAGAACTTATGTGGGTAACTGTACGGCGGCGCTAATAAGTCATGTCTCAGGTGTCATTACGTTTGGCTCGCTCTGTGCTGTATTAATGTCTGTCAGATGTTGAATTGGGTGGCTAAGTGTAAGAACATGTTAGTATAACTCACTGGAAATAAGGAAATCGTGCACCTGAATTGCCAGAGGTAGGCCGATTTCCTTGTTGGGGTGTGATTATTTCGAGGAGGAGGAAGTGTGAGAGCGGATATTGCTGCGGGTATTTTTATGCGGATATTAGTGGGATTGAAGCGGGTGTAATTGCGTACGTGAACAGGCAATATAATAGCCAAATATATCGTGGAGGGTGGGGGTAAATAGATGGAAATATATAGATAGATAGATATATACATAATACATGACATTTCCAGTATCAATTATATGTATCTATATCTATCTATCTATCTGTATATGTATATATATATATATATATGTGTGTGTGTGTAAAGTTCTTCCACGGCAAGATTTCCTCATTAATAATCAACTACATAAATGAAGTCGTTTAAGGGGAGATTTTTAGTTCGTTCCCTAGAATTCCATCAATCTTAAAATTACACCCCCTAGACCGCCTTTCAAGATAAATTTGTACATTTTTCGGTAGAAAAATTTCCCGGCTGAAAGCCGGTTCCTCTTAAATTACAGGGTCGCTATCGCTCGCCAGGATAAAATCGACACCTGAATTGCACGAAAGGTCTTAATATGGGGTGAAAGTTCTTAAAATCGCTAAACTAATGGGGAAACGTTTTATAATATCAAAAGCAATGGGGCTAAACATGAGGGAGAAAGGGGTAAAAAAAAAATCCTTCAAGTGGAGATCTCCCCTTAATAAATATGACTCATCATCCTGCAATTGTAAGCATTTCTGCCAAGATGTCAAAATGACCAAGTGAAATGCACACATCCATCTCGAAAAGGGGGGGGGGGGGTCTAGGGGATATATATATATATATATATATATATATATATATATATATATATATATATATATATATATATATATTATATGCTAACGAAGTATTTTGGGAAACTGATGATGGAAATAGTGGGGTTTTGTGACCAGTATTCATAGCTACAATATAACCATGACCAGGGCGGAAAATCCATCACATCCACCGATATCTATACTCTGTTTCTCTGCAATTGGCGGTAAATTGCAAAGTTCCCATCAAGATTTCTCAGTTATTCAAAAGATTTTGTAGTGAAATATAGTGTTAATTATACAAACTTGGTCTTAATATGATCCAGAGACAGTAGTTTCAAATTGTTCCATTAAGGGGAGATATCCACTTGAGGGATTTTTTTTCTGGACCCCTTTCTCCCTCATGTTTAGCCCCATTGCTTTTGAGATTTTAAGACCTTCGCCCTAGTAGTTTGGATATTTTAAGACATTTTGCCCCATTTCTGTCAATTTTAAGACCTTTCGTGCCGTTAAGGTGTCGATTTTTTCCTGGCGAGCGATAGCGAGCCTGTAATTTAAGAGCAACCGGCCTCCGGCCTGGACATTTTTCTACCGAAAAATGTACAAATTTATCTTGAAAGGGGGTCTAGGGGATGTAATTTTAAGATTGATGAAAAAGTAGGGAACAAACTAAATACCTCCCCTTAAGTATCGAGAAATTGCCTGCTAAGGGATTCAATTTACCGTCAGATGAGAAGAAAGAGAGTATATTGTCTACGGCAGGCAAGGGAATTCTATACCCCACTGCATGAGCCAGCAAGTAGAATACAGACGTATTAAAGGGAGATAGGTCACTTTTCTGGTCCCCCTTCTGCCTCATGTTTAGCCCCATTAGTTTTCAGATTTTAAGACGTTCGACCCATTAGTTTGGCAATTTTAAGACCTTTCACCTTATTTATTCGTCAATATTAGGACCTTTCGTGCCTTTTAGGTGTCGATTTTTTCCTGGCGAGCGATAGCGAGCCTGTAATTGTAAGAGGAACTGGCCTTCGGCCGGAACATTTTTCTACCGAAAAATGTACACATTTATCTCGAAGGGGGATCGACGGAATGTTTTTTTTGTTTAAGCTTGATGGAGGTCTAGGGAGGAAACTAAAAAAAAAAATAATAATATGAAAAAAATTACCAAAAAATTAACCCTTCCCCCTTAAAGTAATGAAGTGGGAGTTTCAGGGTTTGGGAGGCTACACGTGCTTGGTGTTGGGTGTGATAAACGGAATCTGAAGGTCGGTGTGATAAACAATAAAGTTACGCTGCTTAGGGAGACTGCAATGACAACAAAGGGTGCAGTGAGGTTGAATGGTCAGGCCTATCTATGACAAGTAACATCTCATTTAAAGGGAAGATTTTTTTTTCTCACTTATGTACTGTATCTCTATATTAAGAGGAGGTATTTAGTTTGTTCCCTAGACCTCCATCAACCTTAAAATTACAGGCTCGCTATCGCTCGCCAGGATAAAATAGACACCTGAATTGCACGAAAGGTCTTAATATGGGGTGAAAGTTCTTAAAATCGCTAAACTAATGGGGCAAACGTTTTATAATATCAAAAACAATGGGGCTAAACATGAGGGAGAAAGGGGTCAAGAAAACAATCCCTCAAGTGGAGACCTCCCCTTAATGTTCTTAGTTTCCTCACTAGATCTCCATCAATCTTTTAATTAGCACCCCCTAGATCCCCTTTCAAGATATATTTGTACATTTTTCGATACAAAAAATTTCTGGCCGAAGGCTGGTTCCTCTTAAATTACAGGCTAGCTATCGCTCGCCAGGGAAAATGTTACACCTAACTGACACAAAAAGTCATAATATTTATCTATCTACCACTAAAGACTGCCGTGTCCCCGTGTACCGTATATACTCTGGTGGCAGCTTCCGTGTTGTGTACCCGTGTATCCTGGTTGTTTATCTCAGGTGTACATCCGGCAGCTGCTGTGTGCGTGTAGGTGTAGGTGTAGGTGTGTGTGTGTGTGTGTGTGTGTGTGTGTGTGTGCATGGGGGTCTAGTAGGTGTAAGGGTGTGGGTCTTGTAGGTGTGTGTGTGTGTGTGTGTGTGTGTGTGTGTGTGTGTGTGTGTGCATGGGGGTCTTGTAGGTGTAAGGGTGTGGGTCTTGTAGGTGTGTGTGTGTGTATGTATGTATGTGTGTGTGTGTGTGTGTGTGTGTTAGTGCGTGTACAAAGGAATACAGAGGAGTACAAAGGAAAACTAGCAACAACAGATCTTGCGACCCGTCAAAGTTACTTGCCGCTCCAAAATACTGCTGTTCTAGTGACTAAAACAGTAGTTCAGAGAGATAAAGATGTGAAAAGGATATACGTCCCTGGGGAATAACATGACAGGGGGGGGGGGGGGGACAATATATATGAAATAGGCTATATCAAATAGCACAGTTAAGGAGATATTTGATTATTTTACAAAATGCAGTCAACCTTGGATTCAGAGCAAGGTGGTTGTCAAGGCGAGCTTTGAAGGAATCAACGGTAATGCACTAAATAACATCTCGGGGAAGTCCATTCCACAATTTGACGACTCGATTGAAGAAGAAATTTTTGGATTCATGCGAGTTGAATTATTTACCAATGATTTTGCAACCATTTCCCCGTGTGTAGTTTGATCGGTCAATCTTAAAGTATTTACTACAGTTCGTATCATCGATGTCTGATGTAAGTGTGTGTGTGTGTGTGTGTGTGTGTGTGTGTGTGTGTGTGTGTGTGTGTTAGTTTTCATAATGGTTACGACATTCAAATAATTCCAGAAAACAATACACTGGAAATTATAAGAGAGAGAGAGAGAGAGAGAGAGAGAGAGCGAGAGAGAGAGAGCGAGAGCGAGAGAGAGAGAGAGAGAGAGAGAGAGAGAGAGCGAGAGCGAGAGAGAGAGAGGGGTCCAACTATACCCTGTTCATTAAGGGGAAATGGATATTTTTTCTGGTCCCCCTTCTTCCTCATGTTTAGCCCAATTAGTTTTCAGATTTGATGACGTCCGGCCCATTAGTTTGGCGATTTTAAGACCTTTCGCCCCATTTCATCACCAATATTTAGAATTTTCGTGTCATATAGATGTCGATTTTCTCCTGGCGAGCGATAGCGAGCCTGTAATATAAGAGGAACAGGCCTTTGGCCGCGACATTTTTCGAAAAATATACAAACTAATCTTGAAAGGGGGTCCTGGGGCTATCTTGTAAAGCTTGATGGGGGTCTAGGGAAGAAACTAAAACCTCCCCTAATGTGATAAAGGATTTGATATAAACGACAAGATACAAGTTATTGTTGTGATAGAATTATTTTGATCTATGCAAATTATAACACGAGCGATTAAAACACTCTTTATGAGTACGATTTTCGCTACAACCCTCTCACGCTCATATGACGCAGAGGTTGCCCGATTAGCAATAATAAATAGAGCTCTCTCACATAATTACCTCTCCAAAATTAGTTTTCTGCCCACAGCTAACTCAAAAGACAACTGCAGAGGTTGAAGTAACTAAACTAAAGGTTTATAAATACCCCTGATGGTAACAAAGGCTTTAAAGTATCCCCAATAGGCTCAAAATCGCGTCATATGCGTGGCAGGGTTAAAGGGTCGTTATATTATTATTATTATTATTATTATTATTTTTTTTTTTTTTGTTGCTATACATTTTTATATATATATTTTTTTTTTCGAGATATCTATCAAACAATATAAAACACCCCCTAGACTCCCATTCGAGATAAATGTGCACATTTTCGGTAGAACAACGGCCGATTCCTACTACGTTATAGAATAGCTATCGCTCGCCAGGAAAACAAATCGACACCTAAATGGTAAGAAGTCTTAATATTGATGAGAAAATGGAGCAAAAGGTCTTAAAATCGTCAAACTAATGAGGTGCACGTCTTAAAATATCATAACTAATGGGGCTAATCATGAGGGAGAAGGAAGTCCACAAAAACCTAATACCTCCCCTTCAGTGTTAATTATGACAGTGAAATCTGAATATAGATTGGAACCGACCAAAATAGACCACTTCCAATTTTCGTTCTATAAGGAAGTTGGAGCTGAAGATAGCGATATTAAGTAGAAATTACCAGAAGTATAACATCTGAGGTGAAGCCATTGAATTCGGGGGGCTGATGAGTGATTGGTGCTTCTGAATGCTTGTGTGCTTGGTTTTCTTCGCCGGTCACATCTTTTTCCTTTCTCATGTCTCTTGCTGATCCTCCCTACCCCTTGGATGCCATAATCTCTAGCCCGCTCATAAATATTCGTGGACTTCACCTGTTTCTAATTATGGAAGTATTTACCTGGAAACGAACTTATGAATACATTTTCAATACATCAACTACGAAACTATAATATACTATTTATTTAAAAGCAAGTTGAATACAAAAATCAATCCAGATAGTTAACATTGCATAAAGAAAAACATTGGGGGTTCACGAATTCTTGACTCTTGACAGAGGTTTTCATCACACGTGCTCATTAAGGGGAGAGAGAGAGAGAGAGAGAGAGAGAGAGAGAGAGAGAGAGAGAGAGAGAGAGAGAGTCTTTACTGCTAATTAACTACGAAATATCATGTCTTATACGCGTAGAGTTTATAAGGCGATTCTGAAGAGGACGACATAATAGATATATGTACAGTCGCGCTAATAAGTGATATCACAGCACCCAGTATATTTTGATCAATAATTGGTATCAGCAATATCTAAGCTTGATTTCTTCATATCGAGTGAAAAATACAAACATGTTCTTACACTTTACCCACCCTATTCAACATCTGACAAGACATTAATACACCACAGAGGAAGCCACACGTAATGACAGCTGGGATATGACTTATTAGCGCCTCCGTACACTCAATTCACATTAACTGTACAACGAACGATATCATTACTACGCATGATTCCTATTTCACGTTTTTTCTTACCCTATTTTAAATATTTTACAAAGAGCTTTTATTTAGCACTATTCTCAACAATTTAAAATGTATTCACAATTACGTTTCCATATCGGATATACAGTCAATCTATTTCTAGTTCACTAATATTTTCACTGGTGTACTTACTCTAGTTGTACTTACTCTAGTTGTATTGCGGGAGTGAGCATGCTCGTTATTTCCCGCCTCCTATATGTGTAGGTGTTATATGTATCGTTGGAATGGCTGTGGATGTGTGTGTAGTCTGTATTTTTAGCCAATTGGCGACATCGGAAACGAAGGCTTAGGGTGGATCTGTATGGTACCATTCTCACTATAGACGGTACCGTCTCGCCCGAAGGCTTAGGTAGCCATCAGCTTAAGTGAACCATATGATACCCATCTCGCCTTGTACCATTTTTGCCAACCCCAGATGGGACGTCACAACGTTGTCCACTTATTCCAGGTACCTATTTACAGCTAGGTGAACTGAGGCTAACACATGAAAGGAGACAAGCCCAATTTGTCTCCGCCCGGCCGGGGGATTGAACCCCCGACCCCTCGTATGTGAGACGAGAGCTCTACCTACTAGGCTACGGGCGTGTGTGTGTGTGTGTGTGTGTGTGTGTTTGTGTGTGTGTGTGCGTTATGTTTTGGTGTGTGTGTGCGTGTGTTTCTGCTTTGGTGTGTCTGTTTATGCTTTGGTGTGTGCGTTTGTGTTAATGTTTTAGCGTGTGCGTGCATTTGCAATAGATCTAAATGCATATCAGCTTTCCTTGACCACTATAATACAATTCTACTCCTCTTCTTCTTAGCTTAGGGCTGTTAAATAGTTCCCTAGGTGGTATCGATCCTGGCCTCAATTAACCCCCCACTGGTGCCTGGTACAATTAGACCCAATTAGGCCCAGTGCAGTGTTCTTAAGGGGAGGTCTTTAGTTTGATCTCTAGAAATCCAACAATGTTAAAAAAAAAAAAATACAAAAAATAATAAAACAAATAAATAAATAAATAAATAATAATAATAAAAAATAAAAAATAAATACAAATAAAATACCCCCAAGACCCAGCTTTGAGATAAATGTGTACGGTAAATTTTTCGGTAGAAAAATGTCCCGGCCGAAGGCCGATTCCTCCTAAATTACAGGCTCGCTTTCGCTCGCCAGGAAAATATCGACACCTAAATGGCACGAAAGCTCTTACAAATTTGAGAGAACAAGGGCGAAATGTCTAAAAATCGACAGACTAATGGGATCAACTCTTTAAAATATAAAAACTAATGAGCCTAAACATGAAGGAGAAGGTGGTCCAGAAAAAAAAAAATCAGTGACAATCTCCCCATAACAATCACTGCCCCTGATGTATAGGCCTAAAGGAATCGCACAAACCTACAATCAGTTCGATTTAGGCCTACGCTGTTTTTCTTGAGAGGGAATAGTCGTATATATATATATTTTTTTTGGACCCCCTTCTTCCTTATGTTTAGCATATTAGTTTTGAGATGTTTGTCGTTCATTCCGTTAGATTGGCGATTTTGAGACCTTTCCCCCATTTCTGTGTTAATATTTAGATATTTCGTGCCATTTAGGTGTCGACAATAAATATGCTGGCAGTACCAGCAACACTATTAAGACATCGCCGAGTCATTGAAAGGGTTAAACTTTATACACAATTAAATGTTTCGTTATATTGATTTATATTCATTTATATTAAACTAGATTAACTAGAAATTGGATTAGTTGATACTTATTCGCTAGTAGTAATTTTAAGTGTCTTTTGGAGTCAAGGGTAGGCCTATCTATGATTTATATATATTTTTGTGTTCAATTAAATCAAAAATATGCTTCCATTTGCGTAGTACAGTAGTCTTAAATATGCCACTAACATCAACATAGCATCAAGTCTGAGCATTAGCTTTATGAAGAGAGAGAGAGAGAGAGAGAGAGAGAGAGAGAGAGAGAGAGAGAGAGAGAGAGAGAGAGAGAGAGAGAGAGAGACTGTGCGTATAAGGAACTGATATACTGTATACTATAAAAAGTGCGGATGTGGAAATATAGAGTTGATAATCCTTGGTCATTCCCCGAGTGGCCTAGTTAGCTTGACCCGACGTTGACAGTGCAGGCAGGCAGGTAAGTGGGTCATTGTTGGTACGGTTGGCCAAATAGGTCGTGTCACCGCTGTCATTACGTTTTGCTCGTTGTATGCTGTATTAATGTCTGTCAGATGTTGAATAGGGTGTGTAAAGAGAGGAACATGGCTGTATATCTCTCTCTGAATGATGATATAAACCTTAGATAGCGCTGATACCAATTATTGATCAAAATATACTTGGTACTGCGAGATCACTTATTTGGCCAACTGTACAACACCTGGCTGGACTACACGAGTCACGGACCTATTGTCAACACACTCAGGATAGGGCTTCAGAGGCTTGACCCTTCTGGATTATTAAGCCAGCACACTGTAAGTCTAGAATAGCATCAGGACTGGAGCCCCTTTTCGAGAACCTCAGTCCCTTGTCTAGCAAGATTGGCTGGCAAAAGCATAATCCTATTTGGTTAACAAAAAAAGAAAAGTAGGTTATTAAAAAATACTATGATTAATTACTGTAAGTGATCCGAATAAGTACGTAAGTGAATCCACACGCTTCGACTGTAATACTCTGGTATGCATACTTATCCAGTTGGAATGCGTAGTACTTACAATATAAAAACAGTATGTTCATAAGGAAAATGCACAATACTAAAAAACAATATAAAACATTCTCTGACACACGCCGAGAGAGTACAAACAATTTAGCCGTCCTTTCCCGCCACAAAAGGCCTTGGCTTGTGGAGTGTAATTTAGTGGCGGTAAAATCGTGCCTTATCGGCAAATTGGTGCACGGCAGGTAAGCTGTGATTTGGCGCCAATAACGACGGGAAGCCTGATTGGAAGACATTTTTCTTGACAGCGTCGTGTGGCGGGAAGGCGGCTCATTGGCGCGTGGCGGCGTTGGCGGGAGTTGGTCTCATTGGTGGCCGCTCGTACCAGGCCCGCCAATGAACGCTCGGGGGCGGGGCTTGACACACACACACACACACACACTGAGGCCGGCAAGATCATCCAGGATCCTCTGTTATCCCTTAGTTTCACGTTATTTTGTAAAACCATTGTGGAATTTTTGCTTAATTGCCTTACATGGGATTACCAGCGCGGCGTGACAACAGACACACACACGCCTCTAGTTCAAGCCATTCTCCCTTAGCGGCCGAATTTAAACCCATTACCACGAGTACAAACGCTGGCACTTAATCTTTTCGTCTCTCTCAAACGTGGTATTACTAAGTCAGATTCAACTACGCCAAATGTAATCACCAGTTAGAAGCGGCTGGGGTGTGAACGCGTGTTTTCACTAGCGCCAACCGTCGGCTTAGCTCACCCACATGCCGATGACAAAAATAGAGGGTAAATCCTGTTGTTGGGAATGATTTAATTTACACGGGATGACTGCAATACATGTAATATTTTGGATCCTCTCGCGCTTAATACCTTGGCGAGTACATTTGCGTGCGAGTATTTGAGTGCGTGGTATGCGAGTGGAAAAGGTTAAAAGAACAAAGGGGAGTTTAACAAAATAGGCTTAAAAAGTCAAATATATCATAATCAAAGTTTGAAAAGGTTACGATAAATAAATTCATTGTACATCACGGAGAACACATACATTTCTTCTCTTTATTCATGATTTATGCATTACATTTTCAAGGTCAGATTTTATGGCTCGAACTTGTAACATAGAGGGGTGTGTGTGTGTGTGTGTGTGTGTGTGTGTGTGTGTGTGTGTGTGTGTGTGTGTGTGTGTGTGTGTGTGTGTGTGTGTGTGTGTGTGTGTGTGATGCTGCTGCTGCAGCTGCTTTGGGTGTTCTGTTAAAAATTGGCGGGCTTATATCTGTGTATGTGTGTGTGTATGCGTGTGTACAGTCTCTCTCAAATTCAAAACTTCAACTTAATATTTGTTTCCTCTCTATAGTATAACACAAATATACCCATCAAGAATTTATAAGGCTTTCGGATTTGTCGCTGAAATTAAAAAAAAAAAAAAAAAAAAAAAAAAAAAAAAAAAAAACATTGTCCCGTGTGACCCTCGTTCTGTACAGTTTACAAAGCCCTCAATGTTGCATGTTTGGTAATTATTATTGCATACTCCCAGAGCATTTCAACCTTTTGCAATATTGGTTCAGTAGATTCGAAGACTAGAATTGATCCCTCTGTGTGTGTGTGTGTGTGTGTGTGTGTGTGTGTGTGTGTGTGTGTGTGTGTGTGTGTGTGTGTAATTATCATTGTAGCAATCAATTCGTATATATGGTAGATAAAACAACTGAATCCCAAGAACTTTCAGTCTTCTACTGTACTTCTCAGCTTGTTCTTCCTCTGTCCAATTGCTCTTCTTTCCTACTTTACTCCAGCCATCTGGTCTGGGCTCCGTATATTTATTTTATGTACATATTATTTTAAAAACTAGATTTTATATCTGTCACTCGTAACACAAGGTGTGTGTGTTTGTATATTAATGTACACCTGTTGACAAAAGTTCGTGAGGCTTACGAGTGTCTGTATCTGATGCTTAGGTCTAACCAGCTATACATAAATAATGACATAAATTAATATTAATCATATATTATGAAATTACTTGTGTAAATTTATTTCAAAGGGTATATTAGCATAATTAAGACAATCGTAAGAGTTCAGGAACTTCTGTCACCAGCTGTACAAGTAAATGTTCTGAAAATGCCAAGAACCAGAATTGTTTTGAAATGAAAAATAGCGTTAATATTGGGCATGGAAGTGTGTGTGTGTGTGCGTGTGTGTGCGTGTGTTAGAGAATTATCAAACGCTGCTCCAAGTGCTACGATCCACTATTACACAATATTAAAAATACATAGTAATATTGAATATTAGGAAACCAGTATTACCTAAACCTAAAAAATATTATAGCTCGTATTAAGCATTGTGTGTATTCTGAGTGTTACGAATCAATATTATATAAAATAAAATTAATTACAATATCAAGTGTGTGTGTGTGTGTGTGTGTGTGTGTGTGTGTACGCAATGGCGCGTGTTCTGATTTAGTGTGTATGCCTGAGTACGCAATATTACTCGTTATAAAGAATGGAGTTGAATTTTGTGTTAGGTAAATGTAGCTAGAGTGGGTCTTCGTGCTTCATGACGGTAATATGCTAAACATTAAATCATATGTATTTATCTATAACATTAAATCACATGTATTTATCTATGTAGTATTGCGTGGCCGAGTTATATGTATTGACATTTTTAGTTGCATTATACAAAAAAAAAAAAAAAAAAACAACACACACAGAAGGTCTAAGGTATTTTCTTGAATGTCATGTAAAGTCCTGGACAAACATATTAGCACAACTTTGTATGGACATGTTTAGGATACCCTGACGAAGCATATTGGAAAAACAAATTACGAAGATCGAATTCCTAGTTGCAACTGTACAGGAGATTAAGCTATTCCAAAGTTTCAGAGAGCGTTGAAAGGTAATTATTTTTTACCTTACACGTATAAAAGCCTCGTTTTACTTTTACTGTCTTGATAGCGTAATGCATAAATGCGCGGAATGTCGATGTGAGTATCTTAGGTTCGAGTCCTTGGAGTGCCGCATGTATCTGTTGATTTCATTAATTGAGTTTAGAAGGAAAGTTGGTTGGTGAAAAAATATAATAATTATAACAAATTATAAGATTCAATCAATCAAATTTAGGCATACGCCTTGACAGCGCGCAGCCGCACTCAACCTCGACTCTAATCCAGGAAATACTCATCACTAAAATTAAACAAAGGTACAACATAAACTTTTGAATGCGCTATTGACATATTTTCTCTGTTTAGTGGAGTTGTAATGAAAGAAGAAATGTATAATATTTGTGAGTGACGATATTTTCATGTCAAATGTAATTCCATCTTTGCAAAACATGTACAAACCAAAATGAATTTGTAGTTGCTATCGTACACCCGCATTAAACAAAAAAATCTTAAATCCTTGCGAACCTTTTAGGGTAATTTTAGTTTTGAAAATGTGTGTGTGTGTGTGTGTGTGTGTGTGTGCGTAGCGTGAAGTCGAGCATTTGTTATTCTTTTCAGTTGTAGGAAAATATTTAGAGATGACGTGCTGGAAATTATTCTGATGCCGGTGTAAAATTAATGGTGCGGTTGTACTAGCGAATGATTTAGTGTGTGTGTGTGTGTGTGTGTGTGTGTGTGTGTGTGGCAGTGAGGTGTGGGTAGATGCGTGAGTATGTTTTGGGTGTGAATGGACGTGCTTCTGAGTGAGAATGGGTGTGATTTGGGTGTGGGTGTGCGTTTTTTTAGTGTAAATTGTGTGATTTGGGTGTGGGTGGGTGCGTTTTGAGTGTAAATGAGTAAGGGTGGGCGCGTTTTGAGTGTAATTACGGGTGATTTGGGTGTGGGTGGGCGCGTTTTGAGTGTAAATTAGTGTGTTTTTGGTGCGGGTGGACCCGCTTTGGGTGTAATTGGATGTGTTAGGTGGGTTTTGAGTGTAAATGGGTGTGGGTGGGCGCGCTTTGAGTGTATTTGGGTGTGGGTGGGCGTGATTTGAATGTAATTGGGTGTGATTTGGGTGTGTGGATGGGTGTGTGTGGATGTATTTTGAGTGAGAAAAGTGAGCATGGATGTAATTTAAGTGTGGATGGATGTATTTTAACTGTGGATGGAAGTAATTTGGATGAGGTGTGTATTTTGAATGTTTATGGCGTATTTTCAGTGAGGAAAGTTGTATTTAGAGTGTGTATAGATGTAATTTGAGTGAGGATGGATTCATTTTGACTGTGGGAAGCTGTTTATTGGGGGTAAGTGTGTATCATTCCAGAGTAGTAAGGTATTGTAGCAAGGTATTAAGTCTATTAACGAATACGATTTTACCTACTGTAAGCCTAAGTTCATAGTTTGCATTAAAGAGTAAATAAAACTGCGTAAGATTTATCGATATATACAGGTATGTATGTATAAATGTGTGTGTGTGTGTATGTGTGTGTGCGTGTGTGTAAGAGGGGAAGCGGGGGGGGGGGGGGTACACTGATAACCTTCTTTGTTTGTGTGTATGCGAGTGATTGTGTGTGTGTGTGTATGTTGGTGGTTTACGCTGATAATTTTCTTTGTTGGTAGTTCTGCGCATGTTTATTTATGTATATATGCATACATGTGTGTGTGTGTGTGTGTGTGTGTGTGTGTGTGTGTGTACTTACTCTAGTTGTATTTACTCTAGTTGTATTGCGGGAGTGAGCATGCTCGTTATTTCCCGCCTCCTATATGTGTAGGTGTTATATGTATCGTTGGAATGGCTGTGGATGTGTGTGTAGTCTGTATTTTTAGCCAATTGGCGACATCGGAAACGAAGGCTTAGGGTGGATCTGTATGGTACCATTCTCACTATAGACGGTACCGTCTCGCCCGAAGGCTTAGGTAGCCATCAGCTTAGGTGAACCATATGATACCCATCTCGCCTTGTACCATTTTTGCCAACCCCAGATGGGACGTCACAACGTCGTCCACTTATTCCAGGTACCTATTTACATCTAGGTGAACTGAGGCTAACACATGAAAGGAGACAAGCCCAATTTGTCTCCGCCCGGCCGGGGATTGAACCCCCGACCCCTCGTGTGTGAGACGAGAGCTCTACCTACTAGACTACGGGCTGTGGTAATGTGTGTGTATGAGTGTGTTAAACAAGATAGTTTAGCGTTGTACATTATCTGCAACATGATTGTGGTATATTATGTGCTAAGTGTTAATGTGCTAATTGTTAATGTGCTAAGTGTTAATGAGCTAAGTGTTAATGTGCTAAGTGTTAATGTGCTAAGTGTTAATGTGCTAAGTGTTAATGAGCTAAGTGTTAATGAGCTAAGCGTTAATGTGCTAAGTGTTAAGTGTTAATGTGCTAAGTGTTAATGTGCTAAGTGTTAATGAGCTAAGTGTTAATGAGCTAAGTGTTAATGAGCTAAGTGTTAAGTGTTAATGTGCTAAGTGTTAATGAGCTAAGTGTTAATGTGCTAAGTGTTAATGTGCTAAGTGTTAATGTGCTAAGTGTTAATGTGCTAAGTGTTAATGTGCTAAGTGTTAATGTGCTAAGTGTTAATGTACTAAGTGTTAATGTGCTAAATGTTAATGTGCTAAGTGTTAATGTGCTAAGTGTTAATGTGCTAAGTGTTAATGTGCTAAGTGTTAATGTGCTAAATGTTAATATGCTAAGTGTTAATGTGCTAAGTGTTAATGTGCTAAGTGTTAATGTCCTAAGTTTTAATGTGCTAAGTTTTAATATGCTAAGTGTTAATGTGCTAAGTGTTAATGTGCTAAGTTTTAATATGCTAAGTGTTAATGTGCTAAGTGTTAATGTGCTAAGTGTTAATGTGCTAAGTGTTAATGAGCATGTAATAAAGCATTGGGCATTATTGGGTTTGGTTACGGAGCGTGAAATGAGTGAACAGCCGAGGGGGGGGGGGGGGTGAGAGAGAGAGAGAGAGAGAGAGCGAGAGAGAGAGAGAGAGAGAGAGAGAGAGAGAGAGAGAGAGAGAGAGAGAGAGAGAGAGAGAGAGGGAGAGAGAGAAGAGAGAGAGGAGATGAGAGAGAGGAGAGAGAGAGAGAGAGAGAGAGAGAGAGAGAGAGAGAGAGAGAGAGAGAGAGAGAGAGTGTGTGTGTGTGTGTGTGTGTGTGTGTGTGTGTGTGTGTGTGTGTGTGTGTGTGTGTGTGTGTGTGTGTGTGTGTGTGTGTGTGTGTGTGTGTGTGCGATAAAGGTTAATGTGCGTACGAGTGTGTTTACGCGCCCGATCAGTAGTTTACGCTGGTAGTAGGTGCTTATGAATGAACAGAAGAAAAAAACACATTTGTAGATGCAGTGAAAAGAACTGACTCGAAATTATGGTCCAAACACATTTCCCAATCCATGCTGAATTAAACAGAAATGAATTACAACCCAGATATCTTCTTGTTTTGTGTACTGGACAAAAATGTATAATTATGTATAAATTATAGTTTTCGTTCCGTACAAAAGCTTAAGGGGAGAGGGGCCGTTTTGCTGGTCCCTCTTCTTCCTCATCTTTAGCCCCATTAGTTGTTCAGATTGTATGACTTTAGGCCCATTAGTTTGGCGATTTTTTTTACTTTTCACCCCATTTCTTTGACAATATTAAGACTTTTCGTTTCATTTCGGTGTCGATTTTTTCCTGGCGGGCGATAGCGAGCCTGTAATTTATGAGAAACCGGCTTTCGGCCGGGACATTTTTCTATCGAAAAATGTACAAATTTACCTTGAAGGAGGGTCTTGGGGGTGTTTTTTTGTTTTAGCTTGATGGAGGTCTGGGGAGGAAACTAAAAACAATGATAAAAAGATACACAAATAAATACACTCATCTTCCCTCATTAACCCGTACAGAACCGGTGACATCCTTTTAATATTATTCTGGCAATGATTAGGCAATATTGTTCAGCTTAGGAAGGACCTCTAGCAATAATAAAGCTTCAAACTATCTCAACCAACCCTTTTAACTACCATAGATCCTTCTTAAGCTGTATGATATCGTCTAAATATAGCTAGAATGAATCACACGTCGCTGGTACTCAAAGGGTTAAGGGGAGATGTCGACTTGAGGGATTTTTTTCTTGACTCCTTTCTCCCTCATGTTTAGCCCCATTGTTTTTGAGATTTTAAGACGTTTGCCCCATTAGTTTGGTGATTTTTAAGAATTTCCGCCCCATTCTATCAATTTTAAGACCTTTCGTGCCATTTAGGTGTCGATTTTATCCTGGCGAGCGATAGCGAGCCTGTAATTTAAGAGTAATCGGCCTTCGGCCGGGACATTTTTCTACCGAAAAATTTACAAATTTATCTTGAAAGGGGGTGAAATTTTAAGATTGCTGGAGGAGTAGGAAACAAACTAGAAACCTCCCCTTAAGAAGAGGTAATATCTAATGAATAATGAAACAAAAATATCATTAACAGCCATACCGGAATTTGTTTGGTATGAGGTAGCCTGAACGTGAACAATGATGGCATGTTCAGTGGACTAGGGTGGGCAGTGCCGTAAGTAGGCGAGAAAGCATGACCTCTAGCCTCTGTAACTCAAAAAGGGCTGGAGCAAATGGGCTGTAACTTTCCACATCTATTCCTTGACTGACTCCTCCCATTTGGTAGAAATATTAGCTCGATTATTCTAGTCGTTCTTGAGTTACAGAGGTTAGAGGACATGATGTCTCGCCTACTTACAGCGAATAGACTATAGGGTGTGGATTGCCGTAGAGTTTTATGTATATGGGTGGGTGTGGTGACTCAGGAGGAAGGGTGATGAGGTGTGATGGTTTCTGGTTCGTAGAGAGGAACCGTACACATTTATTTCGAAGAATTTTTTTCAGCTTAAGGGGAGATGGTTCACTTTTTGGTCGATTTTTGCATGTATTCATTATTTTTCTAGTTTCCTCCCTAGACCTCCATCAAATTAAAAAAAACATCCATTAGATCCCCCTTCTAGATTAATTTCTAAATTTTTCCGGCCGAAGGCCGGTTCTTCCAACATTACAGGCTCACTATCGTTCGCCAGGGAAAAAATCGACACCTTAATAGCACGAAAGGTCTAAATATTGACGAAGAAATGGGTGCGAAAGGTCGACTAACTAATGGGGCAAACATCTTAACATCTGAAAACTAATGGGGCTAAACATGAGGGAGAAAGTGGTCCAGAAAATCGGCCCATCCCCCCTTAATGGAGGTCTAGGAAAGAAACTCAAAAAAATGTATATACAAATAGTAATACTAAAAAAGTATGTATGTATGTATGTATGTATGTATGTATGTATGTATGTATGTATATACTCTGGCACATACCCCATAGCTGGGGATAGCCGACTCAAGACAGAGCCTAAACAGAAACAACATTTAAAGTTCCAATTCTTAGGATACGGGACCACTTTCGCGTTCCCTCGCCCCTTATTCTGTCTCGTCTTATAAGTGAAACAATAAACAAGAAAGAAAGGACATATTTTCCCATAAACAATTTAGTACATAAAACCGGATTCAATAAATGTCCATCGTCACGAACCCACGTATTTGTTTATTATCTGCTAAGTATCTATATTTACTTATTGACAATCCTTATAGTCTCAGGTCAGGTGGCTAGAGTAAAGTAGGAGAGGAGAGAGTTTTGGGTAGAGGAAGAATAAGTTGAGGAATGGGAAGTACAGTAAAAGATAAAACTACTTAATGGTCTAAATGGTTGGCTGATTGATTTATATGAGGTGATGTGGGTTGAAAACTTCTGTATACGTGACGATGGGATGAGGTGTGTGACGATGGGATGAGGTGTGTGACGATGGGATGAGGTGTGTGACGAAAGTAATTAATGAGGATAATTTTTTGTCCTGTATCATATTTCTCTTCATCACTCTTATTCTCTCTCTTTTTTACCCCTCTCTCTCTCTCTCTATTGGGAGTAACTGTAGTGTTTTCTTTGGTGTCAAGCTAATATTATGAAATATTTCTGTATCATCTTGCACACAAAGCGTACCATCGATATTCTTAACATACTCCATTCATTATAAGTAGGTCAGAAATCGCGACCCCTAACCTCTCTAGCTCAAAAAATGACTAGAGTAAATGGGCTGAAAATTTCCATACCTATTCTATGGCTGATTCTTCCCAAATGGCAGAAATATTAGCACGATTGTTCTTATTTTCTAGTTTTGTTTATCTTTTTGTTTTTCTATTATTCTAATTATAATTAGTTTTTGTGTTTTTGTTATAGAGGTTAGTGGTCAGGATATTTGGCCTAATAATAATGAATATACTATAGTTAGCATAGTTACACACAACCTTATGACACAAGTTAAATCATCAATATACTTCATACAATTTGGTCTACATTTTTAGCTATTCACTATTTTTGAAATATACATGTAAGTAATAATACAGTACTAATGTTTATAATCGCATTGCCTCTAGTTCATTAAATATTCATTATGTCGGTGGGATGGTAAGCTGAGGTTTAAAATGTTTGAACCATGGTATAAAGTGACGAAAGTTCGTTTTGGATCGATATAGTCGATATACTCAAGTGAGAGAGAAAGAGGGAGAGAGAGAGAGTGTGTGGGGGGGGGGGATGAGAGAGAGTGGGGGAGGGGAGAGAGAGAGTGGGGGGGGAAGAGGGAGAGAGAGAGAGTGGGGGAAGGGGGGGAGAGAGAAAGTGGGGGGGAAGGGGGAGAGAGAGAGAGTGGGGGAAGGGGGAGAGAGAGAGTGGGGGAAGGGGCAGAAAGAGAGAGTGGGGGGAGGGGGGGGGGGGGGAGAGAGAGGGAGAGAGAGAGAGAGAAAAGGGAAAGGGAGAAATAGATAGTAGTGGTGGTGGGGGGGATAGTGACCGTAAATTTTGAATACTAACGATTGTTTCTTGTTCTAATGCAGACTTACGGTACTTGTACAATGACGCTTTACCTTAATTGTATGAGTGACATTATAAGATACTTAAAATTGTTTTGGAGCGATACTATTCTAAACTTTCGTGTTGATCAAATATATCATTGCAGTATTTTATCGATATTTTTAAGGAATCGTACTATAGAAAAAGGTTTGAAATTAAGCTTACTATAAAATGTGTATAAAGGAATATGCATATACAGTACTGGAGGAATTTTTATGTAGTGCAAAATATAGGAATGTTCAAATAAATTTGGAATTTATATGAAATGTATATTTATGAAAATACATACTAATAAGGAATTCCGTAGTTAGGATAATATATGCACTTAAGATACTGTGCCTAATGTTATAAGCGTTAATGAAATTGGGCACATGGGGGTGAAGGAGTGAGTGTGTGTGTGATGTTGGCAGTGATAAGGTCCCCTCCTGCCCCCCATTCCCCCACATCTCCCCTAGTGGTGGCAGATGTTGGTGGCAGGGCAGCCCCTCTCTGGCCCCCTCCACCATCGCCCCGCCATGAATGCCTGCACGCTGGCTTTGTTCTGCTACCCTCTGGCTATCGCAGGAATACAGGGGGACTAATAATGCTGGTCTGAAGGACTGCAGACACGGAGCTAAATGTATGATCTTCCGTCATCGATTTGGGCGTCGGAGGCCGTCGCACGTGCCCCCTCCCCCCCCTCTCGCACGCACACACCTGCCGCGGGGCGGGACCAAAGGCACGCGTGTCCAATCAGCGGTTGGTATGGGAACGTGCGACCAACCAGAGAGGGCCCGCCCGGCTGCCTCAGACCAGGTGCCACCACCGCCACTACAGAGATACTACAACACTGCTATGCTAGTTGGTCACCAGGCGGGGGTCGGAGTGGACGCATTCTACCGCGCTCCTCTCCTCCCTTCCCGCTCACACTCTGGACACGATGTGAGGCGCTAGGCCGGCGCCAGATAACACTCCTTACAAGTCAGCGCTGCTTTCATCTGTGATCTCAACTGTGATAATGCCGAAAGGCTTCCTGGTGAAAAGACGAGAAGAAATGAGTACAGTGGATTTAGTGCCATATAGGCCGTGGCGTGACGGCTCCTTGCAAGTAGAGCAGGAGGAGCCAGTCGACTTCAGCCTCAGAAATCGACGTGAGAGCGGGAGTTCTGATACGCGACCCCAAGAAGATCTACAGGTATGTGGGGAGGAATTTGTGGATGTGGGGACAGATGTGGTGCCCAGTCGTGTTGATAAGAGCAGCCGATTGATGGTGAGGACACCTGATTCAGGGTTTAGCAGCCCCTCTGATGGTGACTTCTACCGGAGATCAGTCTACAACACCCCCTCAGTGCGACTACCACCCAAGATACACCCAGACACGGCAGCAGCCTGTGATGTAGTGGAACAGACAACAGCACTTGCACTCATCAAGAGAAAGGCTGGTGCAGATCCGGTGCCAGGCGGTGTGGGTATTGTTGATCATGATGCAAGTCACTTCCAACCTTTCCATCTGACCATCCCACGTGTTGACGACCCGCGCTACCTGATCCCGGCCCAGACCAGCCCGTACCACCTGTTGTCCCCCACGCTGTACTGGCCGCACGGGTCCTCACCCCTCAGATCCCCCATCCCTTATACCTCACCCTTGGAGCACTCACCATACCCCGCCACCGCCCTACATAGTCCTCAGGGAGGGCTCAACCTCACCATCCGCCCTCCTATTCCCCAAGGACTCGCTCAAGGACTAATCACGCCAATTAAAATCCCACCTAAATCACCAGGAGTCAGTGTTGCCACCCCGCAAAAACGCAAGTCCCCTGCCACCCCCGGGACCACTGAAAAGAAGCTGAAAACCTCGAAGAAGAACAAAGCAGCCCGTCGCCTGAACTTCGACGAGGACAAGACTTCGCCAGTTTCCGGCACCATCATCAGGGAGCTGGCTGAAGGAGAAGAGCCTCTCGTCGTCAGAAAAGGTGACATCGACCCGGCCTATAACGTCGTTGAGATCACGGAAGAAGCTAAGGCTGACCTGGCCAAAATCGAAAACAAGATCGGGGATTACGTCTGTCGTCTATGCAAAGAAATGTACGACGACGCCTTCGGTCTAGCCCAACACCGGTGCTCCCGTATCATCCATGTGGAGTACCGGTGTCCAGAGTGTGACAAAGTATTTAACTGTCCAGCAAATCTCGCCTCACACAGAAGATGGCACAAGCCCAAGACTTCCACCAATGCTAATCCAACTCCGAGCACAAGTTCTAAGGTTAGTGAAGGTGAGATGCTGGCAGGGAAAAGCTACAGCGAAAACAACAACAACAGCAGCAGTACCACCAATAACAATCTCCTGAAGGGCCCCCCAGCCCTGCTGCCCTTGCCCGAGTTCATGACCAGGGAAGAAGATTCTACAGACGAGCAGTACGAGTGTGAGCTCTGTTTCAAAAAGTTCAAACGCCAATCTTACCTGAGAAAGCACCTGGCGACACATCGTGGTGAAGGGTGCGAGAGTGATGGTGCGGGGCCCTCCCATGCATCACAACCCCTCGCCCTCACGCCTCTATTATCACCCCATCTGTCACCTCACTTCCCCGCCGAGGTGCTGCCCTGCCATCTCTGTGCCGCGGCTTTCTACACACCCGCGGCCCTGGAGCTACACCTCGAGACCACCCACATGCCCAAGTTAGATGCTCCCTCCACCTCCACCCACCACACCACCCTCCATGTACCCCGCCCCCAATTCTCCCCGAGGGCGCCCCATCACCACCCCCTCCATCACCACCTTACATCACAGCCACCTCCACCGCACCCTCCTCCACATCTACTCCACCGACCACTCCAGATATCCGCACCCACGTAATTTGTCATCTACCATATTCACCACCCATCTATCCCATTTTCACCCATACACAATCCTTCCACCACATCCCTGTATCTACCAATCCTCCATTCACAAAAGTAAACTCACCAAAATCCCCTATCCCTGTCCTTCCTATCCCTCGGTGCTACAGGTATCCAATCATCATCATCAGAGAATATAGGACGATTATCAAGCAGCGGAAGATTTGGGGAGCAAGCCAAGCAGAAGAACTGAAAGGCAAGACTCGGGGAACAAACAAGCCAGCCATCCCTCTCCCCTCCTCCTCATCGCCCAGAGTGTGTTTGTGTGTGTGTGTGTGTGTGTGTGTGCGAGTGTGTGGCGGCCATGGTTCGTCTACCCAACAGCAGCAGCGGAGCCACATGCAACAGGTATCCGTCTCCCTCAGGTAACCCTTTTACGTATGACTCATTTAAGTTTTGTGCATTCTCCTCGTCGTACAGTCATTGCCGGTCAGAGCTCGTCAAAAATTCATTAAGATCATTTATACATAAACTAAAGTATGCCTATTTCGTATTCTCGTAGTAAACCTATTAGATCTCGGTACACACCATAGTTCACATTTTTATTTCGCTTATTTAAAATTACCTAGTATTTTACATTTGTTGTTTTTATAAACTTAGAGCTAAAAGGATTTTGATAGTAGATCGTTCAATAAGTTAATTTTGATGACACCCGTGATTTATGATTACATAGTACTTAATCAACATAACGATCAATGAACGCGGTGTTATAAAAGATCTTTTTGAAGCAGTGTGTTCATAAAATCTACTTATACTCCCGCATTTACGATAACAATGGCTATAATATGTACTAAGTACAACGAGGAGAATATCAGAGCATCGTTCTTGCGTAAGGGGTATACCAGTATATACTCTAGTCTGGGCACGTACGGTGGTTATGCTCTCGCGCTGCCGTACCGTGTCGCTGGTCACTGTATCGGAGTTATTCTATACATATATAATGTAAGGTGGGTTAATAATAGCGCTCTTGTCGATAACCTTTTCCCGCAACTTTATATCTGCCAGTTGCTGAATTAATAGTTTATGATAATTCTGTCACCGTCAGTGTATCAACGATACCAAATTCAAAACAATCTTGAAAAATGAACACCATATGAGGAGGACCACTTAGTTTATAACGTTTTGCATATATCTTCATTGGCCTGATAAAGCAATATGCGAAACGTCACTGAAATGCGCCTTGCATATGGTGTTTATATATAGATATGTTTGTTCTATGTGAGTGAGGGAGACAAAAGGCAGAACTGCCTGTAGTGAGTGCGTCCCCCAGAGTTGAAAGAGTGACATGGCCAAAATCAAGGGACGTTCATTCTGTCAGCATTTATTTGTTGTCTTCAAACGTAGCCAGAATACAGTTGCAATTCAAAGGTTATCGTAAAAAGCGTTCATGTTAATCTGCCTTAACCTTAATGGACATATCTATTTATGACAGAGGCAGCTGGGGGATAAACATGTCCTTTAGTTGATTATGTACATGTTTGTATTATTTTGTAACCATTAGTGTTAAGTGCTTGCCTAATTTAAGTTGTCAAGGAGTGTTTTTTTGACGTGCAGCTCATCAATAGACTGAACAGTGTCACGAATTTTGAGTCGATCATCAATATATTGAACAGTGTCACGAATTTTGAGTCGATCATCAATATACTGAAGTGTCACGAATTTTGAGTCAATCATCAATATGCTGAACAGTGTCACGAATTTTGAGTCGATCATCAATATACTGAACAGTGTCACGAATTCTGAGTCGATCATCAATATAATGAAATATCACGAATTTTGAGTCGAGCATGAAACCAAATGAGCGTACGAACAATAGTGCGCTGATCTCATTTTCTATACTGTGTTTTATACGTGGATCTGACTTGTGCTATTTTATCAATGAACGGCTGATCTCATTCTGGTCTTAAAACATGCTTGTCACCGATCTCACATTCTTAACCCACTCAGTACCGGTGACGTCCTTTTTTCATTACATTTGGGCAACTATTAGACGATTTTTATTCAGTTTAGGAAGGACGTCTAGCAATGAAAAAGGCTACAAACTACCCCAATGAATCCTTTTAGCTACCCTATATCCTTCCCAAGCTTCCTAAAATCACCTAAATGTGGCTGAAATCAAATACAAAAAAGAAATGTCACCGGTAATGGAAGGCTTAATCACACGTAAGTTAATTAATATCTACTTCAATGTGTGGCCAGGACTTTTAGTATAGTTTACTTTTTACTTTATTTTATTTAAGTTTTGCTTCGTCTACTATACAACCCCCCCCCCCTCCCCCATATGTCTCGGTAACTATAATTAATTTGCACGCTATCGTAATTATGATGACAGTACCTGATTACGCCGGAAGGACCACCGCGAGACTGAACACTGGCAAGCTGTTAATAGGCCGAGGGAATTGATTATTATTGATTATTAGGCGGGAGTTCATCCAAAGAGCTGAGGCATAACGCGTAATCTTTAAATAATTGCATTTTAAATCTTAGAACACAAAGAAAAACCTATATTTCCAATGCGTTAATGTTACTTATTGCGCAGATATAATAACTAGTTTTCCTTCATTAACTTTTTCATACTGCCTGTACGATTCCCTTTGTCTCTCCGTCGATTCGTCCACAGGTCATTTCGCCTAAATCTTTTCCGTAACCCACCAAAAATGGATTCGACCACACTCAAGCTATTTGATATTGAAGTCTAGGGAAACGGTTCGAACGCGGTCGAAAAAGCAACAATCTAAAAAAACAAAAAACAGCGAACCATATATCTAGAGCCGAATTTACCTGTGGCCGAAAAGACCGAGGATAGTAATATATTTGCCTTGGCCTGTACAGTGAAGGGGTTCGTGCGTGCTGCGGTCCTTTCGGTTGTCTATATAGTCGCTAAGGAGTGAAGTAGACGATGGACGCGCACTCACCACGGGAAATCGATCTTATTACTTATACTAATTTAAGTTTACTATATAACAAAAAAAAAAAAAAAAAAAAAATATATATATATATATATATATATATATATATATATATATATATATATATATATATATATATTATACAAAAAAATTATGCACAGTTTGTATAGATTAGTTACTTTTTTCTACTCAGTTTGCTCATGAAGTAGGTCAAAGAAATTCCAGCCAATCTCTCGCTACTAACTACTATATACCAGTCTGTAGATTTTAGCATCGTAGTTTATTTTCCCCCTATTGCGTTCCCCTCCGTCGCGCGTTCTTTTCCTGTTATTCCGGCTACCGTGGGAAGATTTAATTTCGCGTTGGAGTTGGAAAGGTAATCGAGATCTGATTATACCCTTTCTGATTTGTAGATACCCTTCCTATAGTCTGTTTATTTCTGCTGTCGGTAAATTGCAATCTCTTCACCTAAATTACTCATCAATTACGAATATTTCGAAGTAAAGTTTGTTGTTAATTACGAACACTTGGTATTTATATGATGCAAAGACATAGTAGTTTCATATTTTTCCATTAAGCATCCAGACATCAGATGCTAAGGGATTCAATTTACCCCCAGCTACAACACAAATAGTCTACGGTAACCAAATCGTCTAGCGTGAGCCGGAATACAGGGAGAATGACGCCCCCAGTAGCCCCCCCACGCTGAATGAGTAATATATATCGATCGCGACTGAGGGAGCGTCGGAAGAGTTTAAGGGCAATGGAGAACCAAGTCTATTTTTATATTTTAGATGTTCGAATGGAGAAGCGGAACAGTAAATTAACCCTTTCACGCATTTATGACGCAGAGGTTGCCAGATTAGCAAAAAGAAATAGAGTTTTCTCACTCTTATAATTACCTCTCCAAAATTAGTTTTCTACCCACAGCTAAATCAAAGACAACTGCAGAGGTTGAAGTAACTAAACTAAAGGTTCCTTAATACCCCTGATGGTAACAAAGGCTTTAAAGTATCTCCAATAGGCTCAAAATCGCGTCATATGTCGGAGAGGGTTAAATAATGGATGAGTACACGCACCATATATCGTACATTGCTTAACATATTCATAGACAAACATCCACTCACACATAGACCTCAAACAAAGAAAGATACACACTACACACACACACACAGAAATAACATATACCTATCTACCAGCAATGCAATAACAAATTAAAATGTAAAACTTGCAAACTAAACAAACCAAAATTGGGACAAGGACAATATAAAGTCAAATTAAATTATCAAAATCGCTATGTGGAAACAATGCTTACTAAAATGAAAATTATTAAATAAAAGAACACAAACAAAGACAAATATTAACACATACTGTACATATACAACATACAAACAAAGACAAACACACACACACAGAGCAACAAAATACACATAGAACAAAAAACCTATCTACCAGCAACGCACCAAAAACAAACACACACACACACAAACAACATACACACAGAACAACAACAAACACAAAGAACAAAGTACCCTATCTACCAGCAACGCACCAAAACAAACAGCATACACACACATACACAAACAAAGAACAAAGTAACCTAGCTACCAACAAAGACAAACAAAGCAACAAACACATCACCAATGAAAGTAAAAGGTTCGCCCATTACTCACATGCGATTGATTCACGGTCACTTGATTTACTCTTTGCTTCTTTTTTTAGTTTCTCTTGCTCTTCGGTTAATATCGACTTACTTGTAATATTTGTATGATAATAATGATGATGCTGAGTATTATCATGTATTAATTTACTTTATTATATTTATGATAATAATCATGATGGATATTATAATTCATTGTTGCTATTATGATAGTGAGTATGATTATTATTATTATCACTATTACTACTACTACTACTGCTACTACTACTATTATCATTACTACTACTACTACTACTACTACTACTACTACTATTAAGCATCGAACTGCGAATAACTCAGGCGACTTCATGAGCAAACCGACTTAGCTTATAACGTACGTTAACATTCTCAGTCTCGACGAACCATGACTGCGCATTACAGCGGCGCCCAATGTAATAATTAGAACTGTATTCTTAAGCGATCGACCTATTGGCTCCAGTCAATGCTCTAAGTGCTGGGAACGAGTGCAACATGCAAGGAACTCGTGCAATCATGGCGTGCAATATATAGTAAGTCCAGGATAAGGAGAAGAAGACTAAATTCCTAAATCTAAGGAGGAGAAAATCAACCAACACAAAACAAAAAAATCGTCCAAATTGATGGAAGTGGTGGTAGTGCAATATACTACTAAGTCGACATTAAGAAGAAGGCTAGATTTTTAAGCCCAAGGGAAAAACAAAAAACATCAAAAAATGGAAAAGGCTATACTAATTATAAGGAACAAAGTGCCTGTATAATCTTAGAGAAAAACTAAAAAAACTTGCCTTGTGGTTCGCAGTTACTGGTTTGAGAGACGAGAAACATACTTAGAATTATTTTATACCTATAATTACTTTAAATCTAGAACTTATTTGTATATTCTCATACACGACGACTTAATTTCTAATAGGTTCTGGCTAACCGCAGACGATTTCATTCAATATGGGAATGATCTCGTAGTCAAGGATCCCTAGTCTGATCCTTTGGCTACGAAGTGTTCTTTCTCAATAAAAATAAAAAATAAAAATAAAAAACTTATATACATATATATAATCGTCTGGCGGTTGCTTAAAATGCGATCAAAATAAAACCATGATTGGCTTTTAAAAGTGAATGAAGTTTGGGGTACGAATCAATCAAGTACGGGTTGTTATTTTTGGAAGGGCCGAATGCCACTGGTTGAACGCCCCTCCAGAATACACAACCACGGTCTTTGTCTCCCCCTGATCGCTGTGTCTTATATCGTTCAAAGAAAAACAAGAAAACACTCCTACTAATGAAATCAAACTAATGTTTAATTGCCTAATTTTGCATACAGAAATAACTTGAGGTTATTTTGATAAGGTTAAATTGCGTTTGGCGTTTAATCATTCATTGAGCTTAATCGATATTCTTGTCTTTGCACGGCATAACGAACGCGGCTTAAGTGAGAGTATAATATTTTTATGATCAGCTGTACAACTAAACTGGTATACATTTATGGGTTTAAATCAGTTTAAACATATCCATAACTCATATCCACAACTCGTATGTATAATTATGTATATGTAATGCGTATCAAGTTTATTACGGTTGATCATGATAATTTTGAAAGCGGAGATAGCGAGAGAAAGGCGTATTCAAACAAGCGCCATTTCTAGCAATATATATTTCGGCAATTCTGGTGTGGTAGCTTTAGAGTTAAACAATTATCAGCATTTTTTCGCCAAAAAATACTCAAACCCTTTAGTTTAGTCACCGATCATAGTGCGATGAAGTCAAGAAAAATTGCCCAAATATAGAGTTGCCGTTCAGAAGTTGCTAGATTTCAAAAGGCATCGTGTGAATCCGGCTTACGCTAACCCCCCTACCCCGCATCTCTCGCCAGAACTCGTATTTATCGATCTTCTTTCTCTCGGCGATTTCCCGTGGTTCGTTCGTTTTCACTGTCCATCGTCGGGTGTTCAAAATCGTTCGGGCTGTGTGTATATTTAGCTATGTTTAAAACAGATTTGAGTGTACAACAATTACCCTCTCTATCTACCGTGTACATAAGTGCCATAATACTGTAAATATGTTCCTAGATCATACTTTTTGTTTATCTAGGTCATTCTATACTCTAGGTAATATTAGCCCCCTTAGCCAATGAATATGATTACACTTTTATTTCGGAGTGTATATGCGTAGAAAGTTTGACATACAATATTATTTGGCAAAGAGGGGTTCTCCGGGGGCGTCACCATCAACTATAGTCCGTTCATTCTAGGATGGCCAGAAATCGTAACCTCTAATAACCTCTCATAACTAAAAAAAGGACTAGAGTAATCGAGCTAACATTTCAACCAAAATAGGAAGACTTGGCTAGGGAATATGTGTGGGAATTGACAGCTCATTTGCTCTAGCCCTTGTTGAGTTACAGAGGTTAGAGGTTACGATTTCTACCCAACCTAGAATGAACGAACTATAATCTATTAATTTGGTGATGATGACGTTCACCTGTAATATTCTTTGCACATTATTTATATTTTCCAGGTCGAATTTCAATATTTTTCACATGAATTTGGCACACCTTAACCCAGTTTCCGTTGGTATTCTGGCTATCATTAGACGATTATATGCAGCTTAGAAAGGACATCTGGGAGTCATTCAAGCTTTGGAAAATTGACTCCATTGTTCTCTTGACTAAGTTGAAGGAAATTCTCTAAAAGTTATCCAGAACCTAAACACATCAAGTCATCGTAGTGGAAGAGACGAGTGCCGAAATTAAATGAAAACAAATGTCGAAAATTATAGACTAAACTGTAAATTCGACCTGGGAAAATATGGTGTTCTTTATGATTATATATTTATGTATCTCTTAAGTATTACATTCCATAGCTCTGCCGCCGTTGCTCTTTCAAACCACGCTCTTACTTAACACATATGTTTTTGTTTATGTATAATTACCTACATTACGTATCTAGATCGTTAATTACCTTTAAGTATATATTGTTTTGCCATAGGGTCGGGGATATTATGTAATGAGAGATGTTAAATTTTACAGCTAGGCCAGTATTCCTTTCTATAATTGGGTAACGCTAGGCGATTTTTAGTCAGCTTAGGAGTGCTCACAACATTTTGGGCTCTTTTTATTAATCGGTTCATCTTCACATTAGCATAGCAGGGACGTTATTTAATAAATTATTCGGAAGCTCTTTACTAACCGAAATTTATCGAAACGAAACATAATGCAACATTTTCGCGCTCAGTTAGGTAATACAATTGTCAGTATCTCGTCATTGCAAAACTCCCAACTTACAGCAGATATCATTAATTCAAAGTTGGGTTAATCTTGAGACTTGATTTAATTAATGTTCCAGTTTCAAAATTAGCACAATCCTGGTATACATGACCTAATTTAAGATAATTATTATATAATTTAGAGGGTGTGTATAATTAGAGTGTGTTTGTGTACGAAGGGGGGTCACCGGCTTTTTTGTTTAGCTTTCTCTACTTTTTTCTCTTTCCCTGGCTTATATCCATTCGGCCCCATTCAGCCAACTGTTTTAAGACGTTTATCGCTCGCCAGCATTGTATGGAGAAATCCAGCTTCGCCGGAGACATTTTTCTTTCGAAAAATTTACAAATTTAGCTTGCTGTCAAAACAAATATATATACTGTATATATGCTGGCTCGCTACCGCTCGCCAGGAAAATATTGACACCTGGATGGGGGTAAACGTCTTAAAACAGTAGGCTGAATGGGGCCGAATGGATACAAGCCAAAGAGAGAAGGAGTGAAAGAAAAACAGCGAGGTGGGCTCCCTTAATTTCTGAGTGAGTATGTGGGTATATTTTTAGTGTGTGTTTGTGTGTTTGTGTGTTTATATTGGTGTTTTTTTTACGTTCTTTAGGCTTACGTTTTATTATCTCGAGCTGTGAATGGTCGTGTGTGCGTTTGTTGGTGTGTGTGTGTATGTTTTTCCTGGTATGTGTATGTGTTCCTGAAGTGTGTGTGTGTGTGTGTGTGCGTTTCCTGATGGATGTGTGTGTGTGTTTGTTGGTGAGTGTGTATGTTTTCCTGGTATGTGTATGTGTTCCTGAAGTGTGTGTGTGTGTGTGCGTTTCCTGATGTGTGTGTGTGTGTGTGTAAAACTGTCCTGCTGTGCGTGTAAGTTTCCTGGTGTGTGTGTGTGTGTGTGTGTGTGTGTGTGTGTGCGTGTGCGTGTTTCCTAGTGTATCGAAATCGTTATGTACGTTTGTGTGTGCGTGTGCCAGTCTGTGTACACCGGCGAGCGTGTGCACCTCCAGAACAGCCGAGATCCAAGGATGAGGAACAATCTAGTCAATGATCTAGTGAGGCGGACACATTGCAGCGAGTAGACAGAGACACGAAACTACCCACACTTGCCAACGGAGGAAGCAGAAACGGAAAATGATAACAAAACAATAACATAATAACAAATCAATAACGTAATGACAAATCAATAACATAATGACAAATCGATAACATATCAAAACAATAACATAACAAAATAACATCACAATAAAATAAATAAAACAATAACGTAATAACAACACAATATCATAATAACAAATCAATAACATAATTAATAATAACAAACAATGGAGTTGAATTCTACTACACTTGGTAACAATCTTCTAAGACAATCTCTTGACTTTTGGAAATCAATATAACTTCAAAGTCATAATTTAGCGTTCATTAATTTGCGTCAGTTTAATTGCCATTCCGTTTATTTACTTAACTGGTATCAAAACGGTGCACTTTAGCCCTAATGTGTGTTTTCTATGAGTTCAAATTTTGGAAAAGTTTTACATAGATATGCAGCATTCATTACTTTGGTACGTTCTCCATTTGTTCTCCGTCCATTTTTGACAAGGAAGGGTATTTTTCATATCTTTTAACTTCGCACTGATCTCAATGTCCGCCCTATAGTTTAGTCTGTAAGTCTAGTCATATAAGTCTTAGTCTTTTAATTCTAGTCATTTAGGTCCTGGCAGGGGCTAGTTTTAGTCATTTAGGTCCTGGCAGGGGCTAGTTTGTCATTTAGGTCCTGGCAGGGGCTAGTTTTAGTCATGTGTTTCTAGTCCTCCTTTTCTAGTCGTATTTTTAGCAGACTCTTTCTCGTCGAGCTCCTCTGTTCATTTCTAGTCAGTGTGGTTAGGTAGTCAGCTAGTCATGTTGATCTAGTCATATTCAACTCTAGTCTTATCCTATTAGGCATTTAAATCTAGTCATGTAAATGTATTTAGTCATATACTAGTCAGTTTAATTTAGTCATATCACACTAGTCATGTAAATCTAGTCATCTCACGTTAGTTAATTCGCTCTAGTCACTCCTTAATCATTAGAAGTGCAATCTAGTCATATAAGTTAATCTTGTCACTTCTACTATTTTTCCATTCGTTTTAGTCAGATAATTCTAGTCACTCTGTACTCTTTTCATTTCAGGCTAGTCACGCGCTTTTAGTCAGCTCTGTCTAGCCTATTAACCCTTTCACGAACATATGACGCAGAGGTTGCCAGATTAGCAATAAGAAATAGAGTTCTCTCACTCTTATAATTACCTCTCCAAAATTAGTTTTCTGCCCACAGCTAACTCAAAGACAACTGCAGAGGTTGAAGTAACTAAACTAAAGGTTTCTAAATACCCCTGATGGTAACAAAGGTTTAAAGTATCCCCAATAGGCTCAAAATCGCGTCATATGTCGGAGAGGGTTAATACTAGTCACCTTGTTGATTCTAGTCAACGTAATTTAGTTACATCGTTCTAGTCATAATATTAACGAGTTCGAGCTAGTCAGTTTCATCTAATCTAGTCATAATATTAACCAGTTCGATCTAGTCACTTTAGTCATGTTCATCTAGTCATAGTGATTTCAGTTAAGTCATTGTACTCTAGTCATATCATTCTAGTCAATCATTTAAGTAATTTCAATATGTAAATTTAGTTCTAATCAGTTAGATTTAGTCATCCCGTTCTAGTCACTTCAATTAAATTAACTCACTCTAGTCAGTCATTCTCGTCGTGTCATTCTAGTCATTAAATAAGCTAGTCACTTCGTTCTAGTCTTGTCATTCTAGTTTAAGTCATCTAGTCACTTCGCTCTAGTTTTTTCTAGTCTAGTCAGTTAATTTTAGTCTAAGTCATCTAGTCACTTCGCTCTAGTCAGTTCATTCTAGTCTAAGTCATCTAGTCACTTCGCTCTAGTCAGCCATTATAGCGAGTTCAGTCTAGTCATTTCTAAGCATATCAATTACCCCCCCCCCCTGAGGATTATAACGCGTTTTAATCATGTATTCTGGCTATCCGTAGACGACTTTCTTCAGTTTAGGAAGGACTTATGAGAGTCTAAGGGAAAATCGAGATATTGTTTACTTCTTCGATACCTCTAGATCCTTCCTTAGCTGTATACAATTGTCCAATGCTAGCCAGAATAACCTGCCAAATTGCATCATAATCCTCAAAATGGGTTAGTCTATTCGCCCTGCCAGATATATTAGTGTAAATAATAACTTAATTTTTACAATGAAATCTCGCCCATTTGTGTTGCATTCTAGCTAACCCCTGTCGATTTAATTTCAACTTAAGAAAGACGCGAGTTTAAGAGTTAATTAAGTTAGTCTATAGCTTCTTTTTACTCTTATAAGTCCTTCATAAGCTGAAATAAATCGTTTGCATGTAGCTGGAATACAACACATTTGGCGGCATCTGATTGGAAAGGTTGACAATCTTAGGTTTATATTCTTAAGCATTTATTTTCTATCGCAGCTCTTGATAACCGAACGAATAGTGTGGGAATGAGCGTTGTTTACAGAGATTAGATGGCTTAGCCTTAGCATTTCTGAAGGCAACGTAATTTTTCAAGTTATTTCGTCCATTAGCGCCGCTGTGAAGGGAAATAATGGTTTAAGTATACAAGCTTAATCAATCTTGTAGTTGTGATCTCAAGTGGGCTCGAACCACCACCTGTTGATCACAAGCTGTATTGTTTATTGAAGAGTTTAGTAAGCAAACAGCGAGTTCCCCTCTAGTCATTCTCGATTAGTTTGTAAGATTGATTTTCTTGGAATTTACGAAGCCATAATACATTTAAGTTACTTTCTACTTCTTGTGAACGTTTTTTTTTTTTATATTTGAGTACATTTCTCTCACCCCTTTTATCTCTCTCTCCCACTTAGTACTTCTCTCAATAAAACAATCAAATCAAATATCTCTCTCTCACTCTCCCCTCCCCCCTATCTCTCTCTCTCTCTTTGCGCTCTAGTCAATTTCGTGTACCCATTGCTCTTTTGTAATTAAATATATAACCACCTTTTATGTATCTAACCGATCTTTTGTATTTTTGTAGCGTACCGGGATAGTCCTGTACCGGTATTGTATACTTTTGTATCCATTCGTTCTTAAAAATTAGTTTGTATTTCTAAATTATTGGCTTAGGCGACCGTACTTTTAGAATGTACTTTTCGATCGTACTTTTAACCGTACCTTTCGAATGTAATTTTTGAATGTACTTTTTGAAGTAGTTTTCGAACTTACGTTTTGAATGTGCTTTTCAAATGTACTTTTCGGGTGTACTTTACGATTGTATTTTTAGAATGTACTTTTTGATTGTACATTTCGAACGTACTTTTTTCAATGTACTTTTCGATTGCGCTTTTGGAATGTACTTTCCGATAGTACTTTTCGATTTTACTTTTCGAAAGTACTTTTCGAATGTAATATGTAAATGTACTTTTCGAACGTACTTTTAAATTCGTACAGTACCGGTAACGTAAAAGTTGATACATTTAGATTTTCGGACGACAATCAATTAGTTAGTGTTTGCCTTTATTACAATTATGCGGTAAAATCATCATTGCTCGGTTTGTCTCAAAATTAATGATCTCAAAATAACTAATCTCAAAATGGTTTCTTCTACAAAATACGTATGTTTTCATATTGTGTTTACTTAGATTTTTTGCGAGTCCGTTTCTTTTCGTTTGTATCGTAATAATTTAGTGGACATTTTGAGAAACCTTTGCTATGATTTTTATTACATAGGATTCTAGTCAGGGATCGCAGGCATTATCAATCTAGTTAAGTTACTCCTCTAAATAGTGTTTCTAGTCATTATTGAGGCTATTTATTGGAGGTTCTAGTCATATTTGTTAAGGTGTGAACTCTAGTCATCAGTTCTAATATTATTTCTAGGGTGTGAAAGAGTGTGCATGTGTGTGTGTGTGTGTGTGTGTGTGTGTGTGTGTGTGTGTGTGCTTCTAATATCTAGTTTTTGGGTAAGACGTGGATTCTAGTCATTAGATCTAGTAAGGATATAGTTATAGTCTGGATGGGTTATCTAGTCAACGATAATCTAGTCATCTACTATTAAGTCAGGGATGATATTATGGATTCTAGTTAGCATTCTCGTTCTAGAAATCTAACCAGAATCGTTAGTTATCCTTGCTATATTAATTAACTAACTCCTTAAGGATCATGACGCGTTTTGATAGTTTATCTAGCAATCATTAGACGATTTTATACAGCTTAGGAAGGATCCGTGGGAATTAAAAGGGTAGAGGCTGTCTCGATTAACCCTCCGACTTCCACATACCCTTCCTAATCTACATGAAATCGTCTAATAATAAGCTGAATACACTGCCAAAAACCAGCTTAATTCTCTAGGAGTTAATTATCATTTAGCAAACATTTCATTCACTCTAGTCAGTGTATGATAAACAGGATGAGGAATCTAGTCAAGTTAGTTAAGGATATTTTGGGAATTCTGGTCATGGAATTAAGGATATTTTGGAGGTTCTAGTCATGGAATTAGGGATAATTTTGGATTCTAGTCATGGAATTAGGGATATTTTGGGATTCTACTCATGGAATTAGGGATATTTTGGGATTCTAGTCATGGAATTAGGGATATTTTGGGATTCTACTCATGGAATTAGGTATATTTTGGGATTCTAGTCATGGAATTAGGGATATTTTGGGATTCTAGTCATGGAATTAAGGATATTTTTGGGAATCTAGTCGTAGACTTAAGGTTATTTTAGGATTTTAATCGTAGAATTAGAGATATTTTTGGATTTTAGTCGTGGAATTAGGTGTTCTAGTCATGGAATTAAGGATATTTTTGGATTCTAGTCGTGGAATTAAGGATATTTTTGGATTCTAGTCATGAAATTAAGGATATTTTTGGATTCTAGTCACGAAATTAAGGATATTTTTGGATTCTAGTCGTGAAATTAAGGATATTTTTTTATTCTAGTCACGAAATTAAAGATATTTTTGGATTCTAGTCACGAAATTAAGGTTATTTTTGGATTCTAGTCATGGAATTAAGGTTATTTTTGGATTATAGTCGTGAAATTAAGGTTATTATGGGATTCTAGTCGTGAAATAAAGGACATCTTGGGATTCTAATCAAATATTTTAGGATATTTTTCTAGTCAAGGAATCTTTATCTCGAGTATTGCCCTAAAGTCGCATATATAGGATTTTTTGTCAAGGAGTTGTACATCAAGGGATTCTAGTCATGAAATCTATATATTATTTCTAGCGAAGAAATTATATCAATAGATTTTCTAGTCATGAAAACTGTATAGGAATTCTATTCATAAGAATTCTATAGATATTCTAGTCAGGAATATTCTATAGGCGCTCTAGTCATGACAATTCTATAGATATTCTAGTCATGAAAAATATGTAGGTATTCTAGTCATAAGAATTCTATAAGCTTTCTAGTCATGAAAATTCTATAGGTATTCTAGTCATAAATATTCTATAGGTATTCATATCATAATTCCTATATTTATAGCCATTCTAATCAATTATGCTATATATGGATTTCAGTCATCGGGATTCTAGTCATGTAATACATATATTTTTAATTTAGTATGGATTTTAGTCAGGGGGATTCTAGTCATGTATTATATTAAGTAAATTTTAATATGGATTTTAGTCATGGTGACTCTAGTCATGCATTATATTAAGCTTTTTAGCTTTAGAATACTGTAGCTTACATAAAGATGTTCAGGTATTGATTTTAGCTGTAGGTAAATGTGTAGTGTGAAAGGAGAGAATTCTAGCTTGGGCTTGAACTGCATTTAGTCATTGTCCACCGCGGATTCGATCTCTTGGGAAGAAAGTGCAAATATATGAGTAATAGTTTTCGTTCATCTTCGAGTTCGTAGCTTATTTCGGCGTGTGAATTCCGTATTGTCCGTGACTTTACTATAATTCCGCCAATAACTTACGAAATCGTCGACGAATATTCTGCGAGGTACAATCATAATAATCTTAAGTATGACGCATGTGTAAGTATGTGTAAGTATGTGTAAGTACGGTATGTGTAAGTACAGTATGTGTATGTGTAAGTATGTGTAAGTATGTGTAAGTATGTGTAAGTAGGCTACAGTATGTGTAAGTATGTTGGTAGTTGCGTGAGTATTGTGCGCTTGCAGTATTCGCATTTTGGCATGTATATTAAGCGGTGCGTGAGTAATAATGCGTGCGTGTGTGCAAATGGTGTAGTACTATGTGCGCGCGCGTGTGTGTGTGTGTGTGTGTTTATATTCGCGGGCTTTTACAACATGTACTACCGGTCATAAGTCTGATACATTCTGAAGCCTCGATTTTTTTGTAAGGAACCTCGGAAATGCAAAATATCAAATACAAAATTAATAGGAAGTTTCAATTCAACCCGAGAGTTTCGAAATATACGTATCAGCTTTATTGACCACGACTGTACATACCCCCCCCCTTAGTCCTCAGCATCAGGGGGTGGGGGGGTGCTCTTCTTATGGCAGCTCAAGCTCATTAATAAGGCCGATGCATATTTTTGGTAATACGGCTTTTCCTCAATATTCCCTGTTTCAAATTGGTAGGCCATTCCATCGTATTTCTAGGTAATGAGTTCAATAAGTTCAGCATTTTAGGTTAATTCTAGGTAATTACTTGAATAAGTTCACCATTCTAGGTTAGTTATAGGTATTTAGTTTAATAAGTTCACCATTCTAGGTTATTAGTTCAATAAGTTCACCATTCTAGGTTAATAGTTCACAGTTCTAACACTGAGTTGGGAAGGGACCATTCCATTGCCAGTATTACTCTTAATATAAAGTTAAGTAAACTTTAACATTAAATAATTTGATTTTATGTTAAGTAAAGAGCGTGGTAATGATTGGCAAGGCGTGTAAGGGAAACATTATGATTGGCTTAAGTATTAATATTCCACTATTTCGTAAGAGACGATGATGGGAGACTATTATTCCTCTAAAACCATATTACACTTGTATACGATTTTAGTTATCAATTTAGGCGATGTATTCTGCTCGCCTATGAGGAGCTGGACACAGATCTGATGTATGTTGTATTTTTTGTAATGTATTTTGTATCATTTATTCTCTAGTTTTATTGTATTTTGTATCATTTATTCCCTAGTTGCATTGTATGTTGTATCATTTATTCCCTAGTTGCATTGTATTTTGTATAATTTATTCCCTAGTTGTATTCTATGTTGTATCATTTATTCCCTAGTTGTATTCTATGTTGTATCATTTATTCCCTAGTTGTATTCTATGTTGTATCATTTATTCCCTAGTTGTATTCTATGTTGTATCATTTATTCCCTAGTTGCATTGTATTTTGTATAATTTATTCCCTAGTTGTATTCTATGTTGTATCATTTATTCCCTAATCTTATATTGTACTCGATTTGATATTATTTACACACGACACTCAAATGACCTTAACCAAATCGGCGTCACACCAGCCAGTTTATCGTCTACGCGTATCAGAGACTTGAATCCGCTACAAGTGATCATATTATTTTGATTGAAATTTTGCAGTTTATTCATATAAGACTGTACACCATTAGGACCTCTAAGACATTTAATAAGGTTATTATGAAAACGAAAATAGTCGGATACTAGAATCAAGTTTAGCTACTTTTAGTCTCGCATACTGTGACTCCGATACAGTGCTTGTGTGACACCGGTTTAAATAATTATCACCTAGTCCTCCCTATGACTTGAGTGTGTGTGTGTGTGTGTTTTGTATTTTTCTTGTATTGTCTTTGTAATTTTCTTATATTGTCTGTCTGTTTTATTTAACTTTATGCAGTTTCCGAGCGATTTCTTAGTATATAGGCTCTCTTTTTGTATGATTTTTGTACCCTGTAATAGTATTTTTCTTTGTAAGTCTTGGCCCATCTATTGTGGTGATTTATGGAGTGTACAGCACCTTATTGTAGTATTAAATACCAGATGAAGCCAATTTAAAGTATATTCTAGTAGCTACCTCCTGACGATTTCAGTCAACTTAGAAAGGGCGTGTATCGTTGTTAGAGGGTCATTCCAGTAACTCCTTAACCCCTTTGATACCTAGCGGTCCTTCCTAAGCTGAACAAGATCGTCTCCGGGTAGCTAGATGAACTGAAATTGGCGTCATGTGATTAAACCCCAGAGAGGAGTGTCCATAAAGAATGTCCATAATCTTAATGTGCTTTTCTTTGCTAGATTTAAGGAAATATCTAGTGTTAACCCTTCTAACCCGGTGACGGTGACGCACGTCTTAAGGAGGGTGGTCTGCATTTTTGTTCTCTCCTTTTTCTCATTCTCTGGCTTGTATCCATTCGGGCCCATTCAGCCTACTGTTTTAAAACGTTTATCCCCATCCAGTTGTCGATTTCTTCCTAGCGAACGATAGCCAGCCAGCATTGTATGAAGAGATCCGGCTTCGCCGGAGACATTTTTCTATTGAAAAATGTACAAATTTAGCCTGCTGTCAAAAATATTTAAAAACCATATGCTGGCTCGCTAATGCTCGCCAAGAAAAAATCAACACCTGGATGGGGGAAAACGTCTGAAAACAGTAGGCTGAATGGGGCCGAATGGATACAACCCAGAGAGAGACAAATAATGAGGTGGGCCCCCTTAACCTTTATCCTGGCTACCATTTCAGTCGATTTTATGCAGCTTAGGAAGAGCGTCATGTAAACATGTATGGAACAATCCACGTCGTTTATACCCGATGATTTTCAATGGTCAAGTTCAAGAAAATCTGCTAAAAGTAGCTAGGAAATAAGGTGAAGTGACGTCATTGGGTTAAACCAACAAGGCTACAGTGACCAATTCGACTTAAGTGCTACCATCTAGACAGTCTAGAGGGAGAATACCAGGATATCATATTGTGTAAATTGGTGTAGAATTTTTAAAGGATTTTATATATATACAGTATATATATAATTTCTATATACAACAATCGGTTAAGGACTCACAGCGACCAATTATTTGTCATTGTCACAAAATTCGTTCGACTGAGAATGTTCACATATCGATGGGTCAATTTATATGCAATCTGTTGTGGATGTTGCTTACTTAATACTATGTGTTTGTCGGTACTACTCAGTCAATTTATATATATCATAGCTTAGGGATATTGTCTTTACCATTGATTTTTTATACGATTTTGATACGCTATGTGAAAAAAACCTATTCATTATAATGTATGCTAAAATATAATATCCTTAACCTCTAACTCAAATAAGGCCAAAACAAAAATGAGCTGTAGATTTCCATACCTATTCCCTGGCGGACTCTTCCCAAATGGTAGAAATATTAGCTCGATTACTCTAGTCATTATTGAGCCAAAGAGGTTAGGAGTCGCAATTTCTGGCCTATCTATATAATGAATAGGGTATGGGATATGTCGACGTGTTCCTTGACCGATAAAGCAACTGTTGTGTGGTCGTGGTGTGGGCTCAGCTGCTGGCCTCTATAGAACCGAGGGAGTCCAAGAGATGTCTATGTACAGTCAAAATCATTAGTTCGAGGCCACTATGAATCCTTGACTTCAAAACATAAGTCATATATATATATTTGTTGTTCTTCTATATTCCAACTTAATCCCTCTTAGATCATTCCTTCCCTACGAAATATTTGTATCGTATTTTGTATCACTTCACGTACGGTAATTTCTTGGACGCCTCCCCCCCTCCCCCTTCCTTACATTCCACACGGTCGGAGAAATCAAACATCTGCTCTCTTCTATAACGAAATCTTCACCAACAAATATGACCAGACCGCAGAAGAAAACACCATTATGTCAGTAAATTATAATAAATAAATAGGTATTAGACAATGCAAAAACAAATATATCAACAATATATCAGTAAATTATAATTCATAAATAGTTAATTGACATTACAACTTCCATAAAATAAGATAAATTATTACTTAATTGATATTGCAATTACATAATTAATTTTGTTATATCTTCGGTGACTAATTATGGACGCCAGTATTTAAAATTAATCCAGTTAAGCTAATCAATGTGAATTACAGTGTTTCCAAGATTGACAAATTAGCTTAGCCTCATTAAAGTTACTTAAAGTCAATTTAAATCGTCGTGGTTTGAAAGCATTAAGTAGCCAAACGAAAATTATTGTATGTATAGATTGTGTTTTATGTACATATCTCGTCGGTCCTGCATACAAAAAAGTTCTTCCTTAACAAACCAAGAGCAGCAGTTCTATTGTTCTTCGACTGTGCATTCCTTTATACCATTCCATAATAATATATATATATATACTTTTCCAAAATAATATAAATGGCAGCTCGAACTCTGATTCGTATAGTCCTGTATATATATATAAAACTAAATGCAGTGTATCATATTTGTATTGTAAATTCTAATAATAATAATAAAAGTACTAATAATAATGATGGGTGTCCAAAAATATCGTCAAGTTCTTTTCGATGTGCTCTGTTTAGACCTGTGTACATTTGGGAAAATTGTAATAAAAGTATTTGTGTGAATTTATGTGTTTTGCAACCCTGTAGATATAAGGCAGTAGACTAGAGAGAGAGAGAGAGAGAGACCTGACCTAACCCTCTAGAGGTAAGGAATGAGAGAGAGAGAGAGAAGATTGAGGTTAATAGTCAATTGCAAGATGATAAAGGTGATAATTATATAACCAACATAATAAAAAATCTAGAATGTAACAAAATAATAACAAATAAAGCATAAAGAAATCAAATAATAATAATATGGACAAAATAGAAAATAAAAAAAATCTTGCACATATATAACCAAATATTGTTAGCATTATGTGTTCAGTATAGTTAAACAATCTATCAAACATAACAATAAAATACTGATCCTGCAAGCACAAGTGTGGGCATAATTATACAGTACATAATTTACAGATTATTGCACACCAATAAGCTTCAATCTTACTACAATTAAACATATAATTCTTCTTTATCATATATTCACCCATGTACTGTATATTAGATAATTTTTCTCGGATATGTTGCATTGACATTGAAAACATAATAAACAAATGTGTACAAAAAGGAACACAAAAAGATAAATTAAAATGTAAAACTTGCAAACTAAACAAACCAAAACTGGGACAAAGACAATATAAAGTCAAATTAACTTATCAAAATCGCTATGTGGAAACAACGCTTACTAAAATAAAATTTATGAAATAAAAGAACACAATCCACCACATAGGGTGTACATTACTACACGAGCAAGTTAATCTGGTTCCTACAAGAATAACAGAGTAAAGATGAACGAATGAATGGGAGGTTTTTAGTGTGCTCTCTAGACCTCCATCAAGCTTAAAATAAAATACGCCCAAGACCCCCCTTTGAGATAAATGTGTACATTTCTCGGTAGAAAAATGTCCTGGCCGAAGGCCGGTTCCTCTTAAATGACAGGCTTGCTATCGCTCGCCAGGAAAACAATCGACACCTAAATGGCACAAAAGAAATGGGCGAAAGTCTAAATATTTGAAAACTAATGGGGCTAAATATGAAGGAAAAGAGTTTCAGAAAAAAAATCCCTTAAAACTATTATATTTACAATGTATGACATATAGACTTTTAGAAAAGACCTGGGTCATGTTTCAAGCTAAATTTGTAAATTTTTCGATAGAAAAATGTCCAAGTTTTTCCAAATTTCAGGCTTGCTATCACTCGGCCAGAACAATATCGACACCTGAATGAGGCGTCTTATCATCGCCAAACTAAAGAGGTGAAACATGTTAAATTCTCCAAAGTAACGGAGCAAAAAAGGTGGGGTCCAAAAAGATCTCTCTCATGACCAAACGTCTTACAATATTAATAAAAATGGGACAAAACATGAGAAAGAAGGGGTTCCAGAAAAAAACCCATCGGAAAGAATAAGAGGTATTTGGTATAATGGACAATATTACGCATGACATGAGGGAGAAGGGGGGCGAGATGAGGTGATGGTTGCCACGGGAGACACAAGAGAAGCGAGAAGTGAGGAGAGGAGCTGATGATGAGTAGAGGTGAGTAGAGGTGATGTTATGATCCAATAGTTGAAGTGAGCTGATAATGAATAATAATACTCCATACGTAATAATGAATTAACCCACTCTGTACCGTCGACATCCTTTATATTCAATTTTGGCCACTAGTAATCGATTTTATTCAGTTTAGGAGGGATCTCTAACAATAATTATAAGGCCTCGAACTATCTCAATCAACCCTTTTACCTACCACAGATCCTTCCCAAGCTGCATAAAATCGTCTAAATATAGCTAGAATAAAGTATAACAGACGTCGCTGGTACACAAAGGGTTATTAATGTTGCTACTCCATACTTATCATATATGGTACTATAAACTTTATCATATATGGTACTATAAACTTTATCATATATGGTACTATAAACTTTATCATATATGGTACTATAAACTTTATCATATATGGTACTATAAACTTTATAGTATATTTACCTTAGTTGTTAAATATAGGCGATCATGGCTCCCAGCCTTTTTCTTCAACAGGCAGCTTCTGAAATATAGATGGATGCAAAATCAGCCACCGATAATGATATATGTAGCCTAATGTACACTCGGATACCATAGTCTCTAGCCCACATATAAATATGCGTGGACGTCACCTGTGTTTCTCCATGGAAGTATATCTCTCTAAACAAATGTATACATATATTTGTATGTACATTAACTACAAAATTATATATAGGCCTACTATTTATTGAAAAACAAGTTTTATCCATAAATACATAAGGGGTCCACGAATTCCTACGAGTGGGCTAGAGACTATGGTACTAGCGGACAAAAAAATAATCTTTACACTAACGCTCTAAACATTCTGTAAGTGGGTCGAAATCTTGTGATAATACAGTACAGACCCCCCTCTCACTCAACACCACTCCCAACACCACTATCTATACCACTCACACTCAACACCACTCACCCTCAACACCACTCACCCTCAACACCACTCACACCCAACACCACTCACACCCAACACCACTCACACCCAACACCACTCACACCCAACACCACTCACACCCAACACCACTCACCCTCAACACCACTCACACTCAACACCACTCACACTCAACACCACTCAACACCACTCACCCTCAACACCACTCACCCTCAACACCACTCACATTCAACACCACTCACCCTCAACACCACTCACCCTCAACACCACTCACCCTCAACACCACTCACACTCAACACTACTCACACTCAACACCACTCACACTCAACACCACTCACACTCAACACCACTCACACCCAACACCACTCACACCCAACACCACTCACACCCAACACCACTCACACCCAACACCACTCACACTCAACACCACTCACACCCAACACCACTCACACCCAACACCACTCACACTCAACACCACTCCTGCACTAGGCTGCCTACTCGAGTCAACAAGCGACATCGACTGTTATAGTTTCTCTCAGATTTACCTTTGCTTTTCACCTCTAGCTATCTCTCGCTCTCTCTCTCTCTCTCCTAATTGTGTCTCTTCAACTACTGTTTCGCTTCTACATAATATTTCTCTTCCAATACTGTCTCTCTTCCAATACAATATTAATAATAATAATATAGTAGAAGTAGTAGTAGTCAATCAATCAATCAATCAATCAATTTTATTTCGTAATACGAGATTACATATAGTTTTATTACATGCCATATCTAATACATAAGTTTTTTTGTTTATGTAACTTGATATATTTGTAAAATGATATAAAAAGCAACTACAAATAATTTAAAAGAACAAACAATGAATGTTCATCCTATTAGTAAAGACCTGTGTTCACCACCGTAGCTATAAGAGTATATAATTATACAGTACATTAGGATTTAATATTAAACATTCATCAGCAAATACAATTAATGTTTTTGTTTTTTGTTTTTTGTTTTTTTACGAATATTAGCTTTGAGAATACTCATTTTACATAAATCAATAGTTCTATTTGCAGGAAGGTATACTAAGAAACCCCATCATATACCATAATAAAAATATGTCGTCATATCAAATACTGTATATCGGGTTTCTTCTTTCTTCGTGACTCTGTATCCAGTTAATCCTAGACGAAATTATATCTAATTCCTCGTGTATGATATCAATTGAGTAAGAATCCTTCATTCTTTTGTAAATGCTCGGAAAAAAGTAACCCGATTTTTAAAAAGACATATTACTTCTTATAATGTAGTTACGAGATTTTTCAATTCTTTTAGCATACCTACATTGTATTAGTGAGACATGATGGTTTAGTAACAGAAGATTACAAGCACTGGCAGACTCATGACTGCTGGCATACACTGGGACATCAATCATTTTTTTCATAGTAGTAGAAGTAGTAGTAGTAGTAGTAGTAGTAGTAGTAGTAGTAGTAGTAGTAGTAGCAGCAGCAATAGTAATAATAATACTCCTACTAATATAAAACTGATATCCCGAAGCAGAGTTACGTAAAGTGTAGCCGATAAAACACGTCATGTACAAGAGTGCGTCACGTACGGCCTCCCCTCCACACACACATATTGAAGAGCCGGTAATACGGAGATAAGAAGGTCGATATATAACGATAAGGGGTGTAGTGGGGAGTGGTAGGTGTAGCTTAACCCTTGTCTGTATGATGAAGTAGTTTTTACATCCATCCTGTAAGTGAGCGCTAAATTATTGTTCTTTTTAGACGAGCAGAGTTCTCAGGAAGGATTCAATTAAGCTCACTAAGAAAGGGTTATATGAGAAAGAAAGAAGACAGAAAATGGGGTTGCAGATGATTCATAATTATGCAACCGTTCTGCCATTTCATATGTATGCATGTATAGTATACTGTATACACAGGCACGTATACCCCATAGCTGGGGGTGGCTGACTCGAGACAGAACCTATACAGGGACAACACAACACAACTTAAAACAAAAATATATATATATATTCACAAACATCTAGGTCGCCCAGGAGAAGACCCAGAGACCAAGGATCACTAGGGGCCTCCAGCTTTTCCCCGGCCCCAGACCTCCCGGTAAGGTTCCAGTCTCAGCAGGCAGACACGCAGCGGAGCACACCACAATGCCCGCCCAACTCATATCTAGGCATGACCCTTCATATATACCGGCTCTTCAGGCCAGGCACCTGACGGACTAGTATCAAGTCCAACTGGCGCCCGACCCACTCTCCCAATGACCGGGTTATCACTCATCTATTCACAAGCATTCTCCATTAATTCCTATTTATTACCACTTGCCTGTTATACAGTCATCTGAGGTCTTCCTACCCCTCTAGCTCCCCTTGTATCTGACTCATATACTCTCTTAGTAAGCCTTTCATCTCCCATTCGCTCAACATGTCCATACCAGCACAGCACCCTTCTGCCCACTCTGGCCGACAAATGTTCTTGCTGTCCCACTCTCCTACGTACCTCTTCATTCCTCAATCTGTCTCTACGAGTCACCCCACACATACTCCTCAAGCAGCTCATCTCCATCACATCAAGCTTTCTTCTCTCTTGTGCCTTCAGAGCCCATGTCTCAGCCCCATACATTACTGTTGATACAATTGTGACAGTCCCTTGATGCATTGCACGATTAGCTTTCATTCCGCGATTTCTCACCTTCTGCATACTTCCCTTTGCTCCGAAAACTTTCTTTCCTTCACATACTCTCTGTTTTACCTCCATTTCCACATCTGTGTCCTTGCTTATCACTCCTCCCAGATATTTAAACACTCTACTTGTTCCAGTATTTCCCCATCCAGCCGCACACCTAGATTCACCCTTCGAGCATCTCTATTACACACTATCACTTTCTTCTTATTGACGTTCACCCTCAGCTTCCTACTCCCACATACCACACCAAACTCTTTGACTACTCGCTGCAGTTTCTCCTCAAAATCCACCACCAACGCTGTGTCATCAGCAAACAGCAACTGGCCCCATTGGTTATGAAATTTTAAGATGTTCGCCCCATTAGTTTGGCGATTTTAAGAACTTTCGACCCATTTCTTTGTCAATAAGAGTTTCCGTGCTATTTAGGTGTCAAATATTTCCAGGCGAGCGAAAGCGAGCATGTAATTTTAGGAGGAACTGGTCTTCGGCCGGGACATATTTCTACCAAAATGTGTTATCAATGTATCTTGAAAGGGGTACCCCCTAGGGGATGTTTTTTAGAGTTTGATGGAGGTCCAGGGAGTAAACTAAAAACCTCCCCTTAACTTATAAAACTTATGGTATATTCTAGTAAATCTATCTATCTATCTATCTATATGCTCAGGCCCAATCCCCATTTTGGGGGTAGCCGACTCAAGACAGAGCAAGAACAGGGAAAACACAAAACAACATAAAACAACGAATACACACAGATAAAAAGCACAAACTCACACACATATCTAGTAAATCTAAGTTAGAATAATGATGTTAAAGCTAGTTAATTTGAGTTAGAATAGCGATGTTGTTCAAGCTAGTTATTTTAATAATTATAAACACCGTATGAGGAGGAGCAGTTTTATTAAGACCGCTTTGCATGTAGCTCTTTATTTTATCTTATATCTATTTAATTTACGAAGTGGCTACGGGACACCACCAGTAGTGTCACGCAGCCCAGCCAGTGAGGCTGGCTACGTGACACGTAGCCCAGCCTCACTGGCTGGGCTGCATGACACTACCAGTGGTGTCTCGCAGCCCAGCCACACTGGATAGGCTACGGGACACCACCACAAGTGTTTTCGTATTTATCGCCATATAATTCAGCCAATTACATTGTTGAATCGAAATTCTTTGGATTATTATTTATATTATCATTAAAAACGTTGGACTTTATTAAATTATAATCCTACATGTTGTATATACAGACCTATTCCACACTCAACTCCCTACGCCACACACACTCACACATACCTATTTATACATCTAAGTAGGCTTATATATAGCCATTATATATATGTGTGTATATTCTTCGTCTTACATCTTATAAGAACATATGGGAGTCTGCAGAAAGTCGATTGGCCCACACAAGGCAGATCCCTCTCACACCCAACCCATCTCGTTCATACGTTTATCTAATTTTATTTTGAAACTCTATCGTTCTTGATCCCACAATGGCGCTAGGTAGCCTATTCCACATGTCTATTGTCTACACATCTGTTACCATTATGGTATAATAATCAAACAGAAGTAAAGTCATTCATACTTGCATAACGTGCTATAAGACAGCTTGACGACGTTCACAAGCACAAGTGCGTCAATGTGTGGATAGTTACATGTGTTTGTGTAAATAAATATGTTTGTGAGTGTAATATAAAGTAATGCAAATACAGTATATGTGCGTAAATAAATGTTTGTTTACGAATGTTATATGGATGTTCAAATGCATGTCTACATGAGTATGTATGTGCGTGTGTAATGGCATGTTCGTTTGGGCCATAATTTGGAAGGAACACAATTATATATTTGTGAAAGAAATTGCAAAGTACACTGTAAAGTGATCAGCTCAGTAGCAGTAGGCTTTCAAGAATAAACTGAATAGCTTAATGAATTAATTGGGTGTGAGCTGGATCTGCCTTGCGTAGGCCACTTGGGGGGGGGGGGCGGCGCAGTGTAAGCTTGCATGCACGAGTAGAAATGTGCATGTACGAGCATAAAGCCTGTACGTTTGTGAGTGGAAATATGTGTTTGTATAATGGATGTACAAAATTAATAATGAATGTACAATATGTTTGTGTGTGTGTGAGTGTGTGTGCATGTGTTTGTGTGTGTGTCTGTGATAGAGAGAGAATGAGAGAGTCATTCACATAACTTGTCTTTGTGAATGTGTGTTTGAGTTTGTGATTAGGAATGCGAATATGTATTTGTGCGTGTGGTTCTGAAAGAACATTAGAGTGTGGGTGCGATTGTGGGAGGGAATATCAATGTGTGTGCGTGTGTATTCTGATTGGAAATGTGAAGGCGAGTGTGTAATTGTGAATGTATGTTCGAATATATGTGCGTTGTCGAGTGGTAATCTAAAAGTGTGTGTGTGTGTGTGTGTGTAGATATATGAATATAAATCACCGAACTTGTTCGTCAAGGTGAATACACGCAATGCGAGTTAATGAAATTGCGGGTAGGAATACGAATATGTGTTCCTGAATTATTTTGTGCGTGAAAATGTGAATGTGCATGAGTGTGTGTGTGTTTATATAGTGAATCAACATAGAAGATAATAGGAAACATTTCTCAATTGATGATCCATATATTGTCTGGTGATTATTGGCATCCAAATGTGATGTTTGGTTAATTTAGGATAGGGATTATAATTGGTAAATCTATAGCATTATAAAACATTTATATTGCTACCATGTGAGTGCGGGCGAAGAAGGTTGCCAACAAAAAAACCCGCTGACCAACCTCAAGCTAATCCAGAAAATTAACACCTACTTGTAAATTGTACCTCTCTCTCTCTCTCTCTCTCTCTCTCTCTCTCTCTCTCTCTCTCTCTCTCTCTCTCTCTCTCTCTCTCTCTCTCTCTCTCTCTCTCTCTCTCTCTCTCTCTCTCTCTCTCTCTCTCTCTCTCTCTCTCTCTCTCTCTCTCTCTCTCTCTCTCTCATTCTCATATATATATATATATATATATATATATATATATTTATATATTAACAACCTTGATGTAGGAATAACTAGCAAAATCAGTAAATTTACAGATGACACTAAAATGGGAACACTCCAAATAGATTTAGACATATTACACAAATGGGCAGTAAACTGGCAGATGAAGTTCAATGTAGGTAAATGCAGTGTAGTAAAATTGAGTAAATCGATAGGAAATGCAGGATACAATTTCGATAACGTGGATATAACTAACTCAAATAATTAAAAAGACTTGAGAATCATCGTCAACTGTGATTTGAAACCAAAAAATCAATGCATCAGTGTTCGAAATAAGGCAAATAGAGTTCTTGGATGTATATCTAGAAGTGTGAGTAACAGAACAGCAGACATAATCTTGAAATGTTATCTAGCGTTAGTGAGACTACACAATGAATTATGCTGTTCAAAATTGGAGTCACTATTAGAGAATGAACATAGATTCCTTGGAGAGAGTACAACTAAGAATGACAAAAAATAATCTGTAATATTAGAAATCTTCCATATGAAGACAGGTTGAAGAAGCTAGGCTTACATTCGTTAGAAAGACGCAGAGTTTCATATGATATGATATGATAGATATGATAGAGGTGTTCAAGTGGGTAAGTGAGATAGGCTAAATGCAGGGGATATGAAAGATGTACTGAAGCTCAGCGATAGCGAGAAAAAAACAAATGGTTTCAAATGGGATACTTTTCGTTTCAAGAAATATAGGCAAATACTGGTTTGGTAAGAGCTATATATACCTGTGGAACAGGCTACCTAGCGCCATAGTGCGATAAAGAACGATAGAGAGCTTCAAAATACAATTAGATAGACATATGGACAAGATGGGTTGGGAGAAGAGGGATCTGCCTTGTGTGGGCCAATCGGCTTTATGCGGGCTCCCATTTTCTTATTTTTTCTTCTTCTTTTCTGTGTATGAAGGAGACAAAAGGCAGGTTACTAAGCTATAATACCATATACATATCTCTCTTATTGATACCTTTCATCCACTTAAAACACCTCTATCATTATTTCCTCTACATATTCGTCTTTCTAGCAATATGATAGCAATATTAACTAATAAGTCAGTCAGTCACAACTAATAATTATTATAATGTTTATAACACACACACACACACACATTATATATACAGTATATGTGTGTGTGTGTATTAGAATATACAATGGGTGAAGCATTAGAACAAAAATAGATTATTGGTGAGTGGGAGGAGTATAATCTGTGATTAGAGGACCAGGTGGATCCTCTAATCACATTTAATTGGTACCATTGACTGCCTTGGTCCTTTAATTACAATTTATACTCCTCCCATTCCCCACTACCTCTTTTCTTAATTGATACAATTTCTATATTTAACTGAATATTTAATAGTGGATGCTAACGTGCTATTAAGAATATGTACGTTAAGTATGTATGAATGTATGTATATATATATATATATATATATATATATATATATATATATATATATATATATGGGTAGAGGAGGAGGTAATTAGTTAAAAGTTACTTAACTATAACTGTAATGATATTGGAGTTGTACATTATTGAATTTATATATGTACTTTGGCACATGTTGCTTAGAAGAGGATTACAAAGGAGTAGAGAGAGAGAGAGAGAGAGAGAGAGAGAGAGAGAGAGAGAGAGAGAGAGAGAGAGAGAGAGAGAGAGAGAGAACATAACATAAGAACAACCTAAGATAATGGGAGTCTGCAGAAAGCCAATTGGCCCACACAAGGCAGATCCCTTTCACACCCAACCCATCTTGATTAGAGCAATGCCCATATTCACCTTGTTTACTAATACTATATCAAACTATCTTGGTAATAAATCAAGCACTTGATGTAGGTCCTAGAACAAACTATTACCATATGAATCCATATATTTAGTCTACAAAAATCCTCTATGGTGTTATCCTAATGCCCTATTTATTATTTATAATGGGGGTTGGGTGTGAGTGGAATCTGCCGGTTGTTGTCCAGTCGGCTCTCTGCAGACCCCCGTTTTCCCATGTTGACCTCTGATCGTTTTGGTGAGGTCAGTCCTCATGGTGTTAGTGAGTTGGGCCTATTATTAGGCCTTATAATTAGTGTTGGGTGTGAGAGGGATCTGCCGTATATTAGCCGATCGGCTTTCTGCAGACTTCCATTTTCTTATGTTCTTATGTTCTTATATGTAAGTCCTAGGACTTAACACATGATAGAAATCGTCCTTACGTATTCAAGTTCAGTGATAGCGAAGAACTCGAACAAATGGTTTCAAATTAGAGATTTTTTCGTTTCAGAAAAGATATAGGCAAATATTGGTTTGGTAACAGAGTTGTAGATAGGTGGAATAAGCTACCAAGTGTTATAGTGGAATCAAGAACTATAGAGAGCATTAAGAAAAAAACTAGATTGGCATATGGGCGAGATGGGTTGGGTATGAGGGGGATCTACCGGGTGTGGGCCAATCGGCGCTTGACAGACCCTCATTGTCTGTCCTCTGACCGTTTTGGTGAGGTCGATCCTCATGGTATTAGTGAGCTGAGCCTATAATTAGGCCTTGTAATTAGGGTTGGATGTGAGAGGGAACTGTCTTGTGTGGGCCAATCGGCTCTCTGCAGACTCATTTTGTTATGTTCATATATTGAGAAAGATTGAACACATTAGGCCTACATCCATTAAGGAGGTATATATACGGTATATATATATATATATATATATATATATATATATATATATATATATATATATATATATACCGGTATATATATATTCACTTTTGGGGAGAGGAGGTAGTAATAATTAATAGTAGTTGCTAAAATATAACTGTGTAAGGATATTGGAGTTGGACATTATTGAATTTATATATGTTTGGTACCGTACTAGGGTACAGTCTTTCTTCTATTCAACTGCTGAGCTCTGGAACTCTCTCCCAGAATCAGTCTTTCACTCTTCCTATGACTTAAATTGCTTCAAACTTCGTGTGTACGCACTGTGCCCTTGTACAGAGCAAGAAGCTGAGCAGGGGTAAAGAACTCCTTGAGGCGGTTGAGCACATCCAGCTTCTGGGAGGCTGCCTTAGCAAGACTGGTAATATGGTCCTTCTAAGTAAGAGCAGAAGAAGAAGAGAAACCAAGAATATTGAGAGACGATGAATGATTGATGTTTGTATTGTTGAAGTATAAGCGATAGTCTTCTGGCAGTTCCGGACGGGTAGTAAGATGGAGAAATTGGGTTTCGGGAGCATTAAAAGCAACAAGGTAAGGTGTTCTGCTTTGTAATCTGCAAATTCGAAGTGGTTAAGGTATTCCCCATCTGTATGTATTCCTTTTTTTCATGAACACATTCTAAAGATCACTTGAAAACCGTAGGTGAGATCGTGTCGCCCCGTCCATTTCCCAATCTTTATCTTCCCTATGTCTGTATGTAACCTGAACATGGCATATATATATATATATATTATACAACACACACACATTTCCATTTACAAGTGGACAAGGATTCACTATTAAAAGCACCTATCCTGCCATGTATACTTCTACTCACAAACATACAACCACGTGCTCACACACACACTTACACAAACACAACTTTATATTCACAATCACAGAAACATTTCGTACTTTCATTCACAAACCCATTCGTAAATATTTCCATCCACACCGTTACCATTCATTTGTACACACACACACACACACACACACACTGAATAATCTCAATTTCCCAAGCTTGGAAGAGAAGACGTGTGAGGGGTATATAACAACGATTTACAAAGACTTTGTTGTGAGGTAACCTGGTAGGATCAAAGGGCACGTGTTTAAACTAAGAAAAAATAGATGGAAATACGATATGAACAAATTTAGCTATAAAATCAAGCTTTGTATACGTGGAACACTTGTGGTGGTGTCCCGTAGCCTACCCAGTATGGCTGGGCTGCGAGACACCACTGGTAGTGTCACGCAGCCCAGCCAGTGAGGCTGGGCTGGAGGCTGGGCTGCGTGACACCACTGGTGGTGTCCCGTAGCCACTTCGTTTAATTTAAGCTATAATAATTTGATCAGTTAAAGGCCGGGGGTGTCTCAGATAATTATAAACAAGATAGGCGCACCCTTTTCTGGAATTAAGTTAGAATAGTGATGTTAAAGCTAGTTCATTTAAGGGGCTAGTGGCTGTTTTTTTTTTTTTTTTTCTATTAAATAATTTACTCATATATTTTTAATTTCATTGCTAAACTCACTCATATTGCTAAACTCAAACTTAGAAAAACACCCCCTAGATACACCCCCTGCCCCTCTTATAATTGAAGGCTCGCTATCGCTCGCCAGGCAAAGATCGACACCTAAATGGCACGATAGGTTTTCAAATTTACAACGAAATGGAGATAAAGGTATTAAAATCGACAAACTAATGGGCCGAACGTCTTAAAATCTCAAAGCTAATGGGGCTAACCACGAGGAAGAAAGGAGTCCAGAAAAATGCCCCATCTCATCACCTAAAGTTAGAATGGTGATGTTAAAGCTAGTTAATTTAAGCTATAATAAATTGATCAGCTAAAGGCCGAGCTAGGGTGTCAACGATCCTTATAACCGAGACCGGCGCGCCCTTTTCTTGGTTCAACCCCCCCCCCCCCCACCCCCTTTCTTGTCATCCGGAAGGGTTGATATGCGTCGCCATGACAACCACTGCACCTCCGTCACTTCATTATTAGGGTTCAGGTCCTTAAGAGGGGGGGGGGGGGGGGTGCTGGGTTTTGGCTCGATATATTAATCAGTTATTGTATCTTTGAGTTTCCTCGCTAGATCTTATCTTATAAGGGGGTCAAGTGGGTGTTTTTTAAAGCTTGGTGAAGGTCTAGCGAAGAAACTAAAACACACACATACATACATACATAATACATAGACCAAAAAACAAGTACTACCCCCATCTTTTTAACTTTATTCTGGCTACTATTAGATACATTTTTCAGCTTAAAATGGGCCTCCAGCAATGAACAGGCTTCAAACTATCTCACTTAACCCTTTTTACTACCACATATCCTACATAAACTGCATAAAATCCTTTAAATATAGCGAACAAATACTCGTCTATATTATACCTTGAATAACATTAATAAGACGTCGCCGGAACAGAAGGGGTTAATGATTGCAACAGGTGTACACGACAAATAACACACATAACAAAGCCACTCCAACAGCTTCCTCTTTCTCCAACACCCCTTCTCCCCTCTCTGCACTCTTCAGAAAATTGGAAAAGCAGAATGTAGATGCGAGGTGCCGTTGTAAAGGCTTATCCCTCAATACCTTCACCTGACCTGACCTGACCTGGCTGCGTGTGGAGATCTTGGATGGCCTTGACTAGTTTGCATGCGTGTTGACGGATTTTTTTTGTAAATTGCAGAAACCGATTCATTTACTCACATATTTTAATTATTGGTTTATTTAGTGTATCTTTCCTTTCGTACACTTTTGGCATCTTTACTTGATAATTAATACGTGATATTTGTACTATACATATATACACACATATATATAATTTCTAAGAGCAGTGATAGGAAAAAAAAAAACCTACTTAAAGACTCCATTTGGTGTTTACTTAATTTGTGTAGTATATTCCTTAGACATGTAGGCGCTAACATAGATCGTGTAACCCCCCCCCCATACTCCATAATACCCCCCCCATAAACCTCCCCCATACTCCCTAATACCCCCATAACCTCCCCCCCCCATACTCCATAATACCCCCATACTCCCCCCCCCATACTCCATAATACCCCCATAAACCCCCCCCCCATACTCCATAATACCCCCATAACCTCCCCCCCCCATACTCCATAATACCCCCATAACCTCCCCCCCCATACTCCATAATACCCCCATAACCTCCCCCCCCATACTCCATAATACCCCCATAACCTCCCCCCCCCATACTCCATAATACCCCCATAACCCCCCCCCCATACTCCATAATACCCCCATAACCCCCCCCCATACTCCATAATACCCCCATAACCCCCCCCCCCATACTCCATAATACCCCCATAACCCCCCCCCCCATACTCCATAATACCCCCATAACCCCCCCCCCATACTCCATAATACCCCATAACCTCCCCCCCCATACTCCATAATACCCCCATAACCTCCCCCCCCCATATCCATAATACCCCCATAAACCTCCCCCCCCCCATACTCCATACTGCCCCCATAACCTCCCCCCCCCATACTCCATAATGCCCCCATAACCTCCCCCCCCATACTCCATAATCCCCCCCCCATAACCTCCCCCCCCCCCATACTCCATATGCCCCCATAACTTCCCCCCCCCATACTCCATAATACCCCCATAACCCCCCCCCCATACTCCATATACCCCATAACTTCCCCCCCCCATACTCCATAATACCCCCATAACTTCCCCCCCCCATACTCCATAATAACCCCCATAACTTCCCCCCCCCCCCATACTCCATAATGCCCCCATAACTTCCCCCCCCATACTCCAATAATGCCCCCATAACTTCCCCCCCCCATACTCCATAATGCCCCATAACTTTATACTCCATAATACCCCCATAATCATACCTCCTAACTTCCCCCCCCCATACTCCATAATCCCCCATAACTTCCCCCCCCCATACTCCATAATGCCCCCATAACTCCCCCCCCCCATTAACCTCCCCCTCCCCCCCCCCCCATACTCCATAATACACCCATAACTCCCCCCCCCCCCATACTCCATAATACCCCCATAAACCTCCCCCCCCCCACACACACACCTCACCCCTTCACCCCCTTAACATAGCTTGAGGTCACAGGTTAATTAATATAATGAAGTGAACAGAAATTATGCCAGTAGCATCTCTTAAAGAGACGAGTCGTAGTGATGTTGTAGAGAGAGAGAGAGAGAGAGAGAGAGAGAGAGAGAGAGAGAGAGAGAGAGAGAGAGAGAGAGAAGAAATAATGATACAAGATATTAAGTCGAGAGAGAGAGAGAGAGAGAGAGAGAGAGAGAGAGAGAGAGAGAGAGAGAGAGAGAGAGATAGAGAGGTGTGGCAGCATCTTATGTCAGCCTTCTCAGAAATGTAAGGAGGCGTCTGCGCATCTCTCTCTCTCTCTCTCTCTCTCTCTCTCTCTCTCTCTCTCTCTCTCTCTCTCTCTCTCTCTCTCTCTTTCTCTAGACATAGAAGTTCATTAATTTTGTACTTTGGGAGAAACATTAAGTAAAAGTTGTGGATATATTTAACCAAATATTACCGCGACTCTGCCTTATTAATATACAGCATATAATATTATATAATATCATACTATAAGGGAAACTGCCAAATGTAGGCAATATCCAGAGTGATAATTATATACAGTATATACAATTAAAAAAAAAAAAAAAATTGCAAAGAAATATATATTGTCGTTTAAAAAACATTCTCAAATATTTCACACACTCGTAAAATCCAGTTTGCCTAAATAAAAAGACACCATCTCGCCATTCGGTCCGCAACCCCTTCCCCCAATTCCCTTGGTCAGCCTGTAGGGGGAGCTGTGTTAATTTGGTTGTGTATGGGGTAGGGGAAGGGGGGGGGGGGGGTAGGTAGGGAGGGTGTGTGATCAGCTAACACTATCTGGTCCGACTGCTTGGGGGTTAGTAGGTTATTTGGTTTCATTATTTTTGAAGATTTTACACGCTTTTGCCATTTTCGAGCAATGTATTTTAGTTTGTCCCCTAAGCGAACAAAAAATCGCTTTCCCAGACTTCCTTCATACTAAACAATGTCCACCAAGACCACTTTCAAGCTAAATTTATACATCTTTCGATTTAAGAATGTCCCAACTGAAGTGAAGTGGGAGATATTGGTGCTAAGTTGATGATTGATTGATTGAAATTGTTGTGCCGTGTGTTGTTGATTGATTGGTTATATAGTTGTGTCGTGTGTTGTTGATTGATTGATTGATTGGTTGATATAGTTGTGTCGTGTGTTGTTGATTGATTGATTGGTTGGTTGATTGATTGATTGAAATAGTTGTGTCGTATGTTGATAATTGATGGATTGAAATTGTTGTGCCGTGTGCTGACAATTGATTGATTGATTGATTGATTGATATAGCTGCGTCGTGTGTTGCTAATTGATGGATTGATTGATTGAATTTGTTGTGTCGTGTGTTTATAATTGATTGATTGACTGAAATTGTTGTGCCGTGTGTTGATGATTGATTGTTTGATTGATTGATTGAAATTGTTGTGCCGTGTCCATAGTAAAGGTAATTAGCGGCGTGATAATGTTGATGATTGGAATTTGAGAGAAGGTTATTTCAGGCTATAGTTCATCCATTGCAGGTAGGCCAAAAAATCCTCACCATTAACCTCATTAACCCCAACCACCTCACACATTATTTTTTCCTCCTGACAATCGTACCTCACATCATCGCATACAACCTGTCCTCACAATACCTCATAACCTCAACCCCCCCCCCCCCCCCCCCGAACAACTCACAAACCAACTAACAAAGTTTCAATCTCCTCGCCCCAACAATTCACAGCCCAACCTCCTCACCAAACTTCATAACCTCAACCCCCTCAACAACTCACAACTCAAACACATCATAAGACCTCATAATCTCACCCCCCCCCCCCCCAACCAAAACTCCTCCCAAAATCTCATATTCTCAACCCCCCCAAAAAAAACTCACAACCCAACTTCCTCAAAATAGCCTACCTCATAATCTAAACTCCCTAACAACTCACAACCAACTTCCTCACAAAACCTCATCGGGGGCCCCCCCCCCCCCCAAACAACTCTCAACCCAAACTCCTCACCAAACTTCAAAACCTCATAAACTTAAAACCCCTCCTAACCCCCTCCACCTCGCCTCCCTCACCACTAACACCATCACCACCACTACCACCACCACCATTCCCCTCCATCACCACCACCACCACCACCATCCCCCTCGCCTCCATCACCACCACCACCACCACCATCCCCCTCTCCTCCATCACCACCACTACCACCACCACCATTCCCCTCGCCTCCATCACCACCACCACCACTACCATTACCACCACCATCCCCCTCGCCTCCACCACCACCACCACCACCACCATCCCCCTCGCCTCCATCATCACCACCACCACCACCACCACCACCAGATATATATACCGTTATACGTACCTCCCTATGGCATTTTGCGGCCAATTTATATTCATACGCCTTTTCCCTTATCAGATTCAGGGAGAGGGAAGGTGTGTGTGTGTATATATTCCCTTCACCACCATCACGTAATTTTCATCATATTCCAGTCACCATTAAACGATTTTCTTTCGTCTATAATCTACCTAAATGATTCATCTAAGTAAATACGATCTCAATAAACCCTCTTAGCAACATAGGTCCTTGTTAAACTGCATAAAATTATCTAATTTAAGCCAGAATCAAAGGTAGAAAGACGTCACGGTGCTGAAAGACGTCACGGTGCTGAAAGACGTCACGGTGCTGAAAGACGTCACGGTGCTGAAAGACGTCACGGTGCTGAAAGACGTCACGGTGCTGAAAGACGTCACGGTGCTGAAAGGGTTATATATCGAAGCGAACCAGGAGTTGGAAAATAAATACAAATAAAATGGTAGAATTGGTGATGCAACGAAGGATGCAGAAATCTGAAATTTTTTCACCAATAACGAACTTTTAAAAACGTAAAATCTCGTAGCATAGAAACGTGTTTGACACCACGAAAATCACTTCTTTATTTCGTGTATACTGTATATATTTGTATACTGTATATATTTGTATACTGTATATATTTGTATACTGTATATATCTGTATACTGTATATATTTGTATACTGTATATATTTGTATACTGTATATATTTGTATACTGTATATATCTGTATACTGTATATATCTGTATACTGTATATATTTGTATACTGTATATATTTGTATACTGTATATATCTGTATACTGTATATATTTGTATACTGTATATATTTGTATGCTGTATATATTTGTATACTGTATATATTTGTATACTGTATATATTTGTATACTGTATATATTTGTATACTGTATATATTTGTATACTGTATATATTTGTATACTGTATATATTTGTATACTGTATATATCTGTATACTGTATATATTTGTATACTGTATATATCTGTATACTGTATATATTTGCATACTGTATATATTTGTATACTGTATATATTTGTATACTGTATATATCTGTATACTGTATATATCTGTATACTGTATATATTTGTATACTGTATATATTTGTATACTGTATATATTTGTATACTGTATATATCTGTATACTGTATATATCTGTATACTGTATATATTTGTATACTGTATATATTTGTATACTGTATATATTGTATACTGTATATATCTGTATACTGTATATATCTGTATACTGTATATATTTGTATACTGTATATATTTGTATACTGTATATATTTGTATACTGTATATATCTGTATACTGTATATATCTGTATACTGTATATATTTGTATGCTGTATATATTTGTATACTGTATATATTTGTATACTGTATATATTTGTATACTGTATATATCTGTATACTTGATATATCTGTATACTGTATATATTTGTATACTGTATATATCTGTATACTGTATATATCTGTATACTGTATACATTTGTATACTGTATATATCTGTATACTGTATATATTTGTATACTGTATATATTTGAATACTGTATATATTTGTATGCTGTATATATCTGTATACTGTATATATCTGTATACTGTATATATTTGTATACTGTATATATTTGTATACTGTATATATTTGCATACTGTATATATTTGTATACTGTATATATTTGCATACTGTATATATTTGTATACTGTATATATTTGTATACTGTATATATTTGTATACTGTATATATTTGTATACTGTATATGTTTGCATACTGTATATATTTGTATACTGTATATATTTGTATACTGTATATATTTGCATACAATATATGTTTGCATACTGTATATATTTGTATACTGTATATGTTTGCATACTGTAGATACTGATATCTGTATGTGGTAACCCAGGTTCGAACCCTAAGTGGATCATGTGCTTTCATTAATTGGGGAGGTGTTTGGTGTTGGGAGTGAAATAAATATATTAGAATAATACTGTATATATACCGGTATACAGTATATATATATATATATATATATATATATATATATATATATATATATATATATATACTGTATATATATATATACTGTATACTTTGCCAAACAAATAACCCTGCATTGATAAAGGTATATAAATACAGATGCACAATACATACCTATATCCGTTTTGTATGTATAATGTTTGTTGCAGTGGTTTGCCGGAGAAGACAGGAAAGGGCTGATAATATGGGATTCCTAGAAACATTAATATTAAATTGTTACGTTTACCTTTAAGGGTGGATGGGTCGGTTTATCTGCCCCCCCCCCTTCTCCCTCGTGTTTAGCCCCATTAGTTTCAGATTTTAAGACGTTCGACCCCATTCGTTTGTCGATTTTAAAACCAGTCATCCCACTTCTACTGTATATCAATATCAAAACCTTTCGTGCCATTTAGATGGCGAATCATTTCTGGCGAGATATAGCGAGACTAATTTTAAGAGAAATCGCCCTTCGGCTGGACATTTTCCACCGAAAAGTGTACAAATTTATCTAGGATTTTTTTTTTTTTTGTATGCCTGATGGAGGTCTTAGGAGGAACTAAAAAATATATAGAAAGCTATGTAAACAAGCAAATAAACGCACCCATCCCCCCTTAAGAAATGGATCTCGAAAATTTGTAAAAAAATAAAAAATAAATAAAATAAAATAAACTTGTTAGAAATAGTCTTTTAAATGAAAATTATATTATGTAATGAACCTTGATCGATTCAAGAGTTAGGTAAAATCTAAATATACACATGAATGCTATGAAACAGCTGTATTATATATAATTGTCGACAAAAGTTCAATGTGCATATAATACTTGTTCAATATTGTTCAGTCACTTGAGCAACCATATATCTACATACAGGGTGTCCCGGGAGGAAAGGGCATAACTTTTGGAAATTATAGAACAAGGTATTCTAAACCTATAATGTTCTATATGAAACCTCTCTCTGGATTGGACCAGCCAGTGAAACAGTCAGTGAAACTGGTAAATTTGAAGGCCCAGTAAACATAGCATATTATTATATGCTATTTGTCCATTATGCACACACGAAAATAACCAAGAAATTTGGATGCAATTCATCCCATTTTAGACAGTAATAGTTATACTGTATGTATATATGATTTGTTTTATGTTTCAGTGGCTATTCTTTGTCTTTGTAAAATATTCTTCAGCAAATATTGGATAATGAAATGATCTCGTCAGTAATTGGAAATTTATAAAAAAAAAAAATCATGGGTAGCTCTCTTTCTTATTGTCCAACAAGTGACAGCTTGGTATGAGAGGAGAATATTATATATTACAGAAAAGACGATCATCTTGAACCTGAATTTAATTACTAGAAAAATGGTAGCAGCCTTAAATTGTCTTATAATTTGTATCTCGAGAGATATATGCAAAAAGAGAACATGTTTGAAATATACTATGACACTCCTACCAGAGAGAGAGAGAGAGAGAGAGAGAGAGAGAGAGAGAGAGAGAGAGAGAAAGCGAGAGAGAGGGGGGGGGGGGGCGAAAGATCTAGAAACTGAGCAGCTGTGAACCCAATAAAGTCACTAGGTTCTTTATCTAACAAACTTGGAAAGGTATTGCCAATCGCTTATTGAAAATAGTAATCAATCGAGTAAGCTTAACCTCTTCAGTACGATGACGTAATTTTCATCAGATTCTGGTTACGATTAGACGATTTTCTTTAGCTTATAATGTGCCTCCCAAGAACGGCCGAAGGCCGGTTTCTCCTAAAATACAGGCTCGGTATCGCCAGGGAAAAAAGTCGACACCTGATTGACACGAAAGGTCTAAATCTGGACAAATAAATCGGGCAAAAGGTCATCAAAATAGGCAAACTAATGGGCCTAACGTCTTAAGAAAATAATGAGGCTAAACATGAGGGAAAACGAACAAACAAAAACCTACCATTAGACCTGAAACATTCACATTTTGAGAACGGTGACGCTTTTCAATTTTCATTCTAAATATAATTAGTAATTATGCAATTTGCAAGGCCCTATGAGAATCAGAATATTATTAGTTTCCCCTTAGTATCTACCCCTTGTGGGAGTAAGGGCTGGCTACTGACTGGCTGACTGACTTCCTTGAGGTTGAGTAAAATCGTCAAAGGTTAGCCAGAATTATATTAGAAGGCTCGCTACATAATAAAGATGGCGGATCGAACTGCCTCACCAACATACCCCAAATCTCAGAAAAGAAAATGGAGTCCGTTGAATCGCCAGAGGGAGAGAGAGACCGTTAAAAATAGTGTCTTAATAAAGCCTTGGCGCCTTTCTTAAGCTACGGCCCGCCCCCACGCCCGCTCATTGGCCCAAGGAGAGTGGAGGAATGTGGCAGGGGACCAATGGGAGGGGTGGGACGCGCGCTGGGCCGACCAATACCTCGCTCCACATTCCTTCACACAACTTCTCAAGACGATGGCCGCGAAACTGAGCCGTATGTCTTAGAAGATCGCCATTTTCTTAGCTTATTAAACCCGAAGATGCCCAGTTTTTGTATCTATCCCCAGTATGTATCACTAGTATTCGATATATTTACACAGTGAAGATTATTGATGAACAGAAGCGCATCCCTTCACTCGATTTCTCAAGACGGCAGGAATTAAATTAGGGTAACGTCTTAGAATATCGCCATTTTCTTAGAGCGTCACACACGAAGATGCCCAGCGTATACTGTATATTTATCCGAAGTCTTTATCACTAGTTTTCAATTTATATGCATAGCGAAGAATATTGATGAACAGTACGGTTGCACATTCCTTCACACGATTTCTCAAGACGGCAGGAGTAAATTAAAGGTTACGTCTTGGATATATCGCCATTTTCTTAGATTGCCATACCCGAAGATGCCCGGTTTTTATATCTATCCCCAGTGTGTAGCATTAGTTTCGATTTATATGTATAGTGAAGATTATTACTGAACAGAAGCACATCCCTTCACACGATTTCTCAAGACGGTAGGAATTAAATTAGGCTTACGTCGTGGATATATCGCCATTTTCTCAGATCATCATACCCGAAGATGCCCAGTTTATATATCTATCCCCAGTATGTATCACTAGTTTTCGATTTATTTATACACTGAAGATTATTAATGAACAATACGGTAGCACATTCCTTCACACCACTTCTCAAGACGGCAGGAGTTAAACTATATATATGTATCCAGATACTATGAAGAGGACGTCAGACTTATATAATCGTCTAGCGTTAAGGGGAGAAGGGCCGTTTTTCTGGTTCCCATTCTTCCTCATGTTTAGCCCCATTAGTTTTCAGATAATAACACGATCGGCCCATTAGTTTGGCGATTTTAAGTCCCATTTCTATATCAATATCAAGACTTTTTGTGCCATTTAGGTGTCCGGCCTTCGGCCTGAAATGTTTTGCTACCAAAAAAATGTACACATTTATTTTGGAGGGGGGGGGGGGGGGGCGGGGTCTAAGGATGTTTTTTCTAAGATGGATGGAGGTCTAGCGAGGAAAGTAAGAAATAATGAAATAAATTAATTAGTAGAAAAAAAGAAAAAAAAACACGGCCCATCTCTTTTTCAATCATTTAATGTATAAAGATACTATGAATATGAAGCCAGACTTATAATCGTCTGGCGTTACCCAAGAACACTTAACGATATGTCACAATAAAATCGTCTACTAATAGCCAAAATAATATATGAATCAAATATGTCATCTAATGGTACCCAGGTTATCATAGGCGCGCGACATGCCGAGAGGAAATTAATACTTAGTGGTATCTTGTTGTTTCCTACTCCAGTTGCCTATATATATTCTGATTACCACGAGAGAGAGAGAGTGTGTGTGTGTGTGATGATATAGTGTAGACAGCCATACACAGCCACAAAACCATTAAATGATTAAACCATCGACCTTGAAACTTTTACCTACACGCCTGGCCAAGTTCTGTGGGAAGACTGTGTAGGGATATCTCTCTCTCTCTCTCTCTCTCTCTCTCTCTCTCTCTCTCTCTCTCTCTCTCTCTCTCTCTCTCTCTCTCACACATACGAATACTCTCTCGCTCTCTCTCACACATAAATACACTCTTTCTCTCTCACACATGAATACACACACACACACACACACACACACACACACACACACACACACACACACAAATATATAGCTCTACTGTTTTGACCATTCCTCGTCTTGGTGATCAAAAGTAAAGTGTTCTGGTGACAACACAACACAATATAAATAACAAAAATCATTACATTAATAACTATATAGACCAAAAACTATAAGCTACCCCCTTAAAGGTCCCAGGTAGGGTGGAGGATGATGGGCCTATATATATACAGTACCTGTAATTAGGAGGGGGAGGAGGTTACCTGTATACACTACACTGAGGAGAGAGAGAGAGAGAGAGAGAGAGAGAGATATAGATAGATAGATAGATAGATAGATAGATAGATAGATAGATAGATATAGATAGAGCTGCAACAATCCCTCCCACCTGGTGACCACGTGAGCTAGCTTTATACCTGGTGATCCTGAGAACCTGGCATATGTTGTACTCTCTCTCTCTCTCTTAATTCCTCTCCCTCTGTAACTCATTCTCACTCTCACCCACACTGTCTCTCTCTCATCCATACACAGTCATTTATTCTCTCTTTCTCTCTCTCTCTTCTCTCTTACTCTCCCTCCATAACCCTCTCTCTCACACTCACTCATTCATTCTTCTTGGTCTCTCTCTCTCTCTCTCTCTCTCATTCTTCTCTCTTACTCTCCCTCCATAACTCTCTCTCACACTTACTCATTCATTCTTCTTGGTCTATCTCTCTCTCTCTCTCTCTCTCTCTCTCATTCTTCTCTCTTACTCTCCCTCCATAACTCTCTCTCTCACACTCACTCATGCATTCTTGGTCTATCTCTCTGACTCTCTCTATCTCTCTCTCTCTCTCTCTCTCTTACTCTCCCTCCATAACTCTCTCTCTCACACTCACTCATGCATTCTTCTTGGTCTATCTCTCTCTCTCTCTCTCTCTCTCTCTCTCATTCTTCTCTCTTACTCTCCCTCCATAACCCTCTCTCTCACACTCACTCATTCATTCTTCTTGGTCTATCTCTCTCTCTCTCTCTCTCTCTCTCTCTCTCTCTCTCTCTCTCTCTCTTTCTTCTCTCTTACTCTCCCTCCACCATCGCCGATTCAGATTGATAATTCAGATGTTCTAAGCAATATCACCGTTACAGAGAGAGAAGTATTGAATTGTTTAGATAAACTCAAGGTAAATAAAACGCCAGGACCTGATACAATCTCGCCTAGAGTTCTAAAGGAAGCTAAGAATGAGCTCTCCAAACCACTGACATTACTATTCAATAAATCCTTGCAGTCTGGAACTATGCCTGATCAGTGGAAGCTAGCCAACGTAACACCGATATTCAAAAAAGGCAGCAAATCCCTACCCAGAAACTATCGTCCAATTAGCTTAACCTCAGTTGTATGTAAAATGCTAGAAACGGTCATACGAGACAGACTCGTAAATCACTTAGAGGAAAATAACATACTTAAGATACTCAACACGGCTTTCGTAAAAAACGTTCCTGTCTAACAAACCTCTTAGACTTCTTCCACGATATCCTCAACCTCTACGATGAGAGTAAAGCTGTAGATATTATATACCTTGATTTTCAAAAGGCCTTTGACAAAGTTCCCCACAAACGTTTAATGCTTAAAACTAAAAGCGCATGGAATACAAGACGGTGTGTTGAAATGGATAGAAAATTGGCTCAGCAACAGAAAGCAAAGGGTAGTCATAAACGGTAAGGCATCTAAATGGCCCAATGTAAGTAGCGGGGTACCCCGAGGATCGGTACTAGCACCAATTCTCTTTCTAATTTACATCAACGACATAGATGAGGGTCTCACCTGCACAATCTCAAAATTTGCTGACGATACAAAAATTGCAAATAGCGTACTCTCAAAAGAAACAAGTTGACGATATGCAACACAATCTAGATAAATTGTCATGTTGGGCCCAAATTTGGCAAATGAGTTTCAATGCGGATAAATGTAAAGTACTACATGTCGGATACCTAAATGGAGAAAGCAAACTATTCGATGAATGGCACTCAGCTTAAGAATGTAAAACAGAGAAACTGATCTGGGAGTAACATATCGAGTAACCTAAAACGAGTCAACAATGTTCATGAAGTTGTTAAGAAGGCAAACAAAATAATTGGCTTTATAGGCAGGTCATTTGAGCATACATCCAAAGAAGTTATCGTAACCCTTTACAATTCCCTTAGTCCGCCCTCTTCTGGAATACTGCGTTCAATCCTGGTGCCCTTATTACCAAAAAGATATAAACAAGCTAGAACGAGTTCAACGTAGAGTTACCAAAATGATACCTAGCCTAAAGACCAAACCATACGAAGAGCGTCTTAGAGAATTAAATCTATTTCCTTTAACCCAGCGCAGATTAAGAGGCGACTTAATTCAAGTGTTCAAAATCATCAAAGGCATCGCCAATATGAAACTGTAGTAAGTACTTCACTATCGACCAATCTAATTACACGCGGGGAAACGGTTGCAAAATTATTTGGTAAATCTTTTAACTCGCACGAATCTAAGAATTTCTTCTTCAATCGAGTTGTCAACTTGTGGAATGGGCTTCCCCGAGACGTTATAGACTGCAGCACCGTTGATTCATTTAAATTCCGCCTAGACAAATATCTCGCATCAAACCCGCGACTGACTGCGTTTGTAAATGAATAACTTTATCCTCCCCTCAGTTACTAAACCATATGTCCCCTACTAACTTCCTAGTACTGCCACGCTAGTCGCAGGGCAGTAGTTCCCTTTTCCAATGTTCCCTTACCCACTCTAAACCAGTTTGGACACTTGATCCTCAGTGTTTTGGAGGACAAGCAACCTAGAAGGGTCACTAGACCTGTTGTTGCTTGATTTCCTTTGTACTCCTTTGTACTCCTTTGTACTCCATAACTCTCTCTCTCACACTCACTCATTCATTCTTCTTGGTCTATTCATATGTTAATTAATTTTATTTGTTTTTAGTTTCCTCGCTAGATCTCCATCAAGCTGTAAAGAAACACCCCCTATAGACCCACTTCATGAGAGATTTGTACATTTTTCGGCAGAAAAATGTCCTGGCCGAAGGCTGATGCCTCTTAATTTTACAGGTTCGCTATCGCTCGCCAAGAAAAAACGACACCTAAATGGCGCGAAAGGTCTTAAAATAGACAACGAAATGGGGCGAAAGATGTTAAAATCGCCAAACAAATGGGCCGAACGTCTTAAAATCTCACGAATAATGGGGCTAAACACGAGGGAGAAGGGAGGGCCAGAAAAACTAACCCTCCCGCCTTAAAAAGGTCCTCGGTTGTTATAGTCTGTTCATTCTAGGTTGGGGCAGAAATCGTAACTTCTAACCTCTGTAACTCAAAAAGGGCTAGAGCAAATGGGTTGTCAATTTCCACACCTATTCCCTAGCCAAGGCTTCCCATTTGGTAGAAAAATTAGATCGATTACAATAGTCTTTTTTGAGTTACAGAGGTTACGATTTCTGCCCAACCTACAATGAACAGACTATAGTCTATTTACCTCCTATGACTTATTAATTAACCACCTCAGTAGTCTAGGGTGCATTACTTTTCTACTGTCTGGCAACGATTAGACGATTTTATTCGGATTATGAAGGGCATGTGGAAGTCAGAGGGTTGATTGGCTCCGTTTTTACCCTCTGAACACACATACCAAAGCCACTCCAACAGCTTCCTTTCTCTCCAACACCCTTTCTCGCCTCTCTAAACTCTTCAAAGGAATACAAAGGAATACAAAGAAGAACAAACTGCAACAGACCTATTGGTACTTACGGGGCAGTTTGGATATCTAAAACTATTAATCTATTGACTACGAGGTAGAGAAAAGGATAGCAAAGAAGAAGGCTTTTAGAAAATATGAAAGTAAAAAGTAGCTTCGAGGTGCCGTTGCAAAGGCTTACCCCTCAATACCTTCACTTGACCTGACCTGACCTCCACCGAATCGGTGGAGATCAGGTCAGGTGGCACCGATCCTTCCTAAACTGTATGAAATCGTCTGATGATAGCCAGAATAATGCACGTCATAATCCTCAAGGGGTTTTAACATACCAAGGGTCTATTGATGGTTTCTTTCTCCCTTTTCAACTTAGAGAGGTCCTTTCTAAACTGGATAAAGTTGCTGGGTGGCGGTAGAGTTAAACCAAAAAAATCGTCACCGGATGAAGAGGGTTGTTTCCTATTGCAGTTTACGGCACTTGGATATTGTCCACTTCCTTCCCCTCACCCTCTCCCCTCTTTCTATGCTTCCTCTCGCCCACTTACCTCTTTCCCCTCTCCTCTATTTCCTATCTCACTCTACCCCTCTTCCTCCCTCACTCTACCCCTCTTCCTCCTTCTCTTCCTATCTCACTCTATCCCTCCTCTTCCCCCTTCTCTTCCTATATCACTCTACCCCTCTTCCTCCTTCTCTTCCTATATCACTCTACCCCTCTTCCTCCTTCTCTTCCTATCTCACTCTATCCCTCCTCTTCCCCCTTCTCTTCCTATATCACTCTACCCCTCTTCCTCCTTCTCTTCCTATATCACTCTACCCCTCTTCCCCCTTCTCTCCTATCTCACTCTACCCCCCTCTGCTCCTCTCTCTTCCTATATCCTCACCTCCCTCTTCCTCCTTCTCTTCCTATCTCACTCTATCCCTCTTCCTCCTTCTCTTCCTATCTCACTCTACCCCTCTTCCTCCTTCTCTTCCTATATCACTCTACCCCTCTTCCCCCTTCTCTTCCTATCTCACTCTACCCCTCTTCCTCCTTCTCTTCCTATCTCACTCTACCCCTCTTCCTCCTTCTCTTCCTATCTCACTCTATCCCTCTTCCTCCTTCTCCTCTCCACTCACTCTATCCCTCTTCTCTCCTTTCTATTTCCTATCTCACTCTATCCCTCTTCCTCCTTCTCTTCCTATCTCACTCTATCCCTCTTCCCCCTTTTCTTCATCCCTAACTCTACCCCTCTTCCTCCTTCTCTTCGTATCTCACTCTATCCCTCTTCCTCCTTCTCTACCAATCTCACTCTATCCCTCTTCCTATATCACTCTACCCCTCTTCCTCCTTCTCTTCCTATATCACTCTACCCCTCTTCCTCCTTCTCTTCCTATATCACTCTACCCCTCTTCCTATCTCACTCTACCCCTCTTCCCCCTTCTCTCCTATCTCACTCTACCCCTCTTCCTATCTCACTCTACCCCTCTTCCCCCTTCTCTTCCTATCTCACTCTACGCCTCTTCCTCCTTCTCTTCCTATCTCACTCTACCCCTCTTCCTATCTCACTCTACCCCTCTTCCTCCTTCTCTTCCTATCTCACTCTACCCCTCTTCCCCCTTCTCTCCTATCTCACTCTATCCCTCTTCCCCCTTCTCTCTCTCTATCTCACTCTATCCCTCTTCCCCCTTCTCTTCCTATCTCACTTTATCCCTCTTCCCCCTTCTCTTCCTATCTCACTCTATCCCTCTTCCCCCTTCTCTCTCTCTATCTCACTCTATCCCTCTTCCCCCTTCTCTTCCTATCTCACTTTATCCCTCTTCCTCCTTCTCTTCCTATCTCACTTTATCCCTCTTCCCCCTTCTCTTCTTATTCCTCTTCCGGTCTTCCCCTCTTCCGCCACTTTTTCAGATTCCTTTAGACACTTCCTTTCCCATCACCCCTTAGCCTCCCCTCAGTTCCCCTCCTTCCCACCAATCTATTCATTATGAGCGTTACCAATTATATTTTACATATTTATTGATCCATAGTCTGGCTGATCCATTACAATAAGTTGATAGATAAATTCGGTGAAAGGGGAGAATGAGCTTGAACCTTTCTCTATCGTTCGGAGTTCTATTTAAGGGGAGAGGTTGTTTTTTCTACGTAAGAGCTTGAATTTTGTTTCTAACGTTTCTCTAACGTTTTGGGTTCTACTTAAGAGCTTGAATTATGCTTGTATCGTTTCGGGTTCTATATAAGAGATTGAAATATGCCTCTAACGTTTCGGGTTCTACGTAAGAGCTTGAATTATGTTTTTAACGTTTCTCTAATATTTCGGGTTCTATGTAAGATCTTTAATTATGCTTGTAACGTTTTTCTAATGTATTGGGTTCGACGCAGCCCAAAACGTTAGAGACATATGAATTTCAAGCTCTCTCCTGTGTGTTTTTCCACTTAATTTATCTGCAGTAAATATTGTTCCTTTTTATCAATGGTATCAATCAACTTAATATGCTTTCATTACATATTTTATCTTCTATTTACTCCTTTATGACTGTATAATGGGTATATTCCATTATTATTATATTAATCTCTCTCTCTCTCTCTCTCTCTCTCTCTCTCTCTAACCCATCCAATTTGATACCCTTCCCCGTATTTCACCTCTTTTCATCCCATCTCGCTCTCACTCACACACACACACACACTCTCTCTCACACACACACACACAGACACACACACACACACACACACACACACACACACACACACACACACACACACACACACACACACCTCACCCTTCTCACCAATAACTAATCTAAGTAAATCATCAATCATACTATTTTGACCACTACATTTCCGTCATCTTTGTATCAGTATGGGCGTCATGAGAGGGGCAGCATGATTGTCAACCCTAAAAATTCTTCCCTAGTCGCCTCACATATAATCCTTAAGGGGAAGTATCTATTCTTCTTTTCTGGACCCCCTTCTCCCTTATGCTTAGCCCCATTAGTTATGACATTTTAAGACGCTTGTCCCATTAGTTTGGCGATTTAAAAACCTTTCGCCCTCTTCATGTGTCGATTGCTTCCTGGCGAGCGATAGCGAGCCTGTAATTTACAAGGAACCGGACTTTTTTCTACCGAAAAATGTACAAATGTATTTCGATGTGGCGGGTTTGGGGTGTTTTATTTTAAAACTTGATAGAAGTGTAGGAAGTAAACTAAGACAAATATATATATATACCATTAATAATAGAAAACAATAAACATAAAATGATAGGCCTATAATTATACTATATATAAATAATAACGTCCCCTTAACCCTCACTACACAACCCTATCCTCACCTCATATCCCTCATCTACCCTCATCCCATACCTTTAACACTATCTGGTCCGAAGTCTTGGGGTTTATTATAGTTTGTTCATTCATTATTGAGGATTTTGCTTGCTTTTGTCATTTTCGAGCAATGCATTTTTAGTTTGTAGCCTGAGCTAACAAAAACGCCTTCTCAGACTTCCTTCAAGCTAAATAAAATGTTCACCCAGACCCACTTTCAGCTAAATGTGTAAGTTTGTTTTATAGAAAAATATCACGGCCGATGGCCGATTTCTTTTAAGTTAGAGGCTCGCTTTCGCTCGCTCCAAAAAAAAAAAAACGACACCTGAATAGGGTGAAGCGTCATATTATCTCCACACTAATGGGGTGAAACATCTTAAAATCTCCAAAATTATGGAGTGAAAAAGGGGAGGCCCAAGAAGACCTCCCTCGAACCAAATAGGGTTAATTTCATCCTTACTCTGCTCCCCTCACTTCCACCCTTCACCCCTCATCTCCCCTCACCCTTCATCTCCCTTCACCCCTCATCTCCCCTCACCCCATACCTATAAATTCATCCCTACTTCCCTCATTCCCACACAACTCCCCTCACTTCCACAACCCACCCCTCACCCCTCATTTCCCCTCACAGCTACTTACTCTACTCTATCCACTTCTCCCCTCTTATCTCCCCTCACCCCATACCCTTAAACTCATCCCTACATCCCCTCATCGTCACTCTACTCCCCTCACTATCACAACTCACCCCTCATCCCCCCTCACCTAACCCCACCCCTCCCCTCCCCCCTCATCTCCTTTCCTCTCCCCTCACCCATCATCTCCCCTCACCCATCATCTACTCTCACCTCTCCTCCCCTTCCCTTACCCCTCATTTCCCCTCACCCCTTCCCCATCATCTCCCTTCCCCTCACCCCTACCCTCGCCTCACTACCACAACCCACCCTTCACCCCTCATCTCCCCTCTCCCCTTCCCTCATCCCATATCTACCCTCTCCACTCACCGCTACTTACCTGGTCAGCTTCCGGTCGCCCCACTTCCGGCATGTGCTTGTTTACCGCTAAGTTCTCACGGAAGTTCCGGCGCCGCACACGCTCGCTAGCCCGGCACACAAAAAGCGGCACACCCAATACATTCTTTTACTACGGGCACTGGGGCAATGGGCGCCTCTGTACTGGAGGGTGGGTCTCAGGAAAATTAGGCATGGACGACTTGATACTAAAAGATTGGAACCAGTCATTAAATTACATTATATTAGTATACTGCATTATCATATTACATACTATATATATATATATATATATATATATTATCTCTCGTCCTGACTGTCCGTGGTTTGAATCCCCGCTGAGAATAAACTCACACACACATATACACACACACACACACACACACACACACATACACATATACTGTATGTATATATTTTTTGTTCTGTGTATGAAGGAGACAAAAGGCAGGTTGCCTGTAACGAGTGTCTCACCCAGGGTCATAAGAGTGACAGAGAGCCAAATTCAAGGGACGTTGTGGTCAAAATTCCTGGACACACGCAGTTTATAGCAGTTTAAGTCATAGGATGAAGGAAAGATTGATTGAGGGAGAGAGTTCCAGAGTTCCCTAGTTGAGTAGAAGAAAGAATGAGAAAATTTGCTAATTCTTGAATTGGAGAGATGGATAGAATAGGAGTGGGACTGTGTTGAAAGGCGGGTGCCTCGCACTTGCCGCAAGGCAGGGGGTATGCACTGAGAGAACTCTGAAGAACACTGATTATTGTAATAACGATAGAATAGGGAAAGAGATGCAGCATTGCGGCGTGTAGAAAAAGAGTGTAGAGAACTAGTAAGAGGAAGTGAGTTGATGAGGCGAAATGCTTTTGACTCTATACTTTTTAGAAGTGTGGTATGGGTGGAACCTCCCCACACATGCGAACAATACTCGATACATGGGCGTACTGTGCCCCGATACAGAGACAGATTAAGCACACCTAACTTCTGGGAAGTTGTATTAGCAACAGTGGTAATATGATCTTTCCAAGCAAGGTCGGATGAAAAAGATACACCAAAGAATATTGAGAGAAGATGAAGAGTTGATTTGTATATTGTTGAAGAGTAATTTATAGTCTTGTGGAAGATTGCGACGGGGAGATTGAGGGAGAAATTGGGTCTTGGAGGCATTGAAAGTAACAAGATAATCTCTGCCCCAATCAGAAATAATTGATATATCAGAAGATAGGCGTTCTATGGCCTCGTCACGTGACTTTTGGAGTGATTGCATGCTGGGTTGTTGTGAAAAAGTAGTCAAATAGTGTAAAGTAGAGTCATTAGGATATGAGTGGATGGGACTAGAGGTACAGTTGAGGATAATCATTAATGAATATTTGCAAGAGAACTGAAGACAGGATACAACCCTGAGGAACACCGGAGTTGATAGGTTGATGAAGTGAGCGATGGCTGTCCACAACTGCAGCAATGGAATGGTCAGAAAGGAAATTAGAGGCAAAGGCACAGATAGAGGGATAGAAACCGAAGGAGGGCAGTTTGGAAATGAAAGATTTGTGCCAGACTCTATCGAAGGCTTTCGATATGTCTAGCACAACAGAAAAAGTCTCATCGAAGTCCCGAAAGGAGGATTACCTAGAATTGGTAAGATAAGTAAGGAGATCACCAGTATAGCAGACCTTAAAAAAAAAAAAAACGCACTGGCGATCTGAAAGTAGATTATAGGAAGATAAATGCTTAAGACATTTTGAATTAAGGATAATTTCAAAAGCTTTAGGGATGCAATTTTTAAGATTAGATCGTGCTCGCGTATACACGGGTACACACAAATACACACATGTTAAGTACACTTACATAATTGGTGTCAGATATGATGAAAAGAACCTCAATATCACGCCATTCTCAGCATTTACCTAAAGTGTTGCGCGTGTGGTGGTATTTGCTTTCTCTAACACCAACACATATCCGGTTTAGCGATACAAATAATTCGGGTAAAGCCTAAATAATGTCCATAATAGCGCTGACAACCCATCTGACCCTCTGAGCGCCACACCCAATATTCTGATCGGTGGAGTCGGGAGATGATGCGGCCACACAGGCTCCCACGGTGGGGTATAGTCGTTCCGGCACACACGATTTTCGTCTGAATGTGAAGGCGAGTATTGGCGAACTTAGTGATCTGCATATGAACTAAATTATTCTTAGATTTACCTTAGCATATACCGTAACTATACAATATATAACCTATACCGGGTATACCCTACCTCAAATTCAACCCAACATTAAGTTTTTTTCCTCCCCAGATCTCCATCAAGATATAAAAGAAAGAAGAACAAAATATAAACAAATCAAAAATGCCCCAGCGTCCCTCCAAACTTACAGGCTCACTAGCACTCGTCAGGAAAAGATGGACACCTAATGTAAATGGGACGCAAGGTCTTAAAATTGACATAGAACGGGGGCGTAAGGTCTTAAAATTGCCAAACTAATAAGGTAAACTTCTTAAAATGTCAAAACTAAATGGGGCTAAACATGAGGGAGAAGGGGGTCCAGAAAATAAAACACCCCCTTAACACAAAATATCCAGCCGACTTCCAAGCGAGAGCGATCCATCCCTACAGCCTGTGAAAAGACCTAATGGCGAAGTGACCAATGTTTACATGAGAAAGTCTCCCACGGTACCGATGTTGCAGATGAACGCTTCGTGACGTATGGTACCATCAATGACTCACCGGTACAGTTACTACTACTACTACTACTACTACTACTACTACTACGGTACTATTGTTACTACTACTACTACTACTACGGTACTATTGTTACTACTACTACTACTACTACTACTACGGTACTATTGTTACTACTACTACTACTACTACTACTACTACTACTACTACGGTACTATTGTTACTACTACTACTACTACTACGGTACTATTGTTACTACTACTACTACTACTACTACTACGGTACTATTGTTACTACTACTACTACTACTACTACTACTACTACTACTACTACTACGGTACTATTGTTACTACTACTACTACTACTACTACTACTACTACTACTACTACTAACTGTTAATGAATAACTATGTTATTGCCCCCTCAGATTCATCAAGGATTATTGCGTATATATATATATATATATAATATATATATATATATATATATATATATATATATATATATATATATATACTGTATATATATATACAATATATATTGCTAAGACGTTACTCTCTGTTTCCCAGATATACGAAAGATCCTTATAACTACAGTATGTTATGTTACTAACCCATCTGTCCCCTACTAACTTCCTAGTCCTGCCACGGACATTAGTTCCAGGGCAGTGGTTCCCTTTCCAATTTCCCCTTACCCACTCTAAACCATTGTTTGGACACTTGATCCGCAGTGTTTTGGAGGACAAGCAGCCTAGAGGGGTCACTAGACCTCTTTTTGCCTGATTTCCTTTGTACTCCTTTGTACTACCACCAGCATTGGAACCTGGGACTGTGGCCGCACTGTAGTGTCCAGCGTTGGTCTATGAGGTATATGTACTGTATGTATAGTACTAAGCTGTATTAAATAATGAATGTCTGCAATGTATCCACAGCATATTTTATAAATTTAACTTTTAACACTAAATTTATTGCATTGCAATTTTTTTTTTAAATGTCTATAATGCATTATTTTTTAAGATATGTAATGCATATCTATTTATTGTATGTTATGAAATAAAGACATTGAACTTGAACTACTACTACTACTACTACTACTACTACTACTATTACTACTTCTACTATTACTACAACTACCTCATGATTCCCATTCACTACTATCATCTGCCTATTTCCAGTTGATGGTAAATTGTCATGACCCACGCTCGAGTACTCAGCTATTATGAAGATTCTGTTGCCTAATATGTTGTTAGGGGGAGATGGGTCGGTTATTCTGATCCCCTTTCTCCCTTGTGTTAAGCCCCTTTTTTGTTTAAAGATTATAAGACGTTTGGCCTATTAGTTGGGCGATTTTAACACCTTTCGCCCCATTTCGTAATAAATGTTAAGACCTTTCGTGCCATTTGGGGGGTCGATTTTTTTTCTGGCGAGCGATAGCGAGCCTGAAATTTTAAGAGGAATCGGCCATCGGCCGGGAAATTTTTCTACCGAAAAATGTACAAAATGATCTTAAAGGGCGGGTCTAGGGGGTGTTATTCTAAGCTTGATGTAGGTCTAGCGAGGAAACTAAGAAATAAAGGAAAAACATGTATTAATAGACCAAAAAACGGCCCATCTCCCCTTAAAAAAAAAAAAAAAAAGGTCTAAAGACGAAGTAAAGGCATTGTAATACCATATTATTTTCCATTAACCCCTTCAGCCTCTGTGATGTCCTTTTGATAATGTTCTGGCTATTATTAGACGATGTTATGCAGCTTAGGAAGGTCCTCGAGGTATTATAGGGCGTCAAACTATCGCAATTAACCCTTGTAACTACCACAGATCCTTCCTAAGCTGTATAAAATCGTCTAAATATAGCTAGATTTAAACG
>CM064581.1:6613287-6666745 GCA_032716605.1 Paralithodes platypus | reverse complement strand
CCCTCTAACCCCACCCTCACCCCATCTCACTCTTATACACCCTCTTTATCATTGTAAATATTGTATATGTAAAGTATGAGTTATGGGCTTCTTGAAAAAAAATTAAGAAAGGGGAGGACTGTATAACCATCATTGCCCCTTTTGAGACAACGTATATAAAGAATCAAATCAAATCAAATCTTTATCATCCGTTCACTCTCCAATCGCTCCATGTGGCCATCCCACCTCAATGTATTTCTCCCGACATCCACCGCAACATCACACCTCTCACACACTTCCTAGTTGGCCAGTCTGTCCATCCACATGACTCACAAGCTCCTCTCAGATCACTCAATTGACCACTTGCGAGTTTCGGGCTATAAGGAAGTTGGAGCGCCACTCTTCAATGGAGGAAACATCGATATTAAACAGAAATGCAATTAACAATGTAGGTTTCTGATGGATGATATAAATGGGTTATGTGGGTTGAATTGGGTTTTATGTATTTATATATGTACTACGACCGTATTTTAACTGTAAATTCTGTTAAATATCGTTGTCTACAGCTCCAACTTCCTTATAGAACGAAACTCGCAAGTAGTCAATTGGACTGTTCTCACTTTTAACTATACCCTGTCCCAATAAGTAGGCCAAAACTCTCGAACATTAAGGGGAAACGAGTCGCTTTTCTAGACCACCTTCTCCCTCATCTTTAGACCCCTTAGTTTGGCGATTTTATGAACTTTCGCCCCATTTCTGTCAATTTTAAAACCTTTCCTGTCAATTAGGTCTCGATTTTTTCCTGGCGAGCGATAGCGAGCCTGTAATTTAAGAGGAATCGGCCTTTGGCCAGGACATTTTTCTACCGAAAAATGTACAACTTTATCTTGAAAGGGGGTCTAGGGGGCTTCATTTTAAGCTTGATGGAGGTCTAGCGAGGAAACTAGAAAAATAACAAATAAATAAAAAACATTGACAAAAAGTGAAGGATCTGCCCTCAACCTTTAGAACTCACAAACCACTAGAGTAATCGAGCTAAGATTGCTATCATTTGGGAAAAGTCAGTCAAGGAACAGATGTGGAAATGTACAGCCAATTTGCTCTAGCCCTTTTTGAGTTACAGAGGATAGGGGTCATGATTTCTCGCCTACTCACAGCGAATAGACTATAGTGTCCAATTTATTTCAGCTGATGGTATATTGAATCCCTTAGCAACTGATTTCTCGATAATTAATGGAAAAATATGAATCTACTATAAATCTGCGTCATATCAATGCCAAGTGTTCATAATTAGCTACCTAATTCACTACACAATCTGCCTAAGAGCTGAGTAATAAGGAGAGTAACATGGCAATTTACCATCAGCTGGAAAACAATAGACTGTAGTGTCCCACTGTAGTGTCCCCCTCTAGCAACGTCCATGCTTCACTTCCATATGTCAAGGTGGAGACTACAGCACTATCATGTGTGTGGGTGGGTGTGTGTGTGTGTGTGTGTGTGTGTGTGTGTGTGTGTGTGTGTGTGTATTCATAATTGTAGTTGACAGGAATTGAGTTTTTGGCTCGCATTGTCCCGCTTCCTAGACATTATCATCAATAACAATTACTCAAGGGATATGGTAACCGCCAGCTATGTCTCAGAAAATCGTCATCAACCTGAGCAAGATTTCATCCCGAGTTTGCTAGGTAGCGCAGGCGGGAAAGGTACCACTGAGCTAGCCGCGCGGGTGTGTGTGTGTGTGTGTGTGTGTGTGTGTGTGTGTGTGTGTGTGTGTGTGTGTGTGTGTGTGTGTGTGTGTGTGTGTGCGTGTGCGTATGTGCGTGTGCGTATGTGTGTGTGCGTATGTGTGTGTGCGTATGTGTGTGTGTTGTGTATGTGTGTGTGTATATATATATATACAGTATATGTGTGTGTGTATGTGTGCGTGTGTGTTCTGATTGTGCGTGCTTACCTTTCACATCTGACCGGAAGTTAGACGTATCAAGTGGCTGCTTCCACATTAGTAGAGAGAGAGAGAGAGAGAGAGAGAGAGAGAGAGAGAGAGAGGGAGAGAGAGAGAGAGAGAGAGAGAGAGAGAGAGAGAGAGAGAGAGAGAGAGAGAGAGAGAGAGAGAAGGGGGGGGGTACCCCTCATTAAATTGTATATTATTTTAGTTTGTATATTCATTGTGTCCGTCTGGAACCGACGACTTGCTTATTACCAGATCGCTCGACTTACCGTTTGTTCTTCTTCTTACTTTATTTTGTCTTTACCAGTTATTTTCTCATATATGAATTATTGTGCGCTATTTATTTATGTAGCGTTTACATATCACATATACTGTATACTGATTATGCAGTCGTACACATACTTAAATTTCTCTTCCGTAAAATATATTCTGCGTTTTGGCAATTAATGTATCAGAATCATGGGCTTTCAACGCTAATTCATCAAGTAGTTCATCAAACGCACACTAATCAAGACGCAAGAGCTAATCCAATTACTGTTACGCCCATGAATCTAATCATGAATATAAAGGTATCTTATGGGAGTGACTGAATTTGAAAAATGAATGCCGTTTTATCGTGTTTTTTTTTTTTTTATAGTAAAATTATAGTCATAGTCAGAATGGAGTTAAGAAGTATATGCGTGAAAGCGGTGCTGGATGGGAGGAGGGACGTCGACGGACTGGGGACAGAGGTGCATGGGGGCGTTTCGTTCGTGTCCACCCCTTCGGGGATCACGGCGTCCGGCAATAGATAGATAAATAGACTATAGTCATTACAGTTTTGGCTATAAAATCTCTTTGAAGATGCGATTTTATATGGCTTTGTGAGATGCTGAATTAATAATGTTGGGGCCTCGATAAACGAGGTAGGGAGCCCCAGGAATAGGAACCAAAGAGGCAAGATCCCCGCCCATATGGCCCTCAGGGTGGAGGCGGCCCCCTAGCACACCAGAAGAGGTCCAGCAGTGTCGGGGCATGACGGCGACACAGCACACCTACACAGAGAGTATCCAGCTAGCTCTCACAAACACCTCCTCCTCTCCCTTCTGTCCTAAACAAGCACATCACTCTTCCAACTCGACAACATAGATAATATTATTGAACACACACACACACACACACACACACACACACACACACACACACACACACACACACACACACACACACACACACACACACACACACACACACACACACACACACACACACACACACACACACACACACACACACACACACACACACACACACCTTCTATTGATTACTCTTCAAACTTCGCATCCCGTAGACATCAAATCCACAGAATAGTGAACCTATACCTAGATTAACATAATAAACCCACTTTCTCCACGGCTCTTCACTCTATTGCAAACATTTCACCACCAGTGTATAGTCTCATCGGCATTTATTAGGGGAACAGGAGAGCCAGACGCAATTAGGCCGTCGGTGATAAAGCTGGTGATAGTGGTGGTGGTGAAGATAGTGATAGTGGTGAAGATAGCGATAGTGGTGTAGTGATAGATAAGGTCAGCAAGATAAGGGGACGTACGTGTAGGCTTTTAGTAGGACCGGTGTTTGGCCTCTTGAGTTGAAGAGCTCTTTACCCCTTTTAAAAACGTGTGTGACCATCAGGGGTGTTTATATTAGGAGAATTCCATTTATCGAATACTGGATATCAATCTAATCATGGACTCGGACCCAACTGCAGACTGAATAGCTTAATGTTTATGTGAAAGGAAAGAACAATTTATGGGGCACAGATCTCTAAGGACCGACCTCGCTATGAATTGTTCCTGAACTAATAGGATAGTAAAACGATTGACATAATTGCTATATCAATATACCCCTATACGTGTTATCTCTGTCTCTCTCATATATATATATATAAGCTTTCCCGTATTTTATCGTTCAAGTACGACACTGTCTCGTCATCCTCCTCGCGATCTGCTAATGGATATGCGATCATTTTTATTTTCCGTATACATAGTTTAGATTCTCGAACACGTACACAATACCACATACACACATATATACACACCCACACCCACAAATACAGTATATCCACAAACACACATACACCCCACATATACAGTATACCCACACACACACACACACACACCTGTCTTTTATCTCCTTCATACACATACAAAAACACTCACACACACAAATAAAGCCCTGTTGCACCCTTTCCGCTAGCACACACACACACACACACACACACACACACAGTATATCCACACACACACATATAGCGCTGTTGCATCCTTTCCGGTAGCGCACACACACACACACACACACACACACACACACACAGTATATCCACACACACACATATAGCGCTGTTGCATCCTTTCCGGTAGCGCACACACACACAGACATACACATAAACACACACACATTCACCCATACATAATGTACAGTACATCCACACACACACACACACACATATAGCGCCACTGCACTATTCCCGCCCCCCCCCCCCCCACACACACACACACCAAACATATATATAATCCCCCAATCTTTAGTCATCTATTATTCACCAAGATATGTAATGCTGCCGCAGATTACTCTGGAAAAAATCTGTTACGGAGATTACAATTCACTCGCCTCTTAGTTTCCAGCCAAAGTGTGTCCTCAACCAATCCCCCTGGCCTGGTATTGTTATTGGTGTTATGTTGGTATTTAGGAATTAACCCCTTCTGTACCGGCGACGTCTTTTTAGCATTATTCTGGCTACTATTAAATAGATATATTCAGTTTAAAAAGGGCCTCCAGTAATTAACAGGCTTCGAACTATCTCACTCAACCCTTTTTTACTACCACAGATCCTTATTAACTGCACAAAATCGTCTCGATAAAGCCAGACTAATATGAAAAAGACGTCGCCGGTACAGAAGGGGTTAACGTTGCACGGTATTGCTTTCCCATTAAGAGAGGGGGGGGGGGGGGGGCGTATATATTTGCTTATTTATATATGATTTTACCATTTTCTTAGTTTCTTCCCTATAACTCCATTAAGGGGGGTGAACTGCTTTTTGTTATTTCTGTCCTTTTCTCGCTTTCTCTGGCTTGTATCCATTCGGTCCCATTCAGCCAACTATTTTAAGACGTTTATCCCCATCTAGCTGTCGATTTCTTCCTGGTAAGCGATAGCGAGCCAGCATTATATGAAGAAATCCTGCTTCGCCGGATACATTTTTCTATCGAAAAATGTACAAATTTAGCCTGCTGTCAAACAATAATAAAAAATATGCTGGCTCGCTACCGCTCACCAGTAAAAAATTGACACCTGGATGGGGATAAACGTCTTAAAACAGTAGGCTGAATGGGGCCAAATGGATACAAGCCAGAGAAAGATAGAAAAGGACAGAACAAAAACAGGTCATCCCCCTTAAGCTGAAAAACAGACCCCCAAGAACTTCATTCAAGATAAATTTGTAAATTTTTCGATAGACAAATGTCCTGGCCAAAGGCATCTTCTTAAATTACAGGTTCGCTATCGCTCGCCAGGAAAACCTCGACACCTAAATGACACGAACATTCTTCATATTGACAAAAAAGTGAGGCGAAAGGTCTTAAATCGCCAAACTAATGGGCCGAACGTCTTAAAATCTGAAAACTAATGGGGCTAAACATGAGGAAGAAGGGGGACCAGAAAAACGACCCATCTCCCCTTAATAGTTCAAGCACTGTATGAAAAGTTGGCAAAGTTTGGGAAAGTTATCGTTCACATAATTATAATCCAACACTAATAATTATAATCCAACACTAATAATTATAATCCAACACTAATAATTATAATCCAACACTAATAATTATAATCCAACACTAATAATATAATCCAAACACTAATAATTATAATCCAACACTAATAATTATAATCCAACAGTAATAATTATAATCCAACACTAGTAATTATAATCCAACACTAGTAATTATAATCCAACACTAATAATGAGACCACACACTATTTATAATCCAACACTTATAATTATAAATCCAACTAATAATTATAATCCAACACTAATAATTATAATCCAACACTAATAATTATAATCCAACACTAATAATTATAATCCAACACTAATAATTATAATCCAACACTAATATCAACACTTAATATAATCCAACACTAATAATTATATCCAACACTAAAATTATAATCCAACACTAATAATTATAATCCAACACTAATAATCTAATCCAACACTAATAATTATAATCCAACACTAATAATTAATCCAACACTAGTAATTATAATCCAACACTAATAATTATAATCCAACACTAGTAATTATAATCCAACACTAATAATTATAATCCAACACTAATAATTATAATCCAACACTAATAATTATAATCCAACACTAATAATTATAATCCAACACTAATAATTATAATCCAACACTAATAATTATAATCCAACACTAATAATTATAATCCAACACTAATAATTATAATCCAACACTAATAATTATAATCCAACACTAATAATTATAATCCATCACTAATAATTATAATCCAACACTAATAATTATAATCCAACACTAATAATTATAATCCAACACTAATAATTATAATCCAACACTAATAATCCCAAATCAATGTATACTATAATAAAATCGCTATATCAAATGTTTCTAGTCCTATTAGAAATGTATTTAATTATTATATATTATACTGTACTGTATATAGTCCTCCCAGAGTTATATCATGGTCAATATATATACCGTATATATATATATATATATATATATATATATATATATATATATATATATATAATTTAGATCTATGCATTTTTTCTTTGTAAAAAAGGTTTCCCACTATCATTACGTAAAGCTCTGAAGGTCTTGTGCAAAAATTATATAGACCAACAATTAAGTTCTGTATTAACCTTATATAATACACACACAACCATACATACAAACACACAACCAAACATATACTGTAAACATAGACTCACTCTCGAACACACACACTCATTAACACACACACACACTAATATACGCACGCAAACATCCAAGCATCAATAATTCCCAAACACAAGGGACAACAGGGCACATAAAGTACATTGGAGAGAGAGAGAGAGAGAGAGAGAGAGAGAGAGAGAGAGAGAGAGAGAGAGAGAGAGAGAGAGAGAGCGAGAGAGAGAGAAGAGAGATAGAGAGAGAGAGAGAGAGAGAGAGAGAGAGAGAGAGAGAGAGAGAGAGAGAGAGAGAGAGAGAGAGAGAGAGAGAGAGAGAGAGAGAGAGAGAGCATGAGTGTGAGGATTGAATGGCACATAAACTTTTTGGACGAGGTATCAGATGCGCAGATCGGTACCTTGCAAATATCATGCGAAGGAGAAGGGAGGGGGGAACTAACCTATAATTTGTTCCCTCACTCCCTCCGAAGCTCCCTCTTACCCTCCCCCCCCCCCCTTCATTCCCCTCCCCCACCTCTTCTTCCTCTAACACCGCCCTAAACGCCTTCTTTCACCCCCCCCCCCCCAAACCCCTTCTTTCACCCCCACCCCAAACGCCTTCTTTCACCCCCACCCCAAACCCCCTAACGCACCCCAACTCCCTTCTTTCTCCCTCCCCCCTCCAAACCCCTTCTTTCCCCCTACCTCCACCCAAACCCCTTCTTCCCCCTCCCCTCCCTCCCTCCAAACCCCCTCTTTCCACCACCTCTTTTCCCTCCCCCCGCGGCCCCCCCCCCCCCCCCCCCCCCCCCCCCCCCCGCCTAATTTGTCCACCTCCTTCACCACTACTGCCAACACTAAGATGTATTATAGTATTAGCAAACACGCAAACACACACACACACACACACACACACACGTACACAAAAGAACCCATACAAACAAACACATACACAGAACCCACACACATATACACAAACACATACACATAACTCAAACCCACACACCCAAGAACCCTTACACACACACACACCCACACAGAAGAACCAATACACAAACACATACACATAACTCACACCCACACACCCAAGAACCCTTACACACAAAACACACACACACACACACAAACACATCATACACAGCAGGATAAAAGGAGTGTAGTCTATTGTGTGTGACATTTCCTCCACTCAAAAACACACACACAAAGACAACATGCACACATAAACACACACACACAGAAGAACCCTTACACACACAACCCATATACAGACACACACACACACAACCCATACACACACACACACTCACACAACCCATACACAAACACACACACACAATCCATACACACACACACACACACACAACACACACACACACACAACCCATACACACACACACACAGCTGGGATAAAAGAAGTAGACTCTATTGTGTGTGACATTTCCTCCACTCACTAACAAACACAAATGCATACACATAAACAATACTCACACACTCTCACCCAACACACACATACACAGCACAAGAACCTTACACACACACACACACCCATAGCCCATACACGCACACACAACTGGGATAAAAGAAGTAGACTCTATTGTGTGTGACATTTCCTCCACCCACCTAACCTTTACAGTTTCCCCATACACCACTACTCCCCGATTGGCAGACTTACCCTACACAACACACACACACCCACCCACAACCCATACACACACACTCACACACAGAAAAACCATTACCCTACAATAAAAAAAGAAAAAACAAAAAGAATCCCTCACACACACACACACACACACACACACACACACACACACACACACACACATACACACACAGCCCGTAGCCTAGTAGGTAGAGCTCTCGTCTCACACACGAGGGGGCGGGGGTTCAATCCCCCGCCGGGCGGAGACAAATTGGGCTTGTCTCCTTTCATGTGTTAGCCTCAGTTCACCTAGCTGTAAATAGGTACCTGGAATAAGTGGACGAAGTTGTGACGTCCATCTGGGGTTGGCCAAAAATGGTACAAGCGAGATGGGAATCATATGGTTCACCTAAGCTGATGGCTACCTAAGCCTTCGGGCGCGACGGTACCGTCTATAGTGAGAATGGTACCATACAGATCCACCCTAAGTCTTCGTTTCCGATGTCGCCAATTGGCTAAATATAGACTACACACACATCCACAGCCATTCCAACAAAACCAGACACCCACAACCCATACACACACACAGAAAAACCATTACCCTACAATAAAAAAAGAAAAAACAAAAATAATCCCTTACACACACACACACACACACACACACACACACACACACACACACACACACACACACACACACACACACAAACACACACACACACACACACACTTATTACTGAACACTTACGTTTTTATTAGGGTTCTTTGTCTTTTGTTCCCTTGTATATAAAGCCCCTTTTTATTAGCGATTCCTTATGTTATTATTAAGTATAGTCCTTTGTGTCCTTCTATATATTAAGTATAGTCCTTTGTGTCCTTCTATATATTAAGTATAGTCCTTTGTGTCCTTCTATATATTAAGTATAGTCCTTTGTGTCCTTCTATATATTAAGTATAGTCCTTTGTGTCCTTCTATATATTGCCTATAGTTTTTTATTTATTTTTTAAATTTGGTGATTCCGTGTGTTTTTATCGTGGGTTCTTTGTTTCCTTGTACATAATAGCTTGTTTATGTTTATTGTTTTTGTTTGATTGAGGGTGATTCCTTGTGTTTTTGTTATGGGTTCTTTGTTTATATTGTCTAGTTTTGGGGCGTTTTTGTATTGAATTTTTGTTATATGTACTTTATACCACTTCTTGTATGCAATTTATATATTATTATGTCTACCATTTATTTAGCCTTTCACTAATCAATCAATAGCTTTCTATCTATTTATATATATATATATATGCCCGTTTGTTTATACATTTACAAACTTACTCTTACCAAGCCCCTTACACATGCGGTATATAATTTAATTTATATGTGTATGAAGGAGACAAATCGCATAGCCGCCTGCAACAAGTGCCCCCCCCCAAAAAAAAACAAAAACAAAAAACAAAAAAACAGTTGAAAGTGTGATTGAGGTTCAAATTCAAGGTACGGTAGAGTCAAAATATCTGGACACACGGAACTTGAAGCAGTTTAAGTCATAGGATGAGTTCCAGAGCTTACTTATTTAGTAGAAGAAAGACTGGGAAACTTGGTTCAATCTAATGTTAAAGAGTTGGACAGATTTTGTTTATATATATACAGTATATATATATATATATATATATATATGTATATATATATATATATATATATATATATATATATATATATATATATATATATCGGCTTTGTTTCCTTATTTGCTATTATATACGTGTGGTTTTTGATAAGGATCTTTCTTATGTATTTCATGTGGTTATTATATCTTTGAGCAGCCTCTTTGAAGGTGGCATCACACTGTCACTTGTATCCGACAATCCGTATCAGAGTCTGTTCTATATCGATGTTTACGGCTCCAACTTCCTTATAGCCGGAAACTCGCAAGGGGTCATATATTATTGACGTACAGCGGCGCTAATAAGTCATGTCTCAGCTGTCATTATTACGCTTGGCTCGCTCTGTGTCGTATTAATGTCTGTCAGATGTTGAATAGGGTGGGTAAGTGTATGAACATGTTTGTATATTTCACTCGATATGAAGCTTTGATATTGCTGATGCCAATTATTGACAAAAATATACTTGGTGCCGGAACATCACTTATTAGCGCGACTGTACATGTGGACGCACTATACGTAATTCTAAGCTCGATATACACATACATAACACACATAGGTAGGAATTATGAAGGGAGACACGTGCACACAACATGCACACACACACACACACCACCAGCACACACACACACACACACACACACACACACACACACACACACACACACACACACACACACACACACACACACACACACACACATACTCCAATACACACGATGTTACAGTATACATACATACATTATTATGACAATACACACATGTTTCTCAACATGATATAGACAAGCAGACAATGATACACTTACACACACACACACACACACACGCACACACACATTTGTCTCTCTATCTATCTATCTGAACCGGTATATATATAAATATTTGTATTTTCTTTTTTCCTATCTCTGTACCTCCCTTCCACCCTCTTTCCTTCTCACCCTTCATCTTTCCTCCCGCCCTTCCTCCTTCCCTCCCTTCCTCCCTTCCACCCTCCTTCCTTCTCAGCCTTTATCCTTCCACCCTCCTTCCTTCTCTTCTCACCCTTCCTTTCTCACTTCCTTCTCACCCTTCATCTTCTCTCTCCCTCTCTCTCTCCCTCCCTCTCACCTTACCCTCCCTCTCTCCCACCCTTCCTCTCTCCCACCCTTCCTCCCATCCACCCTTCCTCCCTCCCTCCCTTCCTTCTCACCCTTCCTCTTCCCACCCTTTATCTTCCCTCCCACCCTTCCTCCCTTCCTTCCTTCTTCCCTCCCTTCCTCTCTCCCTCCCTCCATCTCACCTTACCCTTCCTCTTCTCACCCTTCCTCCCTCCCTTCCACCCTCCCATCCACCCTTCCTTCTGCCCACCCTTCATCTTCCTTCCCTCCCTCCCTCCCTCTCTCCCCACCCTCCGTCCCTCCGTATAAGCCGTGTTTGCAAGATCGATCTGTTCCCGTATCGATCGTCCGTGACACTGCAGGCGGCGGTGGCGTCAGTCAGGCGGCGGGGGCGGAGGCGGTCGATAGTAGAAATTAAAGGGAAATATACCTCATGGGGGATTTGGATGTGTGGATGGATGATAGAGAGAGAGAGTTTATGTACAGAATATATGTATATACTGCATGCACTATATATATATATATATATATATATATATATATATATATATATATATAATCTTCCACCACCTATCCAGAGATGATCAATATATAGACAGATGGGTTTCTATAGACACAAATATTAAAATACGACATTGATAAACACATACACTGATAAAAAAAGAGAATATATTAATAACAGAGAGATAGGACGAGAGGATAATATACAACAGTGAACTAATAATGTAAGCATGACTAATATATTAGGTAAAGGGGGTGGGGGGGTGAGATGGGGATGGGTGGGAGGAAAATGTGGGAGAGGTGGAGGAAAAGAGGGTCTGAGGGGGGTTGATTGGGGGAGTGGCTAGAAAAAGGGGATGAGGGAGTGAGAAGGGGGGTGATGGAAAAAGAGGGGTTGAGGGGAAAAAAGGTGAGTGAGGGGGAGTGGCTAGAATAAAAAGGAGGGGGGAGTGAGGGGGGAGAGGGGAGATGCAAGGGACGGTAAAGTTCAAGGAAGAGAGTGAGGGGAAATTGGTGAGGGGAGAGGTGGGAGGAGGGGAAAAGAGGGGTTGAGGGGGGGAAAGGGGGGCGGTGAGGGGGAGTGCATAGAAGAAAAGGGGGAAAAGGGGAGTGAGGTAGAAGTAGGGAGAGGGGGGAAAAGAGGGGAGACGCAAGGGGCGGTAAAGTTCCAGGAAGAGTGAGGGGAAAGAGAACGGGTTGGCGGCGCAAGAAATCGAATTCACACAAACAAATAAATAAGAAAAAAATGGCGAGGGGAGAGGGCGAATGAGGGGATGGGAAGCCTAATCTAACATAAAGTAGCTTAAGGGGAGATGGGTCGTTTTTCTGGTCCCCCCTTCTTCTTCATGTTTAGCCCCATTAATTTTCAGATTGTAAGACGTTTGGCCCATTAGTTTGGCGGTTTTAAGACCTTTTGCCCCATTTCTTCGTCAATATTAAGACTTTTCGTATCATTTATATGTCAATTTTTTATCACTCGCCTATAATTTAAGAGGAACCAGCCATTGGCTGGCACATTTTTCTATCGAAAAATTTACAAATTTATCTTGAAGGGGGTCTAGGGGGTGTTTTTTAAGTTTAGTGGGGGAATAGCGAGGTTACTGTATAAATACATAAGTAAGAAAAATGTACAAATTTATCTTTAAGGGGGGTCTAGGGGGTGTTTTTTGTAAGCTTAGTGGAGGTCTAGCGAAGTTACTGTAAGATAAACACATAAATAAATAAATATATAAACAGAAATATAACCACTGCCCCCTGAAACATGACTTGATCCTGATTACAACTAACATTGCTTACCCGAATTAAATTTATATTATCAGATTAAATTGATCATGCAGTATCATTCCGAAACCTTGCAGGATAAGTAACTTTGTCTTTTAACTAGTGGAGATAAATTAAATTACACGAATTAAATCTGTACCGGGACTTTTGATTATCTGATTGTACTAGGGTTGAGAGAGAGAGAGAGAGAGAGAGAGAGAGAGAGAGAGAGAGAGAGAGAGAGAGAGAGAGAGAGAGAGAGAGAGAGAGAGAGAGAGAGAGAGAGAGAGAGAGAAGTGGGGGTGTGGGGGGAGGGGCGAGGTGATGTATTAAGAACGCAAATTGGGATCGAATTTTAACAAGCGGAGTACCAAAAGGGGAGATCTGAGATGCATAGGAAAAGGGCGGAGGAAGGGGGGAGGGAGGGGAAGCGATGACACGGAGGGAGGGGAGGGGCAGGGGGGGGGGGGGGGGGGGGGGGGGGAGGAGAAAGGGTGACATGTGACAAAAGTATGGTGAGACCGCTACGCTATGCAGTTTGGAGGAGGGAGTGGGAGAGGGAGGTTATAGGGAATAACGAAAATTTAATTTTGTACGTATTAACCCGAAGGCCGGTTCCTCTTAAAATTACAGGCTTGCTATCGCTCGCTAGGAAAAAAATCGACACCTAAATGGTACGACAGGTCTTGATATCGATAAAAAAAATGGGAAGAAAGGTCTTAAAAGCGATACATTAATGGGGCGAACATTTAAAATATCAAAACTAATGGGGCTAAACATGAGGGAGAAAGGGGGCCAGAAAAACGAACCATCCCCCCTTGGGACGATTTTATGAAGCTCAAGAACGATCTGTGGGAGTTAAAAGGGGGTAAATGAGAGAGTTGGAAGTCTTTTAATTACTAAAGGGCCTGCCTAAACTGATTAAAATCATCCACTAGTTGCCAAAACATGATAAATAGGACGTCACTAGTACTTAACCCCTTCTGTACCGGCGACGTCTTTTAAACTTTATTCTGGCTACGATTATACGATTTTATTCAGTTTAAAACAGGGCCTCCAGACTACACAGTATCTCACTTAGCCTAACCCATTGTACTACCACATAAGGTCCTTCGTAAGCTGCACAACATCGTCTAAATATAGCTAGAATGAAATAGAGGATACGTCGCCGGTACAGGGTGAAGGGGTTAATAATTCCCTTTAGAGAAATACGACGATTACACACACACACACACACACACACACACACACACACACACACACACACACACACACACGCACACACACACAATGTCACACAAAATGTCGATGGGAAGATATTATTGGGATGGAATTTGTGCTGTACCTAGTATATCATTGCATTACCACAAACCACGCCAAAAAATTACCTTAATTGTTCCTTAATTAAATAGCACTGACGTATGAATATTCCCATATTCAAAATAGTCTATAGGGGGGCAATGACTAGTGAGTTCATTGACCAATAGGTGGTGTTCTGAGTGAGGGTCCGAGTCTAGGAGGTGAGACAGTGAAGCACTGGAGCGAGGCAGTTTCAGAGATGGGGCTGCTTCGAGCCGTGAGTGGTCAACTAAGCCCCATGCATCCTGCGAAGGCAAGATGGCAGGGGCTGGTTGCAACTAAAAGTGCTTGACATGTCTTACCCATTAGACTGGAACGAAACCTCACGGGCTTCACCGTGTTGAGCGGTTAAATGTACAGGCTCTCAGCCTATGCCCGAGAGGGAGTAGTTGGAATATAGAAGACAAAAAAACACACATACACTCACTCAAAATATGCTCTTTTATTCAATCGGGAGCGCATTTAGCATATTTGTTCATCACGTAATTCAGTCCAATTTCTTTGTTCGTTGTTTCCCCTGGGTTCATTCTTTAATCAGGAGGACGGTAAAGGTCGCGGACGAAAACAGGCATCAGGTTTGAATGAGAGACTGCCCTATTCCTACCGGGTCTCTTGTTTACTCATGAATTAGTCCGTTTCCTCATTCCCTAGGTTGGTAGTACTGTGTGTGTGTGTGTGTGTGTGTGTGTGTTTTATAAGTGTTTGCTTGTCTGTTTATCTGCCCTAGTCTTACTCGGTCTCTTATTAATCATAAATTAGACTGTTTTCTCATTCCTTGAGTTGGTAGTAATGTAGCTTTGTTTATCTTTGTCTGTTGTTGTTATGCGTACTCTCATGGACACACATACACGGATCTCTCTCTCTCTCTCTCTTATACTTTGCTGTCCCTGTCTCTAGTAGTATTCAGGCCGGACCACCTAGTAGGGACCGCAAGACTGTGTGTTCTGAGTATCTGTGTAACTCTGTGTAGCTCTTTCTTTCTCTCACACACATTTAAACAGATCCGTGTCTTTCCGTTAGACTAAGACACACACACACACACACACACACACACACACACACACACACACACACACACACATTAAAATATTCGTGTTATTCCGTTACTATAACACACACACACACACACACACACACACACACACACACACACACACACACACACACACACACACACATTAACGATATCCTGTACATGAATCACTGTACACACACACAGACACACACACACACACTCTCCAACGTATAGTTTATTTGAAAACCTACTGACAAGCGCTATATATACATAAATCACAGGTGGGGTGGCAAACGTAATTACCTGTACAGCATAATCGGTAGAGCGCAAACCCACTCCACGCCGGCCTTCCGTAGGTTACACAGATTAAGGGATGGCAATTATTAGCAGAGACTATAGTTGTTTTATTATTATTATTATTATTATTATTATTATTGTTATAATTTTGGTATTATTATTAGTTATTATTATTACTATTATTATCATTATTATTTGTATTATTATTATTATTATTATCATTATTATTGTTATAATTTTTTTTATTATTATTAGTTATTATTATTACTATTATTATTATTATTATTATTATTATTTGTATTATTAGTAGTATTATATTTATTTTTATTATTTATTTATTTATACTGTATATTTTTTTTCTTTTTCGCAGCTGATGGTAAATTGCCATGATACTGTCTGTTATTCAGGTACTACGTGGGTTTTGTAGCGAGACGTGTTGTTAATGATGGAACACTTGGCATTAATACGACGCAGCTAGATAGTAGAGTCAGATTTTTCTATTACTTATCGAGAATCAGTTGCTGAGGGATTCCATTTATTCAACAACTGAAATAAACCCGACTTGTAGTGAAAGCTGAGGATAAATTAGGTTTCTTCCAAAATACTACGTCACTTTCAAATAGATTAGCACATTTAAATTGGCTGTCACATTCAAATTGGCTACATTAAAAATAGGCAATTACATTCAAATAGGCTATCATATTATAAAGGGGATCACATTTAAATAGGCCGTCACATTCAAATAGTCTATCACATTTTAACATACTATCACATTCAATCATACTATCAGAGACATAATGTACTATTCCACACGCATAGTATGACACATATCCATATTACAACACATGCAAACAACCAGACACACACACACACACACACACACACACACACACACACACACACACTACTACTACCACTACTATACCTACATACACATACACTACCATACAAACACACACATTCTGCCACACATTTTATATTCCCACACACACGCATACTCTCACACACACGAATACAACCTCCCCTCACACGCGTCATACCCCCCCCCCCCCCCAATACACACACACACACACACACACATACGGTTCCCAGCACATCCATCTATACCCTCCAGTCCCCTTAAAACCCCCTAGTGGCAACCCTCCCCTGAGACCCCAACCGCACCCCCTTACCCCCTCCTCGAATCGCCAGCACCCCCTCCCTCCCTACAAAACACACACGCACACACTAGCGCTCACTCACACACACACACACACACATATACACTCACACACACACATACACTAACCCACACACACACTCACTCACACTCACACACACACACACACACACACACACACACACACACAAACACACACACACACACACTCCTACACGCGCGTTGGCCCCCCTTCCCCTGCCACGTGCCACACGCGCGCTAGGGAAGGGGAACGTGGTAGGGTCGGCTTCATAACACCGCTCTCACTCACGCTATTCCACACCGTGTATATAGAATGTATCATAACACACTCTTTAGTATACAGGAATACATATAAAGTACATACATATACCTACATGTATATATTTCATCAAACTAGACTCTTTAGTATTCAGGGAACACATATACATATATTCACACATGTATATATTTCATCAAACTAGACTCTTTAGTATACAGGAACACATATACATACATATACCTACATGTATATATTTCATCAAGCTAGACTCTTTAGTATTCAGGGAACACATATACATATATTCACACATGTATATATTGTATCATACCATACTGTTTAATATACAGGAATACATACACACACATGTACAATATCATGTCAGACTCTTTAGTATACAGGAACACATATACTGTACATACATATTCCACACCATGTATATAGACTGTATCATACCACACTCTTAGTATACAGGAATACATATACATATATTCACACATGTATATAATGTATCATCTATTTTTATTAATCTCATTCCAACACCAAACATCTCCCAAAGACATTTATGAAAACAAGCATGTGACACACCAGGATTCGAACCTGGGTTACCATGTACAGATTGTAAACACTAACCATTACACCATCAAGACAGTTATGTATACAGGAATACACATATTTACACACATTTATATATTGACAAACATATTCATACATATATAAATATACACATAGATTATACACATGCTCCACATCATATATGTATAATATGTATATACTGTATCAGGCCAAACTCTTAGGGGGAGGTTTTTAGTTAGTTCGCTAGACTTCCATCAAGCTTAACATTACAGCCCCTAGACCCCCTTCCAAAATAAATTTGTACATTTTTCGATAGAAAAATGTACCTGCCGAAGGCCAGTTCCTCTTAAATTACAGGCTCGCTTTCGCTCGCCAGGAAAAAAATCGATACCTAAATGGCACGAAAAGTCTTAAAATTGACAGAAATGGGGCGAAAGTTCTTAAAATCGTCAAACTAATGGGGCGAGCGTCTTAAAATATCAAAAGCAATGGGGCTAACCATGAGGGAGAAAGGGGTCAAGAAACAAAATATATATCAAGTGGAAATCTCCCCTTAAGTATACAGGAACACACATACATACCTATATTCACCCATATCATCACATAACATGCTCATACACATGCATATGGCTTGGAGTACAGGCGAAAGCTTGCAGTTCCGTGTTGCATTATGCTAGCGATTACAGGAAATATATTAATCATGTGTAGTTGTGAGTATTACTCTGAACATACACACACATATACATAAACATCAGCACAGAAACATACTGTATATGAACACACACTTACACACACACACACACAGACACACCCACATTGACACACACACACACACACACACACACATTCACACACACACACACATAATACACACACTCTTACTCTCTCTCTCTCACACACACAAACACATACTCACTCACTCTCTCTCTCACACATACTCACTCACTCACTCTCTCTCTCTCACACACAAACACATACTCACTCAGTCACTCTCTCTCTCTCTCACACACAAACACATACTCACTCACTCTCTCTCTCTCTCTCTCTCACACAAACACATACTCACTCACTCTCTCTCTCACACACAAACACATACTCACTCACACACACTCTCTCTCTCTCTCTCTCTAGCATATAATCAGTAATATTCTCAATATGAAGGAAAGTATTTGCATGCAAGTGTTCGTAAGCCCGGTATATAATTTAGTCTGCCAAGTGTACGCTTCATTCTTATCGACAACATCTGTTTATATACAGTACAGTGCTAAAGCCGGTATCACACGAGCGCTTTTTCCCTCAACATTTTTCCTCAACACTGGTCTGGCAGCTTATGAGGTAAAGAAGTAAATGATATATGTCACCTAAATTCGTCTATCACCAGTCACACACACACACGCACACACACACGCACACGCACACGCACACGCACACACATTTATTCATAATTTTCCACTTAATATATCTATTTGAAATGTACAAAAAGGTGTCCGACATAGCTTATTTTAGTTCTCTTATATTAACTTCTACAACTATAAATATATCAGTACTATACAATAAGAGTAACATTTTGAGCACAGACGCCACAGAACGGTAGCCAAGAGATTTACACACGATTTGACATACATTATCAAGTCGAAATAATGTATGTATGTATATATATGCTCAGGCCCAAGCCCCACTTTTCCTATTTTTATTTTTATTTTCTATTTTACTAAAAAAAAAAAAAAAAAAAAAAAATATATACAGGTATATATATATATATATATATATATATATATATATATATATATATATATATATATATATTTTCTTGGGGGTGGCCGACTCAAGACAGAGCAAGAACAGGGAAAACACAAAACAGAACAACAAACAAACACACACAAAAACAACATTCACACACATCTAGGTCGAACTAAAATATAAATCATCTCAAGAAACCCGAACAAGTCCTTCCAGATACTTTTAATATAATAACCCTCATCGCTAATGGACTATAAACTATTTACTTCATCCCTTCGATACCAGACCTAACCCTAGACGATTTTATTCAGCTTAGAACGGACAAATTAAATACCAAGAGTAAAAAATAGCACATACAATTTATATATCACTCCCCAAGTATTTTTTAGCTTCGTAAATTCGCCTTATGATAGCCAAATTAGCTGGAAATATCGTACTGATAATCTGCACCGTGCGAATCGATCGAAACCTCAGACCACAACCACCACAGCCGTTCACTCAAACAAACCAAAAACATCCCTTCTTTATGTGCAGGTTTATTATTATTATTATTATTTTGTTGTTATTATTTTTGTTTACTATTATTTTCTTGTTTACTTTGCTTCCTAGACCTCCATCAAGATTAAAAAAATACTCCCAAGACCCCCTTCGAGATAAATGTGAACTTCACTCGGTAGCAAAATGTTGCAACCGAAATCAAATTAAAATTAAAAAAAAAAAAAAAAAAAAAAAAAAAATATATATATATATATATATATATATATAATATATATATATATATACTGTACATATACAGTATATACATATCTATATATATATATATATATATATATATATATATATATATATATATATATATATATATACCGGTATATATATATACTGTATATACAGTATATAATATTATATGATAAAGAGTATCAATCGATCGAATACTGTGACCACAACAGCCACCAGCCGCTCGCTGGCCCAAACCAAGACTTCCCCTTCCATTAACATTTGCCGCTATTCTGACATTCATTCACAAATCACGACGAGTAACGGAAACCTAATAATGGTCGGGGGGCTTCCGTTGGTTTCATTGGTGGCTACGGAGGCGATAGTTTACGCATATAAACAGCTTATTAATGGAATTAATTCTATGCATTCTATGAATGCAAATAGTAGATGAGGCGTACGAGATATTCGATAGTTTATGAATACAATAACAGCTTCTGCGTACAAATGAAGGTCTGCGAATAAATACAATAGATTCTGGATACAAAACGTAAGCCTATGGACAACAATCAAATATATATCCAAGGAAACGGTACATCAATTTAGCAAAGAATAATATATGTTTATGTATCAAATAATACATGTTTATGTATCAAATAATCTGGATACAAAACTTAAGCCTTTGGACAACAATCTAATATCTAATGAATCGGTTGATAATTTGAGCAAAGAATGATATAAATGTATGTATGTATTAATCAATAAACCATACCGGTACACTCGGATACCATAGTCTCTGGCCCACTCATAAATACTCGTGGAAATCGTATATTTCTAATTATGGAAGTATATCTCTGGAAACAAATGTATGAATGTGACTTTCTCTACACCAACTACAATATTATAAATACACTATTTAATGAAAAGCAAGTTCTATTCAAACATCAATCCAGATAGCTATATTTTAAGTAACACCCCGTTCTTAACATTAATCATCAATTACAAACACCAATGCACTTGAATAAACTAATGAAAGCATATATGGTCCTCCCGGGATTCCAACTCGGGACACCACACCCAGAACATAAGCATCTAAACCATTACACCACCAACACATAAAGAAAACTTAGGGGGTCCACGAATTTGCTGGAGTGGGCTAAAGACTATGGTATCTGAGTGTACATCAAAATATATGCACAAGGTCTGTTTTAATCCTAATCACAGCACTAATACATTATTATTATTCAGATTAGGAAGAGATCTAGAAAGTCGTATAAGATGATGATCCCAAATTGAGAATGAATGATATGTTAATTAAAAAATAAATGTATAAATATTCAGAGAGAGAGAGAGAGAGAGAGAGAGAGAGAGAGAGAGAGAGAGAGAGAGAGAGAGAGAGAGAGAGAGAGAGAGAGAGAGAGAGAGAGAGAGAGAGAGAGAGCTAGAGAGAGAGAGAGAGAGGGAAGAAGGGAGGAGGCTGACACACGGAAAAACAAAAGGGTAGGGGTAAGGGGAGGGGGGGGGGGAGGGGGAAGTGAGAGAGAGCTGTTCCTACACCTTCTAAACAATGTCGATCTTTATTATCATGTTCATACCGTTAATCGATTTTATGTGCAGTTTAGCAATATGTACGTATATATATACTGTATATATATATATATATATATAATATATATATACCGGTATATACTGTATATATATACAGTATATATAATATATATAATCTAGTTAAATTCTAAAATATACACCACAACAGAACAATGCGTTTAACTATCATTTAAATTACTACGTTTACTGCATTATAAACTACATAATACTGAGTTTAGTGAATATTGAAAACCAATCCGGCTATCTGGCAAGTATCCCAAGCAACTTATTGTCCGTTTTGGTACTCGCTATAAAATGACTAAAATAACTAACAGGTTACATAGATTTACTAAACAATAACTAACAGGTTACATAGATTTACTAAACAATAACTAACAGGTTACATAGATTTACTAAACAATAACTAACAGGTTACATAGATTTACAAACAATAACTAACCGGTTACATAGATTTACTAAACATAACTAACAGGTTACATAGATTTACTAAACAATAACTAACAGGTTACATAGATTTACTAAACATAACTAACAGGTTACATAGATTTACTAAACAATAACTAACAGGTTACATAGATTTACTAAACAATAACTAACAGGTTACATAGATTTACTAAACAATAACTAACAGGTTACATAGATTTACTAAACAATAACTAACAGGTTACATAGATTTACTATACAAATATATTAATTATGTTCTCTCTAAGATATGTCTAAAATCGCCTGGGCTCAAAAGGGGCTGGCGTAAATGGGCTGTAGATTATCATACCTATTCCCTGGCTAACTCTTCCCAAATGGTAGCAATATTAGCTCGATTACCCTAGTAGTTTTAGAGTTACAAAGGTTGGGGGACACGATATCTGGCCTACCAATATTGAACAGGGTATAGTTAGCATAAACAAAATAAATTGGCGTCAAATTGGCGTCTAAAAAAATGGCGTTCGACTTCAAGCCAAATCTGTGTTTGTGTGTGTGTGTTGTGTGTGTGTGCTACCACTTCTACACTTATTAATGTTAAGTCAGGGAAAACAGTCTCGGTATGAAGAGAGAGAGAGAGAGAGAGAGAGAGAGAGAGAGAGAGAGAGAGAGAGAGAGAGAGAGAGAGAGACAGAGAGAGAGAGAGAGAGAGAGAGAGAGAGAGAGAGAGAGAGCGAGAGAGAGAGAGAGAGAGAGAGAGAGAGAGAGAGAGAGAGAGAGAGAGAGAGAGAGAGAGAGAGAGAGGCAGCTGTTATAGACCCTGTTAGGAAGGATGACGCGGGGGTTTGGAAGTGGACAACTCACTCCAAACAAGGGCTACATTTAGAGATGACGTCATAAATTATATAGTAGTGCAGAGGATGAGGAACCATTTTTGGCCAAATTGAAGATTCATTGAGATAGCCTTTAGCCTACCATTTTAATTCTCACAGATCCTTCCTAAGCTGTATGGAATAATTAAAGACTTTCAATTCCCACAGATAATTCCTAAGCTGTATGAAATCATGATCTAATGGTACAGAATAAACTCACAAAATGCGGCCCAATCTTCAAAGGGTTAAGTTATGTTCCGGATAGATTAGGTTAGGTTCGGAAGTTGGGGATTGTCGAAGGGACTCTCCAAATATGGTCAGAGCTATATGTGACGTCATCGGAGCTATACTACAGCGGATAAGGCGAAAACCGTACACTTTTTGACGAAAGTAATTTACTTTGTACACTGATACTAGGACCCAATGGGAACATTTTAAATATTGGAGGCAATCTGTATCTTCATGATGTTGCCTGTGGCAGCCCCTTTTCAATTAATTTCCTTTATTATATATTTTTGTTTTTAACAAAATCATTTGTAAGCAAAATTGTATTGTATACTAAAGGCTAAATACAAAGATTTCAATTCAATTAAATTCAATTAGAGTTCTGAAACACTGATTTTTGCCCCAAACTGTATGCCGTGATAGAGATGTCACACTAGTCTTTAACGACTCGTCTGGACAAGGGAAACAAACTATTTTCAGACGATGTTTGGCTAATGTTGACCGTTTGACTTATACTGCCTGTAGTTTAACAAATTAGGGACAATTGGCAACATTTCTTACAGATTTGTGGCATTATGATAAACTACAAGAGACTTTAAAAGTCAAACGGTCAACAGAGCTCTCTCAGAGTATACCACCTCCTCTACGTAGAGTACGTAGCACCCGTCTTACAACACAATCCCACCCCTATTCTGTGTAACTCTCCAACCCAAGAGTGACACGATATTCCCAATTTTTCTTCTATGCAACAGCTGAGCTCTGGAACTCTCTCCCTGAATCATCTTTCCCTCATCCTATGACTTAAATTGTTTCAAACTGCGTGTGGTTCATCATACACTAGCACCATTAAGGGAGCCCACCTCGCTTTTTTTCTCTTTCTCTCCCTCTCTCTTCGGCCCCATTCAGCCTACTGTTTTAAGACGCTTACCCCCATCCAGGTGTCAATATTTTCCTGGCAAGCGGTAGCGAACCAGCAAATATATTTTTTGTTTTACAGCAAGCTAAATTTGTACATTTTTCGATAGAAAAATGTCTCCGGCGAAGCCGGATTTCTCCATACAATGCTGGCTCGCTATCGCTCGCCAGGAAGAAATCGACACCAAAGAAATCGACACCTGGATGGGGATAAACGTCTTAAAACAGTTGGCTGAATGGGGCCGAATGGATACAAGCCAGGGAAAGAGAGAAAAGGAGAGAAAGATACAAACAAAAAAACGGTGATCCCCTTATTACACCACTATCACCAGCTTTACTCATCACCAACACCATTAACTAAAAAGCACCATTATGCCACGAACCATTCATCACTCCATCACCAAAACAACTCATCATCCCGACCATTATATCATCACTCAAGCACCATCACCACCAACATTTATACCACGTCCAGCGCACCACTAGCACCACTAAACTCATCACTCATCACACCAACACCAGTAAATCAATACTCAATCACCATCATCACACCAACACCACTAAATCATCACTCAATCTCCATCATCACACAAAAACACCACTAAATCATCACTCAATCTCCATCATCACACCAATACCACTCAATCACCATTAACACCACTAAATCATCACTCAATCACCATCAACACTACTAAATCATCGCTCAATCACCATCAACACCACTAAATCACCATCATCACATCAACACCACTAAATCATCACTCAATCACCATCATCACATCAACACCACTAAATCATCACTCAATCACCATCATCACATCAACACCACCAAATCATCACTGAATCACCATCATCACATCAACACCACTAAATCATCACTCAATCACCATCATCACATCAACACCACCAAATCATCACTCAATCACCATCCACACCAATACATGTACCGTCAACACCACTAATCTCATCACTCAAACACCAACACCACTAACCTCATCACTCAATCACCACCAACACTACTAAATCATCACTCAATCACCATCCACACCAACACACACACACACGACTAATCTCATCAAACAGTAGCTGCCCCGTACGCTGGTCACCCCTTTAATCCCTCATTCAACCCGGCCATAATGCTGGGCTCGGGTTAATATATAATGGTGTATAATTGTTGAGTTTATTGTTTGGGTGGGGTTAGTTGTGGGGGTGTGGGGGTGTGGGGGATTTGTTGGGTGTGGGGGTGGGGAGAGTGTGGGGATGGGGGTGGGTCGGGTGTGTGGGGTGTGGGAATTTATTGGTGTGGGGGTGGGGAATTGTTTGGGTAGGGTAGTTGGGGGTGGGTGGGGTGTGTGGAGTGTGGGAATTTATTGGTGTGGGGGTGGGGAATTGTTTGGGTAGGGTAGTTGGGGTGGGTGGGGGGTGTGGGGTGTGGGAATTTATTGGTGTGGGGGTGGGGAATTGTTTGGGTAGGGTAGTTGGGGGTGGGTCGGGTGTGTGGGGTGTGGGAATTTATTGGTGTGGGGGTGGGGAATTGTTTGGGTAGGGTAGTTGGGGGTGGGTCGGGTGTGTGGGGTGTGGGGAATTGTTGGGTGTGGGGGTTGGGGAGCTAATATGGTAAACATGAGGGAGAAGGGGGTCCAGAAAAAGCGAGTACTACCCCCTTAATCCTGTTTAACTTTGAGTAATTGTTGTTGACATTATAATTACCTCCGCCAACGAACTTGGCCGGAGGCTTTGTTTTCTCGTCTCCATGTGTTTGTTTGACTGTATGATTGTCGACAAATAAGATACTTCGAAATGCTATGAACGGATTTTTACGAAATGTTGTGGGCAGCTATAGTCTATTCGTTGTTAGTAGGCGAGAAATCATGACCTCTACCCCCTGTAACTCAAAAAGGGCTAGAGCAAATGGGCTGTAAATTTCCCCATCTATTCCTTGACTGACTCTTCCCAAAGGGTAGACATATTAGCTCGATTACTCTAGTCGTTTTTTGAGGTACAGAGGTTAGAGGTCATGATTTAATTATCGCCTACTTACAGCGAAGAGACTATAGGATATCCTGGAACCCAAAGCCAATAGAAAATGTAAGCCTATGATAGTAAGGGGAGAAGGGTCGTTATTATTTGCATATTGTTTTATCTTTACATATTATTATTTAGTTCCCTCCTTAGACCTCCGACAAGTTGTAAAAAACACTCCCTAGACACCCATTCAAGATAAATTTGTACATTTTTCCGTAGAAAAATGTCCTGGCCAAAGGCCGGTTACTCTTAGAAGTACAGGCTCGCTATCGCTCGCCAGGAAAAAATCGACACCTAAATGGCACGAAAGATCTCTATATTGACACAGAAATGGGGTGAAAAGTCTTAAAATCGCTAAACTATTAGGGCGAACGTCTTATAATCTCAAAACCAATGGGGCTTAACACGAGGGAGAAGGGGGCCAGAAAAACCGGCCCATCCCCCCTTAATAGTACAGAACCAGCCAGTGAAGGTTGTTGTTGTTGCTGTTCCCCAAGCTGCCTGGCCGAACAGCCCCAAGGCCCCGAGCAAGGCCAAGGCCATAACCGAGCGCCCCCACAGAACCCTCCCTGCCGACCACAATAAAGCCTGGGTGACCGAAGCCACTCCATGGCGGGGAGCTGAGGAGGGTGCGGAAACGTCCGGGAAACCAAAGCCCCACCCAGGGCCCTGTGCCCCTCAGCAAATTATGAAGAGAAAGTTGAGGGGCAAAGGAAGGTGGAGGTATGCGCTCTACCGGGTGCCCCTCTAGTTAATACATTTAGCAATATATTTCCTAGTCACTACGTCTGTGAGCAGAATATATATACAGTATATAATTTGTTCGCGATATACTCTTAATCCATCAACTATTAGAGGTCATTTTCACTATATAAAATCGTCTATTGTTATCCAAGATATAGGGGTGTAAGGACGAATATTGAAGACGTGACGCGGCTTTCTAGCGTGACTCTACAGTACCCATCATTGTCGTCTTAAAGGCGGTGTCACATGAACGATTTTTCCGTCAAAGTTTACGAGCAATTGTAGTCTGGCACCTTTAAATTCGCCGTTATATCAGAATTCAGCATCATTATATAATCTACCTTTATTAGTGTAGTTTCCGATTCCAATGTGAACAATCCTCAAAACATTACGAGAAAAACTGCTCATCGGAAATTGCCGGAAGCAGCGCTCATGTGATACCGGCTTTAGTCACCTCACTCTCAGGACATTTATTGATCATTCCACAAATCATCCTTTTACATATATAAATAAACCAGTCGGCTTTATTTGTCATAGCATAGAGGAGTTTTAACCCCTTGAGGATCATGTTGGCTATCTATAGACGATTATATATAGTTCAGGAAAGATATGTGAGAGTTGCAAGGGTAAGGACTGGCCACACCAACCCTCTGACTTCCCTATACACACCCTTCCTACTCTAGATAAAATCGTCTAATGATAGCCGGGATACACTGTCAAAATGCACGATAATCCTCAAGGAGCTAAGACACTTGTGACAGTCTTGAACATCCTCCCAGGATCTTAGGCCCCCTACAGGATCTTAGGCCCCCTACAGGATCTTAGGCCCCCTACAGGATCTTAGGCCCCCTACAGGATTGCCAAAACAAATATCCTGTAGGATTCGGGATATTTGTTTCGGGAATTTCCAAGCAAATGGGCTGTGAATGTCCACACCTATTCGCTGGCTGACTCTTCCCCAGTGGTTAAAATATCAGCTCGATCACTCTTGTCGTTTTTAAGTTGTAGAGGTTAGTATTCGAAGAATTTTACCCAACAAATAATGAATGAAGTATATGAGTCATGAATTACCCGTGGGAGTCTCGGGTACCACCGTGGGAATGTGTAAACCCCCTCCCCACCAGGGCTCTCAACCGGAAACCCCCCCCCCCCCGGCACTGGAGCGTCGCGGTAATGGGGACTTACATGCCGGAGGAATTTCACGATGGTCATGGATGTTGTTACCAGCGAGGCGTTATGTGAGGACAGGAGCCAAGTGTTCCCATGGTTTTTTAGGGTCGTGTCAGTTCGTTGATTGTCACATAAGCCCCATTTAGTTTTCAGATTTTAAGACGCTCGTTCTATTAGTTTGGCGATTTTATGACCTTTCACCCCATTCCTTTGTCAATATTAAGATTTTTCGTGTCATTTAGGTGTCGATTTTTTCCTGGCGAGCGATAGCGAGCCTGTAATTTAGAAGGAACCGGCCTTCGGCCGGAAATGTTTTCTATCGAAAAATTTACAAATTTATCTTGAAAGAGGGTTTTGGGGGGTAATTTTCTTAGCTTGATGGAGGCCTAAGGACACTAAAAAAAAAAATTATGACATTATAATTATAAAGGAGGAAATAAATACACCCACCCCCCCTCCATAAATACACCCCCCCCCCTCCATAAATACACCCATCCCCGCTTCATCGAGTGGTAAACTGACGGAATGGACTACCTATTATATAGTGACAATAAATGTAGTACTGTTCAAACTTTCAAAAATCGTCTAGATAACTATCTTGCCCTTAACCCCCGATTAAGTGAACTGCGTTTATAAAGGAAGAGCACCACTTTATACTGCGGTATCCTTTCCTAGTTTCACATAGGATCCATAATTTAGTTATAAGCAGCCTCGTAAGGATCAATGCGTCAGTTGTTGCTTGTTTTCCATTATGCTCCTCTGTAATGTGTACATCCAGGTTATATACACCCACCGCTCAATTTAACACAACCTATTTAGGATAGTCTCACTTAACCTAAGCTACCATATCCCAAACCTAAATTAACTTTAAGCACCCAAGCATAGCATAAGCATCAACTGAACTTAACCTTATCTATGCTAAGCTGAACTAAGTTAAGCTACTGCAAGCTTAACTTAATCTCTCTAAACTAACCTAACCAAACCTACGCAAAATACTAAATCAAACTTGAATTGTACTACATTAAGGGGAGATGTCCACTTGAGGGATATTTTTCTTGACCCCTTTCTCCCTCATGTCTAGCCCCATTGCTTTTGAGATTTTAAGACGTTTGCCCCATTAGTTTGGTGATTTTTAAGAATTTCCGCCCCATTCTGTCAATTTTAAGACCTTTCGTGCCATTTAGGTGTCGATTTTATCCTGGCGAGCGATACCGAGCCTGTAATTTAAGAGTAATCGGCCTTCGGCCGGGACATTTTTCTACCGAAAAATGTACAAATTTATCTTGAAAGGGGATCAAGGGGGTGAAATTTTAAGATTGCTGGAGGAGTAGGAAACAAACTAGAAACCTCCCCTTAAGATAAACTAAGCTAAATGATGTTAAACTAGCAACCCTAATTATAGTGGAGGCGAAAATGCTGGTCAGAGCAATTGTCTAGAATAGTCCCCCCCCGCCCCCAGGATCAGCAAGAGACACGAGAAAGGAACATGAGGTGGCAAGAGGAGAACACATAAAACAGTTCGCCCACAAAAAGCAACCACACAAGCATTCAAAAGCACCAATCACTCATCAGCCCTCGAAATCAATGGCTTCCTAGCCTTGATAACATAATTATTCATGATCAAGATGAATATATAGCACATAACTTGATCGGACCAATGATGAACGATTTTAAATGACCTTTTGCCCCATTTATTTGTCAATTTAAAACCTTTCGTGCCATTTACGTGTCGAATTTCTTTTTTCCTGGCGAGCGTCGGAATCCTGTAATGTAGGAGTGAAACTTTGTCAAGACATTCGCTCCCTAATCTTAAGACCTTTCCAGCCACTTAGGTGTCGATTTTGTTTCCTGGCGAGCGATAGCAAGCCTGCAATTTATGAGGAATTGTTAATTATTTTACAATGTACACACACAAACAAAAGACCACAATAACTACCGGTAATAATACAAACTCAATACATAAAGGAGAGGTATGTGTTTTTCTGGACCCCCTTCTCGCTTGTTAAACAGATTTTAAGACGTTCGGCCTATTAGTTTGGCCATTTTAACACCTTTCGACCCATATCGTTGTCAATGTTAAGACCTTTCGTGTCGCTTGTTTTCCTGGCGAGCGATAGCGATCCTGTAATTGATTAAAAACCGGGCTTTGGCCGGGACATGTTTCTACCGAAATATGTACAAATTTATCTTGAAGGGGGGGGGGGGGGTCTAGGGGGTGTTTTTTAAAGCTTGATGGATTCCTAGGGAGCAAACTAAAAAAATAATAATAATAATAACAAAAGGCCAATAAAAGCAAGATAACTCCGCTCCATCGTCTCCAGAACACGTGGACATGGGTGGCCTCGTCTGGTCTGGGAGGTTTTTCTTTAGTTACCCAAATTTTACGTCTTTTGTTGTGAAGAGACGGCGCCGTGTTCTTTACCGAGCACCGTGTTCTTTACCCCGTGTTCTTTTATTACCAACACCTTGGCTTCTCATAGTTTTGCTTCCAACTCGGCACGGCTCACGAAGAAACATTTGTCTTTTCTATTCCTTAGCGTTCCAGCCTTGCTATTGTGATGGTCTTTGGTAATTTAGAGAGTTCGTCTACATGGACAATATGTGTTTTTTTTTTGTTTTTTTTCCCTATGTGGATGAGGGAGACAAAAGGTAAAACTGGCTGTGACGAGTGCCTACCCCAAAGTTAAAAGAGTGACAGGGCCAAAATCAAGGAACGTTCGAGCCAAAATGTCTGGACACACGGAGTTTGAAACAATTTAAGTCAAAAGATGAGGGAAAGATGGATTCAGGAAGAGAATTCCCTCCACGTTCAAAAACTTGCTTTTCTTAACCCAATAATTCTCATACATCCATTCCGCATGTGCACCTGCTCCTAAGCATCTCCTCACTAATCTACTCAATGCCTAATATCCCTCTGAGTAGCAGAACCACAAATCCATCTCACCATCCTCATTTCAATTCATTCCATCGTATTTATATCTTCCATCCCGATTGGCCAGGTTTCGCTGGCATACATCATTACACTTCTAACACAAGTACTGTAGGTAGCGCCAACAAACTTCATTACACTTCATTACACTTCATTACACTTCTAACACAAGTACTGTAGGTAGCGCCAACAAACTTCATTACACTTCATTACACTTCATTACACTTCTAACACAAGTACTGTAGGTAGCGCCAACAAACTTCATTACACATCATTACACTTCTAACATAAGTACTGTAGGTAGCGCCAACAAACTTCATTACACTTCATTACACTTCTAACACAAGTACTGTAGGTAGCGCCAACAAACTTCATTACACTTCATTACACTTCTAACACAAGTACTGTAGGTAGCGCCAACAAACTTCATTACACTTCTAACACAAGTACTGTAGGTAGCGCCAACAAACTTTACAATAATCTTGATCCTTGAACTCTCTAACTCAAAAGGGTCTAGAGCAAACTGGCTGTAAATATCCACGCCGATTTCCTGGTGAACTCTTCCCAAATGATAGAAACGTCAGCCCGATTGCTTTCATTAATTTCGAGTTATATGAAGTAAAGGGGTAAAGCTGGCGCTACCTTTGTTTGTATATCTAAATTCAGTCCCAACTATTCTGAGTTAATTATTGATGAAAGTATATGTATGTATGTATGTATTTTTTGTTGTTTATGTGACTGAGGGAGATAAAAGGCATAACTGCCTGCAGCGAGTGCCTCCCCCAGGCTTTAAAGAGTGACAGGGCCGAAATCAAGGGACGTTCGAGCTAAAATGCCTAGATGTATGTATGTATGTATTTATGTATGTATGTATGTATGTAGTCAGGCACATACCAAATCGCTGGGGATGACCGACTAAAGACAGAGCCTTTATATAGTATTGCCCCCCCCCCCCCTCCCCCCCTTGGCTGCAGCTGCCGTGGCCGCCGACCGTCGCCCGGTATTAATAACTACAGGTATAATACACGTGTGAAGGGAATCAAACATAGCACACTTCCGGCCGTCAGGTATGACAACCTTCTCCCTCATGTTTAGCCCGATTATATTCGAGATTTAATGACGCTCGCCCCATTAGTTGTCTTTTCTATGTGAATCAGTGAGACAAAAGGCAGAACTGCCTGTGATGAGTGCCTCCCCCAGAGTTGAAAGAGTGACAGGGCCAAAATCAAGGGACGTTCGAGCCAAAATGCCTGGACACACGGAGTTTGAAGCAATTTAAGTCATAGAATGAAGGAAAGACTGATTCTGGGAGAGAGTTCCAGAGCTCAGCTGTTGAATAGAAGAAATATTGAGAATATAGTTTCAATTTTGGGTTGGATAGTTCCACATAGTAGGGGTGGCATTGTGTTGCAAGACGAGTGCTACGTGCTCTACGAAGAGGGGGTGGTATACACTGAGTTTGGTGATTTTAAGACTTTTCGACCCATTTCTTTGTCAATTTTAAGACCTTTCGTGCCATTTGGGTGTCGATTTTGTCCTATCGAGCGAGCTTGCAATTTAAGAGGAACTGGCCTTTGGGTGTGACATTTTTTCTACCTAAAAATGTACAAATTTATGTGGAAGTGGGGTCTCGGGGGTGTTTTCTAAGCTTCATAGAGGTCTAAGAAGCAAACTAAGAAATACATATATAATGATAACAAAATAAAATAACCCGGTTTTCTGGTCTCCTTTCTCCCTCGTGTTAAGCCCCATTTGTTTTGAGATTATAAGACGTTCATCCCATTAGTTTGGCGATTTTAACATCTATCGCCCCATTTCTTTGTCAATTTTAAGACCTTTCGTGCAATCATTTAGGTGTATTTTTTCGCGAGCCGGGATATTTTTCTACCGAAACATTTACAAATTTATCTTGAAGAGAGGGTCTAGGGATTTTTGTTCTAAGTCTAGCGAGGTAACTCAGAAATAAAGGAATAAATGAATTAATAAACCAAAAACCCGGCCCATCTCCCCTTAACTATCGGTATAATACACGTGAAGGCAATCCTAGCACACTTCCGGGCGGCAGTTGTGATGATGATGGGCGGGGCGGGGCTGGGCGGGGCGGCAAACTCTAGCGACCGGCCTCGTAACCCAATTCAAATTCAAATTTAAATGTCTACAGCCCCCTAGCCTTAGAGTGCCGCCATCTATTGACCCACTTTGACACCGGCTTTACAGTATAGTGGGGAGCCATTTGCAAACCTCTATGTAAAGAGTCCTTCATGCGGCTCGGTATTGCATGTGGTAAAAGATGAGATCATCTTGACAAATACTAATGTATATTCTCTTCAATAAAATGGCAAACTTTAGAAATACCCCAACAGTCAGAATTGATACCCTGGTCTCCCGAAATAGAATAAAATCGCCCAAGTTAGTCAGATATTTATACACAAAAATATTGTAAGGAAAGGGTGAAAAACAAAAGAAGATAACTGCAGCCCTGGTATTTTATGACCAACCGTACACTCGGATGTCATAGTCTCTAGCCCGCTCACAAACATCTGTAGATCCCCTTGTTTGTTCTTTGTGCAATTATAATTATCCGAATTGATTTTTGGATAGAACTTGCATTTTAATATTATATTGTAGAGTTGTGTAGTTGATGTACAGAAAATAATATTGCTAAATTAGTTTTCAGAGATATAATTCCATCATTTTACCGCTATTACAATAATCAGTGTTCCTCAAGAGCTCTCTCAGGGTATACCACCCCCTCTTCGTAGAGCACGTAGTACCCGTCCTGCAACACAATCCCACCCCTACTCTGTGCAACTCTCCAACCCAAGAGTGAAACGTTATCCTCAATCTTTCTTCTGTTCAACAGCTGAGCTCTGAAACTCTCTCCCAGAATCAGTATTTTCCTCTTCCTATGACTTACATTGCTTCAAACTCCGTGTGTCCAGGCATTTTGGCTCAAACGTCCATTGATTTTGACCCTGTCACTCATTCAACTCTGGGGGAGGCTCTCGTTACAGGCAGTTCTGCCTTTTGTCTCCCTCACTCACATAGAAAAAAAAAGGTAAAGTCCACGAATATTTATTAGTGGGCTAGAGACTACGGCATCCCAGTGTACATAAAGTTATCTCGACACAGGGTATGCAACTGACAAGAACTCCTCCCAATTCTACCTGTGCCCGGCTCTCACCCCCACCTTCACCCACCCACCCCCACCCACCCTTCCCTCCGGCTATCCTAGTATTTGAACACTTGCGCGCCAACCCTGGACACCCTACCTGGATACAAAGGACCACGACCTGGTAATCTGTATCGAAACCAGAGATGATACAACGTTGTGCAATATCAAATGATGCAGTGTATGGTTCGTTTTTCTGGACCCCCTTCTCCCTCATGCTTAGCCCCATTGATTTTGAGATTTTAAGACGTTCGTCCCATGAGACCTTTCGCCCCAGTTTTTGTCAATATCAAGACCTTTCGTTCCAATTAGGTGGGGATCTTTTCCTGGCGAGCGATTGTGAGCCTGTAATTTTTAAAGGAACAGGTTTTCGGCCGGGACTATTTTCTACCGAAAAATGTACAAATTTATCTTGAAAGAGGGTCTAGGATTTTTTGTTTGTTAAGCTTGATGGAGGTCTAGCAAGGAAAGTAAAACATATATGAATAAATAAATACTCAGACCAAAAAATAGCTACTACCCCCTTAAAGTTTCAAACGCGGGTATATTTGTTATGGATTGCGAATGTATCATAGTATTAGCCGTTGGGAGAGGTCTATACTTGGCTCTTAAAGGTGAATTACATAAGCTGCATACCATCGAAGATGTATATTTTGTATGCATCAAAACATATTTAAGGATGCTCAGGTTTGTGTATAATAACGTAAATTTAAGTCAGTAAAGAAAACAAATATGCAACAATTTTATATCTGGCGGCGTCTGGTAGTTGACTGTACTGCAAATTTCCCGCCTTTCTGTATTGTGATGACGTCATAGATTCTGATAGTTGTCAGGCAACAGAAATTTACCTTTAATTTAATCCAATTTATTTTATATGTTAGGGGCAAATTTAAGGATATTCCCAATAATGGTGTATTACTAGAGCCTTTAACGTTCTGCTGAATAACTTATCTCACCTTTTTATCATCTTTGTGTAATTCACCTTTAAATGTATGACTTTCAATGGAGCTATAGGTAGAATAATTTGCTATAGGCTAGGAGAAGCTATAGAAGATGAAATGACGTTAGCTTAGGTGTTAACAGGGGCGGTTGAGCTAGATTAGGTTATGTGTTGTGTGTTCCTGTTACTATACATCATTTCCTAGTGTTAATATTATTAGTATATCTTTCCTGTAATACAAGAGCCGCCCCGCCCACCCACCCCCGTCCCTAAGGCAGTTAAGGAGGTTGGAACACTTGCGCGGGAATACTGGATACACAAGAGAGAGAGAGAGAGAGAGAGAGAGAGAGAGAGAGAGAGAGAGAGAGAGAGAGAGAGAGAGAATGATACTAAGAATAATAAACACATTTCCACTAACAATGGGTATTCTTGTTACATAAATTACACACAACATGTATTGTACAATACAAGCTTATTAGGGAATGTCAGTCTAATATGCGAACAGCAGTACATTAAGGAGGGCCACCTGATGTATTGTCTCTCTCTGGGTTGTCTCCATTCAGCCTTAATCACCCTACTGTTTTAAGACGTTTATCCCCATCCAGGTGTCAATGTATACCTTTATATCATATTTAGGATCATGAGTTAAGACAGCTGGCTAAATTTGTAAATTTTTCGAAAGAAAAATTTCTCCGGCGAAGCCGGAATTCTCCATAAAATGCTCGCTTGATGGAGGTGTGATAAGGCTGGGAGGAGGGGAGGGGAGGAAGGGGGTTGGGTTGGAAGGAAGGGGGAGGGGGGCAAGCTTGATGAAGGTATGATAAGGCTGGGAAGGGGTTGGGGTGGGAAGGAATGGAGGGGAGCCTTTATGGAGGTTTGATAATAATAATGGGAGGGGAAGGGGGGGGGGGGGGTGGGGTTGAAAGAAATGGGGGGGGGGTAAAAGTTTAATGAAGGTGTGACAAGGTGGGGAGGGGGTTGGGGGGAGGGTAAGGAAGGGGGTTTGGAGGAAGGAATGGGGGGGGGGGAGGGGGGAAGCTTGATGAAGGTGCGACATGGTTGGGGGGGGGGGAGAGGAAAGGGGGTGGGGGGGGGTAGCTTGATGGAGGTGTGATAAGGCTGGGAAGGGGTTGGGGGGGGGGGGGGGGATGGCTTCAATAATCGTGGGTGACAAATTGCGGTTAGTCAGATGATCCCCAGACAAAGCTGTAGATCAGACCACCATTGGAATTACTGCCACACTGTTTAGAATTATCCGGCATATAGTACTTGTGTTCTTAATCCATTCAGTACCAGGGACGTCCTTTTCATCATAGTGTGGCAAGTATTAGACGACTTTTTCTATCTATCTATCTATCTATATACTCAGGCCCAATCCCCACTTTTCCTTTTTTTCAACTTAGGATATATCATTGGCAACTAAGAAGGCTTTTAACTATCTCAACCAACCCTTTTAACTACCATACATATCCTTCCTACGCTGCATAATATCGTCTAGATATAGCTAGAAGATTATATAACACACGTCGCTGGTACTCAAAGGGTTAAGGTTGTACTAAGGTTACGAACCCCTCTATTCCCTACTAACATCCTAATCCTGCCACGGACATTAGCTCCAGGGCAGTAGTTCCCTTTCCAATGTTCCCTTACCCACTCTAAACCACTGTTTGGACACTTGATCCTCAGTGTTTTGGAGGACAAGCAGCCTGGAGGAGTCACTAGACCTGTTGTTGCTTGATTTCCTTTGTACTCCTTCCTTTGTATGCATTTCCGACGGTTCCAAATGATCGAAGGCCCACGCATATCATCGGAACTAAAGAGGCAACATCATAATATAATCGAACGCATGCAAAACATAATTTCCCGTCAGGTCAGCTGTTTATAGAAGCACTCCTTTATAGAAGCACTCCTTTATAGAAGTACTCCTTTATGGTTCGTTAGAGAGAAAACCAAAGAACATGCAAAGTTAAATTATTTTTCCCCGTGACTTAGAATTGAGTAAAGGGGAAGTTTTTAGTTTGTTCCCTAGACCTCCTTCAAGCTTAAATTTACACCCACTAGACCCCACTTCAGGAAAAATGTGTAATTTTGTTGGTACAAAAATATCGGTTCCTCTTAAATTACAGGCTCGCTATCGCTCGCCAGGAGAAAATCGACACCTAAGTGGCACGAAAGGTCTTAACATTGAAAGCAATGGGGCAAAAGTTCTTACAATCGCCAAACTAATAGGGCAAATGTCTTATAAAATCCTTAAAAACACAATGGGGTTAAACATGAGGGAGAAAGGCATCATGAAAATAATCCCTCAAGTAGAAATCTCCCCTTGGGCCGGTTTTCTGTGCCCTCTTCTCCCTCATGTTTAGCCCCATTAGTTTTCAGATGCTAAGATGTTTGCCTCATTAGTTAGTCGATTTTAAGACCTTTCGCCCCATTTTTTCGTCAATATTTAAGCTTTTCTTGCTATTTAGGTATCGATTTTTTCCCTGGCGAACGATAGTGAGCCTGTAATGTTGGAAGAACTGGCCTTCGGCCCGGACATTTTTCTACCGAAAAATGTACAAATTAATCTAGAAGGGGGATCTAATGGATGTTTGTTTTTTAAATTTGATGGAAGTCTAGGGAGGAAACTAGACAAATAATGAATACATGCAAAACTCGTCCAAAAAGTGAAAGGAGAGGTATTTAGTTTGTTCCCTACTTTTTCATCAAGATTAAAATTACACCCCCTAGACCCCCTTTCAAGATAAATTTGTAAATTTTTCGGTAGAAAAATTTCCCGGCCGGAGGCCGGTTGCTCTTACATTACAGGCTCGCTATCGCTCGCCAGGAAAAAATCGACACCTAAATGGCACGAAATGTCTTAAAATTGACAGAAATGGGGCAAAATGTCTTAAAATGTCCAAACTACTGGGGCGAACGTCTTAAAATCTCAAGAGCAATGGGGCTAAACATGAGGGAGAAAGGGGTCCAGAAAAAAATCCCTCAAGTCGATATCTCCCCTTAAGCCCATATAGTACATACCGGTACTTGGAAATACATCTATTGAATATTTTGCATTTTGTTTTAATTTACGATTGAATTAAAATTAATATAGTAATTATTAATACAAAGTGAAGCCTGTAGTCATTACTTTAACATGAAGTAAAATTTATGTCATGTAAAGGGCATAGATGGAAAAAGATACGCAAGCCTATCGCATGTATATTACCGTTAATTATATATATATAAATATATATATATATATATATATATATATATATATAATGTAAATATGTCTTAAATAGCCCCCCCCCCAAAAAAAAAGGGGGGAAAAAGTGGGGATTGGCCTGAGTGTATAGATAGATAGATATAGAAATCCGGAATGAAGCCTATAGACAGTATTTCCCCTTTCCCGGCAATGACTTCTTTATTGATTGTCCCACTAGCCCGGAAGTACAGTCAGGTTCAACAGTTTACGTCACACCCCAGCATCATATTGGTGTCACAGCTTCACACCTTCCACTCTATGCCATTTGCAACACACCTCAATAACTCTATCTCACTCGTTTGATATACAACAAAAACAGTCACGAAACACGAATCTAATGATTGTTCGTGTGTGTTAAGGGGAGATATCGACTTGAAGGATTTTTTTCTGGACCCCTTTCTCCCTCATGTTTAGCCCCATTGTTCTTGAGATTTTAAGACGTTCGCCCCAGTAGTTTGGACATTTTAAGACATTTTGCCCCATTTCTGTCAATTTTAAGAAATTTCGTGCCATTTAGGTGTCGATTTTTTCCTGGCGAGCGATAGCGAGCCTGTAATTTAAGAGCAACCGGCCTCCGGCCGGGACAATTTTCTACCGAAAAATGTACACATTTATCTTGAAAGGGGGTCTAGGGGGTGTAATTTTAATCTTGATGAAAAAGTAGGGAACAAACTAAACACCTCCCCTTTAAGGCATTTCTATCAGGAGATCAAGGTAGGTTTCATCCTGGCTACCGCTAGACGATTCAACCTGGCTACCGCTAGACGATTCAACCTGGCTACCGCTAGACGATTCATCCTGGCTACCGCTAAGATTTCATCCCGACTACCGCTAGACGATTCATCCTGGCTACCGCTAGACGATTCAACCTGGCTACCGCTAGACGATTCATCCCGACTACCGCTAGACGATTCATCCTGGCTACCGCTAGACGATTCATCCTGGCTACCGCTAGACGATTCATCCTGGCTACCGCTAGACGATTTCAATGGCTACCGCTAGACGATTCATCCTGGCTACCGCTAGACGATTCATCCTGGCTACCGCTAGACGATTCATCCTGGCTACCGCTAGACGATTCATCCTGGCTACCGCTAGACGATTCAACCTGGCTACCGCTAGACGATTCATCCTGGCTACCGCTAGACGATTCATCCTGGCTACCGCTAGACGATTCATCCTGGCTACCGCTAGACGATTCATCCTGGCTACCGCTAGACGATTCATCCTGGCTACCGCTAGACGATTCATCCTGGCTACCGCTAGACGATTCATCCTGGCTACCGCTAGACGATTCATCCTGGCTACCGCTAGCGATTCAATCCTGCTACCGCTAGACGATTCAAGCTACCGCTAGACGATTCATCCTGGCTACCGCTAGACGATTCATCCTGGCTACCGCTAGACGATTCATCCTGGCTACCGCTAGACGATTCATCTGGTACCGCTAGACGATTCATCCTGGCTACCGCTAGACGATTCAACCTGGCTACCGCTAGACGATTCATCCTGGCTACCGCTAGACGATTCAACCTAAAACAACATTTAAGGGGAGATGGGTTGTTTTTCTGGTCCCCCTTCTTCCTCATGCTTAGCCCCATTAGTTTTCAGATGTTGTGACGTTCGGCCCATTAGTTTGGCGATTTTAAAACAGTTCGGCTCATTAGTTTGGCGATTTTAAGACATTTCGCCCCAATTCATTGTCATTAAGGTGTGGATTTTTTCCTGGGGAGCGATAGCGAGCCTGTAATTTAAGAGGAAGCGGCCTTCGGCCGGGATATTTTTCTAGCGAAATATGTACAAATTAGGCTAATCTTGAAGGAGGGTCTTGTTTTTGTTTTTTTTAAAGATTGATGGAGGTCTAGAAACTAAAGAAACAATACACAATATAAATTAACCCCTTCTTTACCGGCGACGTCTTTGATATTTGATTTCAGCTACATTTAGACGATTTGATGAAGCTTAGGATGGATATATGGTAGCTAAAATGATTAATTGAGATAGTCTGAAGCCTTTTATTGAGTAGACATCCTTCATAAGCTGAACTAAATCGTCTAATGGTTGCCAGAATATAATGAAAAGTACATCACCGGTACAGAAGGGGTTAATACGTCCAATTTCCCTTAAGAAAGAGCTTAACCTATATATGTTTTAAGGCGCCTGTACTGTCCTGCCCCACTTCCGGTCAGCGGAGGAGGGTGTCACACTGTGGTGGTCTGCTACCGGAAGAATATTACGGCCATTTGTATTAGCGACCGCGCGAAATAAAGGCGCGAGATATTTATTCATCACTAGGTTCGAAATTGGAGGTTCGTTTTCCGATTTTAGGTCGGTTACTGCAAAGTTCCATTTTCGTGTCAAGTCCAGATCTACTGTAGTCTATGCTGTATATAATCGTTTAAATATAGTTTATTAAATAGACCTCGCCGGTACAGAAGTGGCTAAGTAATGGCTACGTAATGTGACAGGCCCCGGCACCTAATGTAAAAATCCATCTACGGAACATCAAAGAAGTATTGTGACATACAATCCCAGCCAACCATGTCAAAGTGCCACAAACGCCGCTGGCCTGGGAGATCAGATGAACATACACGTCTTATATAACAGGTAATCCACATAAAGCGTCACACAAGCCATATTTCCGGCAATTTTCGACGAGCAAGTTCTTTCTCGTAATATTTAGAGGATCTTGCGCATTCGAATCGGAAATTATATATATATATATATATATATATACGTGTGTGTGTGTGTGTTTATAAACAAACAAACACACACACTGCATTCTCCTATACCCTGTTTAATATAGGTAGGCCAGAAATCGTGACCCTTAACCCCTTCTGTACCAGGGATGTCCACTTTATCATATTCTGGCAACTATTAGACGATTATATTCAGCTTAGGAAGGACCTTTAGCAACATTAAGTCTTCAATATCTCAACCAACTGTTTACCACAGATCCTTCCTAAGCTGCATAATGTCGGCAAAGTATAGCTAAACTAAAATATAGTGCACGCCGCTGGTACTCAAAGGGTTAATCTCTATAACTTAAAAGGGGCTAGATCAAATGGGCTGTAAATCCCCACACCTATTCCCTGGCTGACTCTTCCCAAACGGTAAAAAATATTAGCTCCATTACTCTAGTTGTTTTTGAGTTATAGAGGTAGGTGGTCATTACTTTGGCCTAATTATCATGAACAGACTATAGCAACACAAAACACAGACATACCGGGTATAAACACACACACATACATACATACACATCCCCCCCCCCTCCCAACCAACCAATAGACAGATATAGACAGATACAGATAAATAGCTACTTAAGGGAAGATATCCACTTGAGTGTTTTTTTTCTGAAACCCTTTCTCCCTCATGTTTAGCCCATGGAGGTAGAATATTAAGTTAATATTCTACCTCCATGGGTTAGCCCCATTGATTTTGAGATATTGAACGTTCGCCCCACTAGTTTGACGATTTAAATCAATGTCGCTCAATTTCAGTCAATTTTAAGACCTTTAGTTCGTGCCCTTTTGGTGTCAAATTTTGTCTGGCAACTATAAGTCGGAATTATTCGGCTTAGGAAGGATGTCTACCCTTTAAAATACTGCAGACTATCTCAATTAATCCTTTTAGCTACCATACATCCTTCCTAAGCTTCATAAAATCGTTTAAATGCAGCTGAAATAGTAACGAAAAATACGTCGCCGGTACTGGAAGGGTTAATTTCTCCTAGCAACACAGGACTACACCAAATATCCAGCATCCTACTCCCCTCTCTCACCCCCCTCTTTGCCCAACCCCACCCATCTTTCTAACTACTCTCCCCTCCAACTCTCACTCTCTCTGTCTCTCTCTCTCCTCCTACTCTCTACCTCCACTCATCTCTCCACCTACCCCACTCACTCTCCCTTTCAATCCTCCTACTCTCTACCCCAACTCATCTCTCCACCTCCCCCCTCTCTCTCTCCCTCTCAACCCCCTACTCTCTACCTCCACTCATCTCTCCACCTCCCCACTCTCTCTCGCCTCTCAACCCCCTACTCGCTACCTCCACTCATCTCTCCACCTCCCCCTCTCTCTCTCCCTCTCAACCCCCTACTCTCTATCTCCACTCATCTCTCCACCTCCCCACTCACTCTCCCTCTCTACTCCACTCATCTCTCCACCTCCCCCTCGCTCTCTCCCTCTCAACCCCTACTCTCACACTCAGCTCTCCACCTCCCCCCTCACTCTCCCTCTCAACCCCCTACTCTCTACACTCATCTCTCCACCTCCCCCTCTCTCTCTCTCCCCTTTCAACCTCCTACTTCTACCCCCCCCCATCTCTCCACCTCCCCCTCTCTCTCTCCTCTCAACCCCCTACTCTTACCCTCCACTCATCTCTCCACCTCCCCCCTCTCTCTCTCCCTCTCAACCCCCTACTCTCTACCCCCACTCATCTCTCCACCTACCCCACTCACTCTCCCTTTCAATCCTCCTACTCGCTACCCCACTCATCTCTCCACCTCCCGTCTGTCTGTCTGTCTGTCTCTCTGTCTGTCTCTCTCTCTCTCTCTCTCTCTCTCTGTCTCTCTCTCTGTCTCTCTCTCTCTCTCTCTCTCTCTCTCTCTCTCTCTCTCTCTCTCTCTCTCTCTCTCTCTCTCTCTCGCTCAACACCCCTACTCTCTACCCCAACTCATCTCTCCACCTTCCCACTCTCTCTCCACCTTACCACTCTCTCTCCACCTTCCCACTCTCTCTCCACCTTCCCACTCTCTCTCCACCTTCCCACTCTCTCTCCACCTTCCCACTCTCGCTCTCCCTCTCAATCAAACCTAAAAATAATAATAATGACATAACTAAATACAAAAATAATATATTAATTATACAATAAAAAATAAAAAATAAACGCACACACACAGGTCCCACTCCTTTCTCATTCTTAAGGGGAGATATCCACTGGAGGGACTTTTTTCTTTACCCCCTTCTCCCTCATGTTTAGCCCCATTGCTTTTGAGATTTTAAGACGTTCGCCCCATTAGTTTGGCAATTTTAAGACCTTTCACCCACTTTATGTAACTTTTAAGACCTTTCGTCCCATTTAGGTGTCTATTTATTCCTGGCGAGCGATAGCGAGCCTGCAATTTAAGAGGAATCGGCCTTCGGCCGGGACATTTTTCTACCGAAAAATGTACAAATTTATCTTGAAAGGGGGTCAAGGGGGTGTAATTTCAAGCTTGATGGAAGTCTAGGAAACACACTAAAAACCTCCCCTTAAGTAAGCCATTTTAGATGTACAAAAGAACGGCCATTACTTGCATAACTGTATACCCATAAACATAACTGTATACCCATAAACATAACTGTATACCCATAAACATAACTGTATACCCATAAACATAACTGTATACCCATAAACATAACTGTATACCCATAAACATAACTGTATACCCATAAACATAACTGTATACCCATAAACATAACTATATACCCATAAACATAACTGTATACCCATAAACATAACTGTATACCCATAAACATAACTGTATACCCATAAACATAACTGTATACCCATAAACATAACTGTATACCCATAAACATAACTGTATACCCATAAACATAACTGTATACCCATAAACATAACTGTATACCCATAAACATAACTGTTATACCCATAAACATAACTGTATACCCATAAACATAACTGTATACCCATAAACATAACTGTACACCCATAAACATAACTGTATACCCATAAACATAACTGTATACCCATAAACATAACTGTATACCCATAAACATAACTGTATACCCATAAACATAACAGTATACCCATAAACATAACTGTATACCCATAAACATAACTGTATACCCATAAACATAACTGTATACCCATAAACATAACTGTATACCCATAACATAACTGTATACCCATAAACATAACTGTATACCCATAAACATAACTGTATACCCATAAACATAACTGTATACCCATAAACATAACTGTATACCCATAAACATAACAGTATACCCATAAACATAACAGTATACCCATAAACATAACAGTATACCCATAAACATAACTGTATACCCATAAACATAACAGTATACCCATAAACATAACTGTATACCCATAAACATAACTGTATACCCATAAACATAACTGTATACCCATAAACATAACTGTATACCCATAAACATAACTGTATACCCATAAACATAACTGTATACCCATAACCATAACAGTATACCCCATAAACATAACTGTATACCCATAAACATAACTGTATACCCATAAACATAACTGTATACCCATAAACATAACTGTATACCCATAAACATAACTGTATACCCATAAACATAACTGTATACCCATAAACATAACAGTATACCCATAAACATAACTGTATACCCATAAACATAACTGTATACCCATAAACATAACTGTATACCCATAAACATAACTGTATACCCATAAACATAACTGTATACCCATAAACATAACTGTATACCCATAAACATAACTGTATACCCATAAACATAACTGTATACCCATAAACATTTCAATAATGTAAGCATGTTTCCTTCCATTTGTTATTAATTTATTGTTAATCTCCCTACTCCCCTCCTCCCCCCCAACTCCTCTCCCCACCTCCCCACTCACTCTCCCACCAATCCCCCTCCCCAACTCATCTCCCAACTCTCTCTCCCTCCCACCAACCCCCCCTCCCCTACACCACACACCGACCAACTGCTGTCACAAGCACACAAAGGAGGAACTTTTAATTAGCAGAGCGAGCACAAAGGAGCAGCCAGTCACGGGGGTCTTATTATCTAGCCCCAGAACCCCCGCACATCATTACCACCAGAACCACTATAACTACTACTACTACTTATTACCAAAAATATATAAACAAGCTAGAACGAGTTCAACGTAGAGTTACCAAAATTATACCTAGCCTAAAGAACAAACCATACGAAGAGCGTCTTAGAGAATTAAATCTATTTCCTTTAACCCAGCGCAGATTAAGAGGTGACTTAATTCAAGTGTTCAAAATCATCAAAGGCATCGACAATATGAACTGTAATAAGAACTTCACTATCAACCAATCTAATTACACGCGGGGAAACGGTTGCAAAATTATTGGTAAATCTTTTAACTCACACGAATCTAAGAATTTCTTCTTCAAACGAGTTGCCAACTTGTGGAATGGGCTTCCCCGAATCGTTATAGACTGCATCACTGTTGATTCATTTAAACTCCGCCTAGACAAATATCTCGCATCAAACCCGCGACTGACTGCGTTTGTAAATGAATAACTTTATTTTATCCCCCCCTCAGTTACTAACCCATCTGTCCCCTACTAACTTCCTAATCCAGCCACGGACATTAGTTCCAGGGTAGTAATTCCCTTTCCAATGTTCCCTTACCCACTCTAAACCACTGTTTGGACACTTGATCCTCAGTGTTTTGGAGGACAAGCAACCTAGAAGGGTCACTAGATCTGTTGTTGCTTGATTTCCTTTGTACTCCTTTGTACTACTACTACTATAACAAAGGAGCAGTCAGTCACGGGAGTCTTATTATCTAGCCTCAGAACCCCCGCACATCATTACCACCACAACCACTATAACTACTACTACTACTACCACTACTACTACTACTACTACTACTACTAATACTATAACAAAGGAGCAGCCAGTCACGGGGGTCTTATTATCTAGCCTCAGAACCCCCGCACATCATTACCACCACAACCACTATAACTACTACTACTACTACCACTACTACTACTACTACTACTAATACTATAACAAAGGAGCAGCAAGTCACGGGGGTCTTATTATCTAGCCTCAGAACCCCCGCACATCATTACCACCACAACCACTATAACTACTACTATTACTACTACTACTACTACTACTACCACTACTATAACAAAGGAGCAGCCAGTCACGGGGGTCTTATTATCTAGCCTCAGAACCCCCGCACATCATTAACACTACTACTACTACTACTACGGTACTACTACTACTATAACTACTACTATAACAAAGGGGCAGCCCGTTACAGGGATCTTTTTATCAACAACACCACTACTAGTGCCTCTACTATCACTACAAGCCAGCCACCACTATCACCATAACCACTATACCACCGATATCATCATTACCATCACCATCACCACAACACTTTTAACTATAACCACAACTACTATCAATATTATAACTAATACAAGTACTGTCACTACCACTATCATGATCACTACCATCACCATCACCACCACTACCATCACCACCACTACCATCACCACCACTACCATCACCACCATAACCACCACCACCACGATCACAATCATCACCACAACCACAACCACCACACATGCTCTACAACCACCACCACCACAACCACAACCACGACCACCACAACCAAACCACCACCACAACCACCACCCGCCTTTGTCCTTCTAATACCTTTTTGTCTCGGTTGTCAGGGATAATAATTGCTTTTCTTTGGTGCAAGGGGGAAAAAAGTATACGGAAAAAAAAAAAAAGGAGCCCTTTATAAGACAAAACCCAGGAGCCCTTTATAAGACAAAAGGTGTAAGCTATGGCGCGTCTTTTGGATTATCGTAGATGTGGTTAGTGTTGATCTGTATGTAGTGTGAGATTATTGTTCATTACAACAGGTGTGATTAAGGGAACGATATTATATTTATGTATATATTTTCTGTTATTACCGGTATATATATTTGTTTTGGTTTGCTCCATAAACCTCTTATTAAGCTTAAAAAAATAAAATAAAAAAAAACATCCGAACCGAAAGACCCCTTTCAATCGGCCGAACGGCGATTCCTCCTAAGTTACAGGCTCGCTATCGCTCATCAGGAAATAATCGGACACCTACATGGCACGAAAGGTTTTGATATTGACAACAAAATGGGCGAAACTCTTAAATATTTAAATCTAATGGGGCTAAAGATGAAGGAGAAGGGGGTTCACCAAAACACAATACTTCCCCTTAAAGTGTCAACATAAATTAAATGTAAACATTTGATGGTCTTTGGTGAGTTAACTTCACCTACGATCTTACGTAATCCCCCCCCCCCCTAACAAAAAAATGCTCTCCACGAGAAAATAAGTCAGACCACATCTACAGTAACCCAACATCCCATTTCTTACACCACATAGTACGGTCGCGCTAATAAGTCAGGTCCCAGCTGTCCTTACGTTTGGCTTGCTCTGTGCTGTAATAATGTCTGTCGGATGTTGAATAGGAACATGTTTGTATATTTCACTCGATATGAAGAAATGAAGCTTCGATATTGCTGATACCAATTATTGATCAAAACATACTTGGTGCCGAGACATCACTTATTAGCGCCACTGTACATAACACCTTTTTTACGTTTAATATTATTATGACTCGGGGATTACCAGCATATAATATATACAGTATTATCATAATTTTATTATTAGCCATTACTCGTAAATAAAAAAACGAAAACTCATTCTACTCATTTTCTACAGGCCCCTACGATGTAAGTAATTACTTGTATGTGACGTCAGATATTGTTTTTAATGGAGGGGGGGGGGGGGGGCAAACCGAGACAGAGAGACAGTTTGCTCACAGCCGATATCTTGGGTCATTATTAACATCATTATCGTTAGACTTGAATGCTGGAATTTGTTTAAGATTGGTGGAGATCTGTGGAGCAAACTTATAGCATTAAAAAAGAAACACCCCCTTAACCCCTTCTGTACCGGTGACGTCTTCTTAACTTTATTCTGGCTACTATTAGACGATTATGATCAGTTTACAAAGGGCCTTCAGTAATTAACAGGTTTCGAACTATCTTACTTAACCATTATTACCACCACAGATCATTCTTACTTACCCATTATTACCACCACAGATCATTCTTACTTAACCATTATTACCACCACAGATCATTCTTACTTAACCATTATTACCACCACAGATCATTCTTACTTAACCATTATTACCACCACAGATCATTCTTGAACTGCACACAATCGTCTTAATATAGCTAGAAAAAAAATCCAAAGATGTCGCCTGTACAGAAGGGGATAACCCCTTCTGTACCGGCACCGTCATTTTAACTTTATTCTGGCTACTATTAGACGAATTGATTCAGTTTAAAATGGGCCTCCAACTATTAACAGGCTTCGAACTATCTCATTTAACCCTTTTTACTACCACAGATCCTTCTTAAACTGAATAAAATCGTCTAAATATAGCTAACATATAACTAGGAAGACGTCGCCGATACAGAAGGGGTTGAGCGCAGAATAAAGTAAATATGACACCCCGAAAGGGTTAATATAACTATGAGAGAGAGAGTGAGTGAACCCTGGAGTGTAGAGTCATGAGAACCAACCGGACCACCACTACCACCACCCATTATCACCCGGATCAACTGAGGGAGAAGGGGTGGGGGGGGGGGGGTGCTTCAAGTCTGGGAACACCTCACCCACCACTCTCACAGATCCTGCACACCGATAGCGATGAAGGTTAACTCCCTATTAACCCTTTCTGTACCGCCGACTTTAGTTATATTATAGTCTAGCTACATGTCAACGATTTTGTATGGCTTAGGTAGGTTTGTGGTACTTAGGAGGGTTGATTGAGATAGTTCCAAGCCTTATACTATATGTGCCAGTGACGTCAGTTATATTTCATTCTAGCTAAATCTAAACGAGTAAATATAGCTTAGGTAGGATCTGTGGTAGTTAAAAGGGTTGATCGGGATAGTTCAAAGCCTTATAATGGCTAGAAATCCTTTTTAAACTAGATACCAATATTAGTAGTAGCCAGAATACAATCTAATGGCTTTCGATGGTACAGAAGGGGTCAAGGCCGGTGTCACACGAGCATTGGTATTGGAGTCTGGTGTTCCGCTAAAGGTTATCATGGTACCTAGATACACAACCTTTAACCCTATTTGGTCCAAGGAGGGGTCTTTTTAGAGCCCCCCTGTTTAGCCCAATTAGCCTAGTTTAGAGATTTTAAAACCTTTTACCCCATCGGTAATAAAATGACGTTTCACCCAATTCAGTGTAACTAAGAAGATATCGCCCTACGGCCAGGATAATTATCTATAGAAATCTCTCTCTCTCTCTCTCTCTCTCTCTCTCTCTCTCTCTCTCTCTCTCTCTCTCTCTCTCTCTCTCTCTCTCTCTCTCTCTCTCTCTCTCTCTCTCTCTCTCTCTCTCTCTCTCTCTCTCTCTCTCTCTCTTAAGAATGTTAAGGACGAAATAGCAAAACCCCTGACACAACTATTTAACTTATCATTACTACAGGGGATTGTACCGAGTGATTGGAAATATGCGAACATTACGCCGATATACAAGAAGGGTAGCAAGGCCAAAGCGAGTAATTACAGACCAATTAGTCTAACTTCAATTGTAGGACAAATCATGGAAAAAATCCTTAGAGATAAGATAGTAGATTACCTCGAATCAAACAACCTAATCAAAAATAGTCAACACGGCTGTAGATCAAATAAGTCATGCCTAACAAATTTGATTGAATTTTATAACAAACTATTCACATATAACGACATGACGAAATCACTAGATATAATCTTCTTGGACTTTCAAAAAGCTTTCGACAAGGTGCCTCACCGAAAACTATTGGCTAAACTGGAGAGGATAGGTATCAAAGGTGAAATTCATTCTTGGATAAAAAATTGGCTTACAGGCAGAAGACAGAGTGGTGATAAATGGAGTGGAATGGGAGTGGGAGCCTGTCACTAGTGGAGTTCCACAGGGTTCAGTCCTTGGACCGGTCCTGTTTCTAATTTACATTAACGATATTGATGTAGGGGTAAACAACACCATTTCCAAATTCGCCGACGATACAAAAATAGGAAATACAGTCCTGAACGAAGATGATAGAAATGCGTTGCAATTTGATTTTTTTTTTTTTTTTTTTTTTTTTTTTTTTTTTTTTTTGTTATTTTTTTTTTTTTTTTTTTTTTTTTTTTTCTATATCCAACTTACTTCCTCTCGGGCATATGCCTTAGAGCCTTACATTCACCGCAATAGGTTAAAACTGAACGTGAAGCCCCCGTTAGTCTTGTACCAGTCTAGGGATGAGACATGTGAGCCGTAGAGTACAACGAGGGCACACACATCCATCTTGCCTTCCCATGAGGCACGGTGCTCACTCATGGCCCCGAAACGACCCCATCTCTGAAGCCAGCACTCACGTTCCCGTTGCTTCACTCTTCTCACACCTCCACTCGGACTCTTCACACTTACACACACACAACGCCACCCTGTTGAGCAGATAACTCACCAGGCATTGCACCCCAGAGCATGATTTTTGAATATGGGAAGATTCATACCCTGCTATGTTAAATCAGGGGACAATGAGGGTTTTATTGACGTTTCCGTGGGCCTTGTGGTAATGCATTGAATACTAGGTACAGCACAATTCCATCCCAATAATATTTCCCATTGATACAATCACTAGGATTGAACCCGCGGGAAAAAACCCCGAATTGGATTACCAGGCCAGTGGCACGACGCAACTCCACCACACCGGTCCACACTAAGATTTAGATTATAAACAAGATATCAATAGTGGTCGAAAAAAATGGCAGATGCCCTTCAATGTCGATAAAATTGTCAGGTGCTGTAGCAAGGTTGGTAGTCAGAAATATGAAAACTACAAATAACGAAATGCTGGCAAACACATAAAAAACCGAGCCAACGTGGTAGTAAAAGACCTAGGGGTACTAATATCTGAAAACCTAAAAGCTACCGACCAATGTATAGACAGCTGCAATAATGCAAACAGAGCATTGGTCTTTATTAAACGAAAATTTCCATATAAACATGAAAACGTAATAGTTCCACTGTTCACAAAAAGTATGGTTAGGCCTTCCACACTTGAATATGGTGTGGCAGGTTCTGGATCACCTTATCTGATCAAGGACGTTGTAAGACTCGAGTCAGTACAAGCGTAGAGCGCAACGAAAGATGAATACCAGCTCATTAAGAAATAAACGCATATGAAGAAAGACTTAAACGATTGAACCTGTTCTCATTAAAAAAGAGGAGTTTGAGGGGTCAGCTTATTGTAGTGCTTTAAGAGGACTACAAAGGTTTTCGACGCAAAGTCGAATGTAAATGCACTATTCACAGTTAAACAATACCTAATCAAACTACTCCTGCGGAAATGGAATGGAATTAAAAACCAAAAAAGGGGGGCAATCCTAGATGTCACAAAGAGTTTCTTCTTCACCTACAGTGTGTGCGACAGAGTGGAATAAACTCACCAGCGAGTAGGTGGTGGAGAGCGTACAGCATATAAACGCATTTCCAAGGGAAGGCTTGGTACCTCTAATTCTGCAGAGGAGGCTGGGGTGTGGGATATGAAATATAAAAAAAAAAAAAAAAAAAAAAAAAAAAAAATGTATGTAAGTGTAGTGTTGTGTGCACTGTACAGTATGTAATATATTACTGATATATATCCTGTACATATTGTATGTTATGTAGGTATGTATGTATGGGTGTATGTGTGTGTGTGTGTGTGTGAATGTGAAACCTTTATATGTATGTACCCGTGATATATGATATAGTGTATGTGTATGTATAGGGTGTATAGTATATATGTATAATATATATATAATATAAGGAGGGGAGGGAGAAGAGAGAAAATGTTATGATGTTCATGTGCATATATGCAATATATAGTTTTGTAAGGCCAGACTGCCATAGTAAGGACCTTGAGGTCTGTGTGTCTGTTGTAATCTGTGTACTCTAGATGTAGGGTCTAGCTATGTAGCGCATCTCGCGACCGCTCTCTCGAAACACTAACCACAAACATTACTAACCAGTGTAGCTTAGATAACTGTATGTCACGCTGAATGTCCCTCCCAGCGTAACCCCCAGGAGACGTGTGTGGAGGGATGGGGGGGATTGATCTTAACCACACACACGCACGCACAAAACGCGCACGCACACACGCCACGCACAACGCACCCACGCCACGCACACGCCCACCGCACACGCACACGCACACACACGCACACGCACACGCACACGCACACACACACACACACACTCACACACGCACACGCACACGCACACACAGACACATACACACACACATATATAAAAGCCACTCTCCCCAAGGGCCGTTTTATCTTGAAAGGGGGTCTAGGGGGGTGCTATTATAAGTTTGATTGGAGGTCTACCGAGAAAACTAAACACTAAATACAGTAATCAATACATGGTGCAATGCGAAAGAGCCTCGAAATACTACGAAAAAAAAAAAAAAAAAAAAAAAAAAAATGACGCTTCAAAAATGACCAGAAAGACCAGTGTGACACCCGCCACATATATCATTATTAATTATCCGGAAATCCACAAAGAGAGGCTTAGATCAAAAGACGGGCTTAGGCTTACTGAACTATACAGGCTTATTTATTACCGGAGGCTTAAGGGGGGTGACCTGCGTTTTGTTATTTCTGTCCTTTTCTCTCTTTCTCTGACTTGTATCCATTCGGCCCCATTCAGCCAACCATTTTAAGACGTTTATCCCCATCTAGGTGTCGATTTCTTCTTGGCGAGCGATAGGAGGCAGCATTATATGAAGAAATCCGGCTTCGCCGGAGACATTTTTTCTATCGACATATTTACAAATTTAGCCTGCTGTCAAACAAAAATAAAAATATGCTGGCTCGCTACTAACCGCTCACGCCATAAAAAATTGACACCTGGATGGGGATAAACGTCTTAAAACAGTAGGCTGAATGGGGCCAAATGGATATAAGCCAGAGAAAGATAGAAAAGGACAGAACAAAAACAGGTCACCCCCCTTATACTACGCCGGCCTGAGGATTGGCTAGACTCTATTTGTTGTTCAGCTGATGATAAATTGAATCTCTTATTAGCTGATTTCTCGATACTTAATGGAAATATATGAATCTACTATGGCTGTGTGTCGTACGCATCCCAAGTTTTCATAATAATTAACATCATATTTCGCGACACAAATCTACTGAGTAACC
>CM064581.1:6513287-6613187 GCA_032716605.1 Paralithodes platypus | reverse complement strand
CCCTCACTCCTCCTGCTCTTCGTCCCAACCTCATTCTTTCTTTCCCTCCCATTCCTCTCCTTTCCACTCTAATTATCCTCCTCTTTTTAACCACTCCTCTTATTCTTCCCTCTTTCCTCCTCTTTCTTTCTTCTATACATTTACCACCAGACTACAGGCCCTGCTCTCTCTCTCTCTCTCTCTCTCTCTCTCTCTCTCTCTCTCTCTCCTTCATAAGCATCTATGATATTGATTAAGGGATGTTTTTAGTTAGTTCGCTAGACCTCCATCAAGCTTAACATTACAGCCCCTAGAACCCGTTTCAAGATAAATTTGTACATTTTTCGGTAGAAAAATGTCCCGGCCAATGGCCAGTTCCTCTTAAATTACAGGCTCGCTATCGCTCGCCAGGAAAAAATTGAGACCTAAATGGCACGAAAAGTCTAAAATTGACAGACATGGGGTGAAAGTTCTTGAAATCACCAAACTAATGGGCCGAACGTCTTAAAATATCAAAAGCAATGGGGCTAACCATGAGGGAGAAAGGGGTCAAGAAAAAAATCCCTCAAATGGAAATCTCCCCTTAACATATTTACATATTATTTATCATATGTCTATAGTCTATTCACTGTAAGTAGGCGAGACATCATGACCTCTAACCTCTGTAACTCAAAAACGACTAGAGTAACCGAGCTAATATTCCTACCATTTGGGAAGAGTCAGCCAAGGAATAGATGTAGAAATTCACAGCCAATTTCCTCTAACCCTTTATTAGCTACAGAGGATAGAGGTCATGATTGTTGCCTACTTACAGCGAATAGACTATAGTGCCATACCATCTCGCTAGTTCCTTCTACTGCGCAGTCCTCAGCGTATATTATGTGAAGTTACGCCACTTAGGATCTATTAACCTTTTAAGGGGAGATTTCCACGAGAGGGATTTTTTTTCTGGACCTCTTTCTCCCTCATCTTTAGTCCCATTGCTTCTGAGATTTTAAGACGTTCGCCCTATTAGTTTGGCGATTTTAAGAACTTTCGCCTCATTTCTGTCAATTTTAAGAACTTTCGTGCTATTTAGGTGTCGATTCATTCCTGGCGAGCGATAGCGAGCCTGTAATTTAAGAGGAACCGGCCTTTGGCCGTAATATTTTTCTACCGAAAAATGTACAAATTAATCTTGAAAGGGGGTCTAGGGGGTGTAATTCTAAACTTGATGGAGGTCTAGGGAACAAACTAAAAACGTTCTGAAGCAAGTTGGTTATAATAAAGTATTGTACTGTATCGTTTGTGTTCGATACTGCTTCAAGTGGGTGCGTCGCCAATGAAGCTCTGGACTGGGCATAATATCTCTCCCTCGTTTATCATTCTCCCTTGCGTCATCCCATTAATATTGCGTTTTCTTTCCCTCCCCCTCTTCCTCATTTCATTTCATTAATTAGTTCGCTATAATCCTCGGTTCGAAAGGACATGGTTTCTACAGGTTCATCTCTATTACTAATCCCTAAGGTATCTTTTTCTGAGCCCCCTTCTCTCATGTTTAGCCCCATTAGTTTTGACATTTTCAGACATTTGCCACAAAAGTTTAGTTAATCTAAGACCTTTAGTACCATCCAAGTATTGATATTTTTTGCTAAACATGAGGGAGAAGGGAGTCCAGAAAAAACGAGTACTACCCCCTTAAGGGGAGGTTTCTAGTTTGTTTCCTACTCCTCCAGCAATCTTAAAATGTCACCCCCTTGACCCCCTTTCAAGATAAATTTGTACATTTTTCGGTAGAAAAATGTCCCGGCCGAAGGCCGGTTACTCTTAAATTACAGGCTCGCTATCGCTCGCCAGGATAAAATCGACACCTAAATTGCACGAAAGGTCTTAAAATTGACAGATTGGGGCGGACATTCTTAAAATCACCAAACCAATGGGGCAAACGTCTTAAAATCTCAAAAGCAATGGGGCTAAACATGAGGGAGAAAGGGGTCCAGAAGAAAATCCCTCCAGTGGAAATCTCCCCTTATATTAATACCTCCTTGCTGAAAGAGAGGCGCCGGAAGGGGAGACGGTAATCAGCATAAATGAGACAACAAGAGGAATAATAAAGAGATGAAGATTGGTGAACATTAACGAGGTGTTCAAGGGGATACTGGCTGTTGTTTTGGTTTATTTATTCATTTATTAATTCATTTATTCATTCATTTATTAATTTATTTATTAATTCATTTATTAATTCATTTATTCATTTATTTTTTAGTTTCCTCGCTAGACCTCCATCAAGCTTAAAAAAAAAATAGATTAATTTGTACATTTTTCGATAGAAAAATTTCCCGGCCAAAGGCCGGTTCCTCTTAAAATTACAGGCTCGCTTTCGCTCGCCAGAACAAAATCGACACCTAAATGGCACGAAAGATCTTGAAAATTGACAACGAAATGGGGCGAAAGGTCTGAAAATCGACAAACTAATGGAAGGAACGTCGTCAAATCTCAAAACGAATAGGCTTAACATGAGGGAGAAGGAAGTCCAGAAAAAAGCGAGTACTACCCCCCCCCCCCTTAAAGAGAAGAGCGGGGAAGGGGAGACAGAGGGTAATCGGCATAAATAGACCCCAAAAACAAAAGAGGAATAATAAAGGAGGAGATGAACAAGAGAACCGTAGAGAAAATTAATTAACGAGGTATTTAAAAGGGGAGATTTCCACTGGAGGGATTTTTTTTCTGGACCCCTTTCTCGCTCATGTTTAGCCCCATTGCTTTTGAGATTTTAAGACGTTTGCCCCATTGGTTTGGTGATTTTAAGAATTTCCGCCCCATGCTGTCAATTGTAAGACCTTTCGTGCAATTTAGGTGTCTATTTTATCCTGGCGAGCGATAGCGAGCCTGTAATTTAAGAGTAACCGGCCTTCGGCCGGGACATTTTTCTACCGAAAAATTTACAAATTTATCTTGAAAGGGGGTCAAGGGGTGACATTTTAAGATTGCTGGAGGAGTAGGAAACAAACTAAAAACCTCCCCTTAAACATCTAAAATTCTTGTTCACTTATAACTTACACCTCTATCATTCTTGTTCACTTATAACTTACACCTCTATCATTCTTGTTCACTTATTAAACATCTATAATTCCTGTTCACTTATAACTTACACATCTATCATTCTTGTTCACTTATTAAACATCTATAATTCTTGTTCACTTATAACTTACACATCTATAATTCTTGTTCACTTATAACTTACACATCTATCATTCTTGTTCACTTATAACTTACACATCTATAATTCTTGTTCACTTATAACTTACACATCTATAATTCTTGTTCACTTATAACTTACACATCTATCATTCTTGTTCACTTATTAAACATCTATAATTCTTGTTCACTTATAACTTACACATCTATAATTCTTGTTCACTTATAACTTACACATCTATCATTCTTGTTCACTTATTGCTTAATTAATCATCTATAGTTCTTGTTCAATTACTTCTTCAATTAACATCCTTAAATCTTGTTCGCTTATTACTTTATTACACCTCTATAATTTTTGTTCATTTATTACTAGATTAAACATCTATATTTCTTGTTCAACTCCTTAAATAAACCTCTATAATTCTTGTTCAACTACTTAAATAAACCTCTATAATTCTTGTTCAACTACTTAAATAAACCTCTATAATTCTTGTTCAACTACTTAAATAAACCTCTATATTTCTTGTTCAACTACATAAACATCTATAATTTTTGTTCAACTACTTACATAAACCTCTATAATTCTTGTTCAACTACTTACATAAACATCTATATTTCTTGTTCAACTACTTAAATAAACCTCTATAATTCTTGTTCAACTACTTAAATAAACCTCTATAATTCTTGTTCAACTACTTAAATAAACATCTATAATTTTTGTTCAACTACTTAAATAAACCTCTATAATTCTTGTTCAACTACTTAAATAAACCTCTATAATTCGTGTTCAACTACTTAAATATACATCTATATTTCTTGTTCAACTACTTAAATAAACATCTATAATTCTTGTTCACTTATAACTGTCTTCATATTCCATGGCATAGGCTATATCTTGTGGCACCTTATTTAATCTTAATTTGATTTAATTCATCTTATTTATTTTTATTTTTTTCTGGACCCCCCTCTCCCTCATGCTTGAAATTCTTAAACGGTCACCCCATTAGTCTAGGTATTTCAGGAACTTTCGCCCCAATTTTGTTATCAAGTTCAAGACCTTTGTGCCATTTAGATGTCGATTATATTGCTGGCGAGCGATACCAAGAAGCCTGCAATTTAGGAGGAACAGGCCTTTAGCTGGGAAATGTTTCTACCGAAAAATTTGCAAATTTGTCTTGCAGGTGAAGGGTCTTTGGGGTATTATTTTAAGCTTGATGAAGGTCTAGGGAGGAAACTAAACACAATATATCAATAATGAATAAACAAATAAAAACGTAATCTCCCCTTAACAATACTAGGCAAGGTAAGGTTGACAATATTGTATTAAAAAGGTGACTATATGAATATGAGATGGACTAATGAAAATAATAGCTTTATTAAATGGTTATTAAGGGGAGGTATTTAGTTTCTTCCCTAGAACTCCATCAAACTTAAAATTACACCCCCTAGACCCCCTTTCAAGATAAATTTGTACATTTTTCGGTAGAAAAATTTCCCGGCTGAAGGCCGGTTCCTCTCAAATTACAGGCTCGCTATCGCTTGCCAGGAAAAAATCGACACCTAAATGGCACGAAAGTTCTTAAAATTGACAGAAATGGGGCGAAAGTTCTTAAAATCGCCAAACTAAAGTGGGAGAGCGTCTTAAAATCTAAAAAGCAATGGGGCTAAACATGAAAGAGAAAGGGGTCCAGAAGAAATCCCTTAGGTGGAAATCTCCCCTTAACAGGAAATGAATGACTAAATAAACCAGAGCGGATAAATAAATAAATAAATAAATAAATAAATAAATAAATAAATACATCCAAGAGCAGAGAGCATATGACAATAGGAAATGGAGTAAAAATGGCAACAAATGAGTGGGAGAAGGTACAGTAGAGGACAGGAAATTCTGGACATATTTTGGAAGCGCAATTATGACAAAAATTCTGGCAACTATTAGACGCTTTTATTCAGCTTAGGATGAATGTCTACCCATTAAAAGGCACCGGACAACTTCCATTCATTATTTTTGCAACCATATATCCGTCTTAAGCTTCATAAAATCGTCTAAATGTAGCTAGAATAAAATTAAAAAGACGTCGCCGGTACAGAAGGGGTTAATTACCAAATTGTCACCGTGTCTCCTCTCTTACTTCCTCCTCCTCGTTCCTCCAATTATCTCCTATTCCTTATTCCCTCGTTATCATTCTCCTCCAATTATCTCCTATTCCTTATTCCCGCGTTATCATTCTCCTCCAATTATCTCCTATTCCTTATTCCCTCGTTATCATTCTCCTCCAATTATCTCCTATTCCTTATTCCCTCGTTATCATTCTCCTCCAATTATCTCCTATTCCTTATTCCCTCGTTATCATTCTCCTCCAATTATCTCCTATTCCTTATTCCCGCGTTATCATTCTCCTCCAATTATCTCCTATTCCTTATTCCCTCGTTATCATTCTCCTCCAATTATCTCCTATTCCTTATTCCCTCGTTATCATTCTCCTCCAAGATATTCCTTATTCCCTCGTTATCATTCTCCTCCAATTATCTCCTATTCCCCTTTCCCTCGCTTTCATTCATTATCTACAATTCCTTATTCCCTCATTTATCCTCTTTCTCTCCTCTTGATAATCTTCCACTCGTTAATCTCCTGGTGCTCGTCTCTCCCATATCTTCCCTGGTTCTCTTCTTGACAGACAGACCTTCTATTAACATCCTAAATTCTTCCTTAATTAACAGCATCACTTTGCATTGCCTATATCATTAACTTATTATCCTCATCCTCACTTTATCTAATTTATCTGATATACCCTTATTCCCTCTTTACCATCCTCCTTCCCTCCTCTGAATAAATTCCTCCCATTATCAACTATCTCTTATTCTCTCGTTATCACCCTCCTTCCCTCCTCTAAATATGCCTTCCCTCTTTGTTCTTGTCCTCTTTATTATCAACTATCTCTCATTCTCTCGTTATCACCCTCCTTCCCTCCTCTAAATATGCCTTCCCTCTTTGTTCTTGTCCTCTTATCAACTATCTCTTATTCTCTCGTTATCACCCTCCTTCCCTCCTCTAAATATTCCTTCCCTCTTTGTTCTTGTCCTCTTTATTATCAACTATCTCTTATTCTCTCGTTATCACCCTCCTTCCCTCCTCTAAATATGCCTTCCCTCTTTGTTCTTGTCCTCTTATTATCAACTATCTCTTATTCTCTCGTTATCACCCTCCTTCCCTCCTCTAAATGTGCCTTCCTTTGTCTTGTCTTTATTAGCAAATACTTATTCTCTCTATCACCCTCCTATCTCTATATGCCTTCCCTCTTTGTTCTGTCCCTCTTATCTATCTATCATCCTTGCTAATCCTCCTCCTTCCTTCCTCTTAATATTCCTTACCTTTTGTTTTAGTCCTTCCATTATCTACTATTCCTTATTCCTTCGTTATCCTCCTCCTTCCTTCCTTCTTAATATTCCTTCACTCTTTGTTCTTGTCCTCCCATTATCAGCTATCTCTTATTCCCTCGTTATCATCCTCTTAATAATGCTTTACTCTGTTTCCTCTTGTCACTCGCGGCTCTCCCCTCTCATTCCCCTTTCCACTTACTTGGGTGTGGGATTAAACCTGCTCCCGAGATTACCTAGCCTGGCATACGAGGGGGAACAGGCAGGCTCGCTCTCGCTCTCTCTCTCTCTCTTTCTCACATACACATACACACATAAACACATACAAAAAACAACACGCATATACAGTACATATTCACTCACTTACTCTCTCTCCTGCCTCTTCTCCTCTCTCTCTCTCTCTCTCTCTCTCTCTATTCTATATAGATATTATATTATATATATATATATATATATATATATATACGGTATATATATACAGTATATATATATATATTGTATGCTCGGCTCTTGATTTACTGTTTTCCAATCTTCCTTGTGTTGAGCGCCTCGTTTGGATCGTCGTATCTGTGTGGTCAGTGTATCTACAGTATGTAGATCTATATAGAGTAGATCTCTCATATATATACAGTATATATATATATATAATTATCTAGCTAAGTATCTAACAAACCCTAACTTTTCATATAATATTCATATACATCTATATCAATAGAGCTGTGTATCAACAAAACTCTTTCTCCCTCTCCCTAACCCTTCTCTCCCTCTCTCTCTCTCTCTCTCTCTCTCTCTCTCTCTCTCTCTCTCTCTCTCCATTTCCACTCCCATAAAATTTGATCGTTGTCTGACGACTCTGACCTCATAGATTATTGTAAAACCGGATATGATGAGGGCGCGCGAGCGTGTGTGTGTGTGTGTGTGTGTGTACAAAGGAGTACAAAGGAGTACAAAGGAAATCAAGCAACAACAGATCTAGTGACCCTTCTAGGCTGCTTGTCCTCCAAAACACTGAGGATCAAGTGTCCAAACAGTGGTTTAGAGTGGGTAAGGGAACATTGGAAAGGGAACTACTGCCCTGCCCCTACGTGGCAGGACTAGGAAGTTAGTAGGGGACATATGGGTAAGTAACTGAGGGGAGGATAAAGTTATTCATTTACAAACGCAGTCAGTCGCGGGTTTGATGCGAGATATTTGTCTAGGCGGAATTTAAATGGATCAACGGTGCTGCAGTCTATAACGTCTCGGGGAAGCCCATTCCACAAGTTGACAACTCGATTGAAGAAGAAATTCTTAGATCCGTGCGAGTTAAAAGATTTACGAATAATTTTGCAAGGGTAACCCCGCGAGTAATTAGATTGGTCGATAGTGGAAGTACTTACTACAGTTCATATGTCGATGCCTTTGATGATTTTGAACACTTGAATTAAGTCGCCTCTTAATCTGCGCTGGGTTAAAGGAAATAGATTTAATTCTCTAAGACGCTCTTCGTATGGTTTGTTCTTTAGGCTAGGTATCATTTTGGTAACTCTACGTTGAACTCGTTCTAGCTTGTTTATATCTTTTTGGTAATAACGGGCACCAGGATTGAACGCAGTATTCCAGAAGAGGGCGGACTAAGGAATTGTAAAGGGTTAGGATAACTTTCTTTGGATTTATGCTCAAATGACCTGCCTATAAAGCCAATTATTTTGTTTGCCTTCTTAACAACTTCTGAACATTGTTGACTCGGTTTTAGGTTACTCGATATTGTTACTCCCAGATCAGTTTCTCTGTTTACATTCTTAAGCTGAGTGCCATTCATCGAATAGTTTGCTTTCTCATTTAGGTATCCGACATGTAGTACTTTACATTTATCCCGCATTGAAACTCATTTGCCAAATTTGGGCCCAACATGACAATTTATCTAGATTGTGTTGCATATCGTCAACATTGTTCTTTTGAGAGTACGCTATTTGCAATTTTTGTATCGTCAGCAAATTTTGAGATTTTGCAGGTGAGACCCTCATCTATGTCGTTGATGTAATTAGAAAGAGAATGGGGCCTAGTACCTTTCCCGGGGAACCCAGCTACTTACATTGGTCCATTTAGATGCCTTACCGTTTATGACTACCCTGTGCTTTCTGTTGCTGAGCCAATTTTCTATCCATTTCAACACACCGTCTTGTATTCCATGCGCTTTTAGTTTTAGCAGTAAACGTTTGTGGGGAACTTTGTCAAAGGCCTTTTGAAAATCAAGGTATATAATATCTACAGCTTTATTCTCATCGTAGAGGTTGAGGATATCGTGGAAGAAGTCTAAGAGGTTTGTTAAACAGGAACGTTTTTTTACGAAAGCCGTGTCGAGTATCTTTAAGTAGTTATTTCCTCTAAGTGATTTACGAGTCTGTCTCGTATGACCGTTTCTAGCATTTTACATACAACTGAGGTTAAGCTAATTGGGATGTGTGTGTGTGTGTGTGTGTGTGTGTGTGTTGGTGTGTGTGCCAGTGTGTGGTGGTGTGTGTGTACCAGATGTGGTGTGTGTAATGTGTGTGTGTTTGTACTCAGTTACTCAGTTACTTGTTCGTCAAGGGAACTCCACGCAATGCGAGCTAAATCATTATTATCCTCCTTAACTGATATTGCGTGAAATGCATGTTAAGGTTTTTATTACTTGGAGGCTGTGGATGTGTGTTTAGTCTGTATTTAGCCAATTGGCACAACGGAAACGAAGGTTAGGGTGGATCTGTATGGTCTCCACTATAGAACGTACCGTCCTCGCCCGAATAGGTCATCAGCTTAGGTGAACCATATGTCCTCATCTTGTACCATTTTTGCCAACCCCAGATGGGAAGTCACAACGTCGTCCTTAGTCTATTTATTACAGCTAGGGAACTGAGGCTAACACTGAAAGGAGACACGCTCAATTTGTCTCGGGCTGAACCCCGACCCCTCGTGTGTGAGGCGAAGCTCTACCTACTAGGCTAGGCTGTGGGTCTACAGGCACTTTGGTGTGTGTCGTGTGTGTTGGGTGTGTGTGTGTGTGTGTGTGTGTGTGTGTGTTTTAGAGCAGTGTCCGTACGTACATGTGGGGGTGTGCTTGTTAGTGGGGATATATATATATATATATATACTTTTTGTTTTAACCCAGAAAAGCGGTATATAGCACACTGTACCCACCGTTACACTATATTCAACGCAGCATATACGGTTTCCTTTGTTTTTCTGAACGTCCAGTCCTGAAATGGATATGAATGTTATGTATTTTTCTTTAAAGTGAGGCTAGTCTGAAATCATTAACATTCAACATATAATTATTTGTGAGTGATTATCAAAACGGTGTCCTCTAACTTTATCTATTTACAGTGTCTGTTTACCTATCTATCTATCTATCTGTCTGTCTATCTATCTCTATCCAGCTATTTCTATCTATCTATATATCTATCTATCTGTCAATCTATCTAAGGCGTCAATTTCTCTGTTGATTACTTTGTGTGTGTGTGTGTGTGTGTGAGAGACAGAGAAAGAGAGAAAGAGAAAGAGAGAGAGATTTATCCTCTTGCAATTAGTGCCTTTTTTCACTATATTCTTTTTGTTAGATTTCACAGTTTACAAAAAATCAATATATTTTTCAGTAAGCCAAATACTAGTACAATGTCTCGTTCAATTACCCTCTCTCTCTCTCTCTCTTACATAATATAATCTCACTCTCATTCTCTCCCTCCACATAGAATTACTCTCACTCTCTTGTTTTTCGGTGCTCTCTCTCTCTCTCTCTCTCTCTCTCTTAAACCATGGAGTGAGTGTACATGCAAATGGAGCGCCGTATTGAGCAATTTGTAGTCATATTTGCATATTTTTTCTCTCTGATTTCTTGGGGATGATTCAGTATTTTCATGGCGTATACTAAATAAACTTTATTTTTCCTATCATCGCTGGGCAAAATATGATTTAATACATATGTTTAAGGGGAGGTATTTAGTTTGTTCCCTAGACCTCCATCAAGCTTAAAATTACACCCCCTTGAGTCCCTTTCAAGATAAATTTGTACATTTTTCGGTAGAAAAATGTCCCGGCCGAAGGCCGGTACCTCTTAAATTACAGGCTCGCTATCGCTCGCCAGGATAAAGTCGACACCTGAATTGCACGAAAAGTCTTAATATGGGGTGAAAGTTCTTAAAATCGCTAAACTAATGGGGCAAACGTTTTATGATATCAAAAGCAATGGGGCTAAACATGAGGGAGGAAGAGGTCAAGAAAAAAATCCCTCAAGTGGAGATCTCCCCTTAAGGGGGGTGGCCTGTTGTTTTTCTCTCTCTTCTCTCTTTATGTAGCTTGTATTCATTCGGCCCCATTCAGCCTACTGTTTTAAGACGTTTATCCCCATCCAGGTGTTGATTCCTTTATGGCGAGCGATAGCGAGCCAGCATTGCATGGAGAAATCCGGCTTCGCCGGAGAAATTTTTCTGTCGAAAAATGTACAAATTTAGTCTGGTGTCAAAAATATTCTAAACATATACTGGCTCGCTACCGCTCGCCAGGAACGAAATCGACACCTGGATGGGGATAAACTTCTTAAAACAGTAGACTGAAAGGGGCAGAATGGATACAACCGAGAGAAAAGGAGAGACAAAAGCAGGTGACCCCCCCCCCCCACCTTAAGCTTCTAATAGTTTTCCTATCACCGTTGGGGAAAGTCCGATTCAATACATATTTTTCCCAAGCCTCTATTATCTTGCCTATTATCGTTGGGCAAAATCTGATTGCATACATATATTTAGAAGCATCTATTCTATTCTATTTTATTTGACTTTGTTGTTCAGTCATACATCTTTCCTACTTTTTCCTGCTTCACAACTTTTCCTACTCGATACTTTCCTCGCTACTCTCCAGAAACTTGCTTTTTTTTTTTTTTTTTTTTTTTTTTCTTTTTTTTTTTTTTTTTTTTTTTTTAAACAAAGGCTCCTTTACGCCGAAACACTCCATTCTGCTTTTTATTCCCACCTCTTTCATGCACTAACTTATATTATTAATTTTAGTATCCTTTCTCCTCCTCCTAGTCAGTTTATTTTATTCTTGCTACCTCCTCATTCTGTTTATCCTTATTGTAATTCAGTTTATTTTATTCTTGCTACCTCCTCATTCTGTTTATCCTTATTGTAATTCTCCCTACCAACAATTCCTTTGAGACCTCTGGTGGACGTTTCTGAACTAGCGCCAGAGCTACGACTGGAGACATCACTATACCCGACACCAAGGATATGCACAGTTTATCTCAATTGTTGTGTGATTCTACACGTTTTTCTTATACAGTATACGACTCCACTAAGTGCTTATATAGTATAGTAATAAAGGGAATGTCCATATGCAGCTGATAATGACTACAAACATAATTATAAGCTGATTAATTATCGTAAAAAAATTGGCGGGAAAATACCTGCTGACTTTGTATTGTAAATATACGTCATTTATGAATATGGGTGATTTTAAAATATATAAATCAAAAGTATGCATAGACCAAAGTATGTGTCAGCTACAGACGTTTCTACTAACTGCATATATTATAGAACTGTTGAAGGAGAGGGAGGGTGGATAGCTCCGCGATGTCGCCCATTTCCCACAATGCACCGCGGTAAACCTTGCGTTCAGCGCCTCTATCGGCCACTGTAGGCATTTAATGGTAGGGAGAATTAATATTTAACACTATCATCATCATCATCATTAGCATCTTATTAAGGGGAGATTTCCACTTACGGGATTTTTTTCTTGACTCCTTTCTCCCTCATGTTTAGCCCCATTGTTTTTCTAATTTTAGGACGTTCGCTCCATTATTTTGACAATTTTAAGAACTTTCGACCCATTTCTGTCAATTTTAAGACCTTTCGTGCCATTTAGGTGTCGATTTTATCCTGGCGAGCGATAGCGAGCCTGTAGTTTAAGAGGAACCGGCTCTCAGCCGGGACATTTTTCTACCGAAAAATGTACAAATTTATCTTGAAAGGGGCTCAAGGAGGTGTAATTTTAAGCTTGGTGGATATCTAGAGACCAAACTAAAAACCTCCCCTTAAGTGATCATTAGTATTTAAACTGTTATCATTATCATCAACTTCATCATTTACAGTTCATCATCTTTATCATCAAAATCAACATAATCATCATCACCATCCTACTCACTATCAATCACCACCACCGCCACTACCATCACCATAACTATCACTTTCCCAATCACCACTAACACCATCCCTATCACCACCACAACAACCACCACCACCACTATCACCACCACAACAACCACCACCACCATCACTATCACCACCACAACAACCACCACCACCACTATCACCACCACAACAACCACCACCACCACTATCACCACCAACAACACAATCACCACCATCAACACTACCACCATCACCACCACCAACACTACCACCATCCCTATCACCACCACCAACACTACCACCACCATATACCACACAACCACCACTACCACTCATCACCACCAACAACCAAACACACCACCAACACTACATCCACTACCACCACCACTACCACTACCACCACCACTACCACCATCCCTATCACCACCACCAACACTACCACCATCACTATCACCACCACAACAACCACTACCACCACTATCACCACCACAACACAATCACCACCATCAACACTACCACTACCACCACCACTACCACTACCACCACCACTACCACCACCACTACCACCATCCCTATCACCACCACCAACACTACCACCATCACTATCACCACCACAACAACCACTACCACCACTAACAACACAATCACCACCATCAACACTACCACTACCACCACCACTACCACTACCACCACCACTACCACCACCACTACCACTACCACTACCACCATCCCTATCACCACCACCAACACTACCACCATCACTATCACCACAACCACTACCACCACCAACACAATCATCACCATCAACACTACCACTACCACCACCACCACCAACACTACCACTACCACCATCACCACCACCAACACCATCAACAAAATCATCATAATTATCTCCTCTCTCGCCTTCTCTCTCCTTTAATGCCCTCCTCCCCTTCCCTATTATTACATTTTTCCTCTGCTCCCTTCATCACATTTCCCTCTCATCATCCCGAACATACGAGATGACAGGAAGTAAGGGATTAGGGAGAGAGAGGGAGAGAGCGAGCGAGCGAGCGAGCGAGCGAGCGAGCGAGCGAGAGAGAGAGAGAGAGAGAGAGAGAGAGAGAGAGGAGAGAGGAGAGAAGAGAGAGAGAGAGAGAGAGAGAGAGGAGAGAGAGAGGAGGAGAGAGAGAGAGAGCGAGAGGAGAGAGAGAGAGAGAGAGAGAGAGAGAGAGAGAGAGAGAGAGAGAGAGAGAGAGAGAGAGAGAGAGAGAGAAAGAGAGAGAGAGGTCAAACTTAGCCAATGATCAAATAATACCATAGGCACAATAATAGGTTTGGGACTGATGAGAGTGGAGTAAGTGGAAAGTGTTGTTAAGGGGGCTCACCCGCTTTTTTTATCTTTCTCTCCGTTTCTCTCTTTCCATAGCTTGTATCCATCTGGCTCCATTCAGCCAACTGTCTTAAGACGTTTATCCCCATTCAGGTGCCGATTTCTTCCTGGCGAGCGATAGCGAGCCAGCATTGTATGGAGAAATCCGGCTTCGCCAGAGAAATTTTTCTATCGAAAAATGTACAAATTTAGCTTGCTGTCAAAACCAATATACTGTATATATATGCTGGCTCGCTACCGCTCGCCAGGAAAATATTGACACCTGGATGGGGGTAAACTTCTTAAAACAGTAGGCTGAATGGGGCCAAATGGATACAAGTCAGAGAAAAGGAGATACAAAAAGCGAGGTGGGCTCCCTCAAGTGATTATTATACCACTGGGAGCTGCTACTAATATTGTCTTCATTTTAAAAGGGCGAAAATGCAATATGACTGATGATATAGGACTGGATTTTAACAACGATATACATCTCCAATTTCGAAAGCAATTATCATTAAAAGGCCAATTCCTTAAGGGGAGGTATTTAGTTTCTTCCCTAGAACTCCATCAAACTTAAAATTACACCCCCTAGACCCCCTTTCAAGATAAATTTGTACATTTTTCGGTAGAAAAATCTCCGGTTCCTCTCAAATTACAGGCTCGCTATCGCTCGCCAGGAAAAAATCGACACCTAAATGGCCTGAAAGTTCTTAAAATTGACAGAAATGGGGCGAAAGTTCTTAAAATCGCCAAACTAAAGGGGGCGAGCGTCTTAAAATCTAAAAAGCAATGGGGCTAAACATGAGAGCGAAAGGGGTCCAGAAAAAAAATCCCTCAAGTGGAAATCTCCCCTTAACCTATCTTTGTGCCAACAAGCATACAATTGAAAATCGGCTGACAGGAAATGAAACCATTGATAGTAAAATAAATATAGAAGCATTGTACTAGATTGTGTTTAGCCGTGGAAATTGTACTTGATTTGCAGTGTGCTGGCTTAATAATCCAGAAGGGTTGATAGCCTTTGAAGTCCTATTTTAACTAACTAACTAACTAACTAAGCCATTGAAGTCCTATTTTAACTAACTAACTAACTAACTAAGCCTTTGAAGTCCTATTTTAACTAACTAACTAACTAAGCCTTTGAAGTCCTATTTTAACTAACTAACTAACTATCTAACTAAGCCTTTGAAGTCCTATTTTAACTAACTAACTAACTATCTAACTAAGCCTTTGAAGTCCTATTTTAACTAACTAACTAAGCCTTTGAAGTCCTATTTTAACTAAGTAAGCCTTTGAAGTCCTATTTTAACTAACTAACTAACTAACTAAGTAAGCCATTGAAATCCTATTTTAACTAACTAACTAACTAAGCCTTTGAAGTCCTATTTTAACTAACTAACTAACTATGTAAGCCATTGAAGTCCTATTTTAACTAACTAACTAACTAACTAACTAAGCCTTTGAAGTCCTATTTTAACTAACTAAGCCTTTGAAGTCCTATTTTAACTAACTAACTAACTAACTAAGCCTTTGAAGTCCTATTTTAACTAACTAACTAACTAACTAACTAACTAACTAAGCCTTTGAAGTCCTATTTTAACTAACTAACTAACTAACTAAGTAAGACATTGAAGTCCTATTTTAACTAACTAACTAACTAACTAACTAAGCCTTTGAAGTCCTATTTTAACTAACTAAGCCTTTGAAGTCCTATTTTAACTAACTAACTAACTAACTAACTAAGCCTTTGAAGTCCTATTTTAACTAACTAACTAAGCCTTTGAAGTCCTATTTTAACTAACTAACTAACTAACTAACTAAGCCATTGAAGTCCTATTTTAACTAACTAACTAACTAAGCCTTTGAAGTCCTATTTTCACTAACTAACTAACTAAGCCTTTGAAGTCCTATTTTCACTAACTAACTAACTAACTAAGCCATTGAAGTCCTATTTTAACTAACTAACTAACTAACTAAGCCATTGAAGTCCTATTTTAACTAACTAACTAAGCCTTTGAAGTCCTATTTTCACTAACTAACTAACTAACTAAGCCATTGAAGTCCTATTTTAACTAACTAACTAACTAACTAAGCCTTTGAAGTCCTATTTTCACTAACTAACTAACTAACTAAGCCATTGAAGTCCTATTTTAACTAACTAACTAACTAACTAAGCCATTGCAGTCCTATTTTAACTAACTAACTAACTAACTAACTAACTAAGCCTTTGAAGTCCTATTTTCACTAACTAACTAACTAACTAAGCCATTGAAGTCCTATTTTAACTAACTAACTAACTAACTAAGCCATTGCAGTCCTATTTTAACTAACTAACTAACTAACTAACTAAGCCTTTGAAGTCCTATTTTCACTAACTAACTAACTAACTAAGCCATTGAAGTCCTATTTTAACTAACTAACTAACTAACTAAGCCATTGCAGTCCTATTTTAACTAACTAACTAACTAACTAACTAACTAAGCCTTTGAAGTCCTATTTTCACTAACTAACTAACTAACTAAGCCATTGAAGTCCTATTTTAACTAACTAACTAACTAACTAAGCCATTGCAGTCCTATTTTAACTAACTAACTAACTAACTAACTAACTAAGCCTTTGAAGTCCTATTTTCACTAACTAACTAACTAACTAAGCCATTGAAGTCCTATTTTAACTAACTAACTAACTAAGCCTAGAGTGTATTAATTGCAAGGCAACTCCAGATGTAAAATAGACCGTTGCTTCACGATGCACATTTCAAGAGCGATGTGTTACTGTGAAGCTCATGTATTTTTCAGGGTGGCTGGAACGGAAGGAAGTGCGTTTTATCGCAAGGTTTTATAATACTGCACTTTAGAAGTGTCCAGGTAGTGTATTCTCCCTATATCAAGTGGATTATACAAACAGCAAAACAGACGAATTTATGGTTATATGGATATACACATGTACGCTATACAGTATATATATATATATATATATATATATATATATATATATATATATATATACTGTATATATATAATTAGAGGAGAGAGAGAGAGAGAGAGCGAGAGAGAGAGAGAGAGAGAGAGAGAGAGAGAGAGAGAGAGAGAGAGAGAGAGAGAGAGAGAGAGAGAGAGAGAGAGAGAGAGAGAGAGAGAGAGAACAAAAATGTGTGTGTCAGCAGTCTCTGCGTCAGACTCACAAAACGCCAACCCTCTCATATGCAAATGGCGCCACAAATGGATCTGCCTAATTTGCATTGATAAAAAGAAAGTTTGTCGCAAGTCTCACTCTCTCTCTCTCTCTCCAAATGGTAAATAAATAATATATAACATTTATTAACCCTTTCAACACGATGCTATCCTGTGAAAAATAAAAATCTCCATAAAGCGCATTGTTATCCAGTATAAAGTTATAAACGAAACTATGACTATACTAATTGTTTGACAGTTTTGTATATATATAGTCTCAACAGATAGTGGTAACGAATGCTGTAAAACAAACAATAAAGGGCAAAGTAATAGAAGTTTAAAAAAAAAAAATTGCAATATTAAATAAAAGCTAACAGGGCTAATATAACAAATTAAAGGTAATTATATAACATAATTATATATCATACTGTAGAACCGAGGAAAGGGGAAGGAATTATATATCATCTACAGTGTACAGTCGCGCTAATAAGTCATGGCCCAGCTGTCATTACGTTTGCCTTGCTCTGTGCTGTATTAATGTCTGTCAGATGTTCGAATAGGGTGGGTAAGTGTAGGAACATGTTGGTATAGTTCACTCGATATGAAGAAATGAAGCTTAGATATTGCTGATACCCAATTATTGACCAAAACATACTTGGTGCCGAGACATGACTTATTAGCGCGACTGTACAGAATACAATAATATACACTATAGTCTATTCGCTGTAAGTAGGCGAGAAATCATGACCTCTATCCTCTGTAACTCAAAAAGGGGCTAGAGCAAATGGGATGTACATTTTCCACACATCTATTCCTTGGCTGACTCTTCCCAAATGGTAGACATAGTAACTCGATTACTCTAGTCGGGTTTTGAGTTACGGAGGATAGAAGTCATGATTTCCCGCCTACTTGCAGCGGATAGACTATAGTTGTGTACGCTAACGTCAGAACATAACACAACAGGACTTTAAGGGGAGATTTACACCTGGAGGATTTTTTTCAGGACCTCTTTCTCCCTCATGTTTAGCCCCATTGCTTTTGAGATTTTAAGACGTTTGGCGATTTTAAGAACCCTCGCCCCATTTCTGTCAATGTTAAGACCATTCGTGTCATTTAGGTGTCGATTTTTTCCTGGCGAGCGATAGCGAGCCTGTAATTTAAAGGGAATCGGCCTTCGGCCGGGACATTTTTCTACCGAAAAATGTACAAATTTATATTGAAAGGGGTTCTAGGGAGTAATTTTAAGCTTGATGGACGTCTAGGGAATCAACTAAAAGCCTCCCCTTAACAGTAGAACCTTCCATAAGTTTACAGCACAGACACATCTAGACCTTCTGTTTACAGCACAGACACATCTAGACCTTCTGTTTACAGCACAGACACATCTACACCTTCTGTTTACAGCACAGACACATCTACACCTTCTGTTTACAGCACAGACACATCTACACCTTCTGTTTACAGCACAGACACATCTACACCTTCTGTTTACAGCACAGACACATCTACACCTTCTGTTTACAGCACAGACACATCTACACCTTCTGTTTACAGCACAGACACATCTACACCTTCTGTTTACAGCACAGACACATCTACACCTTCTGTTTACAGCACAGACACAGCTACACCTTCTGTTTACAGCACACATCTACACCTTCTGTTTAACTTCCTCTTCCTTTAAATGGAACACAGAGGCTCTCCTATTAGGCCACGTTAAGGGGGGTCACCGGCTTTTTGTATCTGGCTCTCCGTTTCTCACTTTCCCTGGCTTGTATCCATTCGGCCCCATTCAGCCAACTATTTTAAGACGTTTATCCCCATCCAGGTGCCGATTTCTTCCTGGCGAGCGAAAGCGAGCCAGCATTGCATGGAGAAATCCGGCTTCGCCGGAGAAATTTTTCTATCGAAAAATTACAAATTTAGCTTGCTGTCAAACAAAAAAATATGCTGGCTCGCTACCGCTCGCCAGGAAGATATTTACACCTGGATGGGGGTAAACATCTTAAAACAGTAGGCTGAATGGGTCCGAATGGATACAAGCCAAAGAGAGAGGGAGAGAAAGAGAAAACAAACAAAACACGATGTGGGTCCCCTTAAAAGAAATTAATAATTCAGTTCGGTGTGTTGGGTGTGGCTGCAGATGTGACTGGACAACTTAAGGGGAGATTTCCACTCGGGAGATTTTTTTCTTGACTCCTTTCTCCCTCATGTTTAGCCCCATTGCTTTTCTAATTTTAAGACGTTCGCCCCATTATTTTGACAATTTTAAGAACTTTCGACCCATTTCTGTCAAATTTAAGACCTTTCGTGCCATTTAGGTGTCAATTTTATCCTGGCGAGCGATAGCGCGCCTGTAATTTAAGAGGAACCGACTTTCAGCCGGGACATTTTTCTACCGAAAAATTTACAAATTTATCTTGAAAGGGGCTCAAGGGGGTGTAATCTTAAGCTTGATGGATATCTAGGGGCTAAACTAAAAATCTCCCCTTAAGGGAGGATGGTTCACGGTTTGGTCGATTTTTGTTCATATATTAATTATTTATCTAGTTTCCTCCCTAGACCTCCATCAAACTTAATTATTTATCTAGTTTCCTCCCTAGACCTCCATCAAACTTAATTATTTATCTAGTTTCCTCCCTAGACCTCCATCAAACTTAATTATTTATCTAGTTTCCTCCCTAGACCTCCATCAAACTTAAAATAACATCCATTAGATTCCCCTTCAAGATTAATTTGATTTTTGTTTCGGTTCTCCCAAATTTACAGACTCACTATCGTTGGATGGGACTCGTCAGCCTTGGTCGGCAACCTGTCTAGGGGAGTAAACCTGATACAAATCCGTACTGCTTATCTATGGGTAAGTCAGGTTAGTGGATGGACTAGCCGATCACCACTGTAGAAAAAATAGTGCTAACAAAATACACAGAGGGCCTCGGAGTCGGACGGATCCTAAATTGAGTGGTCAATCCTGTAAGTCCTTCAGTAAACTGGCTCGGGTTGTTCCCTCTTACAGGGAATAGGTCCGCTTGGGGGCATTCTGTGTATGGCCACCCTCATTAAGGGGAGTAAGGCGTCTGGCAATAGATAGATAGACTATCGTTCGCCAGGAAAATAAATCGACACCTAAATAGCACGAAAAGGCTTAATATTTACAAGGAAATGGGGCGACAGGTCTTAAAATCGACATATGGGGCAAACATCTTAAAATCTGAAAACTAATGGGGCTAAACATGAGGGAGAAGGGGATCTAGAAAAACTACCCATCTCGCCTTAACCAGTCGACCATTTCAACAAGCAACTCTCCATTAGTGCCAATTCAACTATAATCGGTTATATTTCAGTTGATGGCAAATTGAATCCTTAAGGGGAGGTTTTTAGTGTGTTTCCTAGATATCCTTCAAGCTTAAGATTACACCCCCTTGAGCCCCTTTCAAGATAAATTTGTACATTTTTCGGTAGAAAAATGTCCCGGCTGAAAGCCGGTTCCTCTTAAATTACAGGCTCGCTATCGCTCGCCAGGATAAAATCGACACCTAAATTGCACGAAAGGTCTTAAAATTGACAGAAATGGGTTGAAAGTTCTTAAAATCATCAAAATAATGGGGCGAACGTCTTAAAATTAGAAAAGCAATGGGGCTAAACATGAGGGAGAAAGAAGTCAAGAAAAAACTCCAATGGGGCTAAACATGAGGGAGAAAGGAGTCAAGAAAAAACTCCGTCAAGTGGAAATCTCCCCTTAAGCAGCTGATTGTTCGATACCTAATGGACAAAATGTGAAACAACAATATCTCTGCATCATCATCATACTGTCAAGGTTTTATAATCAACAACATATTTCGATTCAACAAAACTTCATAATAGCTGAGTAATTAACATGAAGACATTGCAATTTACCGTCAGATGAAAATAAGAAGACTATTATGTGCCAATTAAACTAGTCCTGATTGGCTAAGATACGTTAGGCCTTTAAACTGACACTGGTTAGATCTGATTGACTAGGCACTGGTTGAGAATTGTTGACTTAAATGGCCTACTATTTATAGTACCGTAGTATTAGCTCGGATAAATCGAGGAAATATAGCTCACACACACATACACACACACACACACTCCCCCAACACAGACATATAAACCGCAAGTCAGACATATAAACCGCAAGACAGACATATAAACCGCAAGTCCAGACATATAAACCGCAAGTCAGACATATAAACCGCAAGTCAGACATATAAACCGTAAGACATATGAACCGCAAGTCAGACATATAAACCGCAAGTCAGACATATAAACCGCAAGTCAGACATATAAACCGCAAGTCAGACATATAAACCGCAAGTCAGACATATAAACCGCAAGTCAGACATATAAACCGCAAGTCAGACATAGCTGGACGAATTCTAAATAAACCACACTACGTTTTCATTTCTCCCTAGCACATACAAACTTCCCCTCTTTCTCTCTCCTCCCAAAAAGGTAGAACAAAAAAACCCCGGAAACTTCCAGCTGATGTCGTGAATACAAAGCGATTTTTTCGTTCGTTCTCTCTCTCTCTCTCTCTCTCTCTCTCTCTTTTTTCGGCGTCTAAAACAGGAGAGAGAATTTACGAGCGACCGAAATGGAGGGACTACCTGAATGGCATACAAAATAAATAAATAAAATAAAATACACATACAGTCGCGCTAATAAGTCATGTCCCAGCTGTCATTACCTTTGGCTGGCTCTGTGCTGTATTAATGTCTGTCAGATGTTGAATAGGGTGGGTAAGTGTAGGAACATGTTTGTATAGGTCACTCGATATGACAGATTATGAAGCTTAGATATGGCTGATACCAATTATTGATCAAAACATACTTGGTGCCGCGACATCACTTATTAGCGCGACTGTACATAGCCAAAACCAAACACTCGCCGACAGCCTTGATAATGATTTGTAGGAAGATTTAACCCTTTGAGTACCAGCGACGTGTGTTATATTGTATTCTAGCTATATTTAGACCATATTATGCAGCTTAGGAAGGATCTGTGGTAGGCAAAAGAGGTTGGTTGAGATAGTTTGAAGCCCTATTAGTGCTAAAGGTCCTTCCTAAGCTGAATAAAATCGTCTACTAGTTGCCAGAATATGATGAAAAAACGCCCCTGGTACTGCATGGGTTAAGGGGAGATTTCCACTTGAGGGATTATTTTCTTTACCCCTTTCTCCCTCATGTTTAGCCCCATTGCTTTTGAGCTTTTAAGACGTTCGCCCCATTAGTTTGGCGTTTTAAAGAACTTTCGCCCCATTTATGTAACTTTTAAGACCTTTCGTGCCATTTAGGTGTCGATTTTTTCCTGGCGAGCGATAGCGAGCCTGTAATTTAAGAGAAACCGGCTTTCAGCCGGGACATTTTTCTACCGAAAAATTTACAAATTTATCTTGAAAGGGGCTCAAGGGGGTGTAATCTTAAACTTGAAGGATATCTAGGGACCAAACTAAAAACCTCCCCTTAATAAAGGGACACTAAGGGGGCAGAAGGGTTTACTTATTTGTTTATCAATAATTTAATTTATTATAAATTTAGTCCTCTTATCAAACTTAAAACAATACCAACAAAGCCCTTCGATGATAAATCTATACATTATTCGGTAGAAAAATATTGCGGGCCGAAGGCTGCTTCCACCTACATTACAGGCTCGTTATCGCTCGCTAGGATTAAATCAATACCTAAATGGCACGAAAGGCCTTAATATTGACAGAAATGGGGTAACAGTCCTAAAATCGCCAAGCTAATGGGGCAAACGTCCTAAAATCTCAAAACTAATGAGGCTAAGCATGAGGGAGAAGGGAGTCCGGAAAACAAATCGTAAGTAAAAATGTCTAGTTAAATAGAGGGACAATAACTCTTATAATTACAGGCACGCTATCGCTCGCCAGGAAAAACAAGACTCCAAAATGGCATGAAAGGTCTTGATATTGATATAGAAATGGGCCAAAACAAAATACAATCGACAATCTAATGGGGCTAAACATGAGGATGAAGGGGGACCAGAAAAGCGACCCATCTCCCCTTGAACCAATAGAGGATATTTTTTGGTGTGAAGTTACGAAAGTGAGAGCCCCTACGTCTGACCGCGGGTGTATGTGAACTGAGTATAGGGGGGGAACTAAAAGCTATGCAGGGGCCCTACACTAAATGGAATGTCAATAAATGGAATGTCTATCACGTTGGCGGCGATATTGTGAAAGCTTTGGGTTGTGTGTGTGTGTGTGTGAGAGAGAGAGAGAGAGAGAGAGAGAGAGAGAGAGAGAGCGAGAGCGAGAGCGAGAGAGAGAGAGAGAGAGAGAGAGAGAGAGAGAGAGAGAGAGAGAGAGAAAAGGGGTAGGGGGCTTTGTGAGAGAAGGGATAGGGGGCTTTGTGAGGGAAGGGGTAGGAGGCCTTGTGAGAGAAGGGGTAGGGCGCTTTGTGAGAAAACACACACTGGAAAATGTATAGCAAAGGCTGAAGGAAAAGGTAAAATCAAATAAGATAGGGGTTAGCAGACTAAATCAAATAAGATAGGGGTTAGCAGACTAAACAAAATAAGATAGGGGTTAGCAGACTAAACAAAATAAGATAGGGGTTAGCAGACTAAACCAAATAAGATAGGGGTTAGCAGACTAAACCAAATAAGATAGGGGTTAGCAGACTAAACCAAATAAGATAGGGGTTAGCAGACTAAACCAAATAAGATAGGGGTTAGCAGACTAAACCAAATAAGATAGGGGTTAGCAGACTAAAACCAAATAAGATAGGGGTTAGCAGACTAAACCAAATAAGATAGGGGTTAGCAGACTAAACCAAATAAGATAGGGGTTAGCAGACTAAACCAAATAAGATAGGGGTGAGCAGACTAAACCAAATAAGATAGGGGTTAGCAGACTAAACCAAATAAGATAGGGGTTAGCAGACTAAACCAAATAAGATAGGGGTTAGCAGACTAAACCAAATAAGATAGGGGTTAGCAGACTAAACCAAATAAGATAGGGGTTAGCAGACTAAACCAAATAAGATAGGGGTTAGCAGACTAAACCAAATAAGATAGGGGTTAGCAGACTAAACCAATAAGATAGGGGTTAGCAGACTAAACCAAATAAGATAGGGGTTAGCAGACTAAACCAAATAAGATAGGGGTTAGCAGACTAAACCAAATCCACCACCTACTTACAGAACATAATCAGAAGTAGATATTTTACGACGAAAGGAATCCTTTATTATGACAAAACATATCAGGGCTCATTCTTGAGGTACATTAAGGGGAGATCTCCACTTGAGGGATTTTTTTCTTGACCCCTTTCTCCCTCATGTTTAGCCCCATTGCTTTTGATATTATAAAACGTTTGCCCGATTAGTTTAGCGATTTTAAGAACTTTCACCCCATATTAAGACCTTTCGAGCAATTCAGGTGTCGATTTTATCCTGGCGAGCGATAGCGAGCCTGTAATTAAAGAGGAACCGGCCTTCGGCCGGGACATTTTTCTACCGAAAAATGTACAAATTTATCTTGAAAGGGACTCAAGGGGGTGTAATTTTAAGTTTGATGGAGGTCTAGGGAACAAACTAAATACCTCCCCTTAAATGGCTAAATGATAGACATGATAACATTAAGAATAACGGTATCGTACTGAGAGGGCTAAATACAAACTGGCCGAGAAAATTTAAGCGGGGTGAATTATAAATTATTGAACATTTTAAAATTCAAGATTTCACGAGCTCCTAGAAAAAATTTGAATGTTTAATTATTCTCGAACTTTTGGTAAACATCTCCACTGTTCACTCACTCTCTCTCTCTCTCTCTCTCTCTCTCTCTCTCTCTCTCTCTCTCTCTCTCTGTATATAAATACATACCTAGATACTGTATAACGATTACTGCATACTGTAGATACATTTATTCTCAATCTTTCTTTTATACAACAGTTGAACTCTGGAACTCTCTCCCAGAATTAGCGTTTCCCTCTTCCTATGAGTTAAATTGCTTCAAACTCCGTGTGTCCAGGCATTTTGGCTCGAACGTCCCTTGATGTTGGCCCTGTCACTCTTACAACTCTAGGGGAGGCACTCGCTACAGGCAGTTCTGCCTTTTGTCTCCCTCACTCACATAGACAAAAAAGTGAGTGTATTGATTTATTTATTATTATCTTTACGATCCTAATACCAATTTATCTCTAAACAATATACTTATTATAATTGTTCACACTCCTGTATAAGTAATTAGTCACTGTTATTTTCCTATATACTGTACCTTGTCTCTTTAAAAAAAAATAAAAAATAAATAAAAAAAAAATAAAAAAAAAATACTCTCCTTTCTTTCATCATCTCTCCTTACTTCTCTTCGTCTCTCTGTATATCTCTCTATGCCTTTTCATTTATATACATTATCAAAGAGATGAGTACAAGCAGGTTTGGTTGGTTCGGGTATGTGGATAGGATGAATGATCTTAACTAGTTGTAAGTCTATGAACGTGGTTGAGCTGCATGGAGGTAGTAGACCCAGAAAGACGTGGGATTAGGGTTTAGGATCACTCAGTCTTTCAGGTCTATGTAAAGCTTAAGCCTATTCACTATCCCGTTTCTATATACTCTTCACTTTAAGCCCCCTTACACACACACAAACACACGCTCACGGTTGGTTGCTCTCTCTCTCTCTCTCTCTCTCTCTCTCTCTCTCTCTCTCTCTCTCTCTCTCTCTCTCTCTCTCTCTCTCTGGTTGTTTTGTATTTAAACTTTGCGATACATATGATGCTGGTCAAAGTGAAAAATACGTTATATAATATCACTAGCTAACAAATCTCTCTCTCTCTCTCTTCGTTATCCCTCCAAGTCTCTCTCTCTCTGTATCTGTCTCTCTTTCTCTCTCTCCCTTAAGACCCCCCCCCCCCACCCTTCCTTCACACTCCCCTATGAAAGAGCGGATTCATTAATAAGTCAAATATTATACGCCGGAACGTCTTATGGGGAAGCTGCTGGGAGGCCTATATATAGACTCTCTGTGTGTATAATATATGTCTATGGGAACGCCGGCAAAGGAATGCTAGGTTACTTTTGTCCTTTATGTTGTTTCTCTTCTGTTTAGTCTACCATTAAGGGGGTTCACCGGCTTTATTTATCTTTCTCTTCTTTTCTCTCTTTCTCTGGCTTGTATCCATTCGGCCCCAGTCAGCCAACTGTTTTAAGACGTTTATCCCCATCCAGGTGTCAATATTTCCCTAGCGAGCGGTAGCGAGCCACTATATTTATTTTGGTTTTGACAGCAAGCTAAATTTGTACATTTTTCGATAGAAAAATTTCTCCGGCGAAGCCGGATTTCTCCATACAAACGACACCTGGATGGGGATAAACGTCTTAAAACAGTTGGCTGAATGGGGCCGAATGAATACAAGCCAAAGAAAGAGAGAAAAGGCGAGAAAGAGAGAGAAAGATAAAAACAAAAACGGTGACCCCCCTTTAAAAATATGCTACCGTAGGAAGAAACTCGCCATCAGGAGTGTGTTAAATGCTTTGGTTTCTAGAGAGGTTATATCAAAACTAAATACACTATAGTCTGTTCATTCTAGGTTGGGCAGAAATCGTAACCTCTGACCTCTGTAAATTCAAAAGGGCTAGAGCAAATGAGCTGTCAATTTCCACACCTATTCCCTGGCCAAGTCTTCCTGTGTAGTCGAAACGTTAAACTGGATTACTCTAGTCATTTTTGAGTCACAGAGGTTAGAAGTTACGATGTCTTCTGCCCCCACCTAGAATGGACCGACTATATAGTCTCTGATACCCGACACACAGGGAAGGAGAGCGACATCTTACTGAAGTAGTTAAGGGGAGATTTCCACTGGAAGGATATTTTGTTCTGGACCCCCTTTTCCCTCATGTTTAGCCCCGTTGCTTTTGTTATTATAAGACATTCGTCCCATTAGTTTGGCGATTTTAAGAACGTTCACCTCATTTCTGTCAATCTCAAGACATTTCGTACCATTTAGTTGTCGATTTTTGTTTCTGGCGAGCGATAGCGAGCCTGCAATTCATGAGGAATCGGCCTTCGGCCGGGAAATATTTCTACCGAAAAAAATTACTAATTTATCTTGAAAGAGGGTTAAGGGGGTGTAATTTTGAGCTTGATGGAGGTCTAGGGAACACACTAAAAACCTCCCCTTCAGCCTGCGTCGATAATGACGTCACGACAAGACTGACGTCATCACAACCGCCGCGCAACGTCTTTAAGGACATGTATATAAGCAGTTATATAGACGTGTTCTTTAAGACGAACTAAATGACATCAAGGGGTTTTTAAATATTTTCGTCTATTACTGTAATTTCAAGAATGATCTCGCATACTAAACTATCAGGTGAATTTCCGTAAACGAGACACAACACGCACAAGAACGATATTAAGGGGAGATCTCCACTAGAGGGATTGTTTTCTTGACCCCTTTCTCCCTCATGTTTAGCCCCATTGCTTTTGATATTATAAAACGTTCGCCCCGTTATTTTGGCGATTTTAAGAACTTTCACCCATTTTAAGACCTTTCGTGCCATTCAGGTGTCGATTTTATCCTGGCGAGCGATAGCGAGCCTGTAACTTAAGAGGAAACGGCCTTCGGCCGGGACATTTTTCTACCGAAAAATGTATAAATTAATCTTGAAAGGGACTCAAGGAGGTGTAATTTTAAGCTTGCTGGAAGTCTAGGGAACAAACTAAATACCTCCCCTTAAATGTGAATGAAACAACGATCATAAAAATAACCCTTTCTAATGGCTCCTAGAGTGACGGAATGGGTGGACAATATTATGTATGCAAGAAACTATATACAATCAGTCACACAGTCAAATATATAAAGTTTGTACCAATTAGAAAGTATATGACTCATGGGGAACTCATTAAGGGGAGGTATGTAGTTTATTCCCTAGACCTCCATCAAGCTTAAAATTAAACCTCCTTGACCCCCTTTCAAGATAAATTTGTACATTTTTAGAAAATGAAAAATGATAAATGTCCCGGCCGAAGGCCGATTCCTCCTAAGTTACAGGCTCGCTATCGCTCGCAAGGAAAAAATCGACACCTAAATGGCACGAAATCTTAAAATGGACAGAAATGGGGCGAAAGTTATTAAAATCGCCAAACTAATGGGGCAAACGTCTTAAAATCTCAAAAGCAATGGGGCTAAACATGAGGGAGAAGGAAGTTCGAAAAAAAAATCCCCCAAGTGGAAACCTGCCCTTCAAACCACGACACACAGTACTGTATAACCCGTTCAGTACCAGGGACGTCATATTCACCATATTCTGGCAACTACTAGACGATTGTATTCATCTTAGGAAGGACCTCTAGCCATAATAAGACTTCAAACTATCTCAACCAACCCTTTTAACCCTCTCCGACATATGACGCGATTTTGAGCCTATTAGGGATACTTTAAAGCCTTTGTTACCATCTGGGGTATTTAGAAACCTTTGGTTTAGTTATTTCAACCTCTGCAGTTGTCTTTGAGTTAGCTGTGGGCAGAAAACTAATTTTGGAGAGGTATTTATAAGAGTGAGAGAACTCTATTTTGAATTGCTAATCTGCCAACATCTGCGTCATATGGAGTCTGAAGGGGTTAAGTACCACAGATCCTTCCTAAGCTGCATACCATCGTCTAAATACAGCTACAATTAAATATAAACTAATTCTACGGACATTGCCACCCGCGTTTCACTATCTCCGACGTACTGGCTATATTAGATAAGCATTGTAAATAGTATATTAAATGTTTTGCTATTTTCACGCCACTGAATGTGTATGTGTATTTCAGACTCCTTATGTCTGTGTGTGTGTGTGTGTGTGTGTGTGTGTGTGTGTGTGTGTGTGTGTGTGTGTGTGTGTGTGTTATCATAGTATAACAATTCAATACCAATGCGTTAAAATATAAAAACATTAATATAATTATATATAATTACCATTACACAAACTAGTGTTAGAAAGACTGTCCGTATACATATGTAAGTCAGTCAGCCAAGCTACACAATGACACACACACACACACACACAAAGCATTGACGTTGTTTCTCTCTCTCTCTCTCCGGGGCTGGTATTGTAGTAGTTCTCCCTTACTGACCCTTTCCCTTTAACTCACTCACTCACTCTCTCTCACTCTCACTCTCTCTCTCTCTCTCTCACATAAACTTCACTGTAAACCTTCTTATATATATATATATATATATATTATATTATATACTGTATATATTATATAACTGTCTTGATAGCGTAATGCATAAGTGCGCGGAATTTCGGTGTGAGTATGCTAGGTTCGAGTCCTTGGAGTGCCACATGTATTTGATGATTTCATTAATTACATACATACATACATAAAATTTTAAGACTGAGTGTTCCACACATAAGTGCAGTTTCAGTCTCTTGTCCTAATGGCGGCGTTCCAGGCAACCCTGTTAAGGGCTGCTTCACTTGTCAAGTTCTTGGATTTGAGATCGGCGCGTATAGTCCGATCCCAGGTCTTCCTCGGTCCACCCCTTGGTGCAGCTCCCTCCACAATCACAGACCTGCATTTTTTCACCCAATTTTGTTCATCCATTCTCTCCACATGTCCATACATAATTGAGATTAGAAGTGAAGTTGTTTGGTGAAAAACAATATTTTATATATATATATATATATATATATATATATATATATATATATATATATATATATATAAAGAGAGAGAGAGAGAGAGAGAGAGATTTACATAAATTTACATAGATACACTGGCCACACAGATCTTACGATCCCTGCGAGGTGACCAGGACTTAATCCTAATAGAGATAGCAACCCTAAGAGAAAGTGGAAGGAAAGGATAGCAAAGATGAAGGCTCTCTCCCCACCCTCCGCTCCCTCCGGCAATTGCCGAACATGAAAATAGTTAGAAGTGAATAACCTTGCAGAACTTGGAAATCGCCTGAAGGAATTTATAGTATAGTTAGAAATGGAAAGGAAAAGGCATGCACACCTTCACTTTACTTTTTTCTTTTTTTTTAAATTTATATACATATATACACTTATACATACATATACACATACACATATACACATACTACATACATATACATATATATATACATACACATACACACACACATACATATTTTTTTGTTCTGCTCTCTTCAACTGAGAACATTTTGAGAGAGAGCAAGAGCGAGAGAGACAGTACACCACCATCTTCTCCGTCTCCATTTCATTTCTCTTTCTTTTCTCTCTTAATACTTCTCCTACTCCGACTCATATTAGTTTGTCTCTTTCTCATTCAATTTCTCCCTGCTCTCAGCGTCTTCATTACTGTCTGTCTTGAGCTCTATTTAAGGGGAGATGGGTCGTTTTTCTGGATCCCCTTCTCCCTCGTGTTTAGCCCCATTAGTTTTTAGACGTTATGCCCGTTAGTTTAGCAATTTTAAGACCATTCGCCCCCTTTCTTTGTCAATATTAGGACTTTTTGTGTCATTTATGTGTCTGTACTTTCCTGGCGAGCGGTAGCGAGCCTGTAATTTAAGAGGAACAGGCCTTAGGCCGGAAAAAAATATTCTGTCGAAAAGATGTACAAATTTATCTTGAAGGTGGGTTTTGGGGACGTGTTGTTTAAGGGGAGATCTCCACGTGAGGGAATTTTTTCTTGACCCCTTTCTCCCTCATGTATAGCCCCATTGCTTTTGATATTATAAAACGTTTGCCCCATTAGTTTAGCGATTTTAAGAACTTTCACCCCATATTAAGACCTTTCGTGCAATTCAGGTGTCGATTTTATCCTGGCGAGCGATAGCGAGCCTGTAATTTAAGAGGAACCGGCCTTCGGCCGGGATTTTTTTTATCGAAAAATGTACAAATTTATCTTGAAAGGGACTCAATGGGGTGTAATTTTAAGCTTGATGGAGGTCTAGGGAGGAAACAAACTAAATACCTCCCCTTAAGCTTGAGGGAGGTCTAGGGAGGAAACTAAGATAATAATAATGATAACAATAATATATATATATATATATATATATATATATATATATATTGTGGCAGAGTGTGGCAGAGTGGTCTTGCCACTGGACTGGTAATCCAATGGACCCGGGTTCGAATCCCAATATGTCAATGGAAAGATATTATTGGGATGGAATTTGTGCTGTACCTAGTATCAGTGCATTACCACAGCACACCGAAATGCCAAAAAAATACCCTCATTGTTCCCTGATTAAATAGCATTGTATGAATAATCCCATATTCAAAAATATGCTACAAGGGGGCAATGCCTAGTGAGTTAATTGCTCAATAGGTGGCGTTCTTAGAGTGAGGGTCCGAGTCTGTGGGAGTGAGACTGTGAAGCACAGAGGCGAGGCAGCTTCAGAGATGGAATTGCTTCGAGCCGTGAAGCTTCGCATGTCTCACTCCCTAGACTGGAGCAAGACCTCACGGGCCTCACCGTGTTCAGCGGTTGAGTGTAAAGGCTATCAGCCTATGCCTGAGAGGGAGTAGTTGGAATATAGAAAAAAAAAAAAAAAAAAAATATATATATATATATACATGAGCAAATAAATACGGCCATCCCCCCTTAATGTTGCTTCACAGTATTTAGTCAGCTTGAGTTACTGTTCTTCCTTGTTTTGTTTATGGTATCCGTAATAGAATCTATTATCATATATTAGTGCTTTGTTGTCCAATATCCTCCTGTTCGGCAACTGTATTTATGCAAAGTGGATAATTAAATGATACACTAATGAATGTTAAGCAGTCGTTTACATACACTAATGAATGTTAAGCAGTCGTTTACATACACTAATGAATGTTAAGTAGTCGTTTACATACACTAATGAATGTTAAGTAGTTGTTTATAATGTTAAGCAGTCGTTTAACATGTTAAGTAGTCGTTTTCCAAAGCCAATTGTCAAATACTAGCTATCTAACTAGTTATGTTATCTATATACTAATACTATCTATCTATCTATCTACTAATACTATCTATCTATCTATACACTCACACACACACCCCATATTTTGTTCTCTTTTTTTTTTTAAGCTGGAGAGAGAGAGAGAGAGAGAGAGAGAGAGAGAGAGAGAGAGAGAGAGAGAGAGAGAGAGGGAGAGAGAGAGAGGGAGAGAGGAGAGAGAGAGAGAGAGAGAGAGAGAGAGAGAGGGAGAGAGAGAGAGAGAGAGGAGAGAGAGAGAAGGATGAGAGAGAGAGAAGAGAGAGAGAGAGAGAGAGAGAGAGAGAGAGAGAGAGAGAGAGAGAGAGAGAGAGAGAGAGAGCGAGAGCGAGAGAGAGCGAGAGAGCGAGAGAGCGAGAGCGAGAGCGACAGAGAGAGAGCCCGAACAGGGACAACACAACACACCACAACAAAAAACAATACACACATTCAGACACACCTAGGTCGCCCAGGAGAATACAGTATACAAATTAGGTCATGTTTTACGCGATGTAATTTTTGTTTCAAGTGTTATTGTTATGATGATTTGTCAGCATAACAACTAAATTCTTCTTCAATCATTACTATTGTGTTGTCACAATAATGATTCTATATTATACCAGCAAATGGGACCTACCGGGGGTATGATATCACCCGCGCCTGTCAGCCTGCATATAATCGTCCGTCTGTCTAATATTTAAAAAAAAAAACAACAACAACAACAACATAGGCTTAACTGAATGAGTTAATTGGTGCGTCTATTTAATAAAGTTAATTACAACTATAAGAGGATTTGGTCTACATTGATAGATACATTCATTTGATATTACACACATTGATATTATATTTTGGTTAACCCTTTCGCTGCGGGTGACGTTCTGGAATGTTTTGGCAAGTTACAGCAATTTCCAGGCTATAAAAGCCTGTAAAAAAAGTAAAAATCGAGTGACAGTGGGCGGGAGCGTGAGGGGGCCACCTCCGACCCTCAGAGCACCCAGCAGCTCACTGAGCTAGGCTGTCTCGCGCGCGCGTGTCTCTCTCTCTCTCTCTCTCTCTCTCTCATAAGTGCAGGCAAGCGAGCGAGTGTTACATAATAGCGGGGTTCCCGCGTTTCACTGGGATCACTGCGGGTGAACCAGACCACGTATACGGTCCGTTCTGGTGTCATTTTGAAGCTATTTTCGCCTAGTTTTCGGCAGAATACACTTCATTTAATGCAGATGCTTGATTTATTATTCCTGAATATGCCCTAAATAGCCCAAACAAGGCCGCAGCCAAAGGGTTAAGGGGGTTATTTTTCGTATATATATATTTATTTATATATTTGTTTATATATTTGTTTATATATTTGTTTATATATTTATTTATATATTTGTTTATATATATTTGTTTATATATTTATTTATATATTTGTTTATATATTTGTTTATATATTTATTTATATATTTGTTTATATATTTGTTTATATATTTATTTATATATTTGTTTATATATTTGTTTATATATTTGTTTATATATTTGTTTTATTATACAGTTCCATCACTAGATCTCCATCAAGCTTAAACAAACAAAAAAACCCAGCCCCCTTAAGGAGAGATGGATCGCTTTTCTGGTCCCCCTTCTCCCTCATGTTTAGCCCCATTAGTTTCCAGATTTTAAGAAATTCGGTCACTTAGTTTGGCGATTTTAAGACCCTTCACCCCACTTAGTTGTCAATATTAAGACTTTTAACGTTATTATATTTCTCTCTCTCTCTCTCTCCCCCCATAACTTATCTTTTCTTGTACCCAAACTTCTCCACTCTCTCTCACTACTTGTCTCTCTCTTTCTCTCATTCACTCAGTCTCTCTCTCTCTCCATAACTTATCTTTTCTTGTATCCTAACTTCTCCATTCTCTCTCACTCCTTGTCTGTCTAACTCTAACTCACTCACACTCTCTCTCTCTCTCTCTCTCTCTCTTTCCATAACTTCTCTTTTCATGTATCCTAACTTCTCCATTTTCTCTCACTCCTTGTCTGTCTAACTCTCTCTCTCCCTCTCTCTCTCTCTCTCTTTCCATAACTTCTCTTCTCATGTATCCTAACTTCTCCACTTTCTCTCACTCCTTGTCGGTCTAACTCTCTCTCTCCCTCTCTCTCTCTCTCTTTCCATAACTTCTCTTCTCATGTATCCTAACTTCTCCACTTTCTCTCACTCCTTGTCGGTCTAACTTGCTCCCTTCCTCTGCCAACTTACTTATCGCGAAACTTTGTCCCCACAAATTTTCTCTATCAAGTTATATATTTAGCTTCGTGTCGTCCTCTTGTTCTGGTGTGTGTGTGTGTGTGTGTGTGTGTGTGTGTGTGTGTGTGTGTGTGTGTGTGTGTGTGTGTGTGTGTGTGTGTGTGTGTGTGTGAGAGGAGGGGGGAGGGGGGGGGGGGGGGGGGGAGTTACAGTATGTGTGCTGCATGGATGCGCTAATAATTTTTCGCAATCTCATTTATTTATGCAATTGTGAGAGGGAAAAAATAAGTTAGCACACACACACACGCAGTAACCCTTTCAGTATGATGACGCCCGTATACTTATGAGTCTGGGTATAATTAGACGATTATATTCAGATTAGGAAGAATATCTGGTAGTTAAAGGGTTAATTGAGATAATAGTTCTTCCGCTGATACGAAGATGTTCCCTTTTAAATTGGATAAAATTAGAAAGGTAAAAACAAAGGAAATAAGAAAATAAAAAGTGGAGGTGTGTAATATTTGATAAAAAGGTAAAACAATATAAAGGACATCAGGAAAAAAAGAATGGAGACGGATAATAGTTGATAGAAAGGCGAAACAAAAAGGATATAAGAAAACAAAAGAGTGGAGACGGATAATATTTGATAGAAGGTAACAAAAATATAAGAACAAAAGGAAAACAAAAGAGTAGCGACGTATAATATTTGATAGCAAGGTAACAAATACATAAGAAAATAAGAAACAAAAGAGTGGAGACTTAAAAATATTTGATAGAAAGGTAAAAAAAAGAAAGGGAGATCAGGAAAAAAAATAGTGGAGAAGCAGAATGTCAACAAATAAAAGGCGATTCAAGTCAGGCGGAGCGAGAGCGAAGAGTAATCGAATGAACTGGACCGAACAGGTGGACGAAAACAAGAGTGGAGGAAGGGTGGACTATTGTGATGTACAGGGGTGGGGGGGGGGGGGGGGAACAAGAAATACGATAATAAATGCTCCAAAACACAAATTAAGGGGAGGTTTTTAGTGTGTTTCCTAGAATTCCATCAAACTTGAAATTACACCCCCTTGACCCCCTTTCCAGATAAGTTTGTAAATTTTTCGGTAGAAAAATGTCCCGGCCGAAGGCCGCTTCCTCTTAAATTACAGGCTCGCTATCGCTCGCCAGGAAAAAATCGACACCTATATGGCACGAAAGGTCTTAAAAGTGACATAAATGGGGCAAAAGTTCTAAAAATCGTCAAACTAATGGGGCGAACGTCTTAAAATATAAAAAGCAACGGGGCTAAACATGAGGAAGAACGGGGTAAATAAAAAAATCCCTCAGGTGGAATTCTCCCCTTAAGACGATTGTGATGTATAGAGGGGAACAAGAAATACGATAATAAATGCTCGAAAACACACACACAAACTAAATGACATGATGTGGATGATTCAATTATAATAATTATAATGTAAAACTTCCATAATAAACAAACCAAAAGAAGAACACAATATAAAGACAGAAGTAAAGTAAATAATAAATTAATTAATAATAATAATAATAATAATAATAATAATAATAGGATAAAGCGCCTTGATATGGCCAAGCCAATACTAAAAAAGACAAATCTTACAAAATAAATCAGTCGGGAAAATAGAGAGCGAACGTTCGAGAAAGAAACAAAAAATACAAACATACAATACAAAATAAACAGGCTACATACATAAACTGATGAACCATAATGCGCCATATAAAGAATCTAAAAATATATCAACATGGGAATTTGAGGGTAAAACAAGTGGGATGAAAAATGAAAGGGTCGTTGATGATTCCTGAAAGGCTAAAATATATAGAGAGGTTTGACTGAAAGGGACTGGTAATCTAATCATTTGGACCCTAAGGACATACCATAACAAGAGTGGGGATAGTCACAAACCTTAAATAATAATAATAATAATAATAATAATAATAATAATAATAATAATTGGGTGTAACTTAATTAACGTTCACGACTATACTAAATGTCTATGTTTGGAATGAAGCAGTGCCGCCTAGTACAATAACAAAAACATATATATCATACGACCTATGGCTTAATACAGTATACAGGGTGTCCCAAAATAGACGTGCCAAACTTCAGGGCTAGGTTAGGAAAGATAGTCTATGTATAAATTGTTCTATAAGCAAAATTAAAAATTGTACTCGTTACAGAGATATTGCCTGTTGAAAACGGTATTTCTAAGGTTTTTTCCATAAGGATGGCCTAGCTGAGCCAAACACAGCTCCATCTAACTGCCATTATTTGACCATGTTATTATCAAGATATTATAATTCTGTAAGTTGCAAAATGATTATAGACATATTAGCTCACTTTGGACTTGCTGGAAATCATTTGACATAGAAGACTCCAGTACAGCGATGCAGGGGAGGACACTATATAAAACCTTCAATACCTCTTGAACGGTTGAGATTTATAATGTTAATTATAGAACATTTTATGCTTAGCATAATTTGTATAATCATATCCTGAAGTTTGGCATGTCAATTTCGGGACACCCTGTGTATATCTGTGTATATATATATATATATATATATATATATATATATATATATATATATCGGAGGGTAAAGAGAAGGGCAAAATATTGCCTGCATAGAGCCAAAGAAACTATATGGTGCGTTGAAAATGGCCGATGGAGAGAGACTGTAAGGGGAAGGGGGGGGGGGGGTGTACAGAGGAAGCAATAAGGGCAACATATGGGTTAAGACTGGTTAAAAAGGAAAACAAAATAACACACGAGGAGGAACACCATTTTCTTTGCATTACCTACTTTCAGACGATATTAATAAACTTAGGAAGGAACCGGGGGGGGGGGGGGGGGGGATTAACCCTTTCAAAACGATGGCGTAATTTTAGATTTATTTTGATTACCAACAGGCGATTTTCTTCAGCTTATAGTTTACTTCCAGGACTCCAACTATCTGTATAACATAGGTCCTTAATTTGTAAACTGCATACAATCGTTTAATGATAACCTGGGAAAATTATATCAAGATGTTATCGTACTGATGTGGTTAAGCATCTCAATGAATCCTCTAATTTCCAGTAACTGTGTGTAAACTAAATAAACTGCTGTCAACGAAACTAAAACTAAAATTAACGTCACCAAATGTACAGGATGAAAAAGGATAAGGGAAATTAAGAATAAGGTATGATAAATTAGGAAATCAAGAAATATTAAACAGGGATCGGATAATGACCATCATATTTTGTTTTCTTTATTTTTTTTTGTATTCTGGTACCAATTAACGGTTCATCAAAATTAGAACATTAGTATTTATTTTATTTTACAGGTCCTGCCTACAAACAGACAAACAATGAAACAAATAAAATAAACAGAAAGCGACGACCGCATAATCTTCGCAAACTTTCTTTGGCGGAAGTAAGCTACAAAAAAAAAAAAAAAAATATCGTGATTAACCCCTTGGAGATTTAATGACGCGATATGTCTTCTGTATTTTGTCTACCATTACCAGATTGTTTACAGTTTGAGGGGGGATGGTTCACTTTTTGGGCGTTTTTTGCATGTATTCATTATTTTTCTTAGTTTCCTCCCTACACCTCCATCAAATTAAAGAAAACAAAACATTCATTAGATCCCCCTTCTAGATTAATTTGTACATTCTTCCAACATTACAGGCTCACTATCGTTCGCCAGGGAAAAAATCGACACCTAAATAGCACGAAAGGTCTAAATATTGACGAAGAAATGGGTCGAAAGGTCTTAAAATCGACTAACTAACGGGGCAAACATCTTAACATCTGAAAACTAATGAGGCTAAAGATGACGGAGAAAGTGGTCCAGAAAACCGGCCCAATCGACCTTAAGAAGGAATTTGTTAAGTCTGAGTGTTAATTGATATAAATGTTACCACTTTTCTTCTCACACAACTTCCAAAACACAGTAAAATCGTCTATTGATAGCCAGAACAAACCATTGCTACGCATCAAAAACTCGCGATTAACCAGAACTAGTCAGCCGAACGACCTACTGACATTGATTGACTGCTGGTAATTAATATTGTCTGCGTATACACAGAAAATGGTGCAGTGTGTTACGGCTGGATACTCTGACAAATTGCTAACAGTGTGCGAGTGCCTGAATTTATATAAGCATGAATTTGTGTTGATGCATTCATTCTTTCGCATTGGTCATGTGCTGTACTTGTAACTCTCTTGATGGTGTAATGGTTAGAGCGTGTAAGTTCTGTATGTGCTATCCTAGGTTCAAATCCTGGGAGAATCACACCTTTTCATTAATATAATTTGGGGTGTTATTGGTGTTGAGAATGTATGTATGTACTCAGGCCCATTCCCCAGTTTTCCCTTTTTTCTGGGGGTGGCCGACTCGAAACGGAGCCCATACAGGGACAACACAACACAACAGAAAACAATGAACACACACAAACAAAACACAAATTCACACACATCTAGGTCACCCAGGAGAAGACCCAGAGACCAGGAATCACTAAGGGCCCTCCAGCACTCCCCCCGGCCCCTGACCACCCGGAGAGGTTTCGGTCTCAGCAGGCAGACATGCAGCGAGCCGAAACCGCAAGCCCGCCCACCACACTTCCAGGCACACCCTTCATATATACCGGGTCCCCGGGCCAGGCACCTGACAGACTATTATCTAGTCCAACTGGCGCCCAATCCTTTCTCCCAAACCCTTCTGTCCACTCTGGCCGACAAATGTTCCTGCTGCCACACTCTCCTACGTATCTCTTCATTCCTCAATCTGTCTCTACGATTAACTCCAAACATACTCCTCAAGCAGCTCATCTCCATCACATCCACCTTTCTTCTCTCCTTTGCCTTCAGAGCCCATGTCTCAGCCCCATACATCACTGTTGGCACAACAATTCCTTGGTACATTGCACTTTTAACTTTCATTCCGAGATTTCTCACCTTCCACATCCTTCCCATTGCTCCGACCGAAAACTTTCCTTCCTTCACATACTCTCTGTTTTGCCTCCATTTACATACCTCCACTCCTGCTTATCGTTCCTTCTAGATATTTAAACCAATCAACTTGCTCCAATATTTCCCCATCCAGCCTCACATCTAGATTCACCCTACGATCACCCCTATTACACATCAATACTTTACTTTACTCCTCCCACAAACCACACCAAACTCTTTGACTACCCGCTGCAGTTTCTCCTCAGAATCCGCCACCAACGCTGTGTCATCAGCGAACAGCAACTAATTCAACTCCCAATCTCTACCATTCTTTCCTACTAAACCCAATCCTCTACCCATAGTTCTCATTCTCACCTCCCTCACCACACCATCCATAAATATATTAAACAGCCACGGTGACATTACACAACCCTATCACAAACCTACAATTACCTCAAACCATTCACTCAACTCATTATTTCCTACTCTAACACACACTCTGCTCCTTTCATAAATACTCTTAACTGCTCTTAACAAATTTCCTCCAATTTCACAAATCCTTAACATCTTCCACAATGCTTCTCGATCCACACGATCATACACTTTACAAATGATATGTTCGCATATACAATATACCGGCATGTAATATAACGGTTGATAGACGTAATTCATGTGTAGTAAATATGTTTCTTCACATGGGTAATAAATAACACTATATTTTATAAAGGGGAGGTTTCTAGTGTGTTCCCTAGACCTCCATCAAGCTTAAAATTACATCCCCTAGACCCCCTTTCAAGATAAATATGTAAATTTTTCGGTAGAAAAATGTTCCGGCCGAAGGCCGGAACATTTATGCTGTGTGTGTGTGTGTGTGTGTGTATGTGTTATATGTATATGTATGCTGTGTGTGTTTGTGTGTGTGTGTGTATGTGTGTTATGTGTATATTGTGTGTGTGTGTACTTACTCTAGTTGTATTTACTCTAGTTGTATTGCGGGAGTTTATGTATGCTCGTTTTCCGCCTCCTATATGTGTTAGGTGTTATATGTATCGTTGGAAGGCTGTGGATGTGTGTGTAGTCGGGTGTATTGTATTGTAGCCAATTGGCGACATCGGAAACGAAGGCTTAGGGTGGATCTGTATGGTACCATTCTCACTATAGACGGTACAGCCCCGCCTGAAGGCTTAGGTAGCCATCAGCTTAGGTGAACCATATGCTACCCACCTCGCCTTGAACCATTTTTGCCAACCCAATGGGGACGTCACAACGTCGTCCACTTATTCCAGGTATATTTCAGCTAGGTGAATGAGGCTAACAAATGAAAGGAGACAAGCCCAATTTGTCTCCGCCCGGACGGGATTGAACCCCCGACCCGCGTGTGTGAGACGAGAGCTCTACCTACTAGGCTACGGGCCTAGTGTGTGTGTGTGTGTATGTGTGTGTGTGTATGTGTGTGTGTGTGTGTGTGTGTGTGTGTGTGTGTGTGTGTGTCAGCTCAGACCCACCCATAAATGTCTGGCTCCTCTCTCCCTCGTCGTGTCAACTGCCGCTCCAGACTATTTTTTTGTGTTTTTTTTTTGTTTTTTTTTTTGTGTTTTTTTTTTACCTTATTTAAATGAAGCGCTCCCTTTCTTTAACATAACACATGTCCCGTTTATCTACTTAAATATATGTGTCCATTTGTTTATCACTAAAACAAAAGTACGCTAACATTACTTCCGAGATATCATTACATTAATAAAGACACTAGTTTAATGGCTTACATTGATCAGCATAATAATATGCTTGAACCCGAATTTGTTTTTCTAAACTAGCTCTAAAATAACTAAATTAAATTATTCCAATATGGCAGATGCTCCATTTTATTAACACATTGCAGAGTAGTGAACTCATAACATAACGAACAGTATAGACTGTAATGTAATACAATTTCCACGAACAGATATAAATATTTCATAAGCTGCCAGACCAGTGATGAGGATAATGGCTAGGGGTAAAAGTGTTCTTGTGATACTGGTCTAACGCCATAATATGCTATGTGGCTTACCTGTGATCTCTATAAGCTGCCAGACCAGTGATGAGGATAATGGCTAGGGGTAAAAGTGTTCGTGTGATACCGGTCTAACGCCATAATATGCTATGTGGCTTACCTGTGATCTCTATAAGCTGCCAGACCAGTGATGAGGATAATGGCTAGGGGTAAAAGTGTTCGTGGGATACCGGTCTAACGCCATAATATGCTATGTGGCTTACCTGTGATCTCTGCGACACAAATAGTTAAGTTAACCCTTCCAAGATCCAATTACGCATTTTTGTCCGTTTTCTGGCTATTACTAGACGATTATATTCAGATTAGGAAGGGCATGTGGAAGGCAGAGGGTTAATTGAGTCTTTACCCCTTTCATTCCCACAGCTCCTTCCTAAGCGGCATAAAATCGTCTAATGGTAGCCAGAATAAACTGTCCAAAACGCGTCCTGATCCTGAGAAGGTTAAACATTCCGGACACACCCACTGCGGTACTCACCTGTAAAGATAGAAACACATACCAATTAGTAATAATAATAATAGTAATAATAATAATAATAATAATAATAATAATAATAATAATGAATACAGAAAATAAAAAAGAAACATATGAAAGCCTTCCCTTAAGGGGAGGTTTCCAATTGAGGGATATTTTTTCTAACTTCCTTCTCCCTCATGTTTAGCCCCATTGTTTTTGAGATTTTAAGACGTTTGTCCCATTAGTTTGACGATTTTAAGAACTTTCGACCCATTTATGTCACTGTTAAGACCTTTCGTGCCATTTAGGTGTCGATTTTTTCTGGCGAGCGATAGCTCGATATTTGGTATTGATAAATACGCTCAATGTATATAGGCATAACTGCCTATAGCGAGTGCCTCCCCCATAGTTGAAAGAGTGACAGGGCCAAAATCAAGGGACGTTCGAGCCAAAATGCCTGGACACACGGAGTTTGAAGCAATTTAAGTCATAGGAAGAGGGAAAGACTGATTCTGGGAGAGAGTTCCAGAGCTCAGCTGTTGAGTAGAAGAAAGTTTGAGAGTAACGTTTCACTCTTGGGTTGGAGAGTTGCACAGAGTAGGGGTGGGATTGAGTTGCAAGACGGGTACCACGTGCCCTACGTAAAGGAGGTGGTATGCACTGGGATAGCTCTGAGGAACACTGATTATTATAGTAGCGATAGAATAGCGAGAGATGCAACATTGCGGCGGAGAGAGAGAGATTGCAGAGAGTTGGTGAGTGGACGGGAGTTAATGATACGAAAGGCCTTCCTTTCAACTTTGTCTAGGAGAGCGGTGTGAGAGGAACCTCCCCACACATGTGAACAACACTCAACACAAGGGCGCACTATGCCCCTGTACAGAGCAAGAAGCTGTGCAGGGGAAAAGAACCCCCTAAGGCGGTTGAGCACACCCAGCTTCTGGGAGGCTGCCTTAGCAAGGCTGGTAATATGGTCCTTCCAAATGAGAGCAGAAGAAAAAGAGACACCAAGAATATTGAGAGAAGATGAAGGGTTGATTTTTGAATTGTTGAAGAATATGGGATAGTCCGCTGGGAGATCCTGACGGGTAGATAGATGGAGAAATTGGGTTTTGGAAGCATTAAAGTTAACAAGGTTTTCTCTGCCCCAATTGGAAATAGTATTTAGATCAGAATTTAAGAGTTCTATGGCTTCATTACGTTTGTCGTTGAGGGATTGCTGGCTGGGGCGTTCTGAAAAACTAATGGAGTAGTGTAAGGTTGAGTCGTCTGCGTATGAATGGATGGGAATTAAGGTACAGTTAAGGAGATCATTTATAAAAATTAGAAAGAGAATAGGAGATAGGACAGAGCCCTGAGGAACACCGGAGTTTATAGGGTGAGGAAGTGAACAATGGCCGTCCACAACCGCGGCTATGGAACGGCCGGAAAGGAAATTAGAGACAAAGGCACAGATGGAGGGATAGAAACCGAAGGAGGGTAGTTTAGAAATTAAAGATTTATGCCAGACTCTATCGAAGGCTTTCGATATGTCTAGTGCAATAGAAAAAGTCTCACCGAAGTCCCGAAAGGAGGATGACCAAGAGTTAGTAAGATATGAAAGATCACCAGTAGAGCGACCCTTAAGGAAGCCATACTGGCGATCTGAGAGCAGATTATGAGAAGAGAAATGCTTAAGAAATTTGGAAGCAAGAATAGTTTCAAAAACTTTAGAAAGACAAGAGATAAGAGCAATTGGACGATAGTTGGAGGGTTGAGAGCGGTCACCCTTCTTTGGGACAGGTTGAATGTGAGCAAACTTCCAGCATGAAGGGAAGACGTTAGAGGATAGACAGAGACGAAAGAGTTTGCCTAGGCAGGGAGTCAGCACGGAAGCACAGTTTTTGAGAACAACAGGAGGAACACCGTCCGGACCGTACGCCTTATTAGTGTTAAGCCCAGAGAGGGTAGAAAGTACATCTTTAGAAGAGATTAGGATATTAGGCATAAGTAAGAGAGAGGAGGGCGGAGAGGTATGTTATTATCCCGTGGCTTATCTTATATATCTCGTTCTTAAAACACATATAAGTAGTCGTGTAGGCCTATCATATTGTCCATGTCTTCATTATATATGCCATTTCTTCATCCAATAATACGAGTCTTTTGTCATAATATTCACAGGTGTTTCTCATATATCGCGTTTTTCGTCCAATTAAACGAGTCTAGTATTATGCTATCGACATGTTTTTCCTATATACCGCGTTCTTAATCAACTTATACGAGTCATATATCTTATTTTCCCCAGGTCTTTCTTAGATATCCCTTGTTTTCATCCAATAATACGAGTCTTTATACCGCGTGTTTTTGTTATCTAATTATACGAGTCTCGTATACATTATATTATCAACATGGTCTACCCGTTCTTCATTCAATTATACGAGTCTTTTTATCTCATTATCCACGTTTTTCTCGTTTTTCATTCAAATATATGGGTTTCGTGTATATTATCAACAGGTGTTCTCCTATACCCCGCGTTTCTCATACCATTAAGCCGGAGTCACACGAGCCGTTTTTCGAGCAATTCTTACGGGCAATTATGGTCTGGAAGCTTCAGAAATTACACTTTATCAAAATGCAACCCCCTAACATAATCTACCTTCAGTCTAGTTACCGATACCCGCGCGAAAAAGTCCCGAAATATTACTAGACAAAACTGGCTCGTGAAAATTTGACGGAAAAAGCGATCGTGTGACAGCGCCATAATACAAGTCTGTTATCCTATTGTCTATGTGAGTTTCTCGTTCTTCAGCCATTTATATTATTGCAACAGGTTGTTCTGATACACCGGGGTTTGTTTTTAATGGGAGATTTCCACTCGAGGGATTCTTTTCTGGACCCCTTTCTCCCTCATGTTTAGCCCCATTGTTTTTGAGATGTTAAGATGTTCGCCCTAGTAGTTTGGACATTTTAAGACATTTTTCCCCATTACTGTCAAGTTTAAGACCTTTCGTGCCATTCAGGTGTCAGATTTTTTCCTGGCGAGCGATAGCGAGCCTGTAATTTAAAAGCAACCGGCCTCCGGCCGGTTTTCTGGACCACTTTCTCCCTCATGTTTAGCCTAATTAGTTTTCAGATGTTAAGATGTTTGCCCCATTAGTTAGTCGATTTTAATACGTTTCGCTCCATTTCTTCGTCAATAGTTAGACCTTTTGTACTATTTAGGTGTCGCTTGTTTCCCTGGCGAACGATAGTGAGCCTGTAATGTTGGAATAAGCGGCCTTCGGCCGGGACATTTTTCTACCGAAAATTGTACAAATTAATCTAGAAGGGGGATCTAATGGATGTTTGTTTAAGTTTGATGGAGGTCTAGGGAGGAAACTAGAAAAATAATGAATACAAGCAAAAATCGCCCCAAAAGTGAACCATCCCCCCTTAACCCCTTCTGTACCGGCAACGTGTGTTTACTTTATCATAGCTACTATTAGACGATTTTATTCAGTTTATGGTTCACAATTAAGGGGGTATGGTTCACAATTAAGGGGATATGGTTCACAATTAAGGCGGTATGGTTCACAATTAAGGGGATATGGTTCACAATTAAGGCGGTATGCTTCACAATTAAGGGGGTATGGTTCACAATTAAGGGGATATGGTTCACAATTAAGGGGGTATGGTTCACAATTAAGGGGATATGGTTCACAATTAAGGGGGTATGGTTCACAATTAAGGGGGTATGGTTCACAATTAAGGGGGTATGGTTCACAATTAAGGGGGTATGGTTCACAATTAAGGGGGTATGGTTCACAATTAAGGGGGTATGGTTCACAATTAAGGGGATATGGTTCACAATTAAGGGGGTATGGTTCACAATTAAGGGGGTATGGTTCACAATTAAGGGGGTATGGTTCACAATTAAGGGGGTATGGTTCACAATGAAGGGGGTATGGTTCACAATGAAGGGGGTATGGTTCACAATTAAGGGGGTATGGTTCACAATTAAGGCGGTATGGTTCACAATTAAGGGGGTATGGTTCACAATGAAGGGGGTATGGTTCACAATTAAGGGGGTATGGTTCACAATTAAGGGGATATGGTTCACTTTTTGGTGGATTTTTTCATATATTTATTGTTTTTCTAGTTTTCTCCCTAGACCTCCATCAAACTTAAAATAATAACCCTAGGAAACCCTGTCAAGATATATTAGTACATGTTTTCCTTCTAAATTACAGGTTCGCTACCGCTCGCCAGGAAAAAAATCGATACCTAACTAACACGAAAAGTCTTAAAATTGACACAAAAAAGGGGCGAAAATTCTTAAAATCACCAAACTAATGGAACGAACGTCTTAAAATCTGAAAACAAATGTGCTAATCATGAAGGAGAAGGGGGTACAGAAGGAGAAGGGGGTACACAAAAAGACCCCCCCCCCCATTTAAGTTATAATCATCATGGTCGTGAAGGGGTTAATGGGTGACAGATGAACCGGAAGCTCAAGTTCGACTCAGAAAAGGGGGGGTTCGAAACTTTGCCTCGTTGTTGCCAGTGATGAAACAGGAGGTAAAGGGGGGGGGGGGGTTATAGCAAAATATACTGCTAAAATGCGGCATTGTCCTGAAGGGGTTAATATACAAATATAAACATATACAGACTATAATAATGGATTATATAAACATATACAGACTATAATAATGGATTATATAAACATATACAGACTATAATAATGGATTATATAAACATATACAGACTATAATAATGGATTATATAAACATATACAGACTATAATAATGGATTATATAAACATATACAGACTATAATAATGGATTATATAAACATATACAGACTATAATAATGGATTATATAAACATATACAGACTATAATAATGGATTATATAAACATATACAGACTATAATAATGGATTATATAAACATATACATACTATAATAATGGATTATATAAACATATACAGACTATAATAATGGATTATACAACTGAGGAAATAAAAATCATAATTTTGGAACACATGCATTCAAAATAAATACTATTTGAACCCTGGACCATAGACCAGTTACCGTGGACCAGAAACCGAGACCAGCTATCATGGACCAGAGGCCAGTCACCATGGACCATCATGGACCAGAGGCCAGCCATCATGAAACAGAGGCCAGCCACCATGGACCAGGGGCCAGCCATCATGAAACAGAGGCCAGCCACCGTGGACCAGGGGTCAGCCATCATGAAACAGAGGCCAGCCACCATGGACCAGGGGCCAGCCACCATGGACCAGCCTTCACTTCATGGACCAGAGGCCAGCCACGTTGTACCAAATCTCCCTCCCCCTTCACTCGGTCCTGAAGCCCTCAAACTGGTCATACATCATGGACCAGAGGCTCCCCTCTCCCCCTTCACTGGATCTTGGGCCCCCAAGACTGACCAACACTCCTTGGTCCAGTAAACTGTTTATTTGTGGTGATATCCATGGTAGCTCGTATGCGGGCCTTTTCTTTAGCCACGTGTCTCCAGAATCTGGAAGAGTTTTCATCAACCTCCGGGTAGACTGTGCCAAATTCTAATTCTTTATTAACTTGTTGCCATGCAACTTCTGTCACTTTATCCTTGTAATTATTTTCACCGTGGACATACGTTTTAACATTTTGTTGTTGGGGAACTCTGTCACTTGGGTTGCCTTTGTGTGTGTTTGTGGATCTATGTATGTTTATCCTGCGGGTAGTTTGATCATGTGTTTTAACAACACATTGTGGTTGTGGAACATCCGCACCATGTTCTGGGTTTGTGGACTGATGTGTGATTACCGATGAGGATATGGGATCGGCCTTGGTGGTCCTGCGGGTTGGTCTAATAGTACAGAATGTACTACTTTTTGTGTTTGTTTTGGCAATGTAAAGTGTATTTTTAGTGATGGGGTTTTCTTTGGTAATATAGATACTTGTGTTTTCGGCTGGGGTGGTGGTGGTCCTGCGGGTTGGTCTAATGGTACAGAATGTACTACTTTTTGTGTTTGTTTTGGCAATGTAAAGTGTATTTTTAGTGGTAGGGTTTTCTTTGGTAACATAGATACTTGTGTCTTCGGCTGGGGTGGTGTATGGGTTATTAATGGCATTAGTAACGGTGTCAGCTGTAGCTGTTTTGTCAGAAGGAAAGTCAGCAACTGTGGGACCAATGGGGGCTGATACAATATTCTCATTAATGGCATTATTAATGGTGTCAGCTGTAGCTGTTTTGTCAGAAGGAAAGTCAGCAACTGTAGGACCAATGGGGGCTGATACAATATTCTCATTAATGGCATTATTAATGGTGTCAGCTTGAGCTGTTTTGTCAGAAGGAAAGTCAGCAACTGTAGGACCAATGGGGGCTGATACAATTTTCTCACTTTTTGGATCAATGAATTCGGTCATTTTTCCATCCTGGGTCACTTCCAAATTTAATGACACTTGCCCGTCCAGGGAACTAACGCGTTCTATTTTTTTGTCGAAGTTTAGTTGGAGGCTCGTTATTATTTTTTTGCCCGCCTTAATATGAATTAATATATACGCGTTCCCCTCCCGCTTCACGTCAAACGCAGCCGCCGAGGAGTCCAATGTATATGAATACCAGTTATGCCCAACATAACTCCACCCAATATTAGTATCCATTTGGATTTTGTGAATACTTTTTAATGTACGCAGACGTTTTCGCCTTTTGTTTACATCAATGGCATTTGGGAGGGTTGTCCCCGGGGTTAGTTTAAACAACACCGTAGTTATTTTAACGGACGCGTAAGGCCCGCCCATTTTGCTCACACTGCAACCCATTTCTAAAATCACTTATTTTTCTTTGCAAATTTCTCTAAAAAGATAACTAGATATAAAATTCAATTACTATTTGAATATTTTTCACTTGAAAATGTTATGCTTTTTTATTCTATTTGAAGTCCGATACCTTAATTTTGTTTTATAGCGAACTAGGAATTCTTGATATATAAAGACTTGCGTTAGTGATGCTGTTTAAAGGTTTGGCAGGTTGATCTCCCACAGTATAATTATATACTATGGGAGATGTTTGTGTAGCTATAGTATAGATAATGTGTAGGGAATATAGGTTATAGTAGATGTTTGTGTAGCTATAGTATAGATAATGTGTAGGGAATATAGGTTATAGTAGATGTTTGTGTAGCTATAGTATAGATAATGTGTAGGGAATATAGGTTATAGTAGATGTTTGTGTAGCTATAGTATAGATAATGTGTAGGGAATATAGGTTATAGTAGATGTTTGTGTAGCTATAGTATAGATAATGTGTAGGGAATATAGGTTATAGTGAGAGATGTTATTAGGTAGATATAAAATAGATAGTGTGTAGACTATATAGGTTTACGGAGGAAATAAAAAATACATTAATAAATAAATATATAAACCATAAACCAAGCACTACCCCCTTAAGCCTATTATCCTGGGTTCCTTGAGTACCCCAGGATCCTTGTACCCCAGGGTCCTTGTACCCCAGGATCCTTGTACCCCAGGGTCCTTGTACCCCAGGGTCCTTGTACCCCAGGATCCCTGTACCCCAGGGTCCTTGTACCCCAGGATCCTTGTACCCCAGGGTCCTTGTACCCCAGGATCCTTGTACCCCAGGATCCTTGTACCCCAGGATCCTTGTACCCCAGGGTCCTTGTACCCCAGGATCCTTGTACCCCAGGATCCCTGTACCCCAGGATCCTTGTACCCAGGGTCCTCGTACCCCAGGATCCTTGTACCCCAGGATCCCTGTACCCCAGGGTCCTTGTACCCCAGGATCCTTGTACCCCAGGATCCCTGTACCCCAGGGTCCTTGTACCCCAGGGTCCTTGTACCCCAGGATCCTTGTACCCCAGGGTCCTTGTACCCCAGGGTCCTTGTACCCCAGGGTCCTTGTTCTTGGTCTTCTGTGGTCTACTGTACGTCTTTGTTGTACTGTACGCCTCTAGCCTGTGTGTGTGTGTGTGTGTGTGTGTGTGTGTGTGTGTGTGTGTGTAATAATGATACTATAATAATAAATGGTTTATCTATTAATTTAGTTAGTTAGTTAGTTAGTTTGCTAGTTAGTGTGTGTGTGTGTGTGTGTGTGTGTGTGTGTGTGTGTGTGTGATAGACTGACAGATATAGTGCAGCCCAATATAGTACTGTATAATATATTAAACCAGACTCTCTCTCTCTCTCTCTCTCTCTCTCTCTCTCTCTCTCTCTCTCTCATTGTAAAGACACACCACACCTTCAACTTTCTCCGGGATCCTCTTCAAAGGCCAAACAATACAAACGAAAATCCGTCAGGCGCGTTTTTCGTCATTCAAGCATTTTTCCGCCAGGTGCGTTTTTCGTCATTCAAACATTCGTGGCATTGAGCATTTCCGACGTATGATAAAAATCTACCGTTAAGGGGGAGATGGGTCGTTTTTTTCTGGACCCCCTTCTCCCTCGTGTTTAGCCCCATTACTTTTCAGATTTTAAGATGTTTGCCCCATTAGTTTGTCGATTTTAAGACCCGCCCCATTTCCTTGTCAATATTAAGATCTTTCGAGCTATTTAGGTGTCGATTTTTTCCAGGCAACGACAGTGAGCCTGTAATTTACGACGAGCCGGCCTTCGGCCGGAACATTTTTCTACCGAAAAATGTACAAATTAATCTAGAAGGGGGATCTAATGTGTGTGTTTTTTTTTTTTTTTTTTTTTTTTTTTTTTTTTAAAGTTTGATGGAGGTCTAGGGAGGCAAATCTATAAATAATAAATATATGATATAATCGACCAAGAATACATACCCTATCCCCTTAACTCGACGTCTTTCTAATATTTGTCTAGCTACATGCAGACGATTTTGTGAAGCTTAGGAAGGATATATGGTAGCAAAAAGAATGAATGGAGATAGGTCGGTTGCCTTATAATTGGTAGACGTCCTTCCTAAGCTGAATATAATCGTTTATTAGTTGCCAGAATATAATGGAAAGGACGTCACCGGTACAGAAGGGGTTAAGGAATCGCATACATCAATACATTTCCAGTTTATCAGCATTATCTCTTCTCTCTCATTCTCATTCTCTTCTCATTCTCTCATTCTTATTCTCTTCTCATTCTCATTCTCTCCCATTCTCATTCTCTTCTCATTCTCATTCTCTTCTCATTCTCATTCTCTTCTCATTCTCTTCTCATTCTCATTCTCTTCTCATTCTCTTCTCATTCTCTTCTCATTCTCATTCTCTTATTCTCTTCTCATTCTCTTCCTCATTCTCTTCTCATTCTCTTCTCATTCTCTTCTCATTCTCATTCTCTTCCTCATTCTCTTCTCATTCTCATTCTCTTCTCATTCTCATTCTCTTCCTCATTCTCTTCTCATTCTCATTCTCTTCTCATTCTCTTCCTCATTCTCTTCTCATTCTCATTCTCTTCTCATTCTCTTCTCATTCTCATTCTCTTCTCATTCTCATTCTCATTCTCTCTCTCTCTCCTCTCTTCCTCGTTTATCGCGCTTCCCTACGTCTGTTTCTCTGGTCGTACTAACTTAAGGGGAGGCAGTTGGTTTTTCGAGTCTTCCTCCTCCCTCATGTTTAGCCCTATTAGTAGTGAGATTTCAAGACATTCGCCCCATTAGTTTGACGATATTCAGACCTTTTGCCCCATTTATTTGCCAAAATTAAGACCGTTCGTGCCATTTAGGGGTCGATTTTGTTTTCCTGGTGAGCGATAGCGAGCCTGTAGATGAAGAGGAATCGGCCTTCGGCCGGGACATTTTTCTACCGAAAAACGTACAAATTTATATCGAAGGGGGGTCTTGTAGTTTTTTGTTTTGTTTCAAGTTTGATGGAGGTTTAGAGAGCAAACTAAATCCCTTCCTTAAATCATTGAGGCGAACCAGTAAATTATGCTGCACAATACCGCCTGAGCTCCCTTAAGGGGAGATTTCCACTTGAGGGATTTTTTACTGAACTCCTTTCTCATTCAGGTTTAGCCCCATTGATTTTGAGATTTTAAGACGTTCGCCCCATTAGTTTGGCGATTTTAGGAACTTTCGCCCCATTTCTGTCAATTTTAAGAGCTTTCGTGTCATTTAGGGGTCAACTTTTTTCCTGGCAAGCGATAGCGAGCCTGTAATTTAAGAGGGCCCGGCCTTCGGCCGGGAAATTAAAATGTACAAATTGATCTTGAAAGAGGGTCTACAGGGTGTAATTTTAAGCTTGATGGAGGTCTAGGGAACAAACTAGAAACCAACACTTGTATCTCTCTTTTCTATATATCTTCCCTTCCCTCTCTCTCTGCTAAGCCATTTTCTCATTATCTCTTTCCTCTCTTCCTCGTTTATCACCCTTCCTTACGTCTATCATCCTCCGTACTAGCTTAAGGGGGGTGACCTGCTATTTGTCTCTCCTTTTCTCTCTTTCTCTGGCTTGTATCCATTCGGTCCCATTCAGCCTACTGTGTTAAGACGTTTATCCCCATCCAGGTGTCGATTTTTTCCTGGCGAGCGGTAGCGAGCCAGCATATGTGTTTTAATGTTTTTTTACAAAAGGCTAAATTTTTAAGTTTTTCGATATAAAAATGTCTCCGGCGAAGCCAGATTTCTCCATACAATGCTGGCTCGCTATAGCTCGCCAGGAAAAATTCGACACCTGGATGGGGATAAACGTCTTAAAACAGCAGGCTGAATAGGGCCGAATGGATACAAGCCATAGAACGAGGTCTATGGGGAGAAGAAAAAAAAAAGGTCACCCTCCTTAATCCCTTCAGACTCATATGACACAGAGGTTGCCAGATTAGCAATAAGAAATAGAGTTCTCTCACTCTTATAATTACCTATCCACAATTAGTTTTCTGCCCACAGCTAACTCAAAGACAACTGCAGAGGTTGAAGTAACTAAACTAAAGGTTTCTAAATACCCCTGATGGTAACAACGGCTTTAAAGTATCCCTAATAGGCTCAAAATCGCGTCATATGTCGGAGAGGGTTAAGCCGAAGTCACACGAGCCCTTTTTCGAGCACTTTTTACGGGCAATTATGATCTGGAAGCTTACAAAAAATACCCTTTATCATAATTCAGCCGCCTAACACAATCTACCTTCAGTCTAGTTGCCGATACCCGTGCGAAAAAGTCCTGAAACAATACGAGACAAAAGTTGCTCATAGGAAATTGACGGAAAAAGCGCTCGTGTGACAGTGACTTTATTCCCACTATTCTTCTCTGCCATTCCCTACCAACCCCTTTCGTTACCCCCCCCCCCCCCCCCGTGTCTATTAACCCTATTCTATTTCTCAGTTTTCATTCCCTTTCTCACCCTTTACCCTAAACCTCTTTCACCCTCTCTTATGCTCCCCCCACCCCTTTCTCCCTCTCACTCACTCACTCACTCTCTCACTTACTCACTCTCTCTCTTCCTCTTACACCCTAACCTATCCCCCCCCTCTCAAAAAAAAAAAAAAAAAAACGTGATGTATTAAGCCTTTTAAGCCCCTTTACCCCCTTTTTTAACCCTTTTCGTATTTTGTTCTTCCTGACGTCATCAGGTTCTTGGGAGAATGGATGAGTAAGAGAGAGACAGAGACAGAGACAGAGAGAGAGAGAGAGAGAGAGAGAGAGAGAGAGAGAGAGAGAGAGAGAGAGAGAGAGAGAGAGAGAGAGAGAGAGAGAAGGCTAAGAGAAGGGCAAAATATCGCCTGCAGAAAACTAAATGGTGCGTTGAGAATGGCTGGTGGAGAGAAACTGTTAGTGTGAGGGGTAGCGGAAAGGGGAGGGGGGGGGAAGCAATAAAGGGGAGAGGGGGGGGGAAGCAATAAAGGGAGGGGGGGGGAGGGGGGGGAAGCAATAAGGGCAACATATGGGTAAATACTGGTAAAGAAAGCAAACCAACATTGTCAGACACGAGGAGGAAGATAATTTTCTGTATATTAGCTACTTTCAGACGATGTTAATCAACTTAGGAAGAAATCGGAGGGGGGGGGGGGGGAGACCCTTTTCAACACGATGGCGTAATTTTCTATATATTATGATTACCAACAGGCGATTTCCTTCAGCTTATGGATTACCGGTACCTCCAGGAGTCAAACTCTCTGTCTAACATAGGTCCTTTTTAAACTGCATACAATCATCTAATGTTAACCTGGGAACATGATATCAAGATGCCATCGTACTGCTGTGGTTGTGCATATCAACGAATCCTCCAACTTTCAGTAACTGTAAAATATAATGTTGTCCACTAAAATAAAACTACTGTTGACGTCACCTGATTTAATTTAAGGGGAGATTTCCACTTGAGGGATTTTTTTCTTGACTCCTTTCTCCCTCATGTTTAGCCCCATTGATTTTCCAATTTTAAGACGTTCGCCCCATTATTTTGACGATTTTAAGAACTTTCGACCCATTTCTGTCAATTTTAAGAACTTTCGTGCCATTTAGGTGTCGATTTTATCCTGGCGAGCGATAGCGAGCCTGTAATTTAAGAGGAACCGGCTTTTAGCCGGGACATTTTTCTACCGAAAAATGTACAAATTTATCTTGGAAGGGGCTCAAGGGGGTGTAATTTTAAGCTTGATGAAAACGTAGGGAACAAACTAAATCTATCTATCTATCTATTGCCCGACGCCGTGATCCCCGAAGGGGTGGCCACGAACGAACCGCCCCCATGCACCTCTGTCCCCAGTCAGTCGACGCCCCTCCCCCCAACCAGCACCGCCTTCGTTCATGTAGTTCCTCACTCCATCCTTCCACCTCATATTCGGTCTACCTCTCCCTCTCTGTCCCTCCACCTCGCTCTCGTACACCCTCTTAGTCATTCTCTCGCTTTCCATACATTCCATATGGCCGAACCATCTCAAGTTGTTCCTTTTTACACTTTCCAGCACATCTACCTCCACACCACACCTCCTTCTTCCTTCCTCATTAGTCTGTCTATCCCTCCATGTAACTCCGCACGCACTCCTTAAGTAATTCATTTCCACTGCTCTCACTCTTGGTCCGAGTCTCTCAACCAACGTCCATGCTTCGCTTCCGTAAGTCAGTGTCGGGATTACCACACTGTCATGCAAGGACTTCTTCACTTCCATACTGACCACCTTATTTCTTGTTACTGCTTTTAGCGTTCCTACAACCCTCTTTCCCTGTTGTACCCTCTCCCGCACTTCTTCATCCATAGTCCCATCTTTACTCAACACACTGCCCAGATACTTAAAAGAGTTGACGATCTCCATAGCCTGACCGTTCAGCTTCACCTCACACTCTGTGACTTCACCCCTTTCGAAGACCATAACCTTGCTCTTCCCCGTATTTACCTTCAAATTCCGTTTTTCGCACACTGTTCCAAACTCATTTACCAGACCCTGCAACTCCCATTCATTATCACTCATCAGAACTGTATCATCCGCAAACAGCAGTATAGGTAGCGTCCACTCAATTCTCTCCCTTTTCAGCGATACACCAATATCCACTGCTCTTGATAGGATTTCTTTCATGACTCCATCCATATATACAGTAAACAACCACGGGGACATCACACACCCCTGTTTCTAACCAACATTCAGGTCAAAGAACTCGCTCTGCTCACTCTCCACACGTACTGCCGCCTTTGCACCCTCATACATGCTCTTCACTGCTTTCAGCAACTTGCCCTCTACTCCGTATATTCTAAGTACTTTCCACAAACCTTCTCTATCCACTCTGTCATAGGCCTTCTCCAAGTCCATAAAGGCAACATACACCTTTTGTTTCTTCTCCACAACACAATTCAGGGTCAAAATCTGATCTACACATCCTCTTCCCTTCCTAAAACCTCCCTGCTCGTCGCCTATCCATTTCTCCGTTCTCACTCTCACTCTCTCAATCACTACCGGTACCCTACTGTATACCTTCCCTACTACGCTTAGAAGACATATTCCTCGGTGGTTACCACACACTCCTCTTTCCCCTTTGCCCTTATATAGGGCACACACACACACACACACAACAATAACCCTTGCTTTACACTGATATTTGTCCGTCGGTTTTAATACCCTCTGTCCATTTATTTGTCTTTCCCTATGAGCATGAAGGAGACAAAGGGCAAATATACGGTGCCTGTAACAAGTGCCCCCCCCCCCCCCAAAAAAAAAAAAAAAAAAAAAATATATATATTATATATAAATATATATGTGTATAATAATAATAATAATAATAATAATAATAATAATAATAATATGAAAGAATGATAAGAGACAAATTGACAGTCAAATTCAAGAAACGTACGCGTAAAAATGTTGGTCAAGGCTTGTGAGTCTTGAAGAATAAACCCTAAGCCAGCTACACAGGTCAACTTATTCACTCTAGTGGTAATAGTACGTAGATTTTACGACCGTACAAAAATCAGGTAATATGATGGAAAATAATAAATATATACATTAATTAAGAAATATACCGTATATATATAAAACAGCGCCGACATAAATACCCTTGTGATACCAACTTAAAAGAAGAATTAAGCCCTTTTTCGACATCTTCTGGTCGACTAATAAATTCTATCACTATTTTTGGGGACTAATTTGCATTGGTCTTGGAAACCAGTTGGACGTAGAAAATGTCTCATGGGCCCGAATTTATATAGACGTGTATTTCAAAAGCTGCGAGACCAGAGTAACCCGAAAAAAATACCCCCAAAAAAATCCTAGTGTGAATCCGCCTTAGGGGAGAAGGAGCCGAAGAAAAAGTTATGGTTAAAAAAAACAAAAAAACAGTGGTCTCAAGGGAGGAGGTAAACAAATAGAATAAATAGAATAAAAAAACATAAATAAAATAAATAAAAAATAGTGCTGGAAAGAATACAGAAAAAAGATGGGAATAGGGACAAAAACAAAGCTTGAGAAAAGGAAGAGATACTGGGGGGGGGGGGGGGGAGATGGAGGGTGTAGGAAGGATATTGAAAAAAATGAGAGAGAGAGAGAGAGAGAGAGAGAGAGAGAGAGAGAGAGAGAGAGAGAGAGAGAGAGAGAGAGAGAGCGAAGGAGAGAGAGAGAGAGAGAGAGAGAGAGAGCGAGAGCGAGAATGAGGATATAGGAAGGATATTATAATAAAGGAGGGAAGAAGAGTGGATGGATGTTAAGTCTGGCAGAGAAGAGTGGATGGATGTTAAGTCTGGCAGAGAAGAAGTGTGGATGGATGTTAAGTCTGGCAGAGAAGAGTGGATGGATGTTAAGTCTGGCAGAGAAGAGTGGATGGATGTTAAGTCTGGCAGAGAAGAGTGGATGGATGTTAAGTCTGGCAGAGAAGAGTGGATGGATGTTAAGTCTGGCAGAGAAGAGTGGATGGATGTTAAGTCTGGCAGAGAAGAGTGGATGGATGTTAAGTCTGGCAGAGAAGAGTGGATGGATGTTAAGTCTGGGCAGAGAAGAGTGGATGGATGTTAAGTCTGGCAGAGAAGAGTGGATGGATGTTAAGTCTGGGCAGAGAAGAGTGGATGGATGTTAAGTCTGGCAGAGAAGAGTGGATGGATGTTAAGTCTGGCAGAGAAGAGTGGATGGATGTTAAGTCTGGCAGAGAAGAGTGGATGGATGTTAAGTCTGGCAGAGAAGGATAATGAGATAGAGTTGGTCATCCACAGAATGCAGACCATTATTATGGAATTGGACCCCCTTTTCCCTCATGCTTTGGCCCATTAAGCTTGAGACTTTAGACAGTTCGCACCATTAGTTTGGCGATTTTAAAGGGGGATTTCCACTTGGGGGAGTTTTTTCTGGACTCCTTTCTCCTTCATGTTTAGCCCCATTGCTTTTCTAATTTTAAGACGTTCGCCCCATTATTTTGATGATTTTAAGAACTTTCAACCCATTTCTGTCAATTTTAAGATCTTTCGTGCAATTTAGGTGTCGATTTTATCCTGGCGAGCGATAGCGAGCCTGTAATTTAAGAGGAACCGGCTTTCAGCCGGGCCATTTTTCTACCGAAAAATGTACAAATTTATCTTGAAAGGGGCTCAAGGGGGTGTAATGTTAAGCTTGATGGAAGTCTAGCGAACTAACTAAAAACCTCCCCTTAAGGTCTTTCACCTCATTTATTTGTCAATTTCAAGACCTTTTGTGTCATTTAGGTTGTCAACTTTGTCCTGGCGCAAGATAGCGACCTTGCAATTTTGGAGGAACCGGCCTCGGCTGGGGCAACAATTCCAAAATGCCACTACAACCACCACCACCACCATCACCACCACTAATAACAACAAATACACTGCCACAACCACCAGCATCACAACACTAAACAGAAACAACACCATTACCAACACCACCACTAACATCACCACCACCACCACTAACAACAACAACACTGCCACAACCACCAACATCACAACACTAAACAAAAACAACACCATTACCAACACCACCACCACCACTACCACCACCATCACCATCACCACCACTAACAACAGCAACACTGCCACAACCACCAGCATCACAACACTAAACAGAAACAACACCATTACCAACACCACCACTAACATCACCACTACCATCACCACCACCACCACTAACAACAACAACACCGCCACAACCACCAACATCACAACACTAAACAAAAACAACACCATTACCAACACCACCACTACCACCACCACCACCATCACCACCACTAACAACAACAAATACACTGCCACAACCACCAGCATCACAACACTAAACAGAAACAACACCATTACCAACACCACCACTAACATCACCACTACCATCACCACCACCACCACTAACAACAACAACACTGCCACAACCACCAACATCACAACACTAAACAAAAACAACACCATTACCAACACCACCACTAACAACACCACTACCACCACCACCACCATCACCACCACTAACAACAACAAATACACTGCCACAACCACCAGCATCACAACACTAAACAAAAACAACACCATTACCAACACCACCACTAACATCACCACCACCATCACCACCACCACCACTAACAACAACAACACTGCCACAACCACCAGCATCACAACACTAAACAAAAACAACACCATTACCAACACCACCACTAACAACACCACTACCACCACCACCATCACCACCACTAACAACAACAAATACACTGCCACAACCACCAGCATCACAACACTAAACAAAAACAACACCATTACCAACACCACCACTAACAACACCACTACCATCACCACCACTAACAACAACAAATACACTGCCACAACCACCAGCATCACAACACTAAACAGAAACAACACCATTACCAACACCACCACTAACAACACCACTACCACCACCACCACCATCACCACCACTAACAACAACAAATACACTGCCACAACCACCAGCATCACAACACTAAACAGAAACAACACCATTACCAACACCACCACTAACATCACCACTACCATCACCACCACCACCACTAACAACAACACTGCCACAACCACCAACATCACAACACTAAACAAAAACAACACCATTACCAACACCACCACTAACAACACCACTACCACCACCATCACCATCACCACCACTAACAACAACAACACTGCCACAACCACCAGCATCACAACACTAATAGTGGAGCAGATAACTGCAAATTTCAGGAGAATCGTTCAAATGGTGATGCAAGCATGAAATTTGGTACATGTACCCTTCAAGGTCCATTCTTCTCAGAAATACCGCTGGCCACGCGAAAATCCAAGATGGCGGTCATTTTTCAAGATGGCTGCCGTGCCTGACCATATATTGCTTAATACTTTTTTAATTATTACCTGGTGAACATTTTAAGAGAAAACTGTTTCTTGCTAACCAGATTAATGAGAAGCACTGTTTTAGTCATTGTCATAGTCTATAATTGGAATTTTAGAATGGCATCCAAGATGGCGTCCATTAATTTCATATGTTCATATCTAAGCAACTACTGAACATATATACATGATTTTTGGTGTGCACATACATTCTTTGGGTCAGATAATCCAATGGAGCCATTTTCACATTTGTTAGTAAGGACTGAGGCAGTGATGAGATCTTGCAAATATAATAGAGTGATGTCAACACACAACCAGGGCACACTGGTAACATCGCTGCTGTGCAACTCAGCATGGGGTTCAGTGTCAGCTTATTTTACTGTACTATACTATAAGTTGTAGTGTAGTTTAATTTAGTGTCCCAAATGCTTTCTAACAGCCCCATATCAATTAGCTACTAGACAGTAGTTGGTAGTTAGTAGATAGAGTTAGATAGCCGCACCTGAATTGACAGGGTGTGCCAGCGCGGGAGAGCCGAGCCAAGGGTAAGGGGGCTATACATGACTTGCTCATGTACTTACCTGGATGGTGTACAGATCACACGGGACTTAAATGGCACTGGATGAATGATCGGGCTAGGTGTAGGTCACCCGAACCTAGTTGTATCCCATAAAGTAATGTGTGTGTAATTTCGTTAAGGTGGTAAATGGATAAACCCTCGGCCTTAATCAGAAAGCAAAATGGCAGATTCAAAATCCATTTTTCCCATAAAACAAACTGACTGGTCAAAGCCGTCATGGTCAAGGCAAATGATACAGATGTTGTGGTCATTGCAGTGAGTGCCTTTCCAGCCCTTCAGAGTTTGGGGCTAGAGCAGTTATGGGTGGCATTTGGTCACGGTCAAAGCCGGCGCTGGATCAGTGTGCATGGCCTGTATCGCTGTATGGGGCAGGAGAAGGCTAAAGGCATGTTATTCTTTCATGCCTTCACAGGGTGTGACACTGTTTCAGCTTTCCGTAACAAGGGAAAGAAAACTGCCTGGCAGACATGGGATGTTTGTCCAGAGGCCTCCCCTGTCTTCTCCAAGCTGAGCCAGTACCCTCTTACAGTGGAAGATGGTGACCTGGAGATACTGGAGAGGTTTGTCATACTGATGTATGACAGGTCCAGCACTGCTACCACTGTGGATGAGGCCAGGCTTGACATGTTTGCCAGAAAACAGAGGCCTTATGAGGCCATTCCACCAACAAGAGCAGCTCTGCTTCAGCACACTAGACGAGCTGCCTTCCAGGCTGGTTGTGTTTGGTCCCAAGCAACCCAGTGTCAACCAGAAGCAGAGAGTCTTGCTGACTGGGGATGGCAGAAGGTTGGTGAATAATGGCACGTCTTCTGGACAGCCAACTCCCCCATAGCCAAGAGTTGCGAACAGCTGACCAAATGTGGCTGTAAATCAGACTGTCGTGGCAGGTGCAAGTGCTACAGGCTGGGTCTCTCCTGTTCAGCTCTGTGCACTTGCAAATGTGAGGTGTGAGTCTTTGATTCTATGGTATTTTTACTAATGTTATTTGCACTCAATGGATATGTATAAATGGTGTGAATTAGGCCGTTTCCTACGATATAATCTTCCTTCACTTTGTCTAGTTACTTATGACCCTGATGAGTTAATAATGTGACAAGTCTTTCTAATTCTCTGACCTCAAAAATGTAGGATTAGATGAACAAATCATTTGTCTAGCTCTACTAATAGCCAAGATTTCAAAAAAATTGTCTTTAACCCCAGAAGGCCAATAAACTACTCAAATAGCACAGCTTTAAATAGCCTTTAAATAGCCTGCTGATGGCTGCTATTTACTTGTATGACGTCACGGTACTTTTGCGGTAATTTTCACCGAGTTCCAATATCACCGAAACTACCGTGATGTCAACACAATGGGTTTAAGGAAATTTCACTATGGCAAAGGTGCGTAAACACGGAAAATCACGGAAAAGTTACCTCACGAAAACAAGCAATATCTCAGTAACTACTGGGCCTATGGAGCTGAATTTTTTTACGAGACAAAAGCTGAAAGTGACCTCTCTCACGTGGTGTATGACTCATTTCTCTATCTTTATTCTTTGATTAGCTATTAAGCCATAAACACTACCGAAAATCGCCAAAAAAATCCGGCCTCCTCGGGTTAATGGCGGCCATCTTAGTTAAAGTCTAATATGCAACTGCTTTGGACAAAATTACCTTCACTTACCACATTAGAGCAAAAAAAAAATGGATTGGACAGTATTCATGTCTTTTTTCTCTCAATTAACTGACCCATAACAGTAGGGCTCAGTCAGATGTGTCGGCCATCTTGAAAAATGGTCGCCATATTGAATTTTTGCGTGGCCAGCGGTATGTGCTTTGAAAGTGAGCTTTGAAGAATACCTGTACCAAATTTCATGGTTGCATCACCATTTGAACGATTGTTTCACTTATCTGCTTCACTATAAACAAAAACAACACCATTACTAACACCACCACTAACAACACCACTACCACCACCATCACCACCACTAACAACAACACTGCCACAACCACCAGCATCATAACACTAAACAAAAACAACACCATTACCAACACCACCATCACCACGACTAACAACAACACCACCACCATCACCACCACCACTAACAACACCACCACCACTACCAACACCACCACCACTAACACCATCATCACCACCAACACCACCACCACCACCACCACTAACACCACCACAAACACCACCAACAACACCAACATCACACCAGATCCCAACTTACCCCCACAAAACCTGGGTTCTCTTTCAACTGTGTCCAAGAGATGTGGATATATGTTTTATTCTCAACAGGGGACACGCCAAGACACTTACAAAAAATGGGAGTTGTGGAGGGGGAATGTGTGTGTGTGGGGGGGGGGGGGGTTGTGACTTTGAAGGTGGTGATCTCTCTCTCTCTCTCTCTCTCTCTCTCTCTCTCTCTCTCTCTCTCTCTCTCTCTCGCTCTCGCTCGCTCTCTCTCTCTCTCTCATAATGAGAGGGCTAGAGAGTGGGCCGAGCAAGGGTTCTCAGGATTCTACACAGGGAGAACGAGATGGTACTCTACTCTATGTCTAGGATTAGGAGGAGGAGGAGGAGGAGGAGAAGGAGGAGGAGGAGGATTAGAAGGAGGAGGAAGAGAAGGAGGAGGAAGACGAAGAAGAATTAGAAAAATATGATTATGAAAAAATATGCTGCTGCTGCTGCTGATGATGATGATGACAAATAAAAAAAAAAATAAAAAAAAAAATTGATACTGGTTCTATATTACTAGGTTTAAGAGAAGGTAGGAAGAATTACGATTATAATTAAACGAAAGTATGAAGGATTAGAATTAAGATATCAATATACATTTACATAAATACATTGACCCCATAAACCTTACTATCCCAACGAGGTGGTCAGGAATTAATTATAAAATCGATTAAACCAATGAATATAAATGTTTGATGCAATGAATGCCTTAATTACTCTGGGGAAAAAGAAAAACACATAATAATATTAATGATGATTATTATTATTATTGTTATTGTTGTTATAATAAACAAATAAATACATGAATAAATAGATAAATATATAAATAATTAAATTACCCGAGCATGGATGCAGGGAGAGTGTTAAAGGATATGAATTTTGCTTTTCTGTTTGTTTCTTATATTTTTATTTTGTAACCAACAAATTGTTTATTCTCCATAATACTCAACTATCCAGCCTTTCATAACATACTCAACTATCCAGCCTTTCATAACATACTCAACTATTCAGCCTTTCATAACATACTCAACTATCCAGCCTTTCATAACATACTCAACTATCCAGCCTTTCATAACATACTCAACTATCCAGCCTTTCATAACATACTCAACTATCCAGCCTTTCATAACATACTCAACTATCCAGCCTTTCATAACAAGTCTCATGTTTATGGGGGTAGGTGTTATTTATTTGTTCATGTATATATATATATATATATATATATATAATTATTTATGGGGGTAGGTGTTATTTATTTGTTCATGTATATATCTATCATTATTTTAGTTAACTCCCTAGACCTCAATCAGGCTATTAAAAAAAAAAAAAAAAAAAAAAAAAAAAAAAAAAAAAAATCAAGAACCCCCTTCGAGATTACTTTGTAAATTTTTCGGTAGAAAAATGTCCCGGCCAAAGGCCGATTCATCCTAAATAACAGGCTCGCTATCGTTCGCCAGGAAAAAACATCGACACCTAAATGGCACGAAATGTCATAATATTGACAAAGATGTGGGGCGAAGGTCTTAAAATCAACTAACTAATGGGGCGCACGTCTTAAAATAAAAATAAAACGAATGGGGCTAAACCCGAGGGAGAAGGGCCGGGGTCTAGAGAGAAAAACAGGACGTAACTTATACCTCCCCTTAACAATTCGACCGCTACCCCAAGAATTAAGAAGTGTAAGTACCCTGTAATGAGGAGGAGAGGGGGGGGGGGGGCTGTGGTGTAGTGGACCGAGGCATTCATTTGGAGCCGCCCCCCCTCCCCCCCACCCCCATTTGTAGGTAGGAGGCTCTTTACAAATGGAAATGGAAAAGGAGAGGGGGGGGGGCTGCTGCGTTCGAGGGGGTTATTATTATTAATTCCGTTTGTATGCTCTCTCGCTTTCCTTCACTATAATTATAACTCACTCACACACACACACTCACTCTCTCTCTCTCTCTCTCTCACTTATTAATTTCCTTATATATTTTTTCTTTGAGATAGATAGATAGATAGAGATAGATAGATAGAGATAAATAGATAGATAGAGATAAATAGATAGATAGATAGATAGGAGAGAGAGAGAGACAGAGAGATAGAGAGAGAGAAAGATAGATAGATAGATAGATAGATAGATAGATAGATAGATAGATAGATAGATAGATAGATAGAGAGAGAGAGATAAAGGGGGGGGGGATCAAAACCTCTCGCTACTGGACAAAGTCGCTACCAAAACCAGAAAACCCAGATCATTATATATTTAATAGTCCCCCCCAATCCTCAAGGGTTTAACCCCTTCTGTACCGGTGATGCACTGTTCATTAGATTCTGGCAACTATTGGAAGATTTTGTACAGCTTAGGAAAGACGTCTACTCATTAAAAGGTTACAAACTATCTCAGTGAATCCTTTTAGCTACCATACATCCTTCCTAAGCTTCATAAAAGTGTCTAAATGGAGCTGAACTATAATATATAAGACGTTTCCGGTACAGAAGGGGTTAAAGATACCCCTTTACGGATACCTGGCTACATTGATGTTAAGAGGGTCACCTGCTTTTTGTTATTTCTGTCCTTTTCTCTCTTTCTCTGGCTTGTATCCATTTGGCCCCATTCAGCCTACTGTTTTAAGACGTTTATCCCCATCCAGGTGTAATTTTTTTACTGGTGAGCGGTAGCGAGCCAGCATATTTTTAAAATGTTTTTGACAGCAGGCTAAATTTGTAAATTTTTCGGTAAAAAAAATTCTCCGGCGAAGCCGGATTTCTTCATATAATGCTGGCTCGCTATCGCTCGCCAGGAAGAAATCGACACCTACATGGGGATAAAAGTCTTTAAAAAGTTGGCTGAATGGGGCCGAATGGATACAAGCCAGAGAAAGATAGAAAATGACAGAACACAAACAGGTCACCCCCCTTAAGATAGGTAACGGTAGGGTAGGGTAGGTTAGGTTGTTGTTGTTGTTGTTCCCCAAGCTGCCTGGCCGAACAGCCCCAAGGCCCCGAGCAATTCCAAGGCCATAACCGAGTGCCCCCACAGAACCCTCCCCGCCGACCACAATAAAGCCTGGGTGACCGAAGCCACTCCATGGCGGGGAGCTGAGGAGGGTGCGGAAACGCCCGGGAAACCAAAGCCCCACCCAGGGCCCTGTGCCCCTCAGCAATTAAGAATAAGAGAAGTTGAAGGGGGCAAGTGGAAAAATGTGACGCTTTGGCTTCCAATCTTGGTAGATTGGGAGTCAATCCACGGAAGAGACGCCGTCACTTGAGATCTAGAAAATATATAAGTTAAAGGAACAGTCAGAGTAAGCTATGGGTATGGCAGAGATCGCTCAGTTCTCACTCTGATAGACCAGCCCATCACCACATGACTAAAACCCAATCCTCTCAGCATCAGCTAGGAAAGGCCCTAGAAAGCCGCCTTTGGCGGGGGGATAGCTCCCCTATTTCAACCCCTTTCGGGGTTGGGCACCCGCCTAAGGTAGGTTAGGTTAAGGGGTAGTGCTTGTTTTTTGGTCTATATTTACTATTTACTATTGGAGTTTCCTCGCTAGACCTCCATCAAGCTTTAAAAATACACCCCCTAGAACCCCGTTCAAGATCAATTTGTACATTTTTCGGTAGAAAAAATGTCCCGGCGAAGGCCGATTCCTTCAAAAATTACAGGCTCGCTATCGCTCGCCAGAAAAAGATCGACACCTAAATGGCACGAAAGGTCTTAATATTGACAAAGAAATGGGATGAAAAGTCTCAAAATCGCCAAACTAACGGAACGAACGTCTTAAAATCTCAAAACTAATATGCTAAACATTAGGGAGAGAGTGGAGTTGGGGGGGGGGGGGTTCCGGGAAAAAAACCCCACACGAATCAACCCCCTTAATTAAGTTACGTTTTATTGGGTATGGTGATGAATGTCATTAAGGCCTGTATAGCGAACATGTATGGTGGCGAAAAGTCTAGTAGCCTACCCGAGCGAGAGAGAGGGAAGGATAAAAATACCCAAGGTTTCTCTCGGTGATTAGATTAGTTAATGACTGAAACAACCTTCCTCCCCCCCCCCCCATCCGATCCCCCCCTTCCGATCCCCCATCCTAGCCAGCTTACGTTATACAACCCACCTTCGTACAGTTACGTTATACAACCCACCTTCGTACAGTTACGTTATACAACCCACCTTCGTACAGTTACGTTATACAACCCACCTTCGTACAGTTACGTTATACAACCCACCTTCGTACAGTTACGTTATACAACCCACCTTCGTACAGTTACGTTATACAACCCACCTTCGTACAGTTACGTTATACAACCCACCTTCGTACAGTTACGTTATACAACCCACCTTCGTACAGTTACGTTATACAACCCACCTTCGTACAGTTACGTTATACAACCCACCTTCGTACAGTTACGTTATACAACCCACCTTCGTACAGTTACGTTATACAACCCACCTTCGTACAGTTTGCCGCACATACTCTATCCCGTTGGGGTCGTGATTTGGTGGCAGCACTTCACCCACTTCCCCAACCCCCCTCCCTCACTCCACCTCCTATTGGTAGGAGGTGGAGTGAAGGAGAGGGGTTAAGCCGGTATCACACGAGAGCTTTTATAGTCAACATTCTATGATCAAAATTTTTCTGACAACATTTCTGGAATATTTTGCACTGGTATCGGAAACTAGACTGATGGTAGATGAATTTAGGCAACAGAAAAATATCAAATGTTTACCTTATGAGCTGCCAGACCAGTGTTAAGGATAAATGTTGGGTGAAAAAGCGCTCGTGTGATACCGGCTTTAGGGAGGTGGGTGAAGCGCTGCCAAATCACGACCCCAACGGAATAGAATATGTGTGGCGAACTGTACATATGGCACATCATGTAGTTCACTCATTATGGGTAGGCCAGAAATCCAGACCCCTAACCCCTGTAACTCAAAAAGGGCTTGAACAAATGGGCTGTAAATTTCCACATATGTGCCCTGGCTGACTCTTCCTAAATGGTAGACATATTAGCTTGATTATTCTAGTCGCTAAGGAATTATAGAGGTTAGTGGTTAAGATTGTTGGCCTAACTATAATCAATGGACTATAATCCGACTCTCTACGTAATTACAATCGTCTGCTGTGAAAGTTGATTGAACAGTATTTTCTCCTTGTACAATCACCTACAGTGAAAGATTGTAGTATTTTCTCCTGCTTGTACACTTACCAGCAGTGAACAATTGTGCAGTATTTTCTCCTAAGTGTACAATCGTCTGCAGTGAAAGATTGTACAGTATTTTATCCTGTTTGTACAATCCTCTGCAGTGAAATATTGTACAGTAATTGTTCCTACTTGTACAATCGTCTGCAGTGAAAAGCGGTACATATTGTATTGAACATTTTTGACACTGATGATATATTTCAAAATAATATTCTAAACACACGTAAGAGTCCGTGTTATCCCTGGAGACATTATACCCAAATGACGGAGATTGTCTTTATTATATCGATACCGCAGTTTCGACTCTCTCTGGAGTTCTTTTCACCTGGGGAGGAGTCCAAAGAGAGTATCCGAAGATTTTGACTTCCAGCAATTCCCAGATCATAGCTTTATCGATTATAATGACCTCTAGCAATGCCCAGGTCATAGTTTTTCCAATGATGTTTACCCCCAGCAAAATCCACATAATAGTTTCCTATGATTTTTTTACCCCCAGCAATACTCAGATCATAGTTTCTCCGATGACTTTTACCCCAGCAATACTCAGATCATAGGTTTTCCGATGGCTTTTACCCCAGCAATACTCAGATCATAGGTTTTCCGATGGCTTTTACCCCAGCAATACTCAGATCATAGGTTTTCCGATGGCTTTTACCCCAGCAATACTCAGATCATAGGTTTTCCGATGGTTTTTACCCCAGCAATACTCAGATCATAGTTTTTCCGATGGTTTTTACCCCAGCAATACTCAGATCATAGGTTTTCCGATGGCTTTTACCCCAGCAATACTCAGATCATAGGTTTTCCGATGGCTTTTACCCCCAGCAATACTCAGATCATAGGTTTTCCGATGGCTTTTACCCCAGCAATACTCAGATCATAGGTTTTCCGATGGCTTTTACCCCAGCAATACTCAGATCATAGGGTTTCCGATGGCTTTTACCCCAGCAATACTCAGATCATAGGTTTTCCGATGGCTTTTACCCCAGCAATACTCAGATCATAGGTTTTCCGATGGTTTTTACCCCAGCAATACTCAGATCATAGGTTTTCCGATGGCTTTTACCCCAGCAATACTCAGATCATAGGTTTTCCGATGGCTTTTACCCCAGCAATACTCAGATCATAGGTTTTCCGATGGCTTTTACCCCAGCAATACTCAGATCATAACTTTCCGGATAGCTTTGACCTCCAGCAATACCCAAATTATAGTTTTTTTCCGATGATTCTGACCTCCAGCAATGCAAAGGTCATAGTTTTCCCGATGATTTTGACTTCCATCATAATCCACATCGTAGTCCCCCCCCCCGCCCCCAATAGGAAAGGTGGGGATTGGGCCTGAGTATATAGATAGTATAGATAGAAGAGATAGATTTCCGATTATTTTGACCTCCAGCAATACAAACTAATTTATAGTTTTTCCCACGATTTTGACTTTCCAGCAATACTCATAATATAGATTTCCGATTATTTTGACTCCCACCAATACCCAGATTATTGTTTCCCGGTTATTTTCACCTCCAGTAATACCCATATTATAGCTATCAGATGATTTTCACCTACAGCCATATGCAGATTATAGCTATCAGATGATTTTCACCTACAGCCATATGCAGATTATAGCTATCAGATAATGTTTACCTCCAGTAATACCCAGATTATAATTATCAGATTATTTCACCTCCAGCAATACCCACATCATTTTGTTTTTTTCAGTGACACATTCCAAACCGTGTGGTCAACTTCATCTGTATCGCAAACTCGGTGTCAAAATATCGAGTCAGTGATAGGAGCCAGACCCCCAGATTGAGCACTTCATCTAAATGCATGAATTGCGGATCCATCAAAACCAAGCGTGTACCTCCACCATATATATATATATATATATATATATATATATATATATATATATATATATATAGTAGTGGCAATAGATTCTCCTCGGGGGAAGCGGAGTCTTATAAGGGCAAGCAACACCAAGGTAAACACGAACATCTTTATTCTGGTACCGGTAACGTTTCGACATTAACATATGTCATCATCAGACCTAAAGCAATAAGAAATAAATGTATTAATACATTATGTTGACATTTAAAGCAAATATATTTTTAATAATGATTTAGAAAAACATAAAAAGTTAGAAATCGCGAAAAAAGAGATAGAAAACAAACACAAGCAACAGAAACAGCTAAACCATATGTGAACTACGTGTAGATATTGTAGGCTAAAATATACACAATACCTTAGAAACATAATAGGTTGGAGGAGAATTCGTGGGTGCCCAAGGTGGGCTTAAGATGGTGAGTGAGGAGGGACTCTGCTATTAACCGGGTAGTGTCACCAGAACAACTGAAAATTACTGAAAAATCTGTTTTGTTAATGGAATGGCCTAAAGGTTCACAATGGTCTCGAATAGCTGAAAAGGATGGTTTAGAAATGGGAAGTCCAGTTCTATAAGATCGACCCAGGTGCTCCGCAACCCTCGTGTTTAAGTGCCGTTTTGATTGGCCTATATAAGTTGCATTACAGCAGCTACATTTATATTGATAAACAATAGAGGATTGCAGAACATCCGGGATACGATCTTTGAATTTGAAATGACGAGACAAAGTATTGGTAGGTTTGAATATTATTCTGAGGGACACTTGGGGATATATATATATATATATATATATATATATATATATATATATATATATATATATATATATATATATATATATATATACATCTCTCTCTCTCTCTCTCTCTCTCTCTCTCTCTCTCTCTCTCTCTCTCTCTCACACACACAAAGCTTCACGTTATGTCGCCAAGGGAAATTAATTCTTGGGTCTAACTGCAAAGATAACCGGTGTGCGGCCTCCAGAATACAGACCCCTTCTGTACCGGCCACGTCTATCTAATTATATTCTAGCTATACCGTACCGTATATTCTAGCTATACCGTACCGTATATTCTAGCTATACCGTACCGTATATTCTAGCTATACCGTACCGTATATATTCTAGCTATACCGTACCGTATATTCTAGCTATACCGTACCGTATATATTCTAGCTATACCGTACCGTATATTCTAGCTATACCGTACCGTATATTCTAGCAATACCGTACCGTATATTCTAGCTATACCGTACCGTATATTCTAGCTATACCGTACCGTATATTCTAGCTATACCGTACCATATATTCTAGCTATACCGTACCGTATATTCTAGCTATACCGTACCGTATATATTCTAGCTATACCGTACCGTATATTCTAGCTATACCGTACCGTATATTCTAGCTATACCGTACCGTATATTCTAGCTATACCGTACCGTATATAGACGATGTTGTGCAGTTTAAGAAGGATCAGTGGTAATTAAAGGGGTTAAGTGAGATGGTTCGAAGCCGGTTAAATGCTGGACGCCCCTTTATAAACTGAATAAAATAGTCTAATAGTAGCCAGAATAGAGATAAATAGGACGTGACTGGTACTGAAAGGGTTAACCTTATGAAGCTCTGTGTGGGTAGGCAACAGTATATAATGCACACATTTAGCTTGAATGGGGTGGGCATTTCTTAGTGTAACCCCATATGTACCGGCAACGTCCTTTTAGCTTTATGCTGGCTACTATTAGACGATTTTATCCAGTTTAAAAAGGACCTTCACCAATTTAACAGGCTTCAAACTATCTCACCTAACCATTTGTACTACCACAAACGTCCCTTTAGCTTTATTCTTATTAGTCAGTTTAAAAAGGACCTTCACCAATTTAACAGGCTTCAAACTATCTCACCTAACCATTTTCACTACCACAGCTCCTTCTTAAACTGCACAACATCTTCTAAACAAAGCTAGAATAAAATCAAGAAGACGTCGTCGGTACAACAGGGGTTAACCCATTCTGTACCGGCGACGTATTTTCACTTTTTGTTTGGTATATTTAGACGATTTTTGCAGTTTAAGGATATGTGGTGGTAAAAAGGGTTAACTGGGGTAGTTCGACGCCTGTGAATTGCTAGAGGCCCTTTGTAAACTGAATACAATCGTCTAATAGTAGCCAAAATAGTTAAAAAGACGTCGCCGGTACAGAAGGGGTTAACCCATTCTGACGAACCAAGACCACCCACTAAACTACATGGCAACACACCCACAGACACCAAGAAATATCAAAACAACACCCAGCACACGGTATCACACACAATTATTGTCCTCTCTCCCTCCCTGCCCACCCCGAACCAACTTCCAGAAGCACATCCATACTCATATCTCTCACCGATCCATCCACTCACTCACAGACAACACGCAGCTGCATGCACGACCTCCCGAAATCCATCCTTCCGAATCCTCCCTTCCTCGCGAGGACAGAGTCCACCTGGCCAGGCTGAGATGCGGACACCATCCAGCTCTCCTGAGCTATCAGAAGAGACTGGATGACTCCGTTGTCGACGCCTGCCCGGGATGTAACACAGCACCCCATACCATTAAACACATAGAAGACTGCATTTCACACAACCACTTACGCCAACAACACAATCTACACTCAATGAGAGCTCTGTGGGAAAACCCGATCGTGGCCATGGCCTTTCTCAGGGACTCGGGGCTGTTCGGCCAGGCAGCTTAGGGAACAACAACAACAACAACAACCCCTTCTGTACCGGCGACGTTTTTTGTATTTGATATCGGCTACATTTAGATGATATTACGAAGCTTAGGAAGGATATATGGTAGCTAAGAGGAATCACTGAAATAGTCTGTAGCCTTTGTATGAGTAGATGTCCTTCCTAGGCTGAATAAACGCGCTTAATAGTTGCCAGAATATACTGAAAGGGACGTCACCGGTACAACAGGGGGGGTTTAAAGGGACGTCACCGGTACAACAGGTTTTTTTTTAAAGGGACGTCACCGGTACAACAGGGGGGTTTTAAAGGGACGTCACCGGTACAACAGGGGGGTTTAAAGGGACGTCACGGTACAACAGGGGGGTTTTAAAGGGACGTCACCGGTACAACAGGGGCGTTTTAAAGGGACGTCACCGGTACAACAGGGGGGGTTTAAAGGGACGTCACCGGTACAACAGGGGCGTTTTAAAGGGACGTCACCGGTACAACAGGGGGGTTTTAAAGGGACGTCACCGGTACAACAGGGGGTTTTAAAGGAAGGCTAGGAAGACGTTTTGGTTAGCCTAGGGGACACATTAAGGGAGGATGGGCCGGTTTTCTGGACCACTTTCTCCCTCATGTTTAGCCCGATTAGTTTTCAGATGTTAAGATGTTTGTCCCATTAGTTAGTCGATTTTAAGACGTTTCGCTCCATTTCTTCGTCAATATTTAGACCTTTCGTACTATTTAGGTGTCGATTTTTTCCCTGGCGAACGATAGTGAGCCTGTAATGTTGGAATAAGTGGCCTTCGGCCGGGACATTTTTCTACCGAAAAATTTACAAATTAATCTAGAAGGGGGATCTAATGGATGTTTGTTTAAGTTTGATGGAGGTCTAGGGAGGAAACTAGAAAAATAATGAATACAAGCAAAAATCGCCCCAAAAGTGAACCATCCCCCCTTAACCCCTTCTGTACCGGCAACGTGTGTTTACTTTATCATAGCTACTATTAGACGATTTTATTCAGTTTCCAAAGGGCCTCCAGCAACGAACAGGCTTGGAGGTATCTCACCTAACCCATTTTGCTACCACAGATCCTTCTTAAACTGCACAAAATGGTCTAAATATAGTTGAAATATATAACCACAAACATCCTCGGTAGTGAAAGGGTTACAATACGAATCACACGACCAAGAACCATTTCCATTTTGACTTTATGAATCTCACTTGATCTTCCTAAACTGAACAAAATCGTTTACTGATAGCCAAAATAAAGACAATGAAGGCGGTATGGTTCACAATGAAGGGGGTATGGTTCACAATGAAGGGGGGTATGGTTCACAATTAAGGGGGTATGGTTCACAATGAAGAGGGTATGGTTCACAATGAAGGGGGTATGGTTCACAATGAAGGGGGTATGGTTCACAATGAAGGGGGTATGGTTCACAATGAAGGGGGTATGGTTCACAATTAAGGGGGTATGGTTCACAATTAAGGGGGTATGGTTCACAATGAAGGGGGTATGGTTCACAATGAAGGGGGTATGGTTCACAATTAAGGGGTTATGATTCACAATTAAGGGGGTATGGTTTCACAATGAAGGGGTATGGTTCACAATTAAGGGGTATGGTTCACAATTATGGGGGTAGGGTTCACAGTTGAGGGGGTATGGTTCACAATTAAGGGGTAGGGTTCACAATTAAGGGGGTAGGGTTCACAATTAAGGGGGTAGGGTTCACAATTAAGGGGGTAGGGTTCACAATTAAGGGGGTAGGGTTCACAATTAAGGGGGTAGGGTTCACAATTTAGGGGGTAGGGTTCACAATTAAGGGGGTATGGTTCACAATTAAGGGGGTATGGTTCACAATTAAGGGGGTAGGGTTCACAATTAAGGGGGTAGGGTTCACAATTAAGGGGGTAGGGTTCACAATTAAGGGGGTATGGTTCACAATTAAGGCGGTATGGTTCACAATTAAGGGGGTATGGTTCACAATTAAGGCGGTATGGTTCACAATTAAGGCGGTATGGTTCACAATTAAGGGGGTATGGTTCACAATTAAGGCGGTATGGTTCACAATTAAGGCGGTATGGTTCACAATTAAGGGGGTATGGTTCACAATTAAGGGGGTATGGTTCACTTTTTGGTGGATTTTTTCATATATTTATTGTTTTTCTAGTTTTCTCCCTAGACCTCCATCAAACTTAAAATAATAACCCTAGGAAACCCTGTCAAGATATATTAGTACATGTTTTCCTTCTAAATTACAGGTTCGCTACCGCTCGCCAGGAAAAAAATCGATACCTAACTAACACGAAAAGTCTTAAAATTGACACAAAAAAGGAGCGAAATTCTATAAATCACCAAACTAATGGAACGAACGTCTTAAAATCTGAAAACAAATGTGCTAATCATGAAGGAGAAGGGGGTACAGAAGGAGAAGGGGGTACACAAAAAGACCCCCCCCCCTTTAAGTTATAATCATCATGGTCGTGAAGGGGTTAATGGGTGACAGATGAACCGGAAGCTCAAGTTCGACTCAGAAAAGGGGGGGTTCGAAACTTTGCCTCGTTGTTGCCAGTGATGAAACAGGAGGTAAAGGAGGGGGGGGGGGGGGTTATAGCAAAATATACTGCTAAAATGCGGCATTGTCCTGAAGGGGTTAATATACAAATATAAACATATACAGACTATAATAATGGATTATATAAACATATACAGACTATAATAATGGATTATATAAACATATACAGACTATAATAATGGATTATATAAACATATACAGACTATAATAATGGATTATATAAACATATACAGACTATAATAATGGATTATACAACTGAGGAAATAAAAATCATAATTTTGGAACACATGCATTCAAAATAAATACTATTTGAACCCTGGACCATAGACCAGTTACCGTGGACCAGAAACCGAGACCAGCTATCATGGACCAGAGGCCAGCCATCATGAAACAGAGGCCAGCCACCATGAAACAGAGGCCAGCCACCGTGGACCAGGGGTCAGCCATCATGAAACAGAGGCCAGCCACCATGGACCAGGGGCCAGCCACCATGGACCAGCCTTCACTTCATGGACCAGAGGCCAGCCACGTTGTACCAAATCTCCCTCCCCCTTCACTCGGTCCTGAAGCCCTCAAACTGGTCATACATCATGGACCAGAGGCTCCCCTCTCCCCCTTCACTGGATCTTGGGCCCCCAAGACTGACCAACACTCCTTGGTCCAGTAAACTGTTTATTTGTGGTGATATCCATGGTAGCTCGTATGCGGGCCATTTTCTTTAGCCACGTGTCTCCAGAATCTGGAAGAGGTTTTCATCAACCTCCGGGTAGACTGTGCCAAATTCTAATTCTTTATTAACTTGTTGCCATGCAACTTCTGTCACTTTATCCTTGTAATTATTTTCACCGTGGACATACGTTTTAACATTTTGTTGTTGGGGAACTCTGTCACTTGGGTTGCCTTTGTGTGTGTTTGTGGATCTATGTATGTTTATCCTGCGGGTAGTTTGATCATGTGTTTTTAACAACACATTGTGGTTGTGGAACATCCGCACCATGTTCTGGGTTTGTGGACTGATGTGTGATTACCGATGAGGATATGGGATCGGCCTTGGTGGTCCTGCGGGTTGGTCTAATAGTACAGAATGTACTACTTTTTGTGTTTGTTTTGGCAATGTAAAGTGTATTTTTAGTGATGGGGTTTTCTTTGGTAATATAGATACTTGTGTTTTCGGCTGGGGTGGTGGTGGTCCTGCGGGTTGGTCTAATGGTACAGAATGTACTACTTTTTGTGTTTGTTTTGGCAATGTAAAGTGTATTTTTAGTGGTAGGGTTTTCTTTGGTAACATAGATACTTGTGTCTTCGGCTGGGGTGGTGTATGGGTTATTAATGGCATTAGTAACGGTGTCAGCTGTAGCTGGTTTGGTCAGAAGGAAAGTCAGCAACTGTGGGACCAATGGGGGCTGATACAATATTCTCATTAATGGCATTATTAATGGTGTCAGCTGTAGCTGTTTTGTCAGAAGGAAAGTCAGCAACTGTAGGACCAATGGGGGCTGATACAATATTCTCATTAATGGCATTATTAATGGTGTCAGCTTGAGCTGTTTTGTCAGAAGGAAAGTCAGCAACTGTAGGACCAATGGTGCTGATACAATTTTCTCACTTTTTGGATCAATGATTCGGTCATTTTTCCATCCTGGGTCACTTCCAAATTTAATGACACTTGCCCGTCCAGGGAACTAACGCGTTCTATTTTTTTGTCGAAGTTTAGTTTGAGGCTCGTTATTATTTTTTTGCCCGCCTTAATATGAATTAATATATACGCGTTCCCCTCCCGCTTCACGTCAAACGCAGCCGCCGAGGAGTCCAATGTATATGAATACCAGTTATGCCCAACATAACTCCACCCAATATTAGTATCCATTTGGATTTTGTGAATACTTTTTAATGTACGCAGACGTTTTCGCCTTTTGTTTACATCAATGGCATTTGGGAGGGTTGTCCCCGGGGTTAGTTTAAACAACACCGTAGTTATTTTAACGGACGCGTAAGGCCCGCCCATTTTGCTCACACTGCAACCCATTTCTAAAATCACTTATTTTTCTTTGCTAATTTATCTAAAAAGATAACTAGATATAAAATTCAAACTAAACTATTTGAATATTTTTCACTTGAAAATGTTATACTTTTTTATTCTATTTGAAGTCCGATACCTTAATATTTTTTTATAGCGAACTAGGAATTCTTTATATATAAAGACTTGCGTTAGTGATGCTGTTTAAAGGTTTGGCAGGTTGATCTCCCACAGTATAATTATATACTATGGGAGATGTTTGTGTAGCTATAGTATAGATAATGTGTAGGGAATATAGGTTATAGTAGATGTTTGTGTAGCTATAGTATAGATAATGTGTAGGGAATATAGGTTATAGTTGTGTAGCTATAGTATAGATAATGTGTAGGGAATAGTTTATAGTGAGAGATGTTATTAGGTAGATATAAAATAGATAGTGTGTAGACTATATAGGTTTACGGAGGAAATAAAAAATACATTAATAAATAAATATATAAACCATAAACCAAGCACTACCCCCTTAAGCCTATTATCCTGGGTTCCTTGAGTACCCCAGGATCCTTGTACCCCAGGGTCCTTGTACCCCAGGATCCTTGTACCCCAGGGTCCTTGTACCCCAGGGTCCTTGTACCCCAGGATCCTTGTACCCCAGGGTCCTTGTACCCCAGGATCCTTGTACCCCAGGGTCCTTGTACCCCAGGATCCTTGTACCCCAGGGTCCTTGTACCCCAGGGTCCTTGTACCCAGGATCCTTGTACCCCAGGCTCCTTGTACCCCAGGATCCCGTACCCAGTGATCCTTTGTACCCCAGGGTCCTTGTACACCAACAGGGTCATTGTACCCCAGGATCCTTGTACCCCAGGGTCCTTGTACCCCAGGATCCCTGTACCCCAGGGTCCTTGTACCCCAGGATCCTTGTACCCCAGGGTCCTTGTACCCCAGGATCCCTGTACCCCAGGGTCCTTGTACCCCAGGGTCCTTGTACCCCAGGATCCTTGTACGCCCAGGATCCTTGTAAAACTCCCAGGATCCCTGTACCCCAGGATCCCTGTACCCCCGGATCCTTTTCCCCCAGGGTCCTTGTTCCCAAGGGTCCCTTGTACCCCCAGGGGTCCTTGTCACCCCAGGTTCCTTGTACCCCAGGGTCCTTGTACCCCCAGATCCTTGTACCCCAGGATCCTTGTACCGCCATGAATCCTTGTACCCCAGGTCCTTGTACCCCAGTCATTGTACCCCAATGATCCTTGTACCCCATGGTCCTTGTACCCCAGGAAATCCGTGTACCCCAGGTCCTTGTACCCCAGGGTCCTTGTACCCCAGGATCCTTGTACCCCAGGGTCCTGTTCCCCATGTCCTTGTACCCCAGGGTCCTTATACCCCAGGGTCCTTATACCCCAGGATCCTTGTACCCCAGGGTCCTTGTTCTTGGTCTTCAGTGGTCTACTGTACGTCTTTCTTGTACTGTACGCCTGTGTTGTTGTTGTTGTTGTTGTTGTTGGTGGTGGTGGTGGTGGTGGTGGTGATGTATCTGTCGTTGTTGTTGGTGGTGGTGATGTATCTGTTGTTGTTGTTGTTAGTGATGATGGAGTTATGTATTTATGGTAGGAGAGAGAGAATGGATGTCGCGATCGTTGTTGTTGTATATTTCATTTTACGTCAGACCGAGCTTCTTGCTCTGTATCGGGGCACAATGTGCACCTGTATTGAGTATTGTTCGAATATGTGGGGAGGCTCCACCCATACCGCACTTCTCAAACGAGTAGAATCAAAAGCATTTCACCTCATTAACGCTTACTAGTTACCTACAATATATTTCTACACGCCGCAATGTTGCATCTCTTTCACTCTTCTATCACTATTACAACAATCAGTGTTCTTCAGAGCTCTCTCAGTGCATACCCCCTCCCTTGCAGCGAGTGTGAGGCACCAGCCTTTCAACACAGTCCCACTCCTATTCTGTCCAGCTCTCCAACCCAAGAATTGGCAATTTTTTTCAGTCTTTCTTCTACTTACAAGTGAACTCTGGAATTCTCTCCCTCAATCAATCTTTCCTTCATCCTATGACTTAGACGGCTTTAAACTTTGTGTATCCAGGCATTTTGACTCCAACGTCCCTTGAATTTGTAACTCTTTTAACTTTAGGGAAGACACTCGTTACAGGCAATCTGTCTTTTGTCTCCTCCATACACATATAATTAAAAAAAAAAAAAAAAAAACAAAAAAAAAAAAAAAAAAAAAAAAAAAAAGTAATTTAACCAAAGTATTAACATTACCAATACCGCAAGCAGAAAGGCTAACAAACAAAAACTCATTCCTCTTTCCCCTCGTGTTCGTAGGTCATCATCTCTGGGACAACCTGGCGCCAAGACCAACTAACATTCCGGCCGAGCGGCGGCGACGTGTGATGACGCCAGGGAGGGGTGGATGGATATGCGGGCTAGGGAGATCGAAAGTTCTACTGTAGGTCCAAAGGTGCTCGCTCAGCTCATATCAACCCTTTGCTAAAAAATAGGTTAACTTGCATACAATTTTGTTAGCATCTGGTAGGTATCCATAAGCTACCTGGACTTACCTAGGTTAGTTAGGATATATTAGTTTAAGGACAAGGGGGGTGTTAGAAAAGAGGGTGGCGTCTGCAGGTATTAATGAGACGTCGGTATTATACCTGGGTCCAGCGGCGCCCGGCGGACTGACTCCTCGTTTGCTGAGTCACGGAGGAGAGGGGGAGGTAGATGTGTGTGTGTGTGTGTGTGTGTGTGTGTGTGTGTGTGTGTGTGTGTGTGTGTGTGTTTTCAAATTCCGTAAATTTTCTTAAATTTGTTGTGCTAGTTGTTCCTTATAGATAAATTAATCTGAATAATCAAAATATAATATTTCAAAATTCACCAATATCGTTGTCATAATGACGGTCAAACAATTGTTCTAGAGGTCATTATGAAGGTAAATTATCAAGTTATATATATATATATATATATAACTACTATGACTCAGCAAATTTGGTACATATACAGAATATGATTCACTATAAATGGTCAGTCATCAAATATATAAAATTCTAGTTAACCCTGCTGTACCGGCGACGTCTATTTAATTAAATCCAGGGTACTATTAGACAATATTTTTTTCAGTTTAGGAAAGACGTCAACCAATTTAAAGGCTACAGACTATCTCAACTCATTCTTTTAGCTGCCATATATCCTTCCTAACCTTCCTAAAATCGTCTAAATGTAGCAGATAGCAAATCAAATAGACTTCATCGGTACAGTAGGGGTTAAAGGTCAAGGTGTGCAACAAAACCAAATATTTGACAAAAACAAAAATCTACTGAAAAATGCACAAATTAATCTAGAGGGGGGATCTAATGGATTTTGTTTTTTAACGTTTGATGGAGGTCTAGAGAGTAAACTAGAAAAATAATTAATACATGAAAAAATCGACCAAAAAGTGAACCATCCCCTTCTTAAAGCGAACGAGGCGGAGATCCAATATTGTGTTCTGTACAAAACCGACAAGTACTTCGCCTGGTTTCATAAGGTGGGGTAAATCGATGGAGAACGGGAATGTAGGGTGTGAGGAGTACTGGAGTGTATGGGTATGGGTAGGGGGGGGGGGGAGGGGAGAGAGAGAGGGGGTAGGGGAAGGAGGGGAGAGTTAAAGTGAAAGGAGATACAAAATAAATGACAACTCAGATGGAATGTACTATGTGTGTGTATGTGTGTGTGTAAAGTACTATAGCATGTATGACTATGGGAGCCGGTGGACGTTATGGAGGGGTTGGTGGAGTGTGGGGGGGTCAGGGAGTGGAAGGGGGTAGAAAAGGAGAAGGACACGGAGAGACGGGAGGATGGAAGAGGAGAAGGAGATAAAGAGGGAACAGGGAGAGAGAAAGGGGGGATAGCTAGAGAGAGGGATGGGTTAGGGAATGAGAAAGGGAGAGAGGGGCGTCCAGAGAAAAGGACATAGCTAGAAAGATATGAATACGAGAGAGAGCGAGAGAGCGAGAGCGAGAGCGAGAGCGAGAGCGAGAGCGAGAGCGAGAGCGAGAGCGAGAGAGAGAGAGTAGCTGGGTCGAGGTAGTGAAGGGGGTTATAAGAGGGCCAATGTCAAAAGGTATAATGACTCACCTGGCGCCAGACAGTAGCTACACACGCTAAAGTAGAGAGAGAGAGAGAGAGAGAGAGAGAGAGAGAGAGAGAGAGAGTACAAAGGAGTACAAAGGAAATCAAGCAACAACAGGTCTAGTGACCCTTCTAGGCTGCTTGTCCTCCAAAACACTGAGGATCAAGTGTCCAAACAGTGGTTTAGAGTGGGTAAGGGAACATTGGAAAGGGAACTACTGCCCTGGAGTAGGGGACAGATTGGTTAGTAACTGAGGGGGGATAAAATAAAGTTATTCATTTACAAACGCAGTCAGTCACGGGTTTGATGCGAGATATTTGTCTAAGAGGAGTTTAAATGAATCAACGGCGCTGCAGTCTATAACGTCTCAGGGAAGCCCATTCCACAAGTTGACAACTCGATTGAAGAAGAAATTCTTAGATTCGTGTGAGTTAACAGATTTACCAATAATTTTGCAACCGTTTCCCCGCGTGTAATTAGATTGGTCGATAGTGAAGTACTTACTACAGTTCATATTGTCGATGCCTTTGATGATTTTGAAAACTTCAATATAAGTCGCCTCTTAATCTGCGCTGGGTAAAGGAAATAGATTTAAATTCTCTAAGACGCTCTTCGTATGGTTTGTTCTTAAGGCTAGGTATCATATTGGTAACTCTACGTGAACGCGTTCTAGCTTGTTCTATCTTTTTGGTAATAAGGGCACCAGGATTGAACGCAGTATTCCAGAAGAGGGCGGACTAAGGAATTGTAAAGGGTTAGGATAACTTCTTTGGATTTATGCTCAAATGACCTGCCTATAAAGCCAATTATTTTGTTTGCCTTCTTAACAACTTCTGAACATTGTTGACTCGGTTTTAGGTTACTCGATATTGTTACTACCAGATCGGTTTCTCTGTTTACATTCTTAAGCTGAGTGCCATTCATCGAATAGTTTGCTTTCTCATTTAGGTATCCGATATGTAGTACTTTACGCATTGAAAAGTATTTGCCAAATTTGGGCCTAACATGACAATTTATCTAGATTGTGTTGCATATCGTCAACTTGTTCTTTTGAGAGTACGCTATTTGCAATATTTGTATCGTCAGCAAATTTTTGAGATTGTACAGGTGAGACCCTCATCTATGTCGTTGATATAAATTAGAAAGATAATTGGTCCTAGTACCGATCCCTGGGGTACCCCGCTACTTACATTGGTCCATTTAGATGCCTTACCGTTTATGACTACTCTTTGCTTTCTGTCGCTGAGCCAATTTTCTATCCATTTCAACACACCGTCTTGTATTCCATGCGCTTTTAGTTTTAGCAGTAAACGTTTGTGGGGAACTTTGTCAAAGGCCTTTTGAATATCAAGGTATATAATATCTACAGCTTTACTCTCATCGTAGAGGTTGAGGATAACGTGGAAGAAGTCTAAGAGGTTTGTTAAACAGGAACGTTTTTTACGAAAGCCGTGTTGAGTATCTTTAAGTAAGTTATTTTCCTCTAAGTGATTTACGAGTCTGTCTCTTATGACCGTTTCTAGCATTTTACATACAATTGAAGTTAAGCTAATTGGACGATAGTTACTGGGTAGGGATTTGCTGCCTTTTTTGAATATCGGTGTTACGTTGGCTAGCTTCCACTGATCAGGCATAGACTGCAAGGATTCATTGAATAGCAATGTCAGTGGTTTGGAGAGCTCATCCTTAGCTTCCTTTAGAGCTCTAGGCGAGATTGTATCAGGTCCAGGCGTTTTATTTACCTTGAGTTTGAGAGAGAGAGAGAGAGAGAGAGAGAGAGAGAGAGAGAGAGAGAGAGAGAGAGAGAGAGAGAGAGAGAGGAGAGAGAGAGAGAGAGAGAGAGAGAGAGAGAGAGAGAGAGAGAGAGAGAGAGAGAGAGAGAGAGAGAGAGAGAGAGAGAGAGAGAGAGATGAGGAGAGAGAGAGAGAGAGAGAGAGAGATGAGGAGAGAGAGAGAGAGAGAGAGAGAAAGAGAGAGAGAGAGAGAGAGAGCTATCTTAGACCACACAGACCTCAAGGTCCTTACTAGGCAGTCTGGCCTTACAAACTATATACTGTATATATATATATATACATATAGGCTACACACATATACACATACATACATACATACATACATATATATACAGTATATATATACATATATATACATACTGTACAGTGCACACACATACATACATACATACTTACATACATACATACATACATTATTGTTTTATTTTTATTTTTTCATATCACCCCAGCCCTCTGCAGATAGAGGTCAAGCCTTCCCTTGAAAGCGTTTATTGTGTCGCTCTCCACCACTCTCGCTGGTAGTTTATTCCACTCTGGCGCCACACTGTAGGTGAAGAAACTCTTTATGACATCTAGGTTTGCCTTTTTGGTTTTTAATTTCATTCCATTTCCGCGAGTTTGATTAGTATTGTTTAATGTGAATAGTGCATTTACATTGACTTTGTCGAAAACTCTTAGTATTTTAAAGCACTCAATAAGCTGACCCCTCAACCTCCTCTTTTTTAATGAGAACAGGTTCAATCGTTTAAGTCTTTCTTCATATGATTTATTTCTTAATGAGGGTATCATCTGAGAGAGAGAGAGAGAGAGAGAGAGAGAGAGAGAGAGAGAGAGAGAGAGAGAGAGAGAGAGAGAGAGAGAGAGAGAGAGAGAGAGAGAGCGAGAGCGAGGACATACCAGTGTTCTTAGCTGATGAGTTGTAATGTGACCCAGAATGGATGGATTCGGCGGTGATCGAGAGAGAGAGAGAGAGAGAGGGGGGGGGGGGGGGGAGGTGATCACTGGGGGAGAGGATTAATACAGTTACTACAGATACCCAGACTGCACAGAGATCACGTTTCCAATAAGGCAACTATATATCGTAAATCTTAAATATAAGTTTCATCGAAGTGGTAGCCAACGAAAGAAAGAAATTGGGCTCTCTAATGATAATGGAAAGCAACCTCTGTTCTTATTTGAAGAACCAGGTTATAGTCTCGTGGAGGACTATGCCTTCGTACACGTGGTGAGTTTTTTAGACTTCAACCATGAATATTTTACACATCCCCCCCCCCCACACACACACACACACACCAATGATAATGTCGGACAGGTGGGGAGAGAAGTATCCGGAGCAGGATTCGATCTCACTCGCTCCAGGTATTTGTGGGAGAGTTGGTCACCATAACCTCTTGGCCACGAGCGGAAGGGAATCAACCTTAGTTAAGAACATAAGAAAACAGGAGTCTGCAGAAAGCCGATTGGCCCACTCAAGGCAGATCCCTCTCACACCCAACCCTAATTTCAAGAACCAGGAATTAGGCTCTCTCTTCACTTACTTCCCCCGAATTGGGTGCAAATAAAAGGCCCCAAGTGGAAGGAGAATTTGTTTCTACTGGGAGATTGATAATAAAGACTAAAGTAGGAAAAATATATTTAAGATGCTGAGAGAGAGAGAGAGAGAGAGAGAGAGAGAGAGAGAGAGAGAGAGAGAGAGAGAGAGAGAGAGAGAGAGAGAGAGAGAGAGAGAGAGAGCTTAGGGAAGTACTGAAGACTGCAGGATTGATCAACTCTCGTGAGGCTTCTCATTTAAGGGGGTAGTGGTTATTTGTTGGTGTATTTATCTAATTGTTGACATATTGTATAGTTTCATTACTAGACCTCCATCAAGCTAAACAAAAAATACCTCCTCGACCACCTTTCAAGATAGTGTAAATTTTTCGGTAGAAAAATGTCCCGCCAAAGGTTGGTTTCTCCCAGAATTACCGGCTCGCTTTCGCTCGCCAGGAAAGAATCGACACCTAAATAGCGTAAAAGGTCTGTATAGTGACAAAGGAATAGGGGTAAAGATCTTAAAATGGGGGTAAAGATCTTAAAATCGCCAAACAAATGGAACGAACGTCTTAAAATTTCAAAGCTAATGTGACTAAACATGAGGGAGAAAAATCAACTACCTTCGGAGCCCTTAAAAGGCTGGAAAGGAAGTAGGGGGGAGGGGGGGGGGGGGAGGAGTGAGAGGTAATTGGGTAAGTAAGTATGTAGGTTGGAAAGTAGGTTGGTTTGTAGGTAAGCAAGTGGATAGGTAGGTAGGTTGATTAGTTAGTAGGTAGGTAAGTGGGTAGGTAGGTAGGTTGATTAGTTAGTAGGTGGGTAAGTAGGTTGGTTTGTAGGTAAGCAAGTGGATAGGTAAGTAGGTTGATTAGTTAGTAACTAGGTAAGTGGGTAGGTAGGTTGATAAGTTAGTAGGTTGGTAAGTAGGTTGGTTTGTAGGTAAGCAAGTGGATAGGTAAGTAGGTTGATTAGTTAGTAGGTAGGTAAGTGGGTAGGTAGGTAGGTTGATTAGTTAGTAGGTGGGTAAGTAGGTTAGTAGGTAGTTAAGTTGGTTAGTAACTAGGTAGGTAGGTTGGGTAGTAGCTAGGTAAATGGGTATGTGGATATTTTGTTTTTATTTTTCGGAAACCTTTCAGTATAATGGCGTGATTTGGACTGTATTTTGGTTAACATTATATAGTTATTAATTAAAAGGATAGCATAGAAATATATAAACCCTTACAAAATAAATAGATAACAATATGATATATAAAAAAATAAACACCTAAAAAAAAAAACTCTATACATCAAGGGGGGAACATGTATAGAAAAAAAAAAAAAAAAAAAATTATATATATATATATATATATATATATATATATATATATATATATATATATATATATCGGTATATATAAACCCCTCAAAATATATATCATAAAATATATAAATAAAAACACCCCTTTAAAAAAAAAATAGCTCTGTACATCAAGGAAGGAAACACAAACGATTAGATTTTTGAGTCCGGCAGTTCCTTTACGGTCATTATATATTTGTCAATTAATAATAAGCAGATTTGAGTGAAAAAAAATCATAGCCGTAGTAAAAAAGAGTTAATTAGGGGGGTCACCGGCTTTTGTTTTATCTTTCTCTCCTGTTCTCTCTTTCCCTGGCTTGTATCCATTCGGCCCCATTCAGCCAACTGTTTTAAGACGTTTATCCCCATCCAGGTGTCGATTTCTTCCTGGCGAGCGATAGTGAGCCAGCATTGTATGGAGAAATACGGCTTCGCCGGATACATTTTTCTATCGAAAAATGTACAAATTTAGCTTGCTGTCAAAACAAAAATATATATATGCTGGCTCGCTACCGCTTGCCAGGATAATATTGACACCTGGATGGGGGTAAACGTCTTAAAACGGTAGGCTGAATGGGGCCTATTGGATACAAGCCAAAGAGTGAGGGAGAGAAAGAGAAAAAAAAAAAGAAGAGAGGTGGGCCCCCTTAAGTGACACACGAGGCATTAATTTCCGGTCGTAGTAGAGTATATTTCACATAGCGTAAATTTAATGAGGTGTAATTATATACTCTTTTTAACTAAGTATAGGTCAATTCATTAATTAGTTTTGTAGGGAGTACACTTTTTACTGGAAACCAATATTAATTAACCATAATTACATAGAAACTAATTATATATATAGTATTATATTAAAAACCACTACCACTACTAATACTATTACTATACTATTACTACTCACTAGCCCTATGAATACATCTTCAACAACAACTATTACTACTCTTTGTATTATTAAAGTGGATCAAGTCTACGGCATGGGAACCCCCTATTAACCCTTTGAAGCTCTGACGCGTTTTAGCAGTTTATTTTGGCTATCATTAGACGATTTTATGCAGCTTAGGAAGTATCTGTGGGTATTAAAAGGGTAAATACTATCTCAATCAACCCTTTGACTTCCATATACCGTTACTAATATGAATACAATCGTCTAATAATAGCCAGACACAGGACAGAAACGCGTATTGGAGCTTGAAAGGGTTAAAATCGTTCGGATTATTTCTAGTATATTTTATTTATCTATTTAATTATTATATATTTTATTATATATTAATTATTTTCGCACACTCGTTTTTACGCAAGTGCCGAGACTCTGCCTGATAGTGTCTAGTGTCGATTAACCCTTTCAAGATCCAATGACGCAATTTCTGTTTTCTGTTTTCTGGCTATTATTAGACGATTTTATTCAGATCATGAAGGGTATATGGAAGTCCGAGGGTTAATTGAGAGAGTCTTGACCCTTCTAATGCCCACGGATCCTTCCTAAACAGTATAAAATCGGTCCATGATAGCCAGAATAAACGGTCAAAAAGCGTCATAGTCTTGAAGAGGGTTAACGGAGGGGTTGATAGATTACAGGAGGGGTGTGTCAGGGTGGGAGGGAAGGGGGAGCAGGGGGGGGGGGGGAGTGTGGCGCATAGACCCTCTTTCAAGATCAATTTGTAAATTTTTCGGTAGAAAAATATCCAGGCCGAAGGCCGATTCCTCTTAAAAGTACAGGCTCGCAGCAATCGCGAGGAAAAAATCGACACCTAAATGGTACGAAAACTTAAAATTAACCACGAAATGGGGCGAAAGGTGTTAAAACCACCAAACTAATAGGCTGAACGTCTTAATATCTCAAAAGTAATGGGGCTAAACACGAGGGATAGGTTGATAGATTACAGGAGTGATGACGTGTCAGGGTGGGGGGGAGAGAGAGAGAGGAGAGGGGGGGGAAGATAGAGGAGAGGGGGGGGGGGAACGTGGCGCCAGATTACGTGAGTCTACTCCTTATTTTATTTGTTTTCCTTGTTCTCTTCCTCCCCCGACTGTCCTTTATCGAGCCACCCGGTAAGGGAGGCGGCGGTCTTATAGTGAGTCATGGACCTAGCTACTGCACTATTTACTGGCGCCGGCGTCACTCTAAAACCCCCCTCTAAGCTGCATTTTCCGCCTTCCCTCTTGCTTGCTTGCGTGTTCGGTTATACGCTTGTGCATGAAGGGGGGCGGTGATCTCATGCAGGGACAACATTTCTGGTGTGGGGTTGCTTCGCCTGCACTCAAGCAATTTAGACCACAGTCGAATTATTTCAACAAACACTCAAGCTGTTTCTCCAACAGTTAATTTTTATATTCCCATACTCGGGTTGTTCTGCGAACAATTAAATTATTTTGCCCAAACTTTGATGTCAGTTAAAGTTAGTTGGATTATGTTAAATTATATAGGGTACACTAGACTAGGGCAGATTATCCTAAATAAGAAGGTAATAGACTGGATGCCAACAAAAATCATACAAACCCGTAGTTTTAGGGGTTGGGTGCACAGTTTTGGCTCTCAAATGGCATACGATATTTGGTGGGCCATATGTATTTGCACGACATTATTTAGGCAACGCAACAAATCAACATTAATTTATCCATTGTCAATTTCTGACGATCACCAGCAACAAAAAAGTCGAATAATTATTTACCCCATATGTACCGGTGCCGTCCTTTTAACTTCATTATGGCTACTATTAGACGATTGTATTCAGTGTCAAAAGGGCCTCCAGCAATTAACAGGCTTCGGACTATTTCCCTTAACCCTTTTACTACCACAGATCCTTCATGTATAGCACAAAATCGTCTATATATAACAAGAGTAAAATTAAAGAGACGTCGCCGGTACAGAAGGGGTTAAGTAAAGCAAACTGAAGTTATGAGAGGGAATCAAACTTAAATGAACTGCAGATTTCAGACCGTGCAAGACGAAGGAGGAAGAAAGCGCTGAATAACCACGCAAATTAAGTAAATGTAATATGAGAGAGAGAGAGAGAGAGAGAGAGAGAGAGAGAGAGAGAGAGAGAGAGAGAGAGAGAGAGAGAGAAAGCAAGAGTGAGATAATAGACCTTAGGATAAAGACAAGAGTTATAGCGAGCCCAACCAATAACACACACACCCCTCCATCCCTCCTCCACCACCACCACCCCCTATACCTCACACATTCCTTGCCATTTCCTCCCCTCCTGGCGCCATCAATAAATAACACTGGCGCTTCGTGACGGGCCGGGGAAACCTGGCGTAGGGGGGGATGACGCCACGCCCCTGGGACCTGGCGGGCGTCAGGTAGTGGTGGGCCGGTGGGAGGGGTGGGTGGGGAGAGAGAGGCGCTTTGAAGCGAGATTTTATTATTATGTTCCTTCCAACAACCAACCATACTCCTAAAATCGATTAATGAAATTTACAAACACATGTGGAAGTCCGTGGACTCGAACCCAGGATGCTCACACCGAAAATCAACACCTTATACATCGCACCACGAAGACAGTTATGTAACCGAGACGAGGTAGAGTCAATTCATTATGAAGGCTCTTGGCATTGTGATTTCTAGCCTTTTGTAACTTAGAAAGTGCTGGAAGAAAAGGTCTATTAATTTCCATAGTTATTTACTGGTTGACTCTTCCCAAAAGTAGATATATTATTTAAATTGTTAAAGTCTGTTTAGAGGGATTATATAACTCGTCATAATGAATAAACAACAACAACCGCTAGCAATGCCAATACTGTAGCGATATAATTATTTTGAACGTTTCTTGACACGGTGATGTAATGTTTTGAAACGTTCGCTTAGCCACACACACACACACACACACACACCAAGTTACTGTTTTTCATCAGTCAGTACTTTGTGATTGGCACTGTCTGTCTGATTCAAAGTATTAAACCTTTTCAAGATACGATGACGCATTTCTGTTCTGGTTTCTGGCTAATAGTAGACGATATTGTTGAGATTAGGAAGGTTATATGGTCGTGAGAGGGTTAATTAAGACCGTGTTTACCTTTTTCATTCCCACAGTTCCTTCCAAAGCTGTATAAATTAGTCTAATGAGAGCCAGAATACACTGTCCAAATTCGGCATAATCCCCGAGGGAGTTAATAAGCCGTTTCTTTAAAATTCCTAAATCTCTCTCCACGTCGTAATGTTCGGACCGCAAAGCAAAATCTTCAATAACAACAACGTGCCATTAAAAGTGTTCATTGACAAACTATAACACATAACTATAATACATTGCTCGAAAATGGCAAAAACAAACGAAATCTTCAATAACGATGACATCAAAACTATCCTAATAACCCCCAAGAGGTGGGATGAGATAGTGTTAAGGAGGTTGGGGGGAGGGGGGGGGGGGGGGAGAGTATTTGGCCTTCGACCAGGAAATGTTCTATCGAAAAATTTACAAATTTATCTTGAAGGAGGGTTTTGGGGGTTGTTTTCTTAAGCTTGATGGAGGTCTAGGGAGGAAGCTAAAAAATATAAGCCAATAAATACGTTCATCCCCCCTTGACCAAGCACCAATACGAGTGGTGTCAACAGCGCAGTAGCTAGTCCCGAGCAGGGTTACCAAAGGACACCACAAACTACCGCTAGTTCCGTCCTCAAGAGTAGTTAAAATGTCGTTCGATAGTCAGTGCATGTACAAAAATGAACACAATCTCTAGAATATGACTTAATACCTTCACCTTCTAAAATGTCTGAAATCTCTAGAATATCGATAGGAATTATGTCGCTAGATCTAAAATAAGAAATTGTGAAAAGGAACACCTTGAGATGATTCGGCCATGTGGAACATATGGGAAGCAAGAGAATGACTAAGAGAGTGTAAGAACGTGAGGTGGAAGGGCAGAGGGAGATGTAGACTGAGTGAAAGGTGGAAGAATGGAGTTAAAGTATATGAGTGAAACCGGAGCTGGATGGGAGGAAGGGCGTAGAATGACTGGGGACAGAGGTGAATGGGGGCGTTCTGTTCGTGGCCACCCCTTCGGAGATTACGGCGTCCGGCAATAGATAGATAAATAGAGATATACCGGTACAACAAATTGCGCTAAATTGAAATAAACACCGCTACATCTAGCGGTATGTATTTTATTTGTATGTATTTACTCAGGGCCATTCCCCACTTTTCCTTTTTTTCTGGGGGTGACCGACTCAAGACAGAGCCCGTATAGGGACAAAACAACAGAAAACAATGAACACACAAAAACAAAATACAAATTCACACACATCTAGCGGTAAAGGAGTAAAATTGGCAACGCTACTCAGGAGGGGAAGACTCATGAAAGATTGAGGTAGTTTCCCCGAGGGGGGGGGGGGGGGGTGCGGCTGGAAGGGTTGGTTTAAGGTGAGATTTCCACTTGAGGGATTTTTTTCTGGATCCCTTTCTCTCTCATTCTTAGCCCCATTGATTTTGAGATTTTAAGACATTCGCCCCATTAGTTTGACGATTTTAAGAACTTTCGCCCCATTTATGTAACTTTTAAGATCTTTCGTGCCATTTAGGTGTCGATTTTTTCCTGGAAAACGATAGCGAGCCTGTAATTTAAGAGAAACCGGCCTTTGGCCGGAATTTTTTTCTATCGAAAAATGTACAAATTTATCTTGAAAAGGGGTCAAGGGGGTGTAATTTTAAGATTCATGGAAGTCTAGGAAACGCACTAAAAACCTCCCCTTAAGGTGACCAGCTTGATTCAGGGAGAGATGTTGTTTTACCCGCACGTTTGTCTGGTTATCATTAGACCATTTTATTCAGCTCTGGGCTTTGTGATGGGTAACGAGAGGTAGGTAGTTTTTTTTTATTGTTTAGTTTTTGTTTGCGTTCGTTCGTGTGTGTGTGTGTGTGTGTGTGTGTGTGTGTGTGTGTGTGTGTGTGTGTGTGTGTGTGTTACTCAGTTACTTGTTCGTCAAGGGGAATCCACGCAATGCGGGCTAAGCTCATTATTATCGCGCCTCCTTAACTGGGAATGTATTGCGTGAAATGCATGTTAAGTGTTTTATGTACTGTTGGAATGGCTGTGGATGTGTGTGTAGTCTGTATTTAGCCAATTGGCGACATCGGAAACGAAGGCTTAGGGTGGATCTGTATGGTACCATTCTCACTATAGACGGTACCGTCTCGCCCTTAGGTAGCCATCAGCTTAGGTGAACCATATGATACCCATATCGCCTTGTACCATTTTTGCCAACCCCAGATGGGACGTCACAACGTCGTCCACTTATTCCAGGTACCTATTTACAGCTAGGTGAACTGAGGCTAACACATGAAAGGAGACAAGCCCAATTTGTCTCCGCCCGGCCGGGGATTGAACCCCCGACCCCTCGTGTGTGAGACGAGAGCTCTACCTACTAGGCTACGGGCTGTGTGTGTGTGTGCGTGCGTGCGTGCGTGCGTGCGTGCGTGCGTGCGTGCGTGCGTGCGTGCGTGCGTGCGTGCGTGCGTGCGTGGCTATCATTAGAAGAAGTTATTCAGTTCTCGGTTTGGTGATAGGTAGTTTTGTCATAATAATCATCTAGTGGTATATATTTACTTGACTATTGTTTTCCGGGATCGAACTAAAAATGTGGGAGCGAAAATAAAAATAAAATAAAACACAAAACAAAAAGTGCGTCCTCGTTTACAAGGGTTAAGGTCACTCTCGGGATTCAGGGATAGATAGTTTTTGTTGTTTTTATTATTTTATAGCTTGATCTTGTAAAGCAATAGTCAAGTATTAATCATGCATTATTTATTGATCCTGTTCCCTACCTATAACTCACTCTGTTCACACCCTGTAACTCACCCTGTTCTCTACCTATAACTCACTCTGTTCTCTACCTGTAACTCACCCTGTTCTCTACCTGTAACTCACCCTGTTCTCACCCTGTAACTCAACTCTGTAACTCTACTCTACCTATGATTCTACCTATAACTCACCCTGTTCTCTACCTATAACTCACCCTGTTCTCTACCTGTAACTCACCCTGTTCTCTACCTGTAACTCACTGTTATCTACCTGTAACTCTACCTACAATTCTACCTATAACTCACCCTGTTATCTACCTGTAACTCACTCTGTTCTCCACCTGTAACTCACCCTGTTATCTAACTGTAACACTCTCACTACACACGCCTGCTTGTACGCCTCCCCCTCGCTACAACCCCAACATTTATATTACATCGTTTCCTCCCTGTCCCTCTGTTGCTCAACCCCCCCCCCCCCTCTCTCTCTCTCTCTCTCTCTCTCTCTCTCTCTCTCTCTCTCTCTCTCTCTCTCTCTCTCTCTCTCTCTCTCTCTCTCTCTCTCTCTCTTCTCTCTCTCTCTTCTCTCTCTCTCTCTCTCTCTCTCTCTCTCTCTCTCGCTCTCTCTCTCTCTCTCTCTCTCTCTCTCTCTCTCTCTCTCAAAACACACACACACACACACACTTTTTCACCCGCCCTTCAATTCCCGTAGCTTGTTCCTAATTCGCCCAATACTTTCTGCACACGCGAATATCCCATGCAGAATCGATCGTGTGTTTCCCTCTCTTGTTAACATATACGGTGCTGTCTGTTTCTCATTGAGTTTTATTTCCTTCACCCCATTAGTACCGAGTTGTCCTTGTCATTATAATCTGGATATAATTAGACGATTGTATCCAGCGTAGGGAGGACATATACCAATTAAAAGGCTTCAAAGTATCTCGATTATCCATTTTAACTACCACGGTTTCCTCCTAAGCTGCATAAAATCATCTACATGTAGCTGGAATAACACAAAATACATCCTCGGTAAGGAAGGGGTTAATAATTAATTCATCTTCAGAAATTCTCGTATACATACTTTCAATGTTTGTGTTTATACTTAAATCTAAATTGTGCCTTTTATATGCTTCGTTATTATTATTATTATTGTTATTATAATCATTATTATATAATTATTATATTATTATTATTATTATTATTATTATTATTATAATTATTATTATTATCATTATTATTATTATCATTATTATATTATTATTATTATTATATTATTATTATTATTATCATCATTATTATATTATTATTATTATATTATTATTATTATTATTATTATTATTATTATTATTTGTTTTTCTTTTTTTTAGAAGTGGGATTGTGTTTTTTAGAAGTGGGATTGTGCTTTCATTTGCATCTACATTATGTCTCCGTTTTTACTACTATTAAATTACCCATTGTTTTTTCCACACCAGTCGTATTATTTTAGTGTTCTGTTACTTAGTTACCTTATACCTTCATCGTGCATTATCTAACTATGAATGGTTGTTGTTCATTCATAATACTACATACAGTATAATTCATCCATAAATCTATATAGTTTTTTCAAAGCTATCAATATTTTGTTTTAAACTTGGTTAGAAGATGTACACACACACACACACAATTATATATTTATGTACGAGTAAATCCTCATCTCTCTCTCTCTCTCTCTCTCTCTCTCTCTCTCTCTCTCTCTCTCTCTCTCTCTCTCTCTCTCTCTCTCTCTCTCTCTCTCTCTCTCTCTCTCTCTCTCTCTCTCTCTCTCTCTCTCTCTCTCTCTCTCTCTCTCTCTCTCTCTCTCTCTCTCTCTACCACTGACCTTCACATTACAGTTCTTTGTTGGATAAGGAACGGATAAATAAAGCTACCGATAAATGTTTGTGAGCCTCATACGATTTGTTTAATGAAAATCTATACATTGAGATTGATGTTCAGATCTAATCAGTTATATATTGATGAATACATATTTTATACGTATTAACCCTTTGAAGCTCTGACGCGTTTTAGCAGTTTATTTTGGCTATCATTAGACGATTTTATGCAGAATAGGAAGTATCTGTGGGTATTAAAAGGGTAAATACTATCTCAATCAACCCTTTGACTTCCATTTACCGTTACTAATATGAATAAAATCGTCTAATAGTAGCCAGAAACAGAACAGAAACGCGTATTGGAGCTTGAAAGGGTTAATATATAGCTGGTTTGATCTGAACATCAATCTGTATGTATGTATGTATGTATATACTCAGGCACATACTCCATTGCTTGGGGTGGCCGACACGAGACAGACCCCGAACAGAAACAACATTTAAAGTTCCTTTTCTCATGGTCCGGGGCCACTTTCGCGTTCCCTCGCCCGTTTCTCCGTCTCGTTGAGTAGGAGAATTATACAAGGGGATGAGGATTCCTAGCCCCCTGCCGCCAGAAGGAAGAGTAGGACAATAAAAGAGACACACAGAAACAGTTAAGGTTGGGTACAGGATGCCAAACCTCAATCTGGATAGGACCAGCCCTCACTCAATTGAGTCTAAATGGATATATTTGCATAAAGAAAATCGCAAAAGCCCACGAACATTTGTCAGTAGCTGTACATTTAGCTGGTTCTGTATAAATATTACAAGTAAAACCACATAATTGTATATAGGATTCATGATTGGTAAAGTTTATCGTAGTTCATCTGGTTTATCAACAAACAAAGGCATACCATGTTTATTTATTGAAAACACATTAAGGAGTATAAAGGAAATCAAGCAACAACAGTCCTAGTGACCCCTCTAGGCTGCTTGTCCTGCAAAACACTGAGAAACAAGTGTCCAAACAGTGGTTTAGAGTGGGTAAGGGAAATTGGAAAGGGAACTACTGCCCTGGAACTCATGTCCGTGGCAGGATTTTAATGGGTAGCCTAGACGTACAAAGAAAATCAAAACAACAGGTCTAGCGACCCCTCGAGGTTACTTGCTCTCTAAGTTACTGCTGTTTTAAGCTCCCAACAGTTTCTCAGAGAGGATATGTTAAGTCCTTCCTTAGTTGAATACAATCGTCTAATAGTTGCCAGAATATAATACAAAGGATGTCACCGGTACCGAAATGGTTACAAACAACCATGGTAAAAGATATAACCATAGAAATCCCACGCACCGAAAGGGTTATAGCTACGGTACACGTCAGGGGGTTCATTCATGACGCGGTAACCATAGCAACGGCCACAACGTAAACAAAGCTACGTCACCATACTCGGGAGGACTCGCGTGGTGGCATGACTCACTACCCTGCTTCCCGATATAGTGTCGTAGTAATAGGAGAGCTGGTTAGTTCGTAGACAAGCCCATTCGCACATCAGCTGTATTGGATGAATGTATGTATGTATGTATGTATGTGAAATACTGGGTGCGAAGGGAATTTAACCCTCCTGAAAACTCCCCAGGTTTTGAGATGCCTGTCGCGGGATTCGAACCCTGGTTAGTGACCTCAGTAGGTCCCCCAGGTCCGCGCGCTAACCCCCTGTACTACCACGGACGTACAATAGAATAGTAACCTTAGTTCTCCTTGAAAGAACCAGGTGATATTCTCGTGATGGGCTTATTAGACTTCGCCATCAACGACTATTTTACACTATCCCAGACGTCAACTCGGGTAGTACAGTATTGGGGCCAGGTTTTGAGCACAGTCTACAGATATCTGTAGACTGTGGTTTTGAGATGCCTGGCACGGGATATTTTCGAGCGCATGTCTTATGTATGTATGCATGTATTCCGGGGGGGGGGGGGGGGGGGGGACTCAAAACAGAGCCCGAACAGGGACAAAACATAACACAATATACATTCCCACACATGAGTTGAATGTATTTATTTGAATACTGTTATATGTATTATCAATGAAGACTTTAAGGTTCGAACGCCTAATTATTTCATATATATATTGTATATTGCGATAACTGTCGAATATAAGATGAAGATCTATTATCTATTTGTCTTGTATGCATTTTTAAATGATTAATAGATACTGAATAGGTAATAAATATATACTAATATATCTTAACTACAGTGATATCGGTATCATTGAATGAATGAATAAATATATATATATACCCTACGACTTAGCACATAGGCTACTCTCGGGAAACTTATAATCGTAAAAAATGTACACAACAAATTTCCTGAGCACAACCGATTATCTCTTCTTATAGTGATTGTTTTCTGTATTAAGTGTATAGAGGGAAATACAGGGAATTAATTAAAGTTATATTTTCTTAAAGTTGCGCCTGGGGAGATTTCCACTTGAGAATTTTTTTTCTTGACCACTTTCTCCCTCATGTTTAGCCCCATTGCTTTTGATATTATAAAACGTTTGCCCCATTAGTTTAGCGATTTTAAGAACTTTCACCCCATATTAAGACCTTTCGTGCCATTCAGGTGTCAATTTTATCCTGGCGAGCGATAGCGAGCCTGTAATTTAAGAGGAATCGGCCTTCGGCCGGGACATTTTTCTACCGAAAAATGAACAAATATATTTTGAAAGGGACTCAAGGGGGTGTAATTTTAAGCTTGATGGAGGTCTAGGGAACAAACTAAATACCTCCCCTTAAAGATGAAAGAAAACGGAATGGCTAGGATTAGTAGTAGAATAGGTTGAGCGTAGGTACGGGAGTGAGTGAACATATGCAGTAACTCTTTCAAGAACCGATTATGCATATATATTATGTTTTCTGGTAAATATTGGACGATTCCATTCAGATTAGGAAGGGTATAGAAATCAAATTAATGATAGCCAGAACAAACTGTCAAAACGCGTCATCATTCTCAAGGCGTTAAATATAGCCCAAGCCAATATGAGAGAAAATATATAGCCCAAGCCAATATGAGAGAAAATATATAGCCCAAGCCAATATGAGAGAAAAGCCTGGTAGACGAACAGACCGAGCGAGCCCCCCCCCCCCCAGGTGGTGATATATATACTACCTATTCCGTATTCGGCCAGGTGAGTCACGTGCAGGTACCGCGTTCCTCGACTCAGGGGACTATTTTGGTGACTCCGGTACGCTGAGTCACTTCACTAGGTTGTGTATTATTCTGGGTGACTGGGAGGTGGAATGAGTAGACCTGGCTAATATGTGATCAATCTATCTATCTATCTATCTATCTATCTATCTTTCGAAGCAGCCAGCAACATATTCATTAAGTGGAGTGAGTGTGGTGATACGTCAGTGGATACGCCATGAAGACCTCCAGCCCTGGATATTCTTGATCCTCTAAGTTACGACGCCTTACTCCCCTTAATGAGGGTGGCCATACACAGAATGCCCCCAAGCAGACCTATTACCTGCAAGAGGGACAACCCGGCCAGTTTACTGAAGGACTTACAGGATTGACCACTCAATCTAGGAGCCGTCCGACTCTGCGGACCTCTGTGTACATATTTAGCACTATTTTTCTACAGTGGTGTTCGGCTAGTCCATCCACTAACCTGCCTTACCCTTAGGGTACGGAGTAAGACTGAGGCTGTGGAGGAGGAACTGGAGCCTTCACCAAGCTGCCTAGCGAGGATCGGAAGAGACCGAGCTGCACAGTGAGAACGATGGTGGTGGTTGACCGGTGTGGGGCTGTGTCACCCGTGTTTCCTGCCTCTACCTTACCGGGCCCACTATATTGTTATGAAGCAGCGAGGGTGGTAAATTGTGACAATTATGGATGTTCAGCCATGTAAACAAGAATAGTTGCTTTTTATTGGATTTTTGCGGTGCCTACGGATTGTTGTTTTGTATACCAGGTCATGTGTAGTGAAATAATAATGGCAGACTGTGAGTATATAGAACATTCTGTATTGGCCTATGTCTCTACAGCAAGGCATTCAAAGAGCAAGGATCAAATTGTAAATATATGCACGGTGTTCTACAATGAAAATGACATTAAAAACGCTAAAGAAGTGTTCTATAATAAGATGAATCAAAAGATTGTGTGGAGAAGATCTGACAGTAAGACAAGGGAGAACTTTATTGACATTATTGATCTTTTTGAGAAATGTGACAACGAAAATGTAAAATTGCCTAAATTTGTCACTGCTAACTTTGATGGTTTTCCACCATCAAATGGTTTTGATGTCATTGGAGGTTATATCAAGGAGTTAATTGATCAAATTAGTGAACTTAAAGGTGAAGTAAAATCACTGAAAGAGTCACGTATTGAAAATGTTGGATTAGTAGAAGATAACTATATTATTAAGGAAGAACTACTGGAGATAAAGGGGATACTTAAAGATATCAAGCAGAGGAGTAGAAATAGTGATCTACGGAGAGGACAGTATCTTAGTGGAGAATCTTGATAAGTTACTAACAGGCCATGATGACAGTAGTGTTGGACATAAAACTATTAGTGCTTATGAGAGGGAAGTGGAGGGGTTACTGAAGATGACTGGTGAACCATCCGCTCCACCACTGAGTCAGCAACGTGACAGTCAGTTTGATAGTGTAGCCTCACCTCTACAACTGCCTACCTACAGTGAGGTACTGTGTGAGGAACAGAGCTCACGTGGCACTGCTCCTTCATCGCCTACAACAGGATATAACAGCAGAAACAGTTTGTTGGAAATGGTGCGATCAGGAAGTCATCTCGTGTTCTCGAACTAGAACATGAGGTAACACGGTCGAAGGAGAAATCTGTTGAGCCCCTGCAGTATATGAGATCCAAGAACAGTGACAGTAAAGGTGAAAGAGGAGAAACAGGACGTGGTGTCCTGGATGATGATGGCTTTCAACAAGTTAAGAGTCGGCGCGGTAGGAATGCCTCAGTCCCCCCTACCCAACAGCCGCAAAGAAAAATGGATCAGCAGTGGAAGAGGCCAGCTGGTGTACGAGGAACAAAAAACGTTACTCAATCTAGGTTTAAAGGCTCTGAAAGATCAGGAGATATTTACATTGGGAATGCTGACTGTGACACTAGCGTTGTTGATATTACTAAGTATATATCGGATGAATTTAACATTGAAAGTGTAAAATGCTGTGAGCTTGAATCTAAATTTGAACGAGAATGGAAGTCATTTAAAATAACTGTTGCAATGAGTAAGAGGGATGATTTGTTACGTCCGGAGTGTTGGCCGAACCATGTAATTGTTAGAAAATACTATAAACCTAAACATACATCTTAATGGCTAAGATTGTATCATATAACTGTAATTCTGTAAGAAATAATATTGAGGCAGTAAAGTTATTGACTATGGAATACGATATCATTCTTTTACAAGAAATAATGTTATTGAAAGAAGACTTAAATGTTTTAAGAACAATCAATGATGCATTTGATGCAATCGCATGTGTGGAAGATAGGAGTAACGAAGGCATAGTAGAGGGTCGTCCTTCAAAAGGTGTTGCCATATTATGGAAAAATTCACTTAGTAATAATATTGATTCTGTGTATTGTAATGAAAGAATAATTGGGATTATAATGAAATGTAGAGATGTACAAATATTTATAGTGAATGTATACCTACCTTGTGACAAGCAAGACGAGGACTCCTTAGATGAATTTAGAAATACAATAGCCACTCTTGATAATTTTATAGCTGAACAACACTGCAACAATGTCTTAATTGCAGGAGATTTTAATGCTAGTCCAACTAAAGGTAGGTTTTGGAAAGATATTATTAATTTATTTATTAGCAAGTGCTTTATATTTAGTGATGTTGGGGCAATGCAGAATGATTCGT
>CM064581.1:6465762-6513187 GCA_032716605.1 Paralithodes platypus | reverse complement strand
TTGCTACCGCTCTGGCCCGGAAAGCCACCTTGCATGCAGTGTTCAAGGACCTCTGCGTGCTCACTGGGCAGTCGAGACATCAAGGCATAGTAGTAGGTTAGGAACCGGGCATAGTTCACTTTGTCAAAGGCACAACACCACGGTATCAGCTGTCGGATTGCTGCCTAGGTGGAGCCACCAGTTGCCTTCTCTGTCAGGCTCGAATTAAGTCCAGCATGATCTCAACCATGTCACGCAGGTATGGACGCTCCAAAATGCTGAGAGGTTGGGTTCATCTCTGAGGGTCTCAAGAGTAAACTTGGACCAGCTTCATGATATGTGTGCATGATTCACTCTCCATCAGCTCTTGAAAGAGTCCCTGAGACACATTTGCTGTGAAAGCTGTTGATGTCCTTCAGTGTTTCATCTCGATGGTGTATGTCCCTTGAATGGTTTTCTGCTAGCCATGAAATGAAGCCTTTCCATTCAAGCCTCATCAGTGCTTCATACACGAGCTTGTGTAGTCGCACGGCTCGGGTGTACCTCTTGCCGGTCATTCCTCCTGAGACTGATCCTTCTGCTGATGATACCTGATCCCACACACAGATCTCTACGACCTGCGCTTGAAACCTCGTTCCTAGGGTGGAGAATAGATTACAGAATTGTGTGGAAGACGCCCATCCTGAGGATAATGTTCGTGAACTTCTCTTGTTTCCAGATAACTTCGGCAGCTGTGGCATAGAGGTGCTTGATCAAACACGCACACAATCGTGTTAAGCTGTAAGGACTGCATGATAGCATGCGTTTGTGCCAAGAGTTCATTAAACGTGGACATTTCTGTTGCGGGAGCATTGGATAGTGGGCAGGTAGCCTTCCAGTGTCCTGAACCACTGCAATGGCTCTGCAGATTTGGATGTTGAACCCAGTCCAACTGCGGATGGACTGTCCCTCATGGTCTGACATTCGAGTAAGCAGCCAGATATGGTTCTTTGTCTTTGAATCCTGGACTTCCTTGGTAGTGTCGACATACGCAGTATCAATCCGAGGTGGCCCTGCCCGCCGCCCCAACATTGTATATTGGCAGCAGTGATGATGTCTGAGTGATGCTTTCTTATCTTGGACTTGGTAATCTCTGGGCAAGGACTTTCTCTGGCAACAGGAGCCTGCAACCTTGGACGGGACAGCAATGCCATTGAACTCTATAAGAAGTACCTGCTCCACGTAGGGTCGCTGCAAGTCGGTCAAGGTTATCCCAGGCCAGGGTTGTGAACACACCAGAGTAGATTGTTTGCGGGCAGTGGAAGGTCATCCTTTGAGCATTCCGCTTCTGGGTACAAAGGGCTGTAAGTCGACCTCTCCTCAAACCTGGAGTAAGACACACAGTGACCAAGACGATTCAGAGTTCGGATCAGTTCTGTGTTTCCTGTCAAAGACTTTACAGCATTGGTCCAGCAGTACGTGCTTGGGTGGTTTTGTCTTGACCCAATGAGGTAACAGCAAAGACCAAGTCACTGGCCAAAGGCGTGGCAAGACGTTGAGCTCTTTCAGAGGGAGTTTCCCACACTCACACTCTCCTGTCAGCAGGGTGTGCATGAATTGAGTGACCTGCTGCAGGAATGTACATTCTGATCTGTATCCGGAGGCCATGGCTGACTCACAATCTTGTTTATTGATCTCATTCCTCAGCATGCATTCCTGCTTTGGGTTAAGACATCTTTCAGAGTTAGCTGCTCGTGCTTCGTTGCAGGTCTTTTGGCCACTTTGTGTGCTTGCCGGGCAAGGTCGTCCATTTAAGAACTTCGTGGATAGATTATGAAGCCGTCCTTTCTCATCTCTGGGACAAGCGTAGTGATATCTCCAACTCGGTTTCAATTGTTCGCTGCGAACATGTGTTTCCTTGTCTGCTGGTTTCAGTTGGATAATACCACGGGACATCATGGCTCTCTCAAAGCCTCGATGGTGATGAGGTTTGTCATAGGCATACCTCTGGGTTGGGGAATAATTTGGTCCTTATATACCAGCAGAGTTCCTCGAGAGGGCTTCTGTCGCAACCTCTTCGTAGCGTGCTTCCTCGCTTTCGTTCCTGATTTTCCACCTTCACCCCGACCTGTCGGCCGCTGGGGAAATCATCTTTTGTGAAGAGTTTGTAGCACCAGGACTTGTGGTAGTGACCTACCTGCAGCAACAAGGTCTCTGCGAACTAAACCAGAAGGAAAAAATTTCTCTGGTTTGAGTGTTTCCTTAGTGCTGGCTCTGGCGAATCTTCCTCATCTGCTCGTAGCTCAACACACTGTATGAGTGGCTCCCTTTGTCCTGTTGTTGTTTTTATGTACTTGCTTGACTTCTCGCAGAAGATTACATCTTTGGCACTACACCCCTGCTAGTATAGGGGCATCCCTTGATGCCCTCCTCCTGGTGTCTACGCTTGCTGATTCTATCTTGGACAACCCTTGGCAAGGATAGAATCCAGTGACTTCTTCATTGTACAAGAGACTACGACATTTACGGGTGATTAATGTATGTGTGGTATGCCTCTCCTTCTTCAAGGCCCTTGGCTGCTTCCAGGACTGGATCATGCTGCCTGATTTTCTGCAGGCCCCTGAGCACTGGTGGTTCCGGAGTCCAAATCCTGTGGTGACAACCAGAGCATCGCTGTCCATCATCATGCCGTGGATGATGCAGTCGATCCGTGCGTCTCTTCCTCGCAGATGGTCCATCCTGCCGCTCAAACAGTCGACACACACCGGCAAAAAATATCACCATTAAACCATGAACAAACAAACACATTACATGGGAACCACGTTCTCCATATGTTTTGCTCCTTCCAATAATAAATTATCCCCAAAATATAACAAAAAAATCCCCAAATATGAAATAACACCCCTAAATATGGAGAAACGGTTGAAAGACACATCGGAATAAGTCTTGTAGAGATCAATAAGCTACAAGAGCTGTTAAGAATCTATTTTTCAATGTTCCCCATATTTAAGGATTATTCTAGATTTAGAGGAAAAATACCCCAAAATATAGAGTATGATTCCGAAATATGAGGAAATTTTGAAAATACCTAGGAACAACTCTGGTAGAGAATATAATTCTACATATGTGTTCAAAGTTTCGCGGGGGGATGATTGTGTGATGGATTTTAAAGACAATGAGGAAAACGGCGAGCGTCAGCGCTAAAAAATCTTTATTTTTGGGTAAAGCGCCCCTATTGCATCAAAAAATTAGACCCTAAGCGACCAGTGCGAGAAGGCTATCATATCTTTAATGTGGACTTACAGTCCACTCTATAAACATTTTAGTACCATTCCGTGTTTAGTCACCCCAGGTGGTACCGATATCTGGGCCTGGCCCATGACGTTCTAAATACGCCCTTAACCCCTCCCTTATCTCCCGCACCACACTAACAACAAGAAGGAAAAAATTAAAGAAAGAAAGATAAAACCAAGATTGAAAAGAAAATCCCGACAACAAAAGAATATAAAACAAGAGATTAAGAGAAAAAAGATCCCCCCCCCTCAAAACGAAGATCCCCCCCCCCCTCAAATCTAAAAGCTCCCCACCCCTCAAACAAAAGATATCCCCCCCCCAAGATCCCCCCCGTCAAACAAAAGATCCCCCCCCCTCAAAACGAAAAGATCCCCCCCCCTCAAAACGAAAAGATCCCCCCCCTCAAAAGTCCTCCCCCTCAAACCAAAGCTCCCCCCCCCTCAAACAAAAGAGCCCGCCCCCCTCAAAAAGATCCCCCCCCCTACAACAACCCAAGTCCCCCCCCCCTCCCCCCCCTCAAACAAAAAGACCCCCCCAACCTCAAACAAAAGATTCCCCCCCTCAAAAACAAAAGACCCCCCCCCTCAAAAACCCCCCCCCCTCCTAAAATTCCCCCCCCCCCCTACAACACAAAAATAAAATAAAAAAAATACATAAACGAAATCCCGATATAAACAGTAAATCGAGGCTCCTTCAGAACTCCTTCCCTCCCCGTCCCAACTGCCACTCATCATGATCATCATTATTGTTATCAGCATTATCATTATCATCATTACTATTATCACCATTAGCATCATCATCACCACCACCATAATCATCACCACCACCACCACCACCATCACCATGTGGACAGACTCTCTCCGCGATACACCACCATCATCACCATCATCTGGACCGACTCTCTCCGGAATACACCACGAGAGAGTCCCACAAAATTGTTAGCTTTTAATTTTAGCTGGAGAGCCTTGAAGCCGTCCACGTCTCTCAATCCCGCGGGGGGGGGGGGGGGGGGGGGCTCTTTCATGTTAGCGGCGTCTATGGGGAGAATTATCCCTGTGAGGCACGGTAATGTCTTTATATAATTGGATTTCAGCTACGTTTAGACGATGATTATATAAAGCTTAGGAAGGATGTGTGGTACGGTAGCTAAACGGATTAATTGAGATGGTCTGTAGCCTTTTTCTTGGGTATGACGTCCTTCATAAGCTGCATAAAATCGTTTGTTTATCTGTTGCCAGAATATAATTGAAAGGATGTCACCGGTACTGAATGGGTTAAGGAGAGTTTTTTAGTTTGCTATCTAGACCTCCATCAACCTTTAAAAAAATACCACTAGACCCCCCTTCGAGATAAATGTGTACATTTTGTGTAGAAAATTTCCCGGCCAAAGGCCGGTTCCTTATATATTACAGGCATGCTATCGCTCGCCAGGAAAAACTCGACACCTACATTGCACGAAAGGTCATACAATTGACAGAAATAGGATGCAAGGCCATATAATCGACAAACAAATGGGGGGAACGTTTTATAATCTCTAAATAGGGCCATACATGAGGGAGAATGGGGTCCAGAAATACGAAACCTGAAGTGAACATCTCCCCTTAACCCCTTCTGGTTTGGCGACGTCTATTTAATTTTATTCTAGCTATATGAGCCGCAATGTCCAATCCTCCCTAGAGAAGACTTACGCGTCCCGTCAGAGCAGCCCAAGATACGCCGAGCACCGCGGAGATGCTTATCAAAGGGGGTCTGATGGAAAGACTTAAGGGGGGTCACCGGCTTTTTATATCTGTCTCTCCTTTCGCTTTCCATTCGGCCCCCCTACTGTTTTAAGACGTTTACCCCCATTCAGGTGTCAACATTTTCCTGGCGAGCGGTAGCAAGCCAGCATATATATTTTTTTGTTTTGACAGCAAGCTAAATTTGTACATTTTTCGAAAGAAAAAATTCTCCGGCGAAGCCGGGTTTCTCCATACAAGGCTGGCTCGCTATCGCTCGCCAGGAAGAAATCGACACCTGGATGGGGGTAAACGTCTTAAAACAGTAAGCTGAATGGGGCCGAATGGATACAAGCTAAAGAGAGAGGGAGCGAAAGAGAAAAAAAGCGAGGTGGGCTCCCTTAACGACCACCACCACCAACCCCCTTCGGTAAACACGGGATGGTCATATGTGGACAGATTTTTGTGTATCTTTCATCACGAGAGATTGATATAGTCTTTGTATCCGTAAGGCTTTTCTCGCAGTCATTTTGCCCGCAGTAATTTATTTATTTATTTTGTTTATTTTGTTTATTTTTTATTTTTGTCTGTTCAGTTCAGTTGTCCATCCTATTTTAATTTTGTTTAATTTTTGTTTTTCAGTTCAGTTCAGTTTTTTGTTTTTCAGTTCAGTTCACTTTTTTGTTTTTCAGTTCAGTTCAGTTTTTTGTTTTTCAGTTCAGTTCAGTTTTTTGTTTTTAAGTTCAGTTCAGTTTTCCATTGTTTATTGGAGTGTTCATACTTATGTAAGTCATCCTTACGTATCTTTAGTTTCTGGAATAGTGTGTGAATGTAGACAGCTTGGCTCCGAATGTGGTATTACTTATTATTTGAAGCTATTATGGAAACGGGAGGCTTCCAACGTCGCCTGTCGATTAATCTCCAGAGTTTGTTGTCAGTCATCTAAACGACAGGCTATAGCCTATGCCTGGATGGTTCAACTAACAGTCTTGATAGCGTAATGCATAGTGCGCGGAATTTCGATGTGAGTATCCTGGGTTCGAGTCCTCTGAGTGCCACATGTATTTGTTGATTTCATTAATTGAGTTTAGATGTGAAGTTGGTTGGTGTAAAACATATAATAATAAAAAATATCTTACCCTAGCCTAAACCTAACCATAAACTTATCTCAAATACAGGGGCACTCGGTAGAATGAATGCCTCTGCCTACGCTGGCTTTGTCACATAATAAACTTAAATACACAGCAATGACATTAGTGTGACATATGGTTGGGATCGCCTCCTAAATTGAACCGCCTCTTCCTTGGTGCATATCCTATGTGCCCGCCAAATTTCGTGAAAATCGGTTCATGACTGTGTGAGCTATCTGATTGACAAACAAACAGACATACACAACAAATAGAGGCGATAATATATTCTCCATCCGACTTCGTTGACGGAGGTGATTAAGTTAATGAAGCCGATCCTATCTCTGCCTTACCCAACTTAACCTAACCTTAATTTACCTTAATCTAACCATATCCTAACTTAACTAACCCACCAAAGCCATAAGTCCAACACTAGAAATATGCAATGTGAAACAATTGTGTGTACAATTGCTTAGCCCCAGTGCTTTTGACATTTTAAGACGTTCGCCCCATTAATGCCATATTACAGGCGATCTCGCAAGGATCACTAAATCTGTTGTTGCTTACTTTCCATTGTAACCCTTTCTACTGTAAGGAACTATGAATAATGTAACCCCCTCAGACTGTCGTTTGAAAATTTATCCTATTATATATTTTGTTTATGGATATGGAAGAGATAGGGGTGTGTCCTGATGAGTGCTCTCTCTCTCTCTCTCTCTCTCTCTCTCTCTCTCTCTCTCTCTCTCTCTCTCTCTCTCTCTCTCTCTCTCTCTCTCTCTCAATCGATAAATATGAATAAGTCAGTATAGGTATGCAAAATAATGTATGTTCCCTTTCAGACTAATTTAATTCATTCCTACATAAAACTTTCCTTGTCGGCATTTCCCGACCCATAAGGTTTACACTTCGTCCTATTTTACGGTACGACCTTTTAGCCGTTGGTTGGGAGTGAACTTTCTACTTTGCTGTCCTATTCTTCGACTAAAAACTGTCCTTGTCTCCAGTAATATTAAGCCCAGACCACCTAGTAGTGACTGCGAGGTCTGTTTGGTCTGGGTGTCTGTGTAACTCTGTGTAACTCAATTTCTCTTTTGCTTTGAAATGTTGGTTTTTAATTTTCATCTGGACCGAGGTTTTTCAAGACGGTGGCCGTTCCTGATGTGTGTGTGTGTGTGTGTGTAGATGAAAAGGATCCTACGACGCGGCCCGAAATTAAAAACTTAAGGGAGCCCACCTCGCTTTTTTTCTCTTTCTCTCCCTCTATCTTTGGCTTGTATCCATTTGGCTCCATTCAGCCTACTGTTTTAAGATGTTTACCCCCATCCAGGTGTCAATATTTTCCTGGCGAGCGGTAGCGAGCCAGCATATATATATTTTTGTTTTGACAGCAAGCTAAAATTGTACATTTTCGATAGATTTTTTTTCCGGCGAAGCCGGATTTCTCCATACAATGCTGTCTCGCTATCGCTCGCCAGAAAGACATCGACACCTGTATGGGGATAAACGTCTTAAAACAGTTGGTTGAATGGGGCCGAATGGATACAAGGCAGGGAAAGAGAGAAAACGAGAAAAAAAAAAAAAAAAAAACAGTGACCCCCCTTAAGCATTCTGACGCTCTTAGGACAAATATTGGACACCCAAGGAAATTTTGTATGATCTGTGAATTGAGCAACATTAGTGTAGCATAAAACCTTCACTCTTTCAGTACAATAACTTTCCGTCTTTCTATGAACGATTTTATTCGGATTAAGTAGGACCCAAGTATTTACCTCTTTTGAATCCTAGAGGCCCTTTCAAACCTGCGTGAAATGTTTTTTATATGATATAGAAATGGGACGAAAGGTTTTAAAAGCGACAAACTAACGGGGGGGGGGGGGGAACGTCTTTAAATCTGAAAACTAATGAGGAGGAAGGAGGACCAGAACAAAGACCCATATCCCCATAAGGGCTGTTAGGGTTGATTTATAGATTTAGTGAGAAAATATGATTATATACGAATTAGCTTTTGATTGTCACGGACACGTATTGAACCACATTAACCCTTTCACGCATTTATGACGCAGAGGTTGCCAGATTAGCAATAAGAAAGAGTTTTCTCACTCTTATAATTACCTCTCCAAAATTAGTTTTCTGCCCACAGCTAACTCAAAGACAACTTCAGAGGTTGAAGTAACTAAACTAAAGGTTTCTATATACTCCTGATGGTAACAAAGGCTTTAAAGTATCCCCAATAGGCTCAAATCGCGTCATACGTCGGAGAGGGTTAAGAGTTATCCGTGGGTTCTTCCCTCCCGCAGAGCTTCAGGAACCACTCTCACCTAACCTGATGTGCACCAACCAAAACTAGATTTTGTTCTGCCCCCCCCCCCCCCCCTTTCTCTCATGTTTATCCCTACTCGTTTTCAGATTTCAAGACGTTCGGCCTATTAGTTTGGCGATAAATAGTCTGCTCGCCCCATTTCTTTGTCAATAATAAGCCCTTTCATGTAATTAAGTCTCGATTTTTGTCCTGACGAGCGATAGTGAGCCTGTATTTTAGAAGGAACAAATGTACAATATTATCTAGAAGGGGGATATTGGAGATCTTTCTTCAAGCTTGATGCTGGTCAAAGGAGGAACCTTAAAAATAAAACATAATAATAATATATACCCGGTATATATATATATATATATATATATATATATATATATATATATATATATATGTATATATATATATATATATATATATAAACAAACCCTTCCCCCTTAAGTTGCGAGCCGGAAGCTTATGACACAGGTTTTTAGAGAAAAAAATATAATCACCCCAAAATGAAAAATACTTTGGTATATCAGTATGGAGACGGGCAAATGAACTGCCAGCCTTTGGAGACGCGTATCAGGGCGGGGGAAATGAAAAGGTAGTAGTTTTTCTGTCTGTCTTTATACCTTGAAAGAGAGAGAAAGTGAAAGAGAGAGTGTGTGTGTATGTGTTTGTGTGTTAGAGTTAGTTGCAAAGAGTCACAAGGGATATTTTGTATCTCGAAAACCTTGCTGTCCATTCTGGGGAGATACCGTACTGGAAGTGGAAAGAGAGATTGTGTAGTGCACTACACTCATTACAGTGTGCAAAATACTATCCACTCTCTTCTTGAATTTCTTAACTGAACAAATGTTTACAACATCTTAGGGAACTTTGTTCTAGATAGAATAAATCTTATATAAGAAAAAGTGTCCACACATACTAGTGCTGAACCTTTTCAATTCTAACGTTCAGCCATGGTTGCCGCTGTATTCATATTGAGACTATAACATTCTTCTACAATCCGCATTGTCAAACCCATTTAGCATTTTAATTACTTCAATGAACTGACCTCGTAGTCAGTGTTTTTCAAACGAAAAGAGATCCAAGATTTTTTAACCGGTCCTCATTGCTCAGTCCTCTAATCGATGGAATAATCTTTGTAGGCCTGGCTTGTATACTTAAATTATACTGTACTTAAATTGACTCTTAATATAGATTAATAATTAGTTGGAGAGTTCCACAGACTAGGGGTGGGATTGTGTTGCAAGACGGGTACTACGTACCATACATAGAGGAAGTGGTATACACTGAGAGAGCTCTGAGGGACACTGATTATTGTAGTAGCGATAGAATAGCGAGAGATGCAGCATTATGGCGAAGAGAGAATGAGAGAGATTGCAGAGAATTTGGGACGTCTGTATTGATACCTAGTGCAATCATGGTTTACATTAGCCTTCAATGGGACACTTGATAAACGTATTTTTTATTTATTTTATTTTATTTTTAAAATCTAAGTAAAGGATGTCTATGGCTCTACTTTTTTCATACTCACTCAGCATTTCATGGACAAATTCCAGCATATTGGGAAGACATGATCGGTATCGCCTGAATCCATGTTGGCAATCTGTAATTAAGTTGTGGAATTCCAGGTAGTCAACTATCTTGTCTACTAGTATCCCTTCTAAAGGTTTTACTAAGATAGAAGTCAAGCTAATGGGCTGATCATTCTTGGGACACTCATAATTCCCTTTCTTAAGGATTGGGAACACATTAGCCAGTTTCCAGTTTTCAGGGACCTCTCCATTTACTAGTAATTTATTGACAAATTTGACCAAGAAAGGTGAGATTTCTCTCTCTCTCTCTCTCTCTCTCTCTCTCTCTCTCTCTCTCTCTCTCTCTCTCTCTCTCTCTCTCTCTCTCTCTCTCTCTCTCTCTCTCTCTCTCTCTCTCTCTCTCTCTCTCTCTCTCTCTCTCTCTCTCTCTCTCTCTCCCTAAGAGAGAGAGAGTGAGAGAGAAGGCCCGGAAATGACTCCAGACGAGCATATTAGAGGCATCTTCAAAAGAGTCGCATTTCCCGGGATTAATATCTAGGAATCAGAGACGGCAGGACGACGACAGATATCCTTGCTGGGAGATTACTGCAATGGCTTCCACGGGGCTTTTGAAGTGGAGGGTGGAGGGGGATTGAAGTGGAAGGGGAGATTGAGGTGGTGGGAATTGAGTTGGAGGTGGAATGGGAGGTTGAGGTGGAAGGGGATTGAAGTGGAAGAGGATTGAAGTGGAAGAGGAGATTGAGGTGGAGGGGGATTGAAGTGGAAGGGGAGATTGAAGTGGTAGGGAATTGAGGTGGTGGGGGATTGAGGTGGTGGGGCTTGAGGTGGAGGGGATTGAAGTGGAAGAGGAGATTGAGGTGGTGGGAATTGAAGTGGAGGAGGGGATTAGAGTAGGTGGAATATTGGTAGAGGAGGGGATTGAGGTGGTGGGGGATTGCAGTGGAAGAGGAGATTGAGGTGGTGGGAATTGAAGTAGAAGAGAAGATTGAGATAAAAGGGGAGATTGATGTGGTGGGAATTGAGGTGGAGGGGTCTTGAAGTGGAAGGGGAGGTTGAGGTGGTGGGAATTGAGGTGGAAGGGGATTGCAGTGGAAGAGGAGCTTGAGGTGGAGGGGGAGATTGAGGTGGTGGGAATTGAGGTGGAGGTGGAAGGGGAGATTGAAGTGGAGGGGGATTGAGGTGGTGGGAATTGAGGTGGAGGAGGAGATTGAGGTGAAGGGGGATTGAGGTGGTGGGAATTGAGGTGGAGGGGGATTGCGGTGGAAGAGGGATTGAGGTGGTGGAGTATTGAAGTGGAAGCGGAGATTGAGGTGGTGGGAATTGAAGTGGAGGAGGATTGAAGTGGAAGAGGAAATTGAGGTGGTGGGAATTGAGGTGGAGGAGGATTGAGGTGGTGGGGGTCGAAGTGGAAGAGGAGATTGAGGAGGTGTCCCGGTTCCTTATAAAATTAGAGGCTCGCTATCGCTCGCCAGGAAAAAACAGACACCTAAAGGGCAGGAAAGGTATTGATAAAAAAATGAGGCGAAAGGTCTCAAAATCGCCAATCTAACGGAACGAACGTCTGAAAACCTCAAAACAAATATGCTAAACACGAGGGAGAAGGAGGTCCATAAAAAACGAGTACTACCCCCTTAAGGAAGAGTCTCCCCTCCCAAGGTATAGGTCCAGTGGGGTGCTGCTCTCTGGTGGTGAGTCTGGGAAGCTGCAGGCGGCCTAATACCACCACCACCACGCAGGCACGGACGGCCCCTTTATATACACACACACACATACACACACACACACACACACGCACACATACACGCACACATGCACACGCACATACTCAATTTACGCATACGCTCTTACACAGGTCGGTATTTTACAATGTGTGTGTGTGATGTAGCATTTTAACACACACACACACCTCTCTCTCTCTCTCTCTCTCTCTCTCTCTCTCTCTCTCTCTCTCTCTCTCTCTCTCTCTCTCTCTCTCTCTCTCTCTCTCTCTCTCTCTCTCTCTCTCTCTCCCGCTCTCTCTCTCTCTCTCTCTCTCTCTCTCTCTCTCTCTCTCTCCACAAGATATACTGACTTAGCGGCAATGGCTGATGCTGTTTCGATGTCAAGATGTAACAAACCAAATCTGACTTCTATCAGTGTGGTCAATCGGGTGTTTTATTGTCTTTGGGTTTCATCCGAGATTCATGATGCATTACCACTTCGTTTATGGGGAGATTTCCACTGGAGGATTTTTGTTTTGCTTGATCCCTTTCTCCCTCATGTTTAGCCCCATTGCTTTTGACATTTTTAGACGTTCACCCAATTAGTTTGGTGATTTTAAGATCTTTCGCCCCCTTTCTGTCAATTTTAAGATTTTTCGTGCCATTTAGGTGTTGATGTTTTTCCTGGCGAGCGATATCTAACCTGTAATTTAAGAGGAACAGGCCTTAGTCTGGGACTATTCAAATTTATCTTGAAAGGGAGTCATGGGGGTGTAATTTTAAGCTTGGTGGAGGTCTAGGGAACAACTAACAATCTCCTCTTAACCCCTTTAGTAGCCTACTAGTGACGCAATTTAAAATTCTACTCTGGTTGTCAGAATGTGATTTTCAGAACTTTAGGCAGGATCCATATATAAAAAGGGACGACATTATTTAAACCAACCCTCAAATACCCCAAAGTATTATATTATATATTTATTAATTTTGTTATATATATATATATATTTTTTTTTTTTTTTTTTTTGCAGAATGAAACCGCCTAATGGTAGCAAGATATGATTAATGATAGTGTGGTTGTATTCTGAATGGGTTAAGGGACGATATATATATATATATATATATATATATATATATATATATATATATATATATATATATATATTATATAATATATATATATAATATATATATATATATATAATTTTTTTTTTTTTTTTTTTTTTTTTTAAGCTAGTGAGAAATTTACTCATCCCCATCGTAAGTATGGGAGGTTATTTAAATCGACACCTAAATCAAGGTAATTACTGTTTAGAATATTCCAAGCTTTTAATAATGCAGATCTCATAAACACTGACCATTACATCACCAACACAGTTAAAGGTTAAGGGGCTAGTGGCTGTTTTTTTGGTCTATTAATTCATTTATTAATTTATTTTTCTCGCTAGACCTCCATCAAGCTTAGACAAGCACCCCCTAGACCCCTCTTTAAGATAAATGTGTACATTTTTCGGTAAAAACAAAATCCCTGCCGAAGGCCGCATCTTCTAAAATTACAGGATCGCTATCGCTCGCCAGGAAAAAATCGACACCTAAATGGCACGAAAGGTCTTAAAATTTACAACAAAATGGGACGAAAAGTCTTAAAATCGCCAAACTAATGGGTCAAACGTCTTAAAATGTCAAAAGTAATGGGACCCATCTCCCCTTAAGTACAGTACAGTACATGACTACAATTTGATATCCATTCATCGAATAATATATATCAATCTAATCATGTAGGCTACTCAAACCCAACTGCACACTGAATAGCCTAATGTTTAAGGGGAGGTATTTAGTTTGTTCCCTAGACCTCCATCAACCTTAAAATTACACCCCCTCGAGTCCCTTTCAAGATAAATTTGTACATTTTTCGGTAGAAAAATGTCCCGGCCGAAGGCCGGTTCCTCTTAAATTACAGGCTCGCTATCGCTCGCCAGGATAAAATAGACACCTGAATTGCACGAAAGGTCTTAATATGGGGTGAAAGTTCTTAAAATCGCTAAACTAATGGGGCAAACGTTTTATAATATCAAAAGCAATGGGGCTAAACATGAGGGAGAAAGGGGTCAAGAAAACAATCCCTCAAGTGGAGACCCCCCCCCCCCTTAAGTGAAAGGAGAGTATAATATTGTTTACATATTGACGTTGTTGCGTACTGTAAGCGCCAGAGAGCCCATCCTGGGAGTATTGCGTATGTGCATATTATTTCAGCCCCTCTTGTACCGACGACGTCTTTATAATTGTCTTCTAGCTATATTTAGACGATGTTCGGCCGTTTAAGAAGGACCTGTGGAAGTAAACATGATTAAGTGACATAGTTCCAAGCCTGTTAGTTGCTGGAGGCCCTTTTTAAACTGAATACAATCGTCTGATAGTAGCCAGAATAAAGTAAACAATATGCCAGTACAGAAAGGGGTTAATTGTTTCGTCTATTTAGAAGCTGATATAAATAGATGCGAAGAAATTGTGATGTGTGCGTGTGTGTTTTTATTTTTCATTTTTTATCGTGTTTATTTTTTTGTTATTTTTTGTATTCCAACATGCTTATGGTATTAGGGCGAAGGCAAGAAAAAGTGGCAAATGCTAATAGCTGATTTTCTTTTTCTCCCAAGTTAAAATGCAAAAAAAGTTAAATTACATTCCTCTTGGGTTCGGCCAATGTGCGTGTTCGGAAATGTACTTTTCAACGATGTGTAAGCCGATTTTATTTACGAAAGTCGGTTCAATGTCTAGTGCAGTTAAGGGAGGGTAGTGCTTGGTTTTTGGTCTATGTATTTATTTATTTATATAGTTTTTAGTTTCTTCACTAGACCTCCATCAAGGTTTTAAAAAACACCCCCTAGACCCCCTTTCAAGATAAATTTGTAAATTTCTCGGTAGATAAATGTCCCGGCCGAAGGCCGGTTCCTTCTAAAATTACAGGCTCGCTATCGCTCGCCATAAAAATCTATACCTAAATGGCACGAAAGGTCTTAATATTGATAAAGAAATGAGGCGAAAGGTTTCAAAATCGTCAAACTAATGGAACGAACGTCTTAAAATCTCAAAACTAATATGTTAAACATAAGGGAGAAGGGGGTCCATAAAAAGCGAGTACTACCCCCTTAAGAGCATAAATCGAGACGCACCCATTTGAAGCATTTTCGAACGCAAACGAGACAATACAATGCTTTATTATAGTCCAAATGCTTCATAAATTTGCTTTAACAGGGGTTGGGTCGTTATTTTAGTCTATTAATTTATGTATTCATCTATTTCTTCGTTTCTTCGTTAGACCTCCATCAAGCTTGGAAAAAAATAGACCCCCCTTCAAGATAAATTTTTACATTTTTCGGAAGAAAAATGTCCCGGCCAAAGGCCGATTCCTCTTAAAATGTCAGGCTCGCTATTGCTCGCCAGGAAAAACCAAACACCAAAATGGCAAGAAAGGTCTTAACATTGACAACGAAATGGGGCGAAAGGTGTTAAAATCGCCTCCGAAGGCCAGCTCCTCCAAAATTACAAGCTCGCTATCGCTCGCCCAGAGAAAAATAGACACTCGAATGGGATGAAGCGTCGTATAATCGCCAGACTAATGGAGCTAAACAGATAGATAGCATCAGAAAGGATCAAGTTGTATGCATTCCTGCCAATTCCTGTTATCAGTAATTCCGGTATTGAGAAGTCCCGGCCCAACCCTCCAATAACTTATATATATTATACAGTATATAGTCACCCAGGATAACGCACAAACAGACACATTACCCGGCCACCGACAGATCCTTCCTAAGCTGTATAAAATCGTCTAATGGGAATAAACACGAGGGAGAAGGGGGCGCAGAATAATCGAACCATCCTAATTAACCTGTCCCGGATATATGTATTGACCCAGGATAACGCACAGACAGACACATTACCGACCCACGACAGATCCGACCTGATATCCGAGCATTAATTTGGGTCACGGCGTCCAAACACAATTGGCTGGCGTTAATATGCCGGTCCACGGAGCTGGGTAGTGTGTATATTAAGGGTACCTGTATGTTGAGACTTGAGAGTGCCTGTATGTTGAGAGTACCTGTATGCTGAGAGTGCCTTTATGTAGAGAGTGACAACATAATGGGGTCACAGGAGTCGGAAACATTATGGCGCCCGGGGACCTAAATATATATTATGTACCCTGATGGACGTAGATTGATGGGTTTTGAAATAGACAGATGTATACATAGAATAATATGGAGTAACTCAGCTAAAAAGTGTAACAATAAAGGTGTGCTAAGGCGTAAAGCATGAGTTAGAAACAATATGGCGGCCGTAAGTTAAGGGGAGTTTTTTTTTAGTTTGTTCCCTAGATCTCTATTAAGCTTAAAATTACAACCCCCTAGACACCTCCATCTGGCTTTAAAAAACAACACCCCCTAGACCCTCTTTCAAGATAAATTTGTACATTTTTCGGTAGTAAAATGTCCCGGCCCTTTAAGAAATTACAGGCTCTCTTTCGCTCGCCAGGAAGAAATCGACACCTAAATGGCAGGAAATGTCACAAAACAATCACTATCACAATCACTATCACAATCACTATCACTATCACACAATTACTCTCCCCGCGCGAGAGTGGAGTGGTGAGATTCGTGCCGCCTGAGATATCCTACCCCCCCCCTCTCTCTCTCTCTCTCTCTCTCTCTCTCTCTCTCTCTCTCTCTCCTCTCTCTCTCTCTCTCTCTCTCTCTCTCTCTCTCTCTCTCTCTCTCTCTCTCTCTCTCTCTCTCTCTCTCTCTCTCCTCTCTCTCTCTCTCTCTCTCTCTCTCTCTCTCTCTCTTCTCTCTCTCTCTCTCTCTCTCTCTCTCTCTCTCTCTCTCTCTCTCTCTCTCTCTCTGTCTCTCTGTCTCTCTCTCTCTCTCTCTCTCTCTCTCTGTCTCTCTGTCTCTCTGTCTCTCTCTCTCTCTCTCTCTCTCTCTCTCTAAGAAAGGGGATCACGAGTATCCCAAGAATTATCGGCCAATTAGCTTGACTTCTATCGTAGTAAAACTCTTAGAAGGGATGCTACTAGACAAGATAGTTGACTACCTAGAAATTCACAATGTAATTACATATTCCCAACTTGGATTCAGGCGACACCGATCCTGTCTTACAAATTTACTGGAATTTGTCCATGAAATGCTGAGTATGACAAAAGTAGACCCATAGACATCCTTTACTTAGATTATTAAAAATGTTTTTGACAAATTGCCTCATTGCAGGCTATTAACGAGTGGTAATCAATGGTGTTCCTTCTGAGTGGACTGCAGTCACTTAAGGAGTTCCACAGGGATCTGTCCTTGGCCCACTTCTGTTTATCATATATGTCAATGACATCCATATTTGTCTGTTGAGTGTGATCTCCAAGTTTGCAGATGACCTAAAGCTTGGAATGAATGTGAAAGACCTCAAAGGTGTTGAACAGCTCAGGATGGACCTCAACAGACTGGGTGAATGGTCAGAGACATGGCAGATGCCTCTAAACTTGAAACAATGCAAGGTGATGCATATCGGCCAAGCAAACCCCAAGTCAGGCTATTCGCTATTGGGAATGCCTCTGGAAGTGACTGAATTGGAAAAGGATTTGGGTGTTCTGATTAGCAGTTTTTCACGCAATGCATTGAAGTAGAGAAGAAAGCTCAGAAAATATTGGCTTATAATAAGAAGCAATTTAAGAATAGAAATAAGGAAATAGTCCTCATACTTTACAACGCTCTGATACGGCCTCTCCTGGAGTATGCTGTTCAATTCTGGTCTGCAGCACTCAGGAAAGATATAGAGCGACTGGAAAGAATACAAGCTAGGGCTACAAAGCTTATTCCATCGGTTAAAAGACTGAGCTATGAGGACTGGCTTAGAGCTCTTGATCTCATTTCGTTGGAGACATGCAGACTACGAGGTCAGCTCATTGAAGTTTTTAAAATACTTAATGGTTTTGACAATGTGGATTATACCAAAATGTTTAGCCTCAATATGAATACAACACGCAACCATGGCTGGAAATTAGAATTGAAACGGTTCAGCACTATAGTCTATTCGCTGTAAGTAGGCGATAAATTATGAACTCTATCCTCTGTAACTCAAAAAGGGCCAGAGCAAATTGGCTGTAAATTTCAACATCTATTCATTGACTGATTCTCCCCAAATGGTAGAAATATTAGCTCGATTACTCTAGTCGTTTTTAAGTTACAGAGGTTAGAGGTCATGATGTTTCGCCTACTTACAACGAATAGACTATAGTATGTGTGGACACTTCTTCACATATATAATCTGCTCTACCTGGAACAGACTTCCCGCAAGGTCTCTGATATACTAACCATTCCCTGTAACTCCATGTAACTCTCTCCACCTCCGTTCGTTCCGATGAATTACAGAAGCCTTGGAGTCGATCATATAGACATTAGGCTCCGAGCAATTATACAGCGTCGCGGCCTCTTGGATCTGTTGTGTTCTGTGTGTTGACTTTGACGCTGCTCTCTCTCTCTCTCTCTCTCTCTCTCTTTCTCTCTTTCTCTCTTTCTCTCTTTCTCTCTTTTCTCCCCCTCCTCCTTCTTCGTCCCTTGTGCCAGTTTCATTTGCCATCCTCCTTTTAATCCTCTTCTTCCCATCCTCCCTCCAATCCTTCTCATGCTCTCCTCTTTCCCATCCTTCGCTATCTAGCCTCTCCCTAAAACCAAGTCAACAATGTTCAGAAGTTATTAAGAAGGCAAACAAAATAATTGGCTTTATAGGCAGGTCATTTGAGCATAAATCCAAAGATGTAATCCTAACTCTTGACAATTCCTTAGTCCGCCCTCTCCTGGCATATTGCGTTCAATCCTGGTGCCCTTACTACCAAAAAGATAGACAAGCTAGAACAAGTTCAACGTAGAGTTACCAAAATGATTCTTTGCCTAAAGAACAAACCATACTAGGAGCGTCTTAGAGAAATATATCTATTTACTTTAACCTTTAACTGTCCAAATGGTGTAATGGTTAGAATGTTTAAGATCTGTATGTGATAACCCAGGTTCGAATCCCGGGAGGATCACATGCTTTCATTAATTTCAATGGGAAGTGTTTGGTATTGGGAGTGAAATTCATAAACTAGTTTATTCCATCGTCTCTCAACTTCATTCCGACCGATCTCACTCTTCCCCAAATCTCAGGAGGACCTCGCATGTGCCTATCCAAGATTTGTTTAAGGGAGCCCACCTCGCTTGTTTTCTTTTTCTCTCCCTCTCTCTTTGGCTTGTATCCATTCGGCCCCATTCAGCCTACTGTTTTACGACTTTTGCCCCCATCCAGGTGTCAATATTTTCCTGGCGCTTGGTAGGGAGCCAGCATGTATATATTTTTGTTTTGATAGCAAGCTAAATTTGTACATTTTCAAAAGAAAAATGTGTCCGGCGAAGCCGGATTTCTCCATACAATGCTGGCTCGCTATCGCTCGCCAGGAAGAAATCGACACCTGGATGGGGATAAAAGTCTTAAAACAGTTAGCTGAATGGGGCCGAATGGATACAAGCCAGAGGAAGAGAGAAAAGGAGATAAAGAGAAAAAAAAGCCGGTGACCCCCCTTAACATCCAACATAGTTTATTCTAATCTAAGCTAATATAACCAGGTAGGAGGGTCTATCTAGTCAAGTTCAGTTCATGTAATCGACTGCTAGCGAATAAAACCTTCGCCCGGTTAATTAAGGAGGAATGGGTGAATTTATTTGCTTGTTTTGTCAAATACGAACCCTTAAGAGGACAGTGTGTGTGTGTGTGTGTGTGTGTGTGTGTGTGTGTGTGTGTGTGTGTGTGTGTGTGTGTGTGTGTGTGTGTGTGTGTGTGTGTGTGTGTGTGTGTGTGTGTGTGTGTGTGTGTGTGTGTGTGTGTGTGTGTGTTATTTTAATTTTTTTAGGGGGGGGGGTCTATTTATGTTTATATTAATGTATTTTTTAGTTTCCTCGCTAGACCTTCATTAAGCTTAATAAAACACTCCCATGAGCCGAAGGCTCTTGAATTTACAGGCTCGCTTTCACTCGCCAGGAAAAAAATCGACACCTAATTGGCACGAAAGGTCTTGATATTGATATAGAAATGGGACGAAAGGTTTTAAAATCGACAAACTAATGGGGCGAACGTCTTAAAATCTGAAAACTAATGGGGCTAAACGTGAGGAAAAAGGAGGACCAGAATAACCACCCATATCTCCCCCAAAACAGCAAAACGAACCTCCAAATTGTAAATGCCCATCCCGACACCCTTTTCAAGATAGATGTGTAAATTTTTCGATAGAAAAAAAATACATGTTTATCTATAGAAACCTATGTATCTATATGTATCTGTATCTATCTATCTATCTACTATCTCTCTCTCTCTCTATATATATATATATATATATATATATATATATATATATATATATATATATATATATCTTGTATACCTATCAACATATCTATAGAAAATTTTCTAATGGTATAGTTGACCTCGGTTGACTTGGCACTGGTTGAGAAATACAAGTAGAAATGGTCCACAGGTTGAGTGTTCGGGAACCTTGCACTTCACATCAAGCAGCTAAGGGGGGATGGCCGTATTTATTTTATTAGTTATTTATCTTTAGAATATTTGTTTAGTTTCCTCTCTAGATCTCCATTAAGCTTAAAAAAACATCCCAAGACATAAATTTGTACATTTTTCGATAGAAAAATTTCCCGGCCAGAGGCCGATTACTACTATGATACAGGCTCGCTATGGCTTGCCAGGAAAACAAAAATCGACACCTAAATTGTACGAAAGGTCTTAATATTGACAAAGAAATGGAGTGAAAGGTGTTAAAATAGCCAAAGTAATAAGCCGAACGTCTTAACATTTGAAAACTAATGGGGTAAACATGAGGCAGAAGGTGTGGGGTTGGGGGGGGGGGGGGGGGGGGGGGGAGGCAGAAATACCAAGTGGAGGTGTGGGGGCGCAGGTAAGGGGGATCGTTTATGCGGCAGGCTGGGGAACTTTATATGTTATGGAACTTTTTATAATGTTGGTTGGGGGGCTTTGATTATTCTTGAAACGTTGATAGTAACCATGTTCGATATAATGACATTACACTATATAATATGTATACCGGTATATATATATATATATATATATATATATATATATATATATATAAAAATAAATCGCAATTGAAATAACAGTAGTCTTTTTGTATCTGTGTTTGTGTGTGAATATGTGTTGTCGCTACAGAGGACAAGAGTGAGAGACTTGGACTTTGAAATGGTCGTGGCGGAGGGACGAATTGGGGAACAACTAGGTTGATTGTAGGGAGGTACTGGTACAATAAGATAAACTACAATGTAACTAGAAAAAAATATATTTGTTATCAACCAAACAGCCATACGTATTAATGACCCCAAGCCATACTGGGATTAAAAAGTATACACAAATATCGTGTAGGGGGAACGAGGGAAGGGTAATGTCCTATAATGCAGCCTCTCTCTCTCTCTCTCTCTCTCTCTCTCTCTCTCTCTCTCTCTCTCTCTCTCTCTCTCTCTCTCTCTCTCTCTCTCTCTCTCTCTCTCTCTCTCTCTCTCTCTCTCTCTATCTCTCTCTCTCTCTCTCTCTCTCTCTCTCTCTCTCTCTCTCTCTCTCTCTCTCTCTCTCTCTCTCTCTCTCTCTCTTCTCCCCCATTGTTGTCAGTCTCCTCTTAGTATGTATTATAAACAGTACAATATGTCTCTCCCTTTATCCATATCACACCTCTCCTTTTGAACCCCTTTCCCTTCTCTCTATCTCTCCCTCTCACTCTTTTACTCTCTGACAAACTCTTCTCTTCCCTCTCTCCCACCCCTCTCTCTCTCACTCTCTTACTCTTCACACACTCTCCCACCCCTCTATCTCTCCCTCTCACTCTTACTATTCACACACTCTCTCTCTTCCCATTCTTCCACCCCTCTCTCTCTCTCCCTCTCTTACTCTTCCCACACTCTCTCTCTCTCTTCCCACTCTTCTCTTCCCTCTATCCCATATCTCTCTCTCTCCCTCTCTAGATCCCCCCCCTCCCATCCCTCTCGTCCCGTCTCTCCACTCCCGGTAATCCCCCTCGAAGCTGGCCCGTACCGTGGCTTCTCAATTGGGAATTAACCGTGAGCCCCCTGCAATTTGGACATCGTGCACAACAGAGGTGTCGGCGGGGATAACGTAAGCTCTCCAGTGGGATGAAGTGGTTTGGGGGGCAGCACGAACCCCCCCACCCCTCCCCCCTCTCTCACCTGCCCCCACTCGGTGTTCAGGAGGGGGCGCGCGCTTTAGAAGGGAAGCGCTCGGCCTGAAAACTGCGGCGCGACTCGAGAGCTCTGTGTATGTGAGGGCCAGGGTGCAATAGGTGGAGGTGTGAAGTGAGAGAGAGAGAGAGAGAGGAAGAGAGAGAGAGAGAGGTGAGAGGGAGAAGAGAGGTGAGAGGGAGAAGAGAGGGAAGAGAGAGAATACAAAGGAAGTCAAGCAACAACAGATCTAGCGACTCATCGATATTGCTTGCCCTCTAAATCACTGCTGTTCAAAGTGTCCAACAGTGGTTCAGAGTGGGTAGGGACAATTGGAAAGGGAAGCACTGCCTTCCAATGTCCTTGGTAGGGTTAGGAGATGTTAGTAGAGAACAATTTGGGTTACTAACATAACATGATGTATCTGAGAAAAAGGTTTCATTTACAAATGCAATCAGTCGCTGGTTTAATCCGAGGTGCTTGAATATGCGATGTTTGAAGGAATCAACCATGAAGGCATCAACGGTGCTACAGTCTATATTATCTCAAGGAAACCCATTCCACTAGTTCACAACTCGATTGCAGAAGAAATTCTTAAGACTTTTGCGAGTTAAAAGATTTACCAATAATTTTGCAACCGTTTCCCCGTGTGTAGTTTGATTAGTCGATGGTAAAGTACTTATTACAGTTCATATTGTCCATGCCTTTGATGATTTTGAAGACTTGAATTAGATTACCTCTTAATCTGCGCTGGGTTAAAGGATATAAATTTAATTCTCTAAGACGCTCCTCAATATGGTTTGGTTCTTAGATTAGGTATATTTTTGGTAACTCTGCGTTGAACTCGTTCAAGTTTATCGATATCTATTTAGTAGTCCGAGGGTCACCAGGATTGAACGCAGTATTCCAGAAGAGGACGGACTAGGGAATTGTAAAGTGTGAGGATTACATCTTTGGATTTATGCTCGAATGACCTGCCTATAAAGCCAATTATTTTATTTGCCTTCTTAACAACTTCTGAACATTGTTGACTGGGTTTTAGGTTGCTCGATATTGTTACTCCCAAATCAGTTTCTTTGTCTACACTCTTAAGCTGAGTGCCATTCATTGAATAGTTTGCTTTCTCATTTCGGGTCCCGATATGGAGTACTTTACATTTATCCGCATTAAAACTCATTTGCCAAATTTGAGCCCAACTTGACAGCTTATATATGTTATTTTGCATATCTTCTATATGTTTGTTAGAGAATACAGTATTTGCAATTTTTGTATCGTCTGCAAACTTTGAGATTGTACAGGTGAGGCCCTCATCTATGTCATAGATGTAAACTAGGACGAGAACTGGCCCTAGAACCGATCACTGGCGCACCCCACACTTACATTGGTCTATTTCGATGCTTTACCGTGTATGACTATACTTTGCTTTATTTCACTGAGCCAATTTTCCATCCGTCTCAACACTCCCCCTTGTATTCCATGCGCTTTCAATTTTACCAATAAACGTTTGTGGGGTACTTTGTTAAAGGCGCTTTGAAAATCAAGGTATATAATATCTACAGGCTACAGCTTTACTCTCGTCATATAAGTTATATGTATGTCATATATGTATATGGTAGTTTGTCTTGTTTAAGTATAACCTTTGGCTAATTGTCTTCTATCTCCTTAAGGGGAGATATAGGTCGTTTTTCTGGTCCCCATTCTATCTTATGTTTAGCCCCATTAGTCTCCAGACGTTTTTGGAGGGTCTTGGGGGTGTTTTTTTAAGCTTGATGGAGATCTAGGGAGGAAACTAAAAACACAATGAAAAGATACATAAATGAGCTCATAAATACGGCCATCCCCCTTTGATATTACTTTAATCAAGGCTATGTGTGTGTTCTGAGAGAACTTTATTTCTTATTACTAATCTGGCAACCTCTGCGTCATAAATGCGTGAAAGGGTTAATCAAGGCTATGTGTGTGTTCAGACCACCTGCTTCTTCAATAACTTCAACTTTGTATATTTAACTATTTAAAGTTTTCAAAGTTATGACGATTTTTGTGCAGTTTCTTCTGGCTACCATTAGAAGATTTAGTACAGTTTAGGAAGCATCTGTGGGATTTTTTTTTTTGTATGAAGGAGACAAAAGGCAGGCTGTCTGTACGAGTGTCTCCCCCAAAGCCAAACGAGTGACAGAGAGCCAAAATCACTATAAGGGTAAGACTATCGCAATTAACCCACGGACTTCCATATTACATTCCCTTCCTGATGATCTGAATAAAATCGCACTGACTATTTGCTTTGTTAATGTATGTAATTTGGTACGAAATAAACTCGATTGATTGATTGTGTTGATTGGTTGATTGAATGATTGATTTATTGGTTGATTTATTGGTTGATTGATTGATTGATTGGTTGGTTGATTGATTGATTGATTGGTTAATTGATTGGTTGATTGATTGATTGATTGATTGGTTAATTGATTGGTTGGTTGCTTGATTGATTGATTGGTTAATTGATTGGTTGATTGATTGATTTATTGATTGACTGACTGATTGATTGACTGACTGATTGTCTTTACGGAGAGATCAACCCCTTGTTTACGGACTCTACAGTGTAATCATACATCTATACTTAATTATATTCCTAGGCATAATACACTTAATGTTATATTTACCTGTAATCACAATGCCTAACGTTATACCAGGTGTTGGAGTAAGCTAACACGAGTGGAAACTACATATAAGTTCATATTTATTCACCAACCCACCAATTAACTTACAAATAAACCTAATTAATGAAACCAATGAAAATATATGGTACTCCAAGGACTCGAACCTAGGATACTCACACCGAAATTCCGCGCACATAATCATATTACCACACATAATACCAGGTGTTGAAGTAAGCTAACACGAGTGGTAAATACATAATACCAGCAATCATAATACCACACCTAATAATCATTATACCAGGTGTCGAGGTAAGCTAACACGAGTGGAGAATACATATTACCAGTAATCATATCTATACATAATCATACTACACATAATCATAATATCGCTCATAATAATCATAATACACAATACCAGTAATCATATCTACTGTATACATAATCATAGTACTGCACATAATAATCATAATACCACTCATAATACCAGTTGTCGAGTATAAGCCAACAGTACATAAAACTACAATACAAATACTTCCTTTTCCACTTGGGTAATAGGATTATAAACCATTACGGGGCCACAAAGGTTGAATGGCTGTGCCGAGGTTGTTTGCCCATGGACACGGAAGCGCTCACCATCACCGACACACAAATGAGTTAAGTATCGTGTAAATAATTCGTGTAGATGACTAGAGGCGGTGTCACACGATCGTTTTTTTCGTAAATTTTTAAGGGGAAGTTTTTACTTTGTTCCCCAGACCTCCATCAAGCTTAAAAAAACACCACCTAGACCCATTATCAAGATACATTTTTACATTTTTCGGTAGAAAAATGTCCGGCCGAAGGCCTGGTTTCTCCTAAATTATAGGTAAATAGGGCGAATGTTGTTAAACTCGTCAAACTAATGAAGCAAACGTCTTAAAATCTCAAAACTAATGAGGATAAACATGAGGGAGAAGGGGGGCTAGAATAGCGACCCATCCCCCCCCCCCCTTAACTATCGTGTAAATACTTCGTGTGGATGACTAGATTTAAGGCGGTGTCACACGGGAGATTTTTCAGTCAATTTTAATGGGCACTTGTAGTCTGGCAGCTTCGAAGTATAAATATACTATATATATATATATATATATTACATAAACATTATTAAAATAAATAATATTACATAAACATTATTTTAATATGTACACAACAGTCCGAGCCTTCTAATAAGATACTCGGACATACTTTTTAAACCCTTATTTTATGCATGCAATATATTTTAGATGCAATTTAATTTTAGCACTACATTTTTTAAAACTTTGTGCAGTGAACCTACCCTTTTCTACACACCTTTAGTGTGGAAGCATATTCGCATATATATATTTATATATACCGGTATATATACAGAATATATATATATATATATATATATATATATATATATATATATATATATATATATATATACGCCCAAGATCCCATTCGAGATATACTGTATTTGTTCATTTTTTCCGTAGAAACATTTTGTGGCCAAAGGCTGGTTCCTATGAAATTACAGGCTCGCTATCGCTCTCCAAGAGAAAATTGACACTTAAATGGCACGACATGTCTGACTAATGACTTAGACATGGGACGAAAGGTTTTAAAATCGACAGACTATTGGGGTCATAAAATCTCAAAACTAATGGGGCTAAGCATGAAAGAGAAGGGGGTCTACTGGTTTGACCCGTTTAGTACTAGTTCCGTACTTTTAATATTATGTACGCTACTAATAGACGATTTTATTCAGTTAAAAAAGTACTTCTAGCAATTAACAGGTTTCGAACTATCTCAATTAACCCTTTTTACTACCGCAGATTCTTCTCAAGCCGCACAAAAGCGTCTTAAGTATAGCTAGTATAAAATTAAAAAGACGTCGCCGGTACAGAAGGGGTTAAGTGGTCTTTAGGCTCTGTGTTATTTGGTCTCTTATATCAGCATCCATATTATACCCTGTTCATGATTCTTAGGCCAGAAATCCCCACCCCAACCTTGCATAGCTAAAAAACGACTAGAGTAATTGAGCTGATATTTCTACCATTTCGGTGTGAGTATCCTGGGTTCGAATCCTTGGAGTACCACTTGTATTCATTAGTTTCATTGATTGCATTAATTAGGTATCGGTATATGTGTAAGTTAAGGGGAGACTGGCCGTTTGTTTGGTCTATTAATTCATTTATTCGTATATTTTTTTAGTTTCCTCCCTAGACCTCCATCAAACTTAGAAAAACACCCCCTAGACCCCCCTTTAAGATAAATTTGTAATTTTTTTGGTAGATAAATGTCTTGGCCAAAGGCCGGTTCCTCTTAAAATTACAGGCTCGCTATCGCTCGCCAGGAAATAATCGACACCTAAATGGCACTAAAGGTCTTAAAATTTACAACGAAATGGGGCGAAAGGTGTTAAAATCTCCAAGCTAATGGGCCGAACGTCTTATAATCTCAAAACTAGTGGGGCTAAACATTATGGAGAAGGGGGTCCAGAAAAACGGTCTGCCTCCCCTTAATAAGTGGTGGGTTGGTGATGACGTGAATTTGGAAAGCGTCAACCAGGGAATAGGTGTGGACATTTAACAGCCCATTTGCTCTGGCCCTTTTTGAGTTACTGAGGAAAAGGGTCACGTTTTCTGTCCTACAGTAATGGATGGACTATAGAGATTTCATAAATGTTTATCTTATGGGTTTAACTCCTTCTTTACCGCGACGTCCTTTTAACTTTATTCTGCCTACTTGAAGATGACTTTATTCCGTTTAAAAAGGGCCTTCAGCAATTAACAGGCTTCGAATTATCTACCTTAACCCTTTTTACTCCCACAGATCCTTCTTAAGCTGCTGAAAATAGTCTAAATATAGTAATCAAATCATTAAAAGATGTCGCCGGTACAGAAGGGGTTAATCTTACTTATTGATAATGTTTCATTATATCCAATTATTTACAACAGTTCATATTTTCTTACAGGTTTAATAATACACCTTGATTATACTTTCATTACATCTAATTATATACAACAGTTGAGCCTGCAACATCGACATACTGTACAGTAGGTGTGGACTGAATTATTAAGGGGGGTCACCGGCTTTGTTATCTTTCTCTCCTTTTCTCTCTTTCCCTGGCTTGTATCCATTCGGCCCCATTCAGCCAACTGTTTTACGACGTTTATCCCCATCTAGGTGTCGATTTCTTCCTGGCGAGCGATAGCAAGCCAGCATTGTATGGAGAAATCCGGCATCGCCGAAAAATGTAAAAATTTAGCTTGCTGTCAAAACAAAAAATTATATATATGCTGGCTCGCTATCGCTCGCCAGGAAAACATTGACACCTGGATGGGGGTAAATGTCTTACAACAGTAGGCTGAATGGGGCCGAATGGATACAAGCCAAAGAGAGAGGGAGAGAATAAGTAAAAAAGCGCGGTGGGCTCCCTTAAGCTACAGCTCCAATACTTGTTCTGTCTATCGAACACCATTTTTTGTTCAGCACTCTGCGACCTAAAAACGTAGGTGTGAGTCCATTAGAGTTGATAAAATAATCACATCAAAATTCCCGCTAATAGTTTTCACCGGTGTGTTTCACGAATAATTTAGCATCATCTGAGCGAGCGCTAAATACTGCCACCTAGCGAGGAAAAAAAATGCCTACTTTTCTTTTTAATAATTCTACAGCATCGATGAAAGGCCAATAAAACCAATCGAGGGAATTAACGAGAGATTTCCATTTACAAATCATGCGAGAGATCTTTATGATTTCAAGTTAAGCTTAAGGGGAGGTTTCTAGTTTGTTTCCTACTCCTCCAGCAATCTTAAAATTTCACTCCCTTGAACCCCTTCCAAGATAAATTTGTACATTTTTCGGTAGAAAAATGTCCTGGCCGAAGGCCGGTTATTCTTGAATTACATTCTCGCTATCGCTCGCCAGGATAAAATCGACACCTAAATGGCACGAAAGGTCTTAAAATTGACAGAATGGGGCGGAAATTCTTAAAATCACCAAACTAATGGGGCACACGTCTTAAAATCTCAAAAGCAATGGGGCTAACCATGAGGGAGAAAGGGGTCAAGAAAAAAGTCCCTCAAGTGGATATCTCCCCTTAAGGGTGGTGGATGGGTGTATTTATTTGCTCATTTATGTATATTTTTAGTTTCCTCCCTAAACCTCCATATCAAGCTTAAAACAAAAACCTCCATATCAAGCTTAAAACAAAAACCTCCATATCAAGCTTAAAACAAAAACCTCCATATCAAGCTTAAAACAAAAACTTCCATATCAAGCTTCAAACAAAAAACTCCATATCAAGCTTAAAACAAAAACCTCCATATCAAGCTTAAAACAAAAACCTCCATATCAAGCTTAAAACAAAAACCTCCATATCAAGCTTAAAACAAAAACCTCCATATCAAGCTTAAAACAAAAACCTCCATATCAAGCTTAAAACAAAAACCTCCATATCAAGCTTAAAACAAAAACCTCCATATCAAGCTTAAAACAAAAACCTCCATATCAAGCTTAAAACAAAAACCTCCATATCAAGCTTAAAACAAAAACCTCCATATCAAGCTTAAAACAAAAACCTCCATATCAAGCTTAAAACATAAACCTCCATATCAAGCTTAAAACAAAAACTAAAACTAAATAAATAAACGCAAGACCCTCCTTGGAGATATATTTGTACACTTTTCAATAGAAATATTTCCCAGGCGTATGCCAGTTTCTCTTAAATTGCAGGCTCGTTTTCGCTCGCCAGGAAAAAGTCGACACCTAAATGACACGAACAGTCCTAATATTGACAAAGGCATGGGGGCGAAAAGTCTTAAAATCGCCAAGCTAATGGGCAGAACGTCATAAAATCTGAAAACTAATGGGGCTAAACACGAGGAAGAAGGGGGACCAGAAAAACGACCCATCTCCCCTTAATGATTTCACCTTTGTCTTGATTTACGTGTTTTAGATAAACACCTGATATACCAATCGTTATAGTCCGTTCATTCTAGGTTGGGCAGACGTTGTAACCTCTAACCTCTGTAACTCAAAAAGGGCTAGAGCAAATGAGCCGTCCATGTATACGGTACTGTACATAATATATTCCCTAGCCAAGGCTTCCTATTTGGTTGAAATATTAGCTCGATTACTCTAGCCCTTTTTGAGTCATGAGAGGTTATAGGTTACGATTTCTGCCCAATCTAGAATGAACGGACTATAGTAGAGGGAACAAGGTACGAGACTTAAGTTAAAACCTATATTCTGGCTATACAAAAAACAAAAAAAACAAAATGGGGTTAATGGGGCTAAACATGAGGAAAAAGGGCGACCTGAAAAATGGCCATCTCCCCTCAAGTTAATGACAGATAACTATCGTTGACAATAACCATCAATTGTAGATTTGAGCCATTTACGAGCGATATTGTAGAGATTGTGCCATTATTCTAGCGATTTTCGGCATTTATTTACTATCTAGCGGATCTGATTTTCGGCATTTATTTACTACGGTATCTAGCGGATCTGATTTTCGGCATTTATTTACTGTCTAGCGGATCTGATTTTTGGCATTTATTTACTATCTAGCGGATCTGATTTTCGGCATTTATTTACTATCTAGCGGATCTGATTTTCGGCATTTATTTACTATCTAGCGGATCTGATTTTCGGCATTTATTTACTATCTAGCGGATCTGATTTTCGGCATTTATTTACTATCTAGCGGATCTGATTTGGCAACCCTGATATTGTGTGTACTCCTGTTGACTTTGCACACTTGGCCACGGTGTTTTTCGGCAGACTATTGAATCCGTCTGCACACTATACGAACGCCAGGCGGCAATCCGCAGCTCAGAGGGTGCTTGGGCAACACTTCTCGCCCAACACCACCGTCCGCGCAAAACTCGTATGTATGTATGTATGTATGTAGCCTATGTATGTACTCAGGCCCAATCCCCACTTTTCCTTTTTTTGTTTGTTTTTTTTTTTTTTTTTTTTTGTTTTTTTTTGGGGGGGGATTCCTTTATTTTGTTGGTTGGGGGGGGGGGGGGGCTGGCCGACTCAAGACAGAGCCCGAATAGGGACAACATAACAGAAAACAATGAACACACACAAACAAAACAAAACAAACTCACACACATCTAGGTCACCCAGGAGAAGACCCAGAGACCAGGGTCACCAAGGTCCCTCCAGCACTCTCCCGGCAAAACTCGTACTGTCCAAAATCGGCAGTCGCGAGTATAGGGATTACGGGAGGTCCTGGAGTGTGGGGAAGAGCGCGGCCATTGTTTACTTCGGACGCCATTGTGGTACCCTAATGATCAAAGAACCGAGGGGGGGGGATTTTTTGCATGTTTATGTAGAATTTATGGCCATATATTCTTAAGTGGTGGTTTTCACTTACGAGGTCTTTTGTTGGACCCCCTATTCCCTCATCTTAAGCCCCATTTGGTTTGAGATTTTAAGACGACAGGCCCATTAGTTTTGCGATTTCAAGACCTTTCGCCCCATTTATGTCAATTTTAAGACCTTCCATGCCATTTAGATGTCGATTTTTTTCCTGGCGAGCGACAATGAGCCGGTAATTTAGGAGGAACCGGCCTTTGGCCGGGATTTTTTTTTATCTGGAAGAAGGGTCTTGGGGGTATTTCTAAGTGCTTGATGGAGGTCTAGGGAGCAAACAAAAAACCGCCCCTTAAACCTTACCCTGGTGTTAAGGTTCGTGCAAATGAACGAAATCACGATATATGTAATGTTACCTTTAGAAAGTGTGAAGCCAATCAATGCAATCTCTTTAAATTGGGTTGATTTTAGACACCAATCAAGCGGAGCAGTACCCAGGGGACGCCACATAGGTATATGCTAAGGAGTTGCTGGAACTACTGTTTTATTTGCCTGGCTTCCCCCACACATGTATCTGTTGTGCCTCACCTACACAGAGAGTAATCCAGCTAACTCTCACAAACACCTCCTCCTCCTATTCATTTCACTACACTTTACAAGCACACCCCGCTTCTTTCCAACACACCTAAATTACCTCTATCTCTCTTTCAACTTTGGGGGGAGGGGGGGGGGCACTTGTTTCAGGCCGTGTTGCCTTTTGTCTCCTTCATACACATAGAGGCGCGGCGGTCGAGTGGACAACACGCTCACATGTGAATCTGCTTGACCTGGTTTCGATCCCAGCCAAGGCAGACTATTTAGTGAGTGTTGTAGTACGTCCTAGCGTGTCTCACATGCTCGCACCCATTCGGGGGACACCTCTCTCTCTTTTTTTTTTCTCTCTCTCTCACTCTCACACTCTCTCTCACTCTCACACTCACTCTCTCTCACTCTCACACTCACTCTCTCTCTCTCTCGCTCACACTCTCTTTCTCACTCGCCCCACTCGCTGTCTACTGTCGCGTCCCATCCTTCCCTTCATCTCAAGCAAAGGGAATAATGCTTTGTCGCGTATAAAAGTCTCCTAAAAAAGTAACCCTGCGCCTGATCCATGCAATCAACACATCTCCCTCCCGAACCCAAATCCCAACAACTGCCCTTTGTCAAACTGAGTCTCAATCCGGGCTCTAGCTAGTAGTTGGTGGAGAGAGAGAGAGTGAGTGAGTACTGGGTTCAATCAAGGAGGTTTAAGGGGCCTATAGCCTGTTTTTTATGCTAGCGAGAAATTGACTCATCCCCCATGTGTGTGTGTGTGGGTGTGTGTGTGTGTGTGTGTGTGGGTGTGTGTGTGTGTGTGTGGGTGTGTGTGTGTGGGTGTGTGTATTATGCATTAGCTTGTATTATGTGCTTTCCCCAACAATGAATGCTGTCTGATTTGTAAACCGATTAACCCGTGGAAGATTATGGACGCATTATGACAGTTTTTTGTATGGCTATTATTAGACGATTTTATGCAATTTAGGAAGGAGCTGTGAGAATTATAAAGGGGTCAGCCAGGAAATAGGTGGGGGCATTTACAGCTCATTTGCTCTAGCCCTTTTTGAGTGACAAAGGTTTGGGTTCACAATTTTTCGGGCCTCCCCATTTGGAACAGGGTATATAGCGAATATAATACACACCCAAAGATAATGCAACATAAAGAGTGTAAATGTATGAAAAGACGAAACAAAACCAAAACAAACAAAGACATAAACAATGCGCTATACCCCAGATAATGGCGTTTCGGAAGGCTATTATTTTATTATAATTTTTTTTATTTTATTTTTTTTTTTTACACACGACATTACTCCATTTTTCTAGTCTAGCCTGCAATGAGCAGACCTTGAGAGTCCAAAAAATCCCGCCGTTGAAAAGTCATTACCACGCCGTTTAAGCCGAGGGCCCTTTTATCCCCAGCTTCTATTGTGAAAAAAATCCGGGAAAAAAATGAAAAAACGGGAGGTTATAGTTTTTTCTTCGTCTGATTACCATTGACAATCGTGTCAAATGATTAATTAATTAATCCTTTCAGTCAGATAACGCCTATTCACGATATATTGTATGTATAGACCATTAATTCACGATATATTGTATGTATAGACCATTAATTCACGATATATTGTATGTATAGTCCATTATTCACGATATATTGTATGTATAGTCCATTAATTCACGATATATTGTATGTATAGTCCATTAATTCACGATATATTGTATGTATAGTCCATTAATTCACGATATATTGTATGTATAGTCCATTATTCACGATATATTGTATGTATAGTCCATTAATTCACGATATATTGTATGTATAGTCCATTAATTCACGATATATTGTATGTATAGTCCATTATTCACGATATATTGTATGTATAGTCCATTATTCACGATATATTGTATGTATAGTCCATTATTCACGATATATTGTATGTATAGTCCATTATTCACGATATATTGTATGTATAGTCCATTATTCACGATATATTGTATGTATAGTCCATATTCACGATATATTGTATGTATAGTCCATTATTCACGATATATTGTATGTATAGTCCATTATTCACGATATATTGTATGTATAGTCCATTATTCACGATATATTGTATGTATAGTCCATTATTCACGATATATTGTATGTATAGTCCATTAATTCACGATATATTGTATGTATAGTCCATTATTCACGATATATTGTATGTATAGACCATTATTCACGATATATTGTATGTATAGTCCATTAATTCACGATATATTGTATGTATAGTCCATTATTCACGATATATTGTATGTATAGTCCATTATTCACGATATATTGTATGTATAGACCATTAATTTTACTTAATCCAGAAATCCTATCTGCTAACTACCTGTAGAGGTGTGAAATCTAGTCCTATCTAATATATTTATCATCAAATATCATCATGTCATGCTTAGGGGAGCCGGATTTCGATTAAAAGACTGTCTGTCCCCCCCCCCCCTCGAATTGTGATGGGGGGGGGGGGCACAGGTAGAAGTACCAGAGTCCTCCTTTTAACCACCGTAGTGGTAATGGTAACAGACCTCCTGCCTGTAGAGGTTCGAATCCTAGCCCTAGCTATTATGGAGGATGAAGGGAAGAAGGTTGTAGGTACGTTGAAAACAGTAACAAGGACTAGGGTGGTCAGCATGGCAGTAAAGACATCCTTGCATGATACTGTGGTAATGCCGATATTGACTACGGAAGTGAAGCATGGACGTTGTTGGAGAGACACAAACCAAAAGTGAGAGGGGTGGAAATTGGTTACGGTACTTGAGAAGTGTGTGCGGAGTTACATGGAGGGATACACAGACGAATGAGGAAGTACGAGAGTGGGTGTGGTGTGGATATGCTGGAAAGAGTGAAAAGGAGATAGTTTGGTTATATGGAACGTATGGGAAGCAAGAGAATGACTAAGAGAGTGTACGAGAGTGAGGTGGAAGGACAGATCATGAGAGAAGACCGAGAGTGAGGTGGAAAGATGGAGTTGAGAGGTATATGCGTGAAAGCGGTGTTGGATGGGAAGGGGACAGAGATGCAGGGGGGGCGATTCATTCGTGTCCACACTTTCGGGGATCATGACGTCTGGCAATATATAGATTAATTATGTGTGAGACATTATAGTCAGTGTTAGCCAGATTCGCCATTTTTTCTTAACTTCAAACTCGCATTAGGTACGATCTACCTGAATATCCATCCCATCATTAAGGAGAGGTATGTTGTTTTTCTGGTCCCCCTTCTTCCTCATGTTTAGCCCCATTAGTTTTGAGATTTTATGATGTTCGCCCCATAAGTTTGTTGAGTTTAAGAGCTTTCGTTCCATTTCTTCGTCAATATCAAGATCTTTCGTCCCAATTAGGTGTCGATATTTTTCCTGGCGAGCTAGAGCGAGCCTGTAATTTAAGAGGAATTGGCCTTTGGCCAGCATATTTTTCTACGGAAGAATGTACAAATTTATCTTGAAGGGGATTTTGGGAGTGTTTTTTTAAGCTTGTTAAAGGTCTTATTATTTTAAGAAGCGTTTACCTCCTCTGGATATGTATATAATATAATATATCATAGCATAGGTTAGGCAATTTTTGTTGCGTATTTATAAGCACGCCAAAATCACAAGAATTCGACTATTCACCCGGATCCAGCATTGACAGGAGGGATTAAATGGCCGTTCGGCGAGGGTTAAGTGGAAAATATTGAGCGAATATTCTGGAAATATATCATCATCAATTATTTCCGGAAATGTATGCACACACACAGATGTGTGTTGTGTATGTATAAGATTAGTGAAGGCTGAAAGAATTTGGATTTTCTCTAACTAATGGCTAATGTATGACCGCAGGTAATGCTCAGGACTAACTTTAGAACATAGCGAGGTGATCATAATGTAAAACTTGCAAAATAAACAAACCAAAACTTATACGAACACAGTCAAAAGACAAAACAACTAATCAAAATCGCTATGTGGAAACAACGCTTAAGTAAAATAATAATTTATAAATAAAAGAACACGATCCACCACATAGGGTGTACATCACTACATGAGCAAGTTAATCTGTTTCCCAAGCAAACTAATCGCACACATAACAACGCACTATCGTCACGTTCAAGGAATTAGTCAATTTGGGAAGTCGGGGACGTTCTGGTAAATAAGACTTTTTCCCTGCAGGTGGGGAAATTAATAGACTTTGTGATATAGCGTAACGTTCTTCGAGAAACCCATAATTGCAGTCATTGGCCAGCCTCCGCCATCTTGGTGCCACTGGTGACATTATCCTCTTTTTGCACGCCAATATCACCATATTCATAATAAACATTCAAGAATACTGGTACAGGATACATAGTTTGGACTATGGATACACATTTCTACAGGATCAACAATACAATTAAACTACAACAAATACAACACAAATACAATAAAACCTCTTTATTTGATATCCAAGGTACCAAAATGGCGCCCACAGAACAAGATGGCCATTCTGTTAAGCTTACTACAGAATTTCTAGTCGTCCGCACATTCTCATAAACGTATTATTTTAAGCTTACCACAGATCCTTTGCAACGCCGTGTGTGCTATAATATGCAACTATTGTTCCATTACTTGATTATAGTCTGCATCAAATGTATATATTTTTTACTTGACAGCTGTTGTCAGGGTGATCATGTATGAGTAATACTAATAATAATAATATTATTAATAATAATAATAATAATAGTAATAATAATCGGTTTATTTCCACCCGTCAAGCAATGAGGCTGAACATATACAATTTGTTAACCTAACTTATCCCAAGTAGTCAACAGGTTGACTTTGGCTGCCAAAAGAGATGCTATACATTCCCCAATAAAGGGTAGGATGTAGGCAAGGAACCATGTATGTAGAACCAAGAGGTGGCATCTAACCTCTACAACCAGGAATGTTTTTTAAAGAAACATCACCCACAGGTAGCTGGGATCGAACCACTGCGCGCGCCCACTACCTGGGCTAAACTACTAGAGTACAGTGACTGTGCGCTCGGCCACCGTGTGTGTGTGTGTGTGTGTGTGTGTGTGTGTGTGTGTGTGTGTGTGTGTGTGTGTGTGTGTGTGTGTGTGTACTTACTCTAGTTGTACTTACTCTAGTTGTATTGCGGGAGTGAGCATGCTCGTTATTTCCCGCCTCCTATATGTGTAGGTGTTATATGTATCGTTGGAATGGCTGTGGATGTGTGTGTAGTCTGTATTTTTATCCAATTGGCGACATCGGAAACGAAGGCTTAGGGTGGATCTGTATGGTACCATTCTCACTATAGACGGTACCGTCTCGCCCGAAGGCTTAGGTAGCCATCAGCTTAGGTGAACCATATGATACCCATCTCGCCTTGTACCATTTTTGCCAACCCCAGATGGGACGTCACAACGTCGTCCACTTATTCCAGGTACCTATTTACAGCTAGGTGAACTGAGGCTAACACGTGAAAGGAGACAAGCCCAATTTGTCTCCGCCCGGCCGGGGATTGAACCCCCGACCCCTCGTGTGTGAGACGAGAGCTCTACCTACTAGGCTACGGGCTGTGTGTGTGTGTGTGTGTGTGTGTGTGTGTGTGTGTGTGTGTGTGTGTGTGTGTGTGTGTGTGTGTGTGTGTGTGTGTGTGTGTGTGTACGTACGTACGTACGTACGTACGTATTTGTGTGTACTCCGGTTAGCTTGGCCAGCGTACATAAAATATATATAAATGAATGACAGAACAGCCTGCCACGATTCCCTCAAGACCCCAAATCCTGAGAGCTCTGTCCCCCCCCCCCCCTCTCTCTCTCTCTCTCTCTCTCTCTCTCTCTCTCTCTCTCTCTCTCTCTCTCTCTCTCTCTCTCTCTCTCTCTCTCTCTCTCTCTCTCTCTCTCTCTCTCTCTCTCTCTCTCCTCTCTCTCTCTCTCTCTCTCTCTCTCTCTCTCTCTCTCTCTCTCTCTCTCTCGTCTCTCTCTCTCTCCTCTCTCTCTCTCATCGTATATATATATTATGTATCACAAATACACGTGAGACACTAAATGTTTCTAGTCTCTCAGTGGGGATCGAACCATCGACCATCAGGACGATAGCCGGCGCTTTAATCACTACCGTGATTAAGACTGCCGTGGTGTAATTGATTACAGCGTCGGCTATCGTCCTGATGGTCGATGGTTCGATCCCCACTGAGAGACTAGAAACATATATATATATATTATTACGAGTTAGAGGGAAGAAATATATAAGTTACCTCTGCAAATGTTATTATTACATTTTTCATTCAAATCACATTCCTGGAATGCAATCCAATGTTTTTGGGATGCTAACTATTCCTTCAAATGTGAGCGGCCGCAGCTTCAGCTTTTTTGAGGAATTCCTATTTTACGTTGTCGTTGCAGAGATCCAGATCTCTGGCAGCTTAGGTACCTTGGAATTTCACGAAAATATATTATAGGGTTAGGGTTTCCTTTAGCAGGTAGGACTTCCAAGGTAGATGCATTTTGTAGACCGTGTGTGTCTCTTGGTTGAGTTTTAGTTCAGATCAGTTAATGCGGGTGAAATGAGTAATTTGATATTATCGTTTTTTTGTTTTCCTTTTTATCCTCATGCTGCGCACGCGCTTTAGCGACCTTCGGGTAGTCTCCCCGTTGAAAGTCGTCTTAATAACTAACTCTGAAAAAGCTCCAACTCACATTTGTCTCAGAGTAGTTTGAAAGACCACAACAGGCAGACAGTTTGGCTGAGTTAACACTGTCTGATTTTTGTTTTCTCTCTCCATATCGGTGGACATCACCTTGCAACGTGTGTACTGCACTATGTTATTTTAATCATCTTGGATACCTCCATGGAATGAACTGTAAGGTATTTGAATTGCCAATTATTCCTCCTTGCAACTCCTACTCTCTCTCTCTCTCTACTTGTCTAACTTGTATCATACTTCATTTACGCAACAAGTACGCAAAACCCGTAGCGTAAATCACACACACACACACACACACACACACACACACACACACACACACACACACACACACACACACACACACACACACACACACACACACTTTGACACCATTAACGACCTCTCCACACATTTACACTCACCGCTACCAAACCCTTATCAAACAGAAACGAACGCAAGAATTTTAATGTCACCCAGTTTTATATATATTTGTTATCATCACTTATTTTGGTAAAGCGGATAGGAGGGAGGGAATTAGGAGGCATTATATTTTTATAATTTTTATTTTCTTATTATTTTTGTCTGGTAAAGAGGGGAGGGGTGGGGGGGGGGATATAAGGGCATGGAGTATTGGGGTGAAGGGGAAGAGAGCGTTAAAAAATATTTCCACCAGAAAATATTGGGGCTGGGTGAGACAAAGAAAAAAAATGAATAAATGAGGGTGTGTACGAGAGAGTTACAAGGAATGGTTAGTATCTCGGAGACCTTACGGCCCATTCCGAGGAGGTACTCGAAGTGAAAGGAGAGAGACTGTTTAGTGAACTACACTCATTACAAAGTGTGCAAAATACTATCTACTCTCTTCTTGAACTGTTTTAATGAAGAACTGATTACAACTTCAGATGGAAGTTTGTTCCAGGTAAAACAGATCTTGTATGTGACAAAGTTTCCACAAATATTAGTGCTGAACCTTTTCAATTCTAATTTCCAGCCATGTTTGCGTGTTGTATTCATATTGAGGCTAAACATTTTGCTATAATCCACATTGTCAAACCCATTAAGTATTTTAAACACTTTAATGAGCTGACTTCGTAGTCTGCGTGTCTCCAACGGGAAGAGATCAAGAGCTCTCAACCGGTTCTCATAGCTCAGTCTTCTAAGCTATGGAATAAGCATTGTAGCCCTATGCTTGTAATCTTTCCAGTCGCTCTATATCTTTCCTGAGTGCTGGAGACCAGAATTGAACAGCATACTCAAGGAGAGGCCGTATCAGAGCGTTGTAAAGTGAGAGGACTATTTCCTTGTTTTCTATATTTAAATTGCCTCTTAATATAGCCCAATAATTTCTTAGCTTTCTTCTCTACTTCAATGCACTGCTTGGAAAACTTTAGGGGACTGCTAATTAGAGAGAGAGAGAGAGAGAGAGAGAGAGAGCGAGAGCGAGCGCGAGCGCGAGCGAGAGAGCGAGTGGGGGGGGGGATATAATTAAGAGGTGTTAGCGCTAATGATGGAGAGGGGGGGGGGGGGAGGGGGTATAAGAGGTGGCAGAGAGAGGACCAAGGGCAGGTAAGGTCATGGAATGTGGAAAGTATGGTGTTGGATTGAAATTAATAAAATATATTAAATAAGGGTGAAATTTATAACCCTGCCACCTTTGGAGTGTGAGGTATTGTTTTCTTCATAGTCGTCTTTTCATTCTTCGTATTCGTCTTTTTTCTTCGTATTCGTCTTGTTCTTCTTCGCTTTCGTCTTTTTCTTTGTATTCGTCTTTTTATTCTTCGCTTTCATCTTTTGTTCTTCATGTTCGTCTTCTCTTCTTCGTATTCGTCTTTTTCTTCTTCGTCTTTGTCATTTTCTTTTGTATTCGTCTTTTCTTCTTCTTATTGGTCTTTTTCTTCTTCGCTTACGTTTGTTTTTCTTTCGTCCGCGTCTTCGTCTTCTTTGTCGTCATCTTGTTGGTTATGTTCTCTTCCTCCTCTTCTTCGCTGTGGCCAAGGTCGTTGTTTAATTCTTCCTCTTCTTCTTCTTCTTCGATTCAGTTGAAACATTTTGGAAAATGATACTCTTGGAATAGTTAAAATTGTTGTCAATACAAAAATGGGGGAACCGGAAAATGATGCACAGTTCCTTTATGTAAAATGTATATTAATTCAATCGCAATTTCCTCATTAGCGTATTCATCGAAGTTGGCTTAAACGCTTCATTTTCTGACTACAATAAATATACTTGAATAGTCTGTCGGTTTAAAAACAAAAGATCCAATATGCATATCAATGCATATGTGTTTTAACCCTTTGAATACCAGCGACGTGTGTTATATTGTATCAATGCATATGTGTTTTAACCCTTTGAATACCAGCGACGTGTGTTATATTGTATCAATGCATATGTGTTTTAACCCTTTGAATACCAGCGACGTGTGTTATATTGTATCAATGCATATGTGTTTTAACCCTTTGAATACCAGCGACGTGTGTTATATTGTATCAATGCATATGTATTTTAACCCTTTGAATACCAGCGACGTGTGTTATATTGTATTCTAGCTATTTTTTGACGATATTATGCAGCCTAGGAAGGATTTGTGGTCGTTAAAGGGGATGGTTGAGACATACTGAAGCCTTATTATTGCTAGAGGTCCTTCCTAAGCTACATAAAATCGTCTAATAGTTGCCAGAATATGATAAAAAAGACGTCTCTGGTGCTGTACGGGTTAACCTTTACATCAAATAACATTGCATTTGTTTTTTGCCCATGCAGCTTAGGACATTTCTATGTATTATTTAGATATTTCCTTTATATACATCAAAATGTGTGTGTGTGATAAAAAGTAATATCGTAAGCTCAGTGGTGTGCCCTTTTTTGTCTTTTTATGTGATGTGTCTCAATCCGTACAAAGAGCATTCGCGTGCTTATATGAGATTTGCCGCACCGCACAATTTCCACTGTTTCGCCTAAAAAAGTAACTAAATAAATAAGTTAATAGCAGAATCGGGGCATTGTTCGGATGGCTCCATAGTTATCAGTAAAAGAGAGAAGAAAAAAAATGAATAAGTAAATGGTAGAAATAATTCCATTGTCCGTATGCCTACATAGTTATAAACAATAAATAAAACAATAATAAACGAATAAGTAAATAATAGAAACGACACAGTCTGAATTGTTCAATAGCTGTGAGAAAAAGATAAAATGGTAAATAACTAAAATAAATAGGTAAAACATAGGTAATAATAATAATAATAATAATAATAATATTACTAATAATAATACTACTAATAAAACAAAAACAAATTATAAATAATAGAAACGGCGCATTGTCCGGCTGGCTTCATAGTTGTCAGAACAAAAATAAATGAGAGAATGGAAAAATGGTGGCCTATGCGACTTGCGGATTCCCGACCTAAGGACTCCCCAAGGGCCTCCTTACGGCGCCCGTGTTATCTTTTGCACCCTAGTTCTGCCATTCCCACATAAGACTACATTTATATTATACAATCTACACTGTAAGTAATATCTTTAGCTTATAATGTTGCACTAAACCGTAAATTGTCAATATCCCATTTGCTGTTTGTGTTGTATTGGCAACGGCTCAAAGCTACTGGTTGAAATTAAATTACTGATTGAAATTAAATCTACCGGTTGAAATTAAATTTTCTGGTTGAAATTTAATCGACCGATTGAAATAAAATTACTGGTTCAATATAAATCAACTAATTGAAATTAAATCTACTGATTGAATTTGAATCATCTAATTGAAATTAAATCTACTGGTTGGTAAGAAAGCAACTGGCTGATAAGAAATCTAAAATGTATTCTACTTGGTGAAATTAAATTACTGATTGAAGTGGTCTACTGCTTGATTTAGTCTGTCATACCTCCTCACTACTGTCAGGGAGGCAGATTCGCTAACTGTCGAATTATAATACCCTTATAATGTCTATAAATATCCCCGACTGACAGCGTTTAAATGAAGGTGTTTCTTTCTTTCCTCAGGTTTCGGGAGTTGAAGTCCTCGCGTTGCGTTTACCTTCAACAAGCAAGTAAGTACAAGTTTATCTTATTTATTTTCTCTGTGTGCATTCGTAAACCAATTGTCTTTAAGGGGGGATGGGCGTATTTATTTCCTCATGTTTATATGTTTTTATCATCTTTTGTTTCCTCACTAGCTCTCCATCAAGCTTATAAAAATCACCCTCCTTCAAGATGAATTTGTACATTTTTTCGATAGAAAAATATCCCGGCCAAAGGCCGGTTTCTCTTAAATTATAGGCTCACTATCAGTCGGTAGGAAAATATCGACACCTAAATGACACGAAAAGTCTAAATATTGACAAAGAAATGGGTCGATAAGTCTTAAAATCGCGTAATTAGTGGGCCGAACGTCATACAATCTGAAAACTAATGGGGCTAAAGATGAGGGAGAAGAGGATCTAGAAAAACGACCCATCTCCCCTTACAAATCATCCATCCTATAACCCCTTGGGGATTATGCCGCGTTGTGACAGTTTATTCTGGCTGTCATTAGACGATTTTATGCAGCTTAGGAAGACTGCGGGAATGAAAGGGGTAAAGACTGTCTTAGTTAACCCTCTGACTTCCGGGTACCGTTCCTAATATGAATATAAATCGTTCAGTAATAGCTAGAAAGAAGGAAAGAAATACGTCATCATCCTCGTTTCGAAAAAATCTTAAGCCATCTCCCAACAATTTGTTAGAGCTATCGTGTGTGCGTAAGTTTATGTATGTGCGCTAGTGTATGTGTGTGTGTGTGTGTGAGAGAAAGAGAGAGAGAGAGAGTGTTAGCGTATCAGGAGTGGGTGTGGGAGGACCGGGGGGGGGGGTTAGAATCAGCTTGCGTTGCGACTAAGAGGTTTTGGCGCACCAGCAGCTTCACCACTACCGCCCCTCCACCACCACCACTATTTCCACCAACAACAACGCCACCACCACCATCACCACCGCAGTCAGCCCCTCCACTATCACAAACGCCACCAGTACCCCTGCCCCCCCCCCACACACACACCCACACCACCACCACCACCACCACCTCCTCCTCCATCACCACCACAACCACCACCTCCTCCTCCATCACCACCACCACCACCACCACCACCACTACCAACGCTCTCACCCACACCACCCCCTCCACCACCACCCGTCCACCACAACTTCCCGCAGCAAATACCATAAAGCACAAATCAGAAATCCGCATTTGTGGGCCGGGTAGGAAAGTAGCTTACGGTAATGCCGGCTAGTGTGCCTTTTTGGGCCCGCGGCAGTCTCTCGGGGGGAGGCTCCTTCAACGGCGACGATGCTGCTCAGGCTGCGGAGGATGGCGGAGTTTTTTTGTTTGTTTTTTTATTATTATTCTTGTTTTGTTTTTGTCATTGTTTCTTTCCATACGGAGGATGGGTTTTTTTTTTTTTTTTTTTTTTTTTGTTTTTTTTTCCGTTGTTTCTTTACTTTAGTGTTTTTGCCATAGTTTTTTTTCCCTTCAACACCGACGGTGGTGCTCAGGCTACGGAGGATGGGGGATTTTTGTTTTGTTTTTTTCCTTCAGTGTTTTTGTCAGTGTTTCTTTCCCTACGGTGGATGGGGCGGGTTTTTTTTTTATTATTCTTCCTTTTCCTTCAGTGTTTTTGTTATTGTTTCTTTCATTTTTTTTCTCCCGTGTTTTTGTCATTGCTTCTTTCCTTTCCTTCAGTGTTTTTGTCATTCTTTCTTTCCCTTCAACGCCGACGGTGGTGAGGCTACGGAGGATGTGGGATGTTTTGTTGTTTTGGGGTCCTGTCTTTCCCTTCAGTCTAGGTGGTGAGTTTGTTTTCTTTTTGTCGTCCTTTCCTTCCCTTCAGTGTCGGTGGGGATGCTTTATTTTTCCCCTTCAGTGTCGGTGGGGTTGCTTTATTTTTCCCCTTCAGTGTCGGTGGGGATGCTTTATTTTTCCCCTTCAGTGTCGGTGGGGATGCTTTATTTTTCCCCTTCAGTGTCGGTGGGGATGCTTTATTTTTCCCCTTCAGTGTCGGTGGGGATGCTTTATTTTTCCCCTTCAGTGTCGGTGGGGATGCTTTATTTTTCCCCTTCAGTGTCGGTGGGGTTGCTTTATTTTTCCCCTTCAGTGTCGGTGGGGATGCTTTATTTTTCCCCTTCAGTGTCGGTGGGGTTGCTTTATGTTTCCCCTTCAGTGTCGGTGGGGTTGCTTTATTTTTCCCCTTCAGTGTCGGTGGGGATGCTTTATTTTTCCCCTTCAGTGTCGGTGGGGATGATTTATTTTTCCCCTTCAGTGTCGGTGGGGATGCTTTATTTTTCCCCTTCAGTGTCGGTGGGGATGCTTTATTTTTCCCCTTCAGTGTCGGTGGGGTTGCTTTATTTTTCCCCTTCAGTGTCGGTGGGGTTGCTTTATTTTTCCCCTTCAGTGTCGGTGGGGATGCTTTATTTTTCCCCTTCAGTGTCGGTGGGGTTGCTTTATTTTTCCCCTTCAGTGTCGGTGGGGTTGCTTTATTTTTCCCCTTCAGTGTCGGTGGGGTTGCTTTATTTTTCCCCTTCAGTGTCGGTGGGGTTGCTTTATTTTTCCCCTTCAGTGTCGGTGGGGATGCTTTATTTTTCCCCTTCAATGTCGGTGGGGTTGTTTTTGGTTTTTGTATTTCTGGTATTGTGGTTTTCCCTACAACGCTGTCGGTGATGCTACGGCTGCTGCTTTTTGTTCTTTCTTTTCTTTCAGTGTCGATGATGATTTTTGTTCTTTCTTTTCTTTCAGTGAGGATGATGATTTTTGTTCTTTCTTTTCTTTCAGTGTGGATGATGATTTTTGTTCTTTCTTTTCTTTCAGTGTGGATGATGATTTTTGTTCTTTCTTTTCTTTCAGTGTGGATGATGATTTTTGTTCTTTCTTTTCTTTCAGTGTGGATGATGATTTTTGTTCTTTCTTTTCTTTCAGTGTGGATGATGATTTTTGTTCTTTCTTTTCCTTTCATCAGTCGTGGATGATGATTTTGTTCTTCTTTTCTTTTCGTTCAGTGTCGATGATGATTTTTGTTCTTTCTTTTCTTTCAGTGTCGATGATGATTTTTGTTCTTTCTTTTCTTTCAGTGTGGATGATGATTTTTGTTCTTTCTTTTCTTTCAGTGTCGATGATGATTTTTGTTTTATTATTCTTTTCCTTCAGTGTCGGTGGGGACTTTTTTTGTTCACCTGCGTCAGCGAAGTTGGATTAGGTTATGTTTTTTGCCTCTGTCTGTTTGTCTGTAGACAAGATATCTCAAAAAGTTGTGAACCGATTATCACGAAATTTGGTGGGCAGATAGGGTATGCGCCAAGGAAGAAGTGATTTAATTTAGGAGATCAGTAGAGTACATACTCCGCCAGCGTAGGCGGCTCACAAAGTCATTAACCGATGTGCACGAAATTTGGTGGACAAAAATATATATGCGTTAAGGAATAAGTGATTCCATTTACGAGGGAATCGCGAGAGCGCATACCTCCGCCAGCGTAGGTGGACATATGCGCTCTCCCAAGTTCCTCTCTACTTTATTTCATCGTTTCCTTTCATTCAATGTTCGTATTGTTTTTTATGTGTTCCTTATTTTCATTATTTTCCTTGAACTCCGGTGGTGGTGTTAGTGGTGTTTGTTGGTTTGTCTTCCTTTGATACAGGTGGTAGTGTTTTCATTTAATTGTGTGTGTTTTTGTTTTTTTTCCAACGAAAGCGGCGGCTTTTCTCTCGTTCTGTCGTTGCCTACAATTCCGGTACTCGTGCTGGTGGTGGTGGCTTTCCTTATTATTGAGAATTGAGAATAACGTTTGTATATTTGTAAAGTTGTATATTTGTATCCACAAGTGATGCTGAAACAAAAATAACAGAAGAAGAAGAAAGGTTAGACAAAACTAGTAAGCTAGTGTTTGATACCAGAGCTGAGCAAAGTGTGGCTAGATAAAGCAGAGTTGTTATGTTCAATTGAGAGAGAGTTGGTGAGTGAGTGAGTGAGCGAGGGAGGGAGAGGTCAGGGTTCAGAAATACACCAATAAATAGATACACCAAGACCGCGAAGATCCCAGCTTATAATATATAGTGCATAATGCTATGTGTTCTGTTATGTATGTGTGGGACGAAGAGAGAGAGAGAGAGATAAGTAGTTCCAAGGAATATTTAGTATCTCAGAGACCTTGCGGTCCATTCCGAGGAGATACTCGAAGTGGAAGGAGAGAGATTGTTTAGTGCACTACACTCTTTACAGAGTGTGCAAAATACTATACTCTCTTCTTGAACGGCTCTACTGAAGAACTGTTTACAACTTCGGAGGGAAGTTTGTTCCAGGTAGAACATATCTTATATTATGTGAAAACTTTTCCACAAATACTATAATAGTGCTGAACCTTTTCAATTCTAATGTTCAGCTGTTGTTGCGTGTTGTATTCATATTGAGGCTAAACTCTTTGCTATAATCCAAATTGTCGAACCAATTAAATATTTTAAAAACTTCAATGAGCTCGAGAGAGAGAGAGAGAGAGAGAGAGAGAGAGAGAGAGAGAGAGAGAGAGAGAGAGAGAGAAAGAGAGAGAGAGAGAGAGAGAGAGAGAGAGAGAGAGAGAGAGAGAGAGAGAGAGAGAGAGAGAGAGAGAGAGAGAGAGAGAGAGAGAGAACACCCAGGGATACACGAAGACCGTTCAGATCCCAGCTTATATAATACAGTACATTATGTTATATGCCCTGCTCTGTGTTGGTGCGTGCGTGTGTGTGTGTGTAAGAGAGAGAGAGAGATTATATTTACAGGATGGCAGGGGGAGAGGGAGAAAGGGGTCCAGAAAAAGCGAGTAGTACCCCCTTAAGTTAAATTTCAATCAGACTTACATTTTGAAGCTGCCAGACTGCATTTGGTCGTAATTATTAACGGATAATTGGCTTGGGGGCTAATGTTCGTGTTGACTTAGTCAGTAAACTTGATAACAAAATTATAATAAAACAGACGTATTTATTAACACACACACACACACACTCTCTCTCTCTCTCTCTCTCTCTCTCTCTCTCTCTCTCCTCTTCTCTCTCTCTCTCTCTCTCTCTCTCTCTCTCTCTCTCTCTCTCTTTTATCATGAAAGGTAATTTTAAGCTTGATGGAGGTCTAGGGAACAAAATAAAATCCCCCCTTAAGTATTAATGAGTGAAAACCAATAATCGTCTATAAAACCCCTACCACACTTATCATCGACTCTGCAAAGGTCACTCTCAGTACAACGACAGTATATGTCTCGGAATTCCCCCACCAGAGAACCGATATCAACTCAATAACT
>CM064581.1:6395981-6465662 GCA_032716605.1 Paralithodes platypus | reverse complement strand
CTTTCTCCCTCATGTTTAGCCATATCAGCTTTCCTAATTTTTAGACGTTCGCCCCATTATTTTGACGATTTTAAGAACTTTCGACCCATTTCCGTCAATTTTAAGACCTTTCGTGCCATTTAGGTGTCGATTTTATCCTGGCGAGCGATAGCGAGCCTATAATTTAAGAGGAACCGGCTTTCAGCCGGGACATTTTTCTACCGAAAAATGTGCAAATTTATCTTGAAAGGGGCTCAAGGGGGTGTAATCTTAAGCTTGAAGGATATCTAGGGACCAAACTAAAAACCTGCCCTTAAGGGAGATGGGCACATTTATTGGCTTATATATTTATCGTTATATATATTTCTTTAGTGTCCTCCCTAAACCTCCACCAAGCTTTGAAAAACACGCCCTAGAATCTCCTTCAAGATAAATTTGTACAATGTCCCGGCCGAAGGCTGGTTTCTTTTAAATATATTATTTTAAGAATAGGTTCAGAGCGTCTCTGGCCTTTCTAGTTCATTCCAAAAACGATGCTATAAAACTTACACGAAAATGAAGGACGGTACACACACACACACACAATCATACTCACCTGTGACCAAGTGGGGCGATACTCTTACTTCACACTCCGGACATGACTTGTATACGAACTTGCAAGAGAGTTCGCTTTATCAATTTGTTCGAATGCCGACCCGTTTTAATAACGTTTCTTGACTTTGTCCTTGCAACAAAAGAAGAATTGATAGAGAATTTGAATGTTGGTGATGAATTCAGTAACAGCGACCATCGTACGATAACTTTCACTTTAAAGTTTACTAGTAACGAACCAAATAGTAGCATCGAAAAATTGCCCTAATTTCACAAAGCAACCTTCCATAAACTTAGAGCTATGTTTAAAGAAATCTGACTGGAGCTGTTTTTTAATTAACAATAACGACATAAATACCTCTTGGAAGTTATTCGAAACCACTCTTACCTACCAGCCTGCAAGACTGCAGACCATCGAAAATACGGCGTCCAGGCCATAATAATAAGCCGCAAATGGTGGAATAAATATATTTTCAAAACTGCCTGCTTGCTAACAAAAATGTGGGCTAATGATAGATTAAAATCCTCACAAAATGACGAAGAACGGGTGAAATTTGTAGAGCTACGACGCAAAGCCAAAAAGTTAATTAAAGCAAAGTAAAAAGACCTTAGAGTTACATATTGCGAAACAAAGTAAAACAAACCCGAAAGAATTCTATAGCTATATCAGAAAGAAAAAAGTAGTTACTTCAACTGGTTGAACGTTAGTCGATGAAAAAGGATAATACACCAAAGACGAAGTACAAATGAAGATGCCCTCAATACCTTTCTTTGCATCAGTTTTTAACAACAGAAGACCTCAGTGAATATCCGACACCAGCGCCGCTTCATGATTGATAATTCAGATGTTCTAATCAATATCACCGTTACAGAGAGGAAGTATTGAATTGTTTTAGCATAAACTCAAGGTAAATAAAACGCCAGGACCTGATACAATCCGGCCTAGAGTTCTAAAGGAAGCTAAGAATGAGCTCTCCAAACCACTGACATTACTATTCAATAAATCCTTGCAGTCTGCAACCATGCGGGATCATTGGAAGCTAGCCAACGTAACACCGAGATTCAAAAAAGGCAGCAAATCCCTACCCCAGTAACTATCGTCCAATTAGCTTCACCTCCGTTGTATGTAAAATGCTAGAAACTGTCATACGAGACAGACTCGTAAATCACTTGGAAGGAAAATAACATCCTTACCGAGACTCAACACGGCTTTCGTAAAAAACGTTCCTGGTTTACAAACCTCTTATACTTCTTTCCACGATATCCTCAACCTCATACGATGAGAGTAAAGCTGAAGAATATTATATACCCTTGATTTTCAAAAGGCCTTTTGGACAAAGTTCCCCACAAACTTTTACGTGCTACAACTAATCAAGCGCATGGAATACAAGACGGTGTGGTTGAAATGGATATAAAATTGGCTCAGCAACAGAAAGCAAAGGGTAGTCATAAACGGTAAAGCAATCTAAATTGAACCAATGTAAGTAGCGGGGTACCCAAGTGATCGGTACTAGGACCAATTCTCTTTCTAATTTTTACATCAACGACATAGATTGGTCCCACCTGCACAATCTCAAAATTTGCTGACGATACAAAAATTGCAAATAGCGTACTCTCAAAAAGAACAAGTTGACGATATGCAACACAATCTAGATAAATTGTCCATGTTTGGCCCAAATTTGGCAAATGATTTTCAATGCGGATAAATGTAAAGTACTACATGTCGGATACCTAAATGATAAAAGCAAACTATTCAATGAATGACACTCAGCTTAAGAATGTAAACAGAGAAACCGGATCTGGGAGTAAAAACTATCGAGTAACCTAAAACCGAGTCAACAATGTTCCGAAGTTGTTAAGAAGGCAAACAAAATATGGGGCTTTATAGGCAGGAGGTCATTTGATCATAAATCCAAAGAAGTTATCCTAACCCTTTACAATTCCTTAGTCCGCCCTCTTCCTGGAATACTGCTTTCAATCCTGGTGCCGCTTATGTACCAAAAAGATATAAACAAGCCTAGAACGAGTTCAACGTAGAGTTACCAAAATGATTACCTAGGGCCTAAAGAAACAAACTCATACGAAGAGCGTCTTCTAGAATGAAATCTATTTCCTTTAACCCAGCGCAGATTAAGAGGCGACTTAATGCATTGTTCAAAATCATCAAATGCATCGACAATATGAAACTGGTAGTCAGTACTGTCACTATCGACCAATCTAATTACACGCGGGGAAACGGTTGCCAAATTATTGGTAAATCTTTTACCTCGCACGAATCTAAGAATTTCTTCTTCAATCGAGTTTATCAACTGGTGGAATGGGCTTCACCCCGAGACTTTATAGACCTGCAGCACACCGGTTGATTCATTTAAATTCCGCCTAGAACAAATAGCTCGCTTCAAACCCGCGACTGACTTCGTTTTGTAAATGCTAACTTTATTTTAGCCTCCCCTCAGTTACTACCCCATATGTCCCCTATTAACGTCCCTGTCCTGCCACGTTCGTTGGCAGGGCAGTATTTTCCCTTTCCAATGTTACCCTTACCCGCTTCTAAACCACTGTTTGGAACACTTGATCCTCATGTTTTTGGAGGACAAGCAACCTAGAAGGGTCACTAGATCTGTTGTTGCTTGATTTCCTTTGTACTCCTCCTTTGTACATAACCACACACACAAACACACAATCATACTCACACACATGCAAACACACACGCACACATTGATAATCTTGAACACACAAACACACACACAAACTCAGTCACTCACTCTCACTCTGTCTAATATACTCTCTCTCTCTCTCTCTCTCTCTCTCTCGTCCTCCGCTCTCTCTCTCATCAGCTTCTCTCTCTCTCTCTCTTCTCTCTCTCTTCGATCTCACGATCCCGCCAATCATCTCCTCATATCTCCTCCCTCTCTCTCTCTCTCTCTCTCTCTCTCTCTCTCTCTCTCTCACTATCAGAATCTTGTGGATCCAAGGACGGCTTTTTCCTTGATTCGAATTGCATATCTCAAGTCAATTTGATTTGGTTCATAACATTTGGACTGTGTGTGTGTGTGTGTGTGTGTGTGTGTGTGTGTGTGTGTGTTTTAACATATGCGTGAAGTTGCAGAAAAATGCGGATGGATATTCATATCAACGTATATAAACATGATCGCCAGAGAGAGAGAGAGAGAGAGAGAGAGAGAGAGAGAGAGAGAGAGAGAGAGAGAGAGAGAGAGAGAGAGAGAGAGAGAGAGAGAGAGAGAGCGAGAGAAGAGAGAGAGAGAGAGAGAGAGTAGATCTAGAGATAGAGAGAGGAGATAGAGGAGAGAGAGAAGAGAGGAGAGAGACGGAGAGATAGAGAGTCGTAGAGTGTGTTGTCGTGTGGGGGGGGGGGGGTGTGTGTGGTTGTTTTGACAGCGTGAGTTACAAGGAGCTACAAGGAACAGTTAGTATTTCTAAGACCTTCTGGTCCATTCCGGGGAGATTCTCGAAGTAGGAGAGAGACTGTTTAGTGCTCTAAACTCTTTACAGAGTTTGCAAAATTCTATCTACTCTCTTTTTGAACTGCTCTATTGAAGAACTGTTTACAACTTCTGAGGGAAGTTTGTTCCAGGTAGAACAGACCTTATAATGTGAACACGTTTCCACAAATACTAGTGCTGAATCTTTTCAATTCTTACTTCCAGCCATGGTTGCGTGTTGTGTTCATATTGAGGCTAAGCATTTTGCGATAGTGCACGTTGTAAAACCCACTGAGTATTTTAAAAACAATGAGCTGACATCTTAGTCTGCGTGTTTAGAGAGAGAGAGAGAGAGAGAGAGAGAGAGAGAGAGAGAGAGAGAGAGAGAGAGAGAGAGAGAGAGAGAGAGAGAGAGAGAGAGAGAGAGAGAGAGAGAGAGCTCGTAGGATGTGTACGCATTTGTGAATATTTGCATGTGTGCATTTGTGTATGTTTGCTGATGACACTCGTATTTACAAACTTGTGTCCGTTCTAGTGTGCTTTGTCTCCTGCATGTGACTGTGTGCGTGTGTGTGATTAATTGCGTGTGTACGTGTGTGTGATTGTGTACGTGCGTGTGACTGTGTGCGTGTGTGATTAATTGCGTGTGTAAGTGTGTGATTAATTGCGTGTGTACGTGTGTGTGATTGTGTGCGTGTGTGAGATTGTTTGCTTGTGTGTGTGATTGTGTGTGTACGTGCATGTGATTGTTTGCGTGTGTGATTGTTTGTGTGTGTACGTGTGTGTGATTGTTTGCGTGTGTGTGATTGTTTGCCTGTGATTGTTTGCGTGTGCGAGTGTTTGCGTGTGTGCATGTGTTTGTGTGTGTGTGCATGTGTTTGTGTGTGTGTGATTGTTTGCGTGTGTGATTGTTTGCGTGTGTGTGATTGTTTGCGTGTGTGTGATTGTTTGCGTGTGTGTGAGTGTTTGCGTGTGTGTGATTGTTTGCGTGTGTGTGATTGCATGCGTGTGTGCGTGGGTTCAAATATGACTGCTTGTGTGTGTGTGTGTGAGTGTTCAGTTTCACTCCATAGTCAAGTTCCATTGTCAAAAGTGTTCAGTAGAGTAAATGTCTCTGCCATGCGTGTATACCCGAGTGTTATCTAAATTCATGCAAACTGATAATGAAAGTGGTTGAATTGAGCCAAATTTGGCTGAATTGTTACGTAATAAATTCTGAAAATTAATGGAGCTACACATGGGGGGGGGGGAAGGGGTTCAGAAAAAAACTCCTTAATTCGGGATGGATGTGGCGATCATCGGATATTGTCCAAAAGTTACTACATCTTGTGGTACCAAACAAAGGTTCTGACCAAGTTTCCTGTAAATCCGTCCATGTAGTTAATTTTGTTTTGTTTCTAGAGATCCTGGTTATAAACAAGCAAACATAAAGACAGCAATGATCACGTAATTTCCTCATACTTCGTTTGTCGAAGATAATAATATGATTAACCCTTCCATTCCTAGACGCATTGATTTTCCGCCGGCCGATGTGCACGACAGGACGCCCTGCATTCCATAGCGCCCTGTTCATGACACGCCACGACCGGTTTTCCCCTAATATTTTAACGGCGCCGTGTCAGCTTGAAAACGACGACGTGGTGACCATGAAGGCCGTATGCGGCATTTTGACGTAGTTGATGCACGTGAGAGCATGCATAAACAGCTTAAACACCCATGGTTATTTACGGGTACCGTGCTGTGCCCTACATGGCAGCCAGCGGAAAGTTGTTGAGTCTTTATAAAACAAAACAAATATTATTATGTTACCCGGAATACAGTGGAAAAAAACTTCATAGTACTGAAGTTATATACTAAGTTATATAATAATCTCTAAAGCAATATATAAATATATATAAATAAATATATAAAGATATGCCGGGCCTGTTGATCGTGACTGTACCTCCTCCTCGGCCCTGTGTCACTCTACTTTAAGACGCCAGTTTCTTTAGCTTCACAATATTTTTCAGCCGCGTTTTTTCCCTCACATGCGGACCTGAATACTTCCAAGGCCCTCCCCCCACTCCCACCCACCCCCCACCCACCTTGGAACTTAATTTCAACTTGATCTGCATAATATTTCCATATTAATTTTCGGTCGTACGTTTGGAGCATATAAGAGATGAGTTGTTTGCTTCGGGGAGGTCTAGGGAGAGCAGGGAAATGTGTGTGTTTGCGAGGTGTTGGGAGGGGGAGGAGGAGGGAGGGGGAGGGGGAGGAGAGAGAAGGATGATGTGATAGGTATTATTATTATTTTGTTTTGAGTTATTATTATAAAAACAAAACATTGGGGGGGGGGGGGGGGAAGTTGGAGGTCGGGAGGGGGCGGGGGGTTGTTTTGATAGATATTTCATTTTATTTCCATTATACAAAGGTGACAGCAGGGAGAATTACCTATATATAGAATATTTATATACAGTTAAGGGGATCTGGGTCGCTTTTCGGGACCCGTTTTTCCCTCGTGTTTAGCCCCATTAGTTTTGAAATTTTAAGAAGTTCGGTAATTAGTTTGGCGATTTTAACACCTTTCGCCTTATTTCGTTGTTAATTTAACACCTTTCTTACCATTTAGGTGTCGATTTTTTCCTGGCGAGCGATAGCGAGTCAGTAATTATAAGAGAAACCGGCCTTCGGCCGGCATATTCTTCTACCGAAAAATATACAAATTAAATAAAAAAAAAAATAATAAATAAAAAAAATACATGTTTTCAAACACAGCCCAAGGATTGATACTGGCACAAGATGGCGTAGCATTTGGAGTCTGCGGTACCCTATTTTACCAAACCACCCTAGAGCCATGCGGTAGGAATCTTTGAGGACACAAAATGGCGTAGCATTTGGAGTGTGCGGTACCCTATTCTACCAAGCCACCCTACCAGAGTCGTGCAGTAGGGATCTTTAAGGGACCTGCTCCGAGCCCTGACTCTGATTACCCTTGGTGAAGAAGAGGTGGGGATTATAGCAAGGAGAATATGGGAGGGTGCAAAAAAGGGGTGAGGTGGTGTGGTGGAGGTGGAGAGTGGGGGTGAAGAAGTTGTTTGTTGTTGTGGTGGAGAGAGGGAGAGTGTGGTGGAGAAAGAGAGAGGGAGAGTAGGGGAAGAAGACGTTGTTTGTTGTTGTGGTGGAGAGAGAGGGAGAGTGTGGTGGAGGTGGTGGAGAAAGAGGGAGAGTAGGGGAGGAAGAAGTTGTTTGTTGTGGAGGAGATGGTGATGGAGAAAGAGGGTGAGAGGGGGGGGAGGAAGTTGTGTGTTTTCGTGGTGGAGATGGTGGTGATGGAGAAAGGGGGAGTGGGGGAGAAGTATTGTGTTGTTGTGGTAGAGGTGGTAGTGGAGAGTGGGCGGGGGGGAAGTAGTGTGTTGTTGTGGTGGAGGTGGTGATGGAGAAAGGGGCAGAGTGAGGGTGAAATAAGTTGTTTGTTGTTGTGATGGAGGTGGCGGTGGGGAGAGAAAGAGAGAGGGGGGAAGTAAAGGCTGTGTGCTGTCGTGGTGAAGATGGTGGGGGAGAGAGAGGGAGTTGGGGAAGCAATTGTTGTGTGTTGTCGTGGTGGAGATTTGTTGGAAAGTTGATGTGTGGTGATGATGATGTTGGTGGAGAATGATGGAGAGTGGTGAAGGTTTAGAGGTTGTGTGGTGGAGAGAATGGGAGTAGAGGTTATGGATTGTCGTGGTGGAGAGATAGTGGGGGAGGAAGGAAGAAGGTGTGAGTTGATTGGGGTGGAGAAAGAGGGAGAGTGGGTGAAGTAAAGGTGGTGTGTTGTCGTGGTGGAGAGAGAAAGAGGGAGAGTGGGGGAAGGAAGTTGTCTGTTGGTGGTGGAGATGATGGAGGTGAGTGTGTGAAGAGAGGGGGGTGAGGGAGGGAGAGAGGATAGGAAACTAAACCCAACTTGTGCGAATTGAGCGAAAACTCCTTAACATGGGTACTGGCTAAAAATAATTAGTTTTCTGCGTTTATAGTGTGAGAGAGAGAGAGAGAGAGACATGGACATTTTTGCCTTCCCTGTTATTCTGAGTTTTGAAGCGAACACAAAATTCCTTGATCACATTTTATTTTGAACAGAATCCTGGACGACGTAGAGAGCTAGTCAATATGGTTTTGTTTGTATCCTGTATCACTTGTTTTTTTTGTTTTTTTTTTGTCAACACACCGGGCGAATCATGCAACACTACATGCAACACATTCAACTTGTATCCTATCGAACATTATCCCGCTCACCTCAGTATCACACCTTGTTCACAGATTCCAGTAACACACTACCAATAGCAACACCACGATCAAAGGAGTACAAAGGAATACAAAGGAAATCAAACAACAACAAGTCTATCAGGCGAGTCGTGCAACACTCTCCTTTACATACAACACATTCAACTTGTATCTAACTTTATCCCACTCTCCTTCTTATTTTCATAGGCTTCATTCACAACAGGTATCAGATGTTTTCTTTCTTTTGCAAATAAGCAAACATTAAATAAGTAACACCCCGTTCTTAACATTAATCATCAATTACAAACCCCAATGCACTTGAATAAACTAATGAAAGCATATGGTCCTCCCGGGATTCGAACTCGGGACACCACACCCAGAACATAAACATCTAAACCATTACACCACCAACACAAGTTATAAACCCATGCTCAACCCATTAATCAGGTCCCCCCCCCCCCCAACTACATTCAACAACAACCTCACCTCTTGTTTCTTCCTACACTTAAGGGGAGATGTCCACCTGAGGGATTTTTTTTTTCTTGGCTCCTATCTCCCTCATGTTTAGCCCCATTGGTTTTCTAATTTTAAGACGTCCACCCCATTATTTTGACGATTTTAGAACTTTCAACCCATTTCTGTCAATTTTAAGACCTTTCGTGCCATTTAGGTGTCGATTTTATCCCGGCGAGCGATAGCGAGCCTGTAATTTAAGAGGAACCGGCTTTCAGCCGGGACATTTTTCTACCGAAAACTGTACAAATTTATCTTGAAAGGGGCTCAAGGGAGTGTAATCTTAAGCTTGAAGGATATCTAGGGACCAAACTAAAAACCTCCCCTTAATATAATATGTTGGTCATGTTCTCACAATAAAGCAGTAATCTACATTGACCTACCGCCCGGAAAACCTCAAAACAGGTTAATTTCCTTCTCATGAGCAAAACATGAAATGATTGTGCCACAAATTAAGAGGGTGGTGCTTTTTTTGGTTTGGTCTATGTATGTATTTATCACTTTATTTTTTAGTATCCTCGCTATACCTCCATCAAACTTTAAAATACACCCCCTAGACTCCCTTTCAGGATAAATTTGTAAATGTTTTGGTAGAAAAATTTCCCGGCCAAAGGCCAATTCCTTCAAAAGTTACAGGGTCGCTATCACTCGCCAGCAAAAAATCGACAATTAATTGGCACGAAAGGTCTTAATAAGTTAATATTGAAAAAGAAATGGGGAAAAAGATCTCAAAATTGCCAAACTTATGGAACGAACGTCTTAAAATCTCAAAAACTAATATGCTAAACATGAGGGAGAAGGGAGTCCAGAAAAAAGCGGGTACCTCCCCCTTAAACATGAACTTACATTTACAATTCTCAATAGATATCAGACCCCACTGTTGTTGTTTTTTTGTTTTTTTTTGTTTTTCATTGATTTTTTTTTTCCCGAACGTATCAGTATAAAAGCTACACATAGTCTACACCTTGTTTGTACCCCAACCAGCAGGAGAAACATAAGTCATTCACAAATACACAAACACCGCCACTGTTGCTCTCCAGCTTAATTAAGAGGGGATGGTTGTATTAATTAAGGGGGGATGGTTGTATTAATTAAGGGGGGATGGTTGTATTAATTAAGGGGGATGGTTGTATTCATTTGTTTATTTATATAGATTTCTTTAATATTTGTTTAGTTCCTCCCTAGACCTCCATCAAGCTTAGAAACCCCCCCCCAGACCCTCCTGCAAGATAAATTTGTACATTTTTTGATGGAAAAATGTCCCGGCCCAAGGCCGGTTTCTCTTTAATTACAGGGTCGCTATCGCACGCCAGGAAAAAAATCGACCCCTAAATGAAACGAAGACTTAAAATCGATCAACTAATGGGCCAAACGTCTTTAGATCCGAAAACTAATGGGGATAAACATGAGGGAGAAGGGTGACCAGAAAACCGAACCATCCCCCATTAAACTGTTGCCATTATTTTGTCTACTCGAGGCTTCGGAACGCAGGAATTGATATCAGTTATACCTCGTCTGTTTTATGAACGTGATCACTTTATCGTAAAATGTTAATAAACTGCAATTATTATAAATACAAAACCATCTTCAGCTATATTTAATACGTTTGTGACCTGACCCTGCCGGGGCTCGAACCCAGGCCAATAGTGCAGCACTTCAAAACCTTAACCACTAGACCACCGAGGAGCTTAAAAGTACTAATGGGTTCATTTGGAATCAATACCATCCACCACTACCCACTTTGTCTCGAGGTCACGTAGCTTGATGCCATACACACATACACCTCACACACTATAATAAAAAAAAATCCAGCTGTAATCCCTTAGTAACTGATTTCGCGATACTTAGTGGAAATATATGAAACTACTATGGCTGTGTGTCGTATTAATGCCAAGTTTTCATTATCAACATCATATTTCACTACAAAATCTACCTTATAGCTGTGTAACCAAGATAGAAACATGACAATTTACCCTCAGCTTGGGAAAAAAAACAGACTATAGTGACTAAGTACTAGAGAAGGATACTTGTCATCTGGGGCTCAATATACAAACCTTGAAAATATTCTTCCTCCCATTAAATAATCCACCTACGGTACCTTTACCTACCCCACGGCAAACATCCAACTAACAACACCTCACCGTTAAGGAGAGATTTTCACTTAAGAGTTATTTTTTTATGGACCCCTTTCGCCCTCAGCTTAGCCCCATTAGTTTTGATAGTTTAAGACGTTTGCTCAATTAGTTTGGCGATTTTTAAACCTTTCGCCCCATTTCTGTCAATTTCAAGACCTTTTGTGCCATTTAATTGTTGATTTGTCCCACCTGTAATGTAGGAGGAACGGCTAGGACATTTTTCTATACCAAAATGTATTGTTTTATTTCAAAGGGTGGGGGGGGGGGGGTTATATTTTAAAGCTTGATAGAGGTCTAGGAAACAAACTGAAATCTCCCCTTAATCTTTGATCCCACAAAATTAGCACCAACTAATCTTGACAATCCCCCCCTCCCCCCCCCCCCACGGCAGACATTATAGTAGCAGCTCCCCTTTAACCCCACTCAGACACTCGTGCTCCAGGATTAAACATTTACAATCACATACGGCAGACACTACAAGCCGATTGAACATTTACCAGCACATTAAGGGGAGGTGGGGTGGAGTGGTCATGCTACTGGGCTGGTAATCCAATGATCTCGGGTTCGAATCCCGATGTATCAATGGGAAGACATTATTGGAATGGAATTTGGGCTGTACCTATTATCAGTGCATTACCACAGCACACCGAAATGCCCCCAAAATACCCTCATTGTTCCCTGATTAAATAGCACTGTATAAATATTCCCATATTCAAAATATGCTACAGGGGGGCAATGCCCAGTGAGTTAATTACTCAATAGGTGGCGTTTTGAGAGTGAGGGTCCGAGTGTAGGAGGAGAGACAGTGAAGCACTGGAGCGAGGCAGCTCCAGAAATGGGGGTAGAAATGGGGCCTTTAATTTGGTCGACGGCCTTCCTATGCTTCAGAAAATCGTCCCATAAATAATAGCTAGACTATGATGCAAAGTATGTCACCGGTACTGCAGGGATTAAAGGGGCCCTCACACAGTCAAGAGTGCGAGCTAGAGTCACTAGGAGTAGGGGACAATTCGGACTCGCGGGCCTATTCGCGGTGAAAATCGATGACTCCTAGTGACTCTAGCGACTCATAGCGACTCCTGTTAGACTCTCACTCGCTCCCGGTGAAAATCGATGACTCCTAGTGACTCCTGCTAGACTCCCACTCATGACTGTGTGAGGGCCCCTTAACCCTTTCTGTACCGGTGACATATTTTTTCATTATATTCTGGCAGCTATTAAACGATTTTATGTAGCTTAGGAAGGATATCTACCCATTAAAAGGCTACATACTATCTCAACCTTTTTAGCTACCTACCAATTAAAAAACTACAAACTATATATATCAATTGTGTTAGCTACCTACCAATTAAAAGGCTACAGACTACCACAATTAATCCTTTTAGCTACCATATATCGTTCCCAAGTTATACAAATTCGTCTCAATGTAGCATCGCATAAAATTAAAGCTACGTCACCGGTACATAAGGGGTTAAGCCAACACCGCCACTGTTGCTCTGCGGCTTAAGGGGGCAGGGGCGTATTTATTTGCTCATTGGTGTATTTATTTTAATATTTGTTTAGTTTCCTCCCTAGACCTCCATCAAGCTTAAAAATACACCCCCTAAGACCCTCCGGCAAGATCAATTTGCACATTATTCGATAGAAAAATGTTCCGGCCCGGTCCCTCTTAAATTAAAGGCTCGCTATCGCTCGCCAGGAGAAAATCGACAACTAAATGAAATGAAAAGTCGTAATATTGACAAAGGAATGGGGCGAAAGGTCATCAAATCGCCGAACGACTTTAAATCCGAAAACTAATGGAGTTAAACATGAGGGAGAAGGGGGACCAGAAAACTGAACCATCCCCCCTCAAACAGTGTGTGAGGGATTGAGGGGGTTCGCGTGTGACAAGGGGGGGGGGGGTTATTTACTGCACAAACACCCACCCGCCGCCTCGTGTGTGGTCCAAATATTATAAGGGAGGCCAACTGCTGGCAAATGTGTATAATAATGCAAGGTAAACATAGTGGAGGCTTGGTGGAGGATGAGTGACGGAGGAGTGGGAGGGAGGTGGGTAAGGGAGGAGTGGAGGTGGATGGGTGAGGGAGGAGTGGGTCAGGGGGAGGAGTGGGGGAGGTGGAGCGATAGCGAGCCTGTAATTTTAAGATAAATCGACCTTCGGGAGTGGGAGGGAGGTGGGTAAGGGAGGAGTGGAGGTGGATGGGTGAGGGGGGAGGTGGGTCAGGGGGAGGTGGAGCGATAGCGAGCCTGTAATTTTAAGATAAATCGACCTTCGGCCGGGACATTTTTCTATCGAAAAAGATACAAATGTATCTTGAAGGGGGATCTAGGGAGTGTTTTTTTAAGTTTGATGAATGTCTAGCGAGGAAACTAAATATTAAATGATTATATATATATATATATATATATATATATATATATATATATATATATATATATATATATATATATATATATAAATAAGACCCACAACATTTTCCACTGTTCCCTTAAAACTAATTTACACCCACAATTAAATTTCGATAGTCGCATTTGCATACATACAAATATAAGAATGAAATTGAAATGAAATTGTATGAGGCACTGTACCGTAAACCACGGGAATATATATATTTTTGTAAGTGTCCATGTCAGAAGCAACACCCAGTACTTGTATTAAAGGGGGAATGGTTAATTTAAGTGTCCATGTCAGAAGCAACACCCAGTACTTGTATTAAAGGGGGAATGGTTAATTTTATGGTAGATTTGTTTTGTTGTGTATTTATTATTTGTTCTAGTTTCCTCCCTAGACCTCCATCAAACTTAAAAAACACCCCGGTAGAAAAATTTCCCGGCCAAGAGCCGGTTACTCTTAAAAGTACATGCTCGCTATCGCTCGCCAGGAAAAAATCGGTACCTAAATGACATAAAAAGTCTTAATATTGACAAAGAAAAGGGGCGAAAGGTCTTAAAATCGCCAAACTAATGAGTCGAACGTCATAAAATCTGAAAACTAATGGGGCTAAAAATAAGGAAGAAGGAGGACCAGAAAAACGCTCCATATCCCCTTAAGGGGGTTGACCTGTTTTTGTTGTCCTTTTCTATCTTTCTCTGGTGTGTATCCATTTGGCCCCATTCAGCCTACTGTTTTAAGACGTTTATCCCCATCCAGGTGTCAATTTTTTACTGGTGAGCGCTAGCGAGCCAGCATATTTTTTATTTTTGTTTGACAGCAGGCTAAATTTGTACATTTTTCGATAGAAAAATTTCTCCGGCGAAGCCGGATTTCTTCATATGCTGGCTCGCTATCGCTCGCCAGGAAGAAATCGACACCTAGATGGGGATAAACGTCTTAAAATAGTTGGCTGAATGGGGCCGAATGGATACAAGCCAGAGAAAGAGAGAAAAGGACAGAAATAACAAAAAGCAGGTCACCCCCCGAGGGAGGCACCGTTCGGTTACTCATACACATAGTATTACCGCGGGTATATACAGTAGGTCACTTGTAACTTTTGGGAGCTGTGCCGAATCAAGTCAAACAACTCTTAGCAGGAGGGATGGGCGTATTTATTTAGGAGGAGGGATGGGCGTATTTATTTAGGAGGAGGGATGGGCGTATTTATTTAGGAAGAGGGATGGGCGTATTTATTTAGCAGGAGGGATGGGCGTATTTATTTAGGAGGAGGGATGGGCGTATTTATTTAGGAGGAGAGATGGGCGTATTTATTTAGCAGGAGGGATGGGCGTATTTATTTAGCAGGAGGGATGGGCGTATTTATTTAGGAGGAGGGATGGGCGTATTTATTTAGGAGGAGAGATGGGCGTATTTATTTAGCAGGAGGGATGGGCGTATTTATTTAGAAGGAGGGATGGGCGTATTTATTTAGGAGGAGGGATGGGCGTATTTATTTAGGAGGAGGGATGGGCGTATTTATTTAGGAGGAGAGATGGGCGTATTTATTTAGCAGGAGGGATGGGCGTATTTATTTAGAAGGAGGGATGGGCGTATTTATTTAGGAGGAGGGATGGGCGTATTTATTGAGGAGGAGGGATGGGCGTATTTATTTAGGAAGAGGGATGGGCGTATTTATTTAGCAGGAGGGATGGGCGTATTTATTTAGGAGGAGGGATGGGCGTATTTATTTAGGAGGAGAGATGGGCGTATTTATTTAGCAGGAGGGATGGGCGTATTTATTTAGAAGGAGGGATGGGCGTATTTATTTAGGAGGAGGGATGGGCGTATTTATTTAGGAAGAGGGATGGGCGTATTTATTTAGGAAGAGGGATGGGCGTATTTATTTAGGAGGAGGGATGGGCGTATTTATTTAGGAAGAGGGATGGGCGTATTTATTTAGGAGGAGGGATGGGCGTATTTATTTAGCAGGAGCGGTGGGCGTATTTATTTAGAAGGAGGGATGGGCGTATTTATTTAGGAGGAGGGATGGGCGTATTTATTTAGGAGGAGGGATGGGCGTATTTATTTAGCAGGAGGGATGGGCGTATTTATTTAGCAGGAGGGATGGGCGTATTTATTTAGGAGGAGGGATGGGCGTATTTATTTAGGAGGAGGGATGGGCGTATTTATTTAGGAGGAGGGATGGGCGTATTTATTTAGCAGGAGGGATGGGCGTATTTAGTTAGGAGGAGGGATGGGCGTATTTATTTCCTCATTTATACATCTGTGTTGCATCATTCTTTTAGTCCCATCCCACCTAAATCAGCTGACAAACAATGCTACAACTCAATAGCTGCTAAAATGTGCTATGAAAACAAAAACAACAAGATTATTTTTTACAACTCATAGCTGCTAAATCCTGCTATGAAAGTGAAAACAACAACATTATTTTTTACAACTCATATCTGTTAAATCCTGCTATGAAAACAAAACATTTGTTTTTTGTATCGCCCAGGCTAGACACATTAGTGGGAACATAACTATATTTTTAAGGGAGCCCACTTCGCTTGTTTTCTCTTTCTCTCCCTCTCTCTTTGGCTTGTATCCAATCGGCACCATTCAGCCTACTGTTTTAAGTCGTTTGCCCCAATCCAGGTGTCAATATTTTCCTGGCGAGCGGTAGCGAGCCAGCATATATATATTTTTGTTTTGACAGCAAGCTAAATTTGTACATTTTTCGATAGAAAATGTCTCCGGCGAAGCCGGATTTCTCCATACAATGCTGGCTCGCTATCGCTCGCCAGGAAGAAATCGACTCCTGGATGAGGATACACGTCTTAAAACAGTTGGCTGAATGGGGCCGAATGGATACAAACCAGGGAAAGAGAGAAAAGGAGAGAAAGATAAAAATAAGCCGGTGACCCCCCTTAAAGTAGAGCAGCTGGTTTAATTTTTACCAGTGACTATTGTATCATCTGTTTGGCGTGGTAACTAGTTGGTACGAAAAGTGTAGGATTCTTTTAACACGATTTTTTTTTTTTTTTTTTGCCGGAAAATATGACGTTGGCATTAAATTAAGAGGAGAGTTTGTATTTGATTTATTTAATTAATTTATTTTTACTTTATATTTACTGTATCTATTTATTTATTGTCTCGAGTAGGCCACCACCAGAAAAAAAATGGGGTATGCGCCTGAGTAGAGAGAGAGAGAGAGAGAGAGAGAGAGAGAGAGAGAGAGAGAGAGAGAGAGAGAGAGAGAGAGAGAGAGAGAGAGAGAGAGAGAGAGAGAGATTATTAGATTATTTTTTTAGTTTCCTCCCTAGAGCACCCTTTGAGATAAATGTGTGCCTCGGCTGAAGGCAGTTTCTCCCAAATTGCAGGCTCGTTATCGCTTGGCAGGAAAAAAAGACGACACATAAATGGCACGAAAGGTCCTAAAATTGACAACACAATGGGGCGAAAGGTGTTAAAATCGCCAAACTAATGGGCGTCGAACGTCTTATACTCTCAAAACAAATGGGACTTAACACGAGTGAGAAAGGGGACCCCCAAAACGGTCTATCTCCCCTTTAGCCTACGTCTGCCCGCGGCTATTATATTATGTATATAGTGTAGTGTGTTCGGTTCGAAAAAAATTTGGATTCTTTTGGTGTGAAATGTTTTTTTTTTTTTTTTTGTCGGATAGGCTACTATGACTGAGGAGTTTACTTAAGGGGAGAATATATATATATATATATATATATATATATATATATATATATATATATATATATATATATATACTGTATATACTATTTATATTGCTTGTTTTGTTATTTTACAATAGGTATTTATATATTTATTTATAAATATTTTTTGTTTTTAAGTTTCTTCCCTGGAACTCCATCAAGCTTAAGAAAAATACCTCCAAGACCACCCTTCGAGAATTTGTGCATTTTTCGGTAGAAAATGCCCCGACTGAAGGTCGACTCCTCATAAATTACAGGCAAACTATTTCAAAAATTATTTTGCAACGTGCTGCTTGAGAGAGAGAGAGAGAGAGAGAGAGAGAGAGAGAGAGAGAGAGAGAGAGAGAGAGAGAGAGTGTGTGTGTGTGTGTGAGTGAGTGAGTGAGTGTGTGAGTGTGTGTGTGTGTGACAGGTAGTGACTGTGTGTGTGTGAGTTCATCCCCGACTGTAAACGTCAGAGCACTAATAAATCTAACACCATTGACGTAGGCCTATATTTAGAACACGGAACTCCTTGCGAAATGACACTCAATTAATAGAACATCAACGTCAATGAAACTACAAATAACAATAAACTATATTTATTTAGTTTGTTATTTTCCAGTTGATGCTAAATTGAATCCCTTGGGAACTGATTTCTCGATTCTTAACCCCTTCAGCACGATGACGCCTTTTTACCTTTGATTCGGGCTAAAGTTAGACGACTGAATGCAGTACCTATGCTATCGAGAGAGTTAATTGGGATAGTATTTGCCCCTTTGAGTCCTAGAGGTAGATTATAAGCTAAAGCAAATCGGCTAATGGTAACCAGAGTATGATGAAGATTACGTCATGGTGGTGAAGGGGTTAATGGATAAATATGAAAGTACGTTGTCCCTGCATTGCTCATCATAATACCAAGATATCATAATTAACAACATATTTCGCTTCAAAATCGTCCTAATAGCCTATAGTCAGTTCATTCTAGGTTGGGCAGAAATCGTAATGGTTGATCGTGAGTTCGTGTTTGTATTTGGAATGTGTTGAACTAGTTTTGTTTATGCTAATATATACCGGCAAACCCCCCCCCCCCCCTCACAAAAAAAAAAAAAAACAATCTTGAAGAGTGAAGGAAAATGTGGGATAAGAAGCACTCAGGAATAGGATAAAGAAGTTATAGAAAGGCTGTAGTAGAAATGTAAATCTTGAAAATTATAAATAAAGTAGAAGTGCCGTTTCGCCCAAAATCAAAACGGCATACCCAACTCTGCGATGGGTCAACATCATCACTACTAGTCACTATCACCATTACTATCATCAACGATACTACTATAAGTCATCACTACTACTCTTACCATCATCACTACTACTGTAATCATCACTACAACTTTCACCATCATCACTACTACTGTCATTATCACTACAACTATCATCATTACTTGTCACCATCATCACTACTATTATGACCATCATCACTACTACTACTAGTACTGTCGCCATCATATCTACTACTGTCATCATCATCACTGCTGTCATCATCACTACAACTACAACCATCATCACTAGTATTATCACCCTTATCACTACAATTACCATCATCACCAATATTATCACCATTATCACTACAATTACCATCATCTCCACTTCTAATGTCAACTAAACTAACTTAACCTAACAAATGCGGGGCGAGATGTTTTCACCCCCAGAACGAAGGCGTTCTGTGTGTGAGCTCCTACGGGGCACACACACGCAGAACGCCTTCATTGCAGGGGGGGGGGGGGTAAACCATATTTTGGACCTAAAATCATAACTATTGCATAAATTCAAAAAATATTTTTTGACTGACGCTTGCATTCACCCAACAAATGTTCGTGTGAAATTTGGTGAAAATCCGTCCAACGGTCTAGGAGTTTGGAGACAGACGGACGACGACAGACATTTTTTTCGGGTGGTACTCACTATACGGGGGGGGGGGGGGGGGGGGGGGGTGCGATAGTTGACAATAGTAGTTTTCTTATCATATCAGCCTCAGCTCACATGCTATGTTAACCTGGGACCTCCGCTAGGTATGCCTACTGTATATATATATATATTGTTACGAGGGGAGGCTGGGGGAAAACAGATAGCCTAGCCCACAGCACCCTCACCCTGCAACAGACACGCTCTTAATATCCGACTCAAACACCAAGACACGCAGGTTCTCTAGGAAAAATGGTTATCTTCCTCTTGGCTCTAATAAACCAGCAACAAGGAGACACAAAAATATCGATTGCCCCCGAGTCTGGTAGATAATGCGTATACTATTTAAGAGTACCTCTCTTCTAGACTGCACCTAACTGAGGAAACATAACACTGCCAGACTCCCAGACACTTCATAGTAGAGGTGGACCGGATATCTGTTTCCGCATCCGCATCCGCGGATATCCGCATCGTTTTGTACATCCGCATCCGCATACAATAATGCGGATATAGTGCGAATATTTTCGTAACTAATAAGCCATAAAAACGTATTATATTTACACTTTTACAGAATAACTAATTAACTATTAACCCCTTGAAGCTCTGACACGTTTTAGCAGTTTATTTTTGCTATCATTAGACGATTTTATGCTGCTTAGGAAGGATATGTGGGTATTAAAAGGGTAAATTGTAGAATAATATAGTTCATATACGGTACTCATGCTTCCTCTACTTATAATATATTTTTGTCTCAAATGTTTTAGTATCTTAAAATTTCCATTATCTGTAGCTAAAACTCTTGAGGGCTAAAACTATCCGCATCCGCAAATACTGAAAATAAATATCCGCATCTACATCCGTATCCGGAAATATCAAGAAATCAATATCCGGTCCACCTCTACTTCATAGTATGCCCAATCGCTTAGGAATTAGGAATAATATAAAGTCGAAACATGGGGGGGAAGTCTGGAGCACTAACCTAAGACATGGAACGCAAGAGTTGACATTCCAGTAGGTTGGGGATATGTTACCCCTGAGCATACCTCCAAACCACTGTGAATGTCAACTTCAATAATAAAGGAGAAATATACCTTTAATATCAATATGCAATGCAGTTAAACAATGGGAAAGGATGCACGGAAGAACAAGGGTGAAGCTTATATACTAGGATTGCCAAAGAAGGAGGGATGCATATTAAACTAAAGAGGTTGAAACAAAACAATATGCTCAATATGACTCTAGAAGTACCGGCCCTGCAGCCACAGGATTCGGGCGGGGAAGGGCTCCAGACGTCACAACAATACTCAATTATCTCAGACAGCCTGTGCTTTCATCAACAACAAAAGCAATACAATAAATACGAGTCATCATTGTGCTACTCATGATAAACTGCATTGATCACACAAGACTAAATAAATTAACTAATTCATAGGGCTAACAAGACGGCAACATATCACAGGGCGCCAACCAAGGGCTCACTCGTGGGAAACCAAGGCAGAGGCTAGTCTCGCGCCAGGCCCCTGCAATATAAGCCTTGTACTTGTAACTCACTCACAAATTATATACTGTAGGCTACGAGCTCATTTGGGAGTGACAATATACTGTATATAAACTTTAAAGGATCTTAAATATTGTTCGTACAAAATTAAAGGTGGTGTCACACGATCGCTTGTTCCATCAATTTGTATGGGCAATTGTGGTCTGGCAGCTTCCGAACTAAAGTTTTCTAAATGTTCGTCTCCTAATAGCATCTGTAATGTCGGACAGGTTGGGAGAGAGGTATCCTGACAATGATTCGATCCCACTCACTCCAGGTATTTTTGAAAAAGTAGGGCATCGTGTCCACTCGACCATAAGCGTATATCCGCTCATGGTCAAGTGGTTACGGTGCCCAACTCTTGCGAAAATACCTTGAGTGAGTGGGTTTGAATCCTGGTCAAGATAGACATCATTACTAAATATACCGAGATAAATATAGGCTTTACAGTTTTTAGTATGTCCTTAGAAGTTATGTAATAGCCGTAACAATGCAGCTTTATGATAATTTTGCAATATTCTTTCTCATTCATTCCAATCTTCAAACAACACTATCCCGGTTTGATACCCTCATGAGGTCTGTCAAGCAAGTTTGGGCAAAATGAATAAATATGCAACACAAACCGAAAACAAATTATGCAATACAAAATAAATAAATACCAATAAAATTAACAAATATAGGCTACAATGCAAAATGTATGTACAGTATATGCAATACAAAATTAATAAATATGCAATACAAAATTAATATATACGCAATAAAAAAATGTAAATGCAATACAAAATACCGGTAAATAAATATGTAATACAAAAATAGGCCTGCCACTGCAACACATAATTAATGAAGATAATTTTATACCGGCACCAGTAGGCTACTGCTAGTACACGACAGTACACGTACCATTGCTCTAATAACAAATATTTATGACACGGTAAATATTGACTTTAGTAGTCACTAGGCTAAATGTACCGTATACGTATTATTTATTTCTCTATGTAATGGTTTTATTATATTTATTTATTTGTTTACTTGCATATTTATATAATTATGTACTGGGGTTTGTTCATGTGCCTTTCTATGCGATTTAGGCTATTTCAGGCATCGTTACTATCGGAAAATAAATGGTACCTAACTTAACTTTGCTTAACTTCACTAACCTATTCTAAGCTAGAACTGCCCCGCCTCACCACCGCTGACACACCTTATAATAGGCCTAACCTAACCTAACGTATCACAGTAAAACTTTAAAAGGACGAAATATTAACAAAACATTAATAATTGTTCAAAGAAACAAGATTGCAGCCATCTCTCGCCGAAACTCATAAAGTAAGAGTAGGCTATAAATATTTCCATTTCCGATGGAAATGAGACAAGCCTACCATACATAGCACTTGCGGTAATAATGAGAGGAAACATACTATGCACACGAAAATCGAGGGCAGTGACTGTACAGTAGCCCACCTAAATTTTGTAACAAAATATTAAGGTATATGGATGATTTGGCACCACTCCCGTCCCAAGCCTGTGTACTGATGCTTCAAGGCAAGTGCTACACCCGATAATATAGCGGTCATTATTAGTTTGTTTCATAATAGAATGTTCTCGTTCTCGCTCGCTCTCTCTCTCTTCAGTTAAATGCACACACACACACAGAGCCCGTAGCCTAGTAGGTAGAGCTCTCGTCTCACACACGAGGGGTCGGGGGTTCAATCCCCGGCCGGGCGGAGACAAATTGGGCTTGTCTCCTTTCATGTGTTAGCCTCAGTTCACCTAGCTGTAAATAGGTACCTGGAATAAGTGGACGACGTTGTGACGTCCAATCTGGGGTTGGCAAAAATGGTACAAGGCGAGATGGGTATCATATGGTTCACCTAAGCTGATGGCTACCTAAGCCTTCGGGCGAGACGGTACCGTCTATAGTGAGAATGGTACCATACAGATCCACCCTCTCTTCGTTTCCGATCTCGCCAATTGGCTAAAAATACAGACTACACACATCCACAGCCATCCAACGATACATATAACACCTACACATATAGGAGGCGGGAAATAACGAGCATGCTCACTCCCGCAATACAACTAGAGTAAGTACAACTAGAGTAAGTACACACACACACGGAAAACTGGATGGCTGAATTCTGTACTTTACAGATCCACATTCTACACAATCTACAGTTTCAAGTCACTCCTGGACCTAGTCACTCCAGCCTCCCTATATACAAACCATGGGTGTAATATATTATGAAAGATATAGTCCATTTTATTTAGTTTAGGGATAAATTGTGGAAGTCAAGAGAGGTAGCCTAAATGAAATTGAGACTTACTCCTTGATTTTCTGAGGGCCTTCTATAACTGAAGAAAATCGTCTGTTAGCCACAAAAAAGTTAATAGTTTCCTCGGATACTGAAAGGGTTAACAGCGTATCCAAGGCAAGTAGCCCTCCATACACCCCTTGAAACATGCGGACTACTGCTCCTTACAAGGCAAGAGGACAGCACGGCATGGGGGCATCTCAGACCAGAGCGGTGACAAGCAACCAACTCCTCACACCACACACAATGCGCTGGTCTCCCGCGCAGTCCTAGCAACCCACACATGTCCCTAGCAACCCACACCTGTCCTTAGCAACCTACACGTGACCCTAGTAACCAACTCTTCCAAACACGACACAAAGTACGGCAGCCATGATCAAAATGCAATTTTACACAGGGTAATTGCTCTGAAGTAACTTTGCTTCAAACCATGTGGTGCTTCAAAATGAAAAGTAAAAGTAGAAATAGGGAGGTGTTGTTGCCAAAACAGCGAGGAAGGGTCCACGGAAGCCACACACTGCTGATGCGCCAGTCCATAGAGAAGGGCGAGTTGTGTGGGTAAAAAGAGGGAAAAAAGACAGACAAAAACAAACAGAACAAGGCACTATGAGCTTGCATCATATGCAGTTAGGGTGCAAATGCAGGGATAAAAAAAGCAAAGAGGCCGGAGAGACTGCCAAGGAGATGCACTACCAAGATCATTCTCAACAACGTAACTAAGGGCCGGAGTGACTTGTTTCCCATTCTACATGGAATTATTTTTTTAAGAACAATGAGTTGCATAAATTGTATTTCATGATCTATATTACACTTTGTTGATACCGGTAATCGGTACAATGTTTTTATTCATGACTCCTTGCAATACTGGATTAGGCCTATACGAGTGAAGTTTTTATTTGCAACAACTGCATCACTTATAATATAAAAAATAAAAAATAAAATATAAGATATACAGGTTGTAAGATTGTAAGCCTCAAAACGACTGCAGCCGAATAATATCTGATGCAGTGGATTCAATAAACATTTAACTCGTATAAGATAGTATTACAAGGAGAGGCACGAAGAAAAACTACCGGTATCTAAAGTGTAAAATAGATCACAGAATAACATTTATAGAACTCATTGCTCTTATAATAATTGTATGTAGAATGTGGATATATAAAGCACTGGTCTATGAAGTGCCGACGTTAAGGCTAGACTTCCCGAATTCCAAGGCTTGGTACGGGAGTGGTAAGTAGACAGGGGTGCCATATTATCCATTATGTCTCCCTCACTCACAGAAATAAATTATAATAGTAATAATAATAAAAATAATAATAATAGTAATATTAAAAATAAATATAGGCCTAATAATAATATTTTGTTGCAAACCTTACTTGGGCTACTGTACAAACTCCAATAACCCCATAGCCTAGTAGGCTACCATACCGAGGCGGCGCGGCTTAGTGTACGGTACGGTAAGTCTAGGGCAATAGGCTATTGTGAAAATTGAATAACATTTATTGTCTTTTAGTTTTAGGTGCGGGTTTTAAGCTGTCGATTTTATCGACCATAATAGATAGATTAGCCGCATTGTACGATAGCTTATGTTCCATCCATGCGGAAGATGTGCATACAATATAACAATTACCGATAGGCTAGGCTATACAAAATGGCTTAAGATAACATTTATACAAAAAAAAACACAAATTACTGCCACTACCAGTACCGTTAATAGACAATCCCAGTTCTAAAATGTAAAGAAAACATTTATAAGTACCGCGGCCAACCAGCCGTGGCTAGCAGCTCTGTAATGGCCGAACCCAATCTAGTAAACAAACTAGGCTACTTTTGCATTCATATTTCCAAAATCAGGATGGTAATACTTGCTACACCTCCGCTTGGAAAACATTACAACAGATACAATTGCAATAATAAAATATATAGGCCTATGCCATACAAGAAAGTTGAAGAAACCGTAGAGTAAATACAGCCCTATGTGGGAAAGTGTAAAGGAGGAACTGGGTAGCTGAACACGTTGCACTTACATTCACATTCTGATTGCCACAGACGCTGTCCACCCACGGTAACTGTCTTCACGTGTCGCAGCAGAAAGACTCACTGGTGCGGTGGTATACACTCTGGGCCATGGATTACTTGTACTAGGGCTGTTATTATCCATTTATCGAGACGCTCCAGCGTCAACACTCACACGCTTAAGATTCACTCGCGATTGAGGTTCCCGTAACTCCGGTTTGTGTTACGGTTTTAGACATAGTACTTTTAGGAACAGAGCTTTTAATATATCATAGCATATCGTCTTAGTAAATTTAATATATTAAATATCGAATAAGAACCTAAAATGTTAACTATATATTCGTTACAGTCTTGTATATTTTATAAATAAGTTCATTACGGAACACGGCGTTACCAAAAGGGTCTTCAAATACTACCAGATGCTGATGTCATCGTCTCTTCACTTTTGTCAAGAATTGTCTGCCATTCCAGCTACTAAACAGAATATTTTAAGCAAGACAATGAGTAATCACTATAAATATACAACTAACAATCAATCTTGTCTTTGAATAAATCTACGAAAAATAATTAGAACGTGTTGAAATATGCAATATGTATGCCTTACCAAGAACACCCGTGATATGGTAACAGTGTTGCGGGTAAGAGAGAAAACGAAAGTTGAAAATATTTATAGCAAGGACTACAGTAAATTCGTATTGCCCTTCTGTCTCATCTGTAAAGGTGATTACAAACTTTTAATTTTGTCTACTATCCTATTATCGCGGGTTCGAATCCAACCCCGCCCGCTCTCTACTGTAGGCAAGACATTAACCCCTTGAGGATTATGTATATGTATACTCTGGCACCTTTCCCAGTTTTCCTTTTTTTATGGGATTATGACGCATATTAAACGGTTTATTCCGGCTATTGTTATACGATTTTATTCAGATTAGGTAGGGTATATGGAAGTCAGAGGGTTGATTGAGCCAGTCTTTACCCTTTAACTCCTACAGATCCTTCCTAAGTTGTATAAGAACGTCTTAATGATAGCCAGAATAAACTGTTAAAATGCGTCATAATCTTCAAGGGATTAATTGTTTGAGTGTTTGACTATCGGAGCTTCCACATGTCTGGAGTGGTAACTTTCTCCAGGCCGTGCATTTGTTTCATTCAGTCCATTATACATGACCCAATTTTAACTATTCGTAAAAACCCTATAAATAACAAAGATCGGCCAACTACCGCCATTTTGGAGATACTGGTGTCTATAGCCTGTATCTCCACTCCTTTAACTCATACAGTACCGGTGGCATGCTTTCCATTATATTCTGGCAACTATTAGACGATTTCGATAAGGTTAGGAAGGAAGTCTACCCATTAACCCTCCCCGACATATGATGCGATTTTGAGCCTATTTGGGATACTTTAAAGCCTTTGTTACCATCAGGGGTATTTAGAAACCTTTACTTTAGTTACTTCAACCTCTGCAGTTGTCTTTGAGTTAGCTGTGGGGAGAAAACTAATTTTGGAGAGGTAATTACAAGAGTGAGAGAACTCTAGTTCTTATTGCTAATCAGGGAACCTCTGCGTCATAAATGCGTGAAAGGGTTAATAGACTAAAAATTATATCCATTAATCCTTTTAGCTACCATATATCTTTCCTAAGCTTTGTAAAATTGTCTAAAGGCAGCATAAATCAAATAGGAAAGACGTCGCCGGTACAGTAGGGGTTAAGTCTGTAATCTTAACAAACATTCGGTAATAGCCTACTGGTACAGAATATGTAGTTTGGTCTTTGGATCTATATTCTACATGATCAACAAAATAATATTATTTAATTCTTTGATACAATATTTACAAGGTTAGGTACGATTACCAGTATTGATGCCGGTTAGTAAAATATTTGTAAATTTAGATCCTACAATTCTTGCATTGATACACTATGGAGTGTACAAGGCTAGTTATGGTTACTTGTATTAGTAACTGTTGGGCCTAAACATGAGGAAGAATGGGGACCAGAAAAACGACCCATCTACCCAGTCACATGAGCGGTTCTTCCGGCAATTTTCGAGGAGCAAAATATTTAATCGCAATATTTCGAGATTATTTTCTATTGTTACCGCAAACTAGACTAAAGGGAGAATAGGTTAGGTGACAACATCCTGATAAAGCATAAGTATTGAAGATGCTAGACCAAAATTGCTAAACGAATTGGCCGAAAAAGCGCTCGTGTGACATCACCTTAACCCCTTCTGCACCATGACGCCTTTTTACCTTTGATTCTGGCTAAATGTAGACGACTTTATGCACTCAAGTTATTCTGAAGGTTTATTGGGATAGTATTTACCCCGCTCAATCCGAGAAATGGATCGTGTATTCAACCTTTAACTGTATTGGTGGTGTAATGGTTGAGATGCTTATGTTCTGGGTGTGGTGTCCCGAGTTCGAATCCCGGAAGGACCATTATGCTTTCATTAGTTTATTCAAGTGCATTGGGGTTTGTAATTGATGATTAATGTTAAGAACAGGGTGTTACTTAATAAGGTAAAGAAAATCGTCTAATGGTAACCATAATATGATGAAAATTACGTCATGGTGGTGAAGGGCTTAGGCCGGGGTCACACGAGACTATGTTCAGGCAATTTTCGATAAGCAAGTTTTTTCTGGAAATATTTGGAGGCTTTTTGTTATTGGAATCGGAAAGCAGACTGAAGGTAGATTATGATAGGTGGCTGATGTCTTATATAACTTTAATTTTGAAGATTTCAGGCTACAATTGACGGAAAAAGAGCTCGTGTGACACCGCCTTTACCCACAAAATTAACCAACCCGGTGAACTCATATTTCAGCTTGACTAGATAATATTGCCTCCTGTGGACCAGATATTAAATTGTGTTCGACATGACAAATCCTAAAATAATAATAAGTATGAATAGCACTCTATGTTAGCTGGGGTTTTTTTTTAGAGCATATCCTCCAATGGAAGTTTAAGGGGAGTAGGGTAATATTGTTGGTCCCCCTTCTCCCTCATGCTTAGCCCCATTAGTGTTCAGATTGTATGACGTTCGGCGCATTAGTTTATCAATTTTAAGACCTTTTGCCCAATTCCTTGTCAATTTTAAGGCTTTTCGTGTAATTTAGATGTCGATTTGTTCTTGGCGAACGATGGCGAGCCTGTTATTCAAGAGAAACCGGCCTTGGGCCGGGAATTTTTCTATCGAAAAAATGTACAAATTAATCTTGAAGGTGGATCTTGGGCGGGGGGGGGGGGGGGGGGGGCGGGGGGGAGCGTTAAGCTTGATGGAGGTCTAGGGAAGAAAGAAAACAACAAGATAAACATATAAATAAATGAGCATATAAATACGCCCATCCCCCCTTAAAAGCGTCCTAAGCAAACACAATTGCCATTAAAATATAAAATACACACAGAGGTTATATTCGCCTGCGTTTATAATTAAATGCTATAAATGTGTTCCAGAGAGCGCTTGTTGGCCGTCATTTATGTATCATCCACGAGGCAGATACACTGAACCCAACTCTGCTTATAAATACTACATAGGGACAGGGGGGGGGGGGGCGTGCTCTGTTGGGTAGTAAAAGGGTTAAATACGTGGGTGGTGGGTGGTGTAGCGGGGTAATGCTCTCTCTCCGCTTTTGGTCGGGGCAGAGCTTTGGCTTCAAATCCCGACAGAGAAGGCCTGGGTTTGTTGGTGAGAGGATTATGTCTGGGGGGTGGGGGTATTTGTTGGGTGTAAGCTCTAGTCAGTCATACGAACACATTAGACCGTTTATACTACTATTAATACTAATAGTATCTATCTATCTATCTATTGCCGGACGACGTGATCCTCGAAGGGGTGGCCACGAACGAAACGGCCCCATGCACCTCTGTCCCCAGTCAGTCGACGCTCCTCCTCCCATCCAGCACCGCCTTCACTCATATACTTCTTCACTCCATCCTTCCACCTCTCATTCGGTCTACTTCTCCCTCTCTGTCCTTCCACCTCACTCTCGTACACTCTCTTAGTCATTCTCTCGCTTCCCATACATTCCACATGTCCGAACCTTCTCAAGGTGTTCCTTTTTACACTTTCCAGCACATCTACATCCACACCATACCTCCCTCTTACTTCCTCATTCGTCTGTCTATCCCTCCATGTAACTCCGCACGCACTTCTCAAGTAACTCATTTCCACCCCCCTCACTCTTGGTCGAGTCTCTCTACCAACGTCCATGCTTGGCTCCCGTAAGTCAACGTCGGGATTACCACACTGTCGTGCAAGGACTTCTTTACTTCCATGCTGACCACCCTTTCAGCGTTCCTACAACCCTCTTTCCCTGTTGCACGCACTCCCATCTTTACTCAACTCTTTCCACAAAGCAAAATGGTTCGAACCCAACAGTGCACACACCCTGTCCCAACGTGGTGTTTATCGGCAGAGTTGAGTTCAGTGTATCTGCCTCGTGGATGAGTAATAAATGACGGCCAACAAGCGCTCTCTGGAACACATTTATAGTATTTCAAGTATATACGCAGGCGAATATACCATTTCTGTGTGTATTTTATATTGTAATGGCAATTGTGTTTATGTTTAGGACGCTTTTAACCCCTTCAGCACGATGACGCCTTTTGACATTTGGGTCTGGATCAAATTAGACGATTATATACAGTTTAAGAATGACCTACTGTATGTAAATCGCAGAGTATTTTTTCCGATTGCATTTACCCTTTTGAGTCCTAGAGATAAATTATAAGTTGAAGAAAAGTAATGTTATACGCAGGCGAATATAACCTCTCTGCGAGTATTTTATATTTTAATGGCAATTGGGTATATGTTTATGACACATTTAAAAGTTTCAACGGGGGATGTGCCCTCAAAAATCCGGCAGACATAGAGGGTTATTTATACCAACTATTATTATAGGGTTTGAAATGTCGAACACAATTTAAGGGGGGATGGGCGTATTTATTCCTATATTTATATAATTTGTATATATATTTTTTTTAGTTTCCTCCGTAGACCTCCATCAAGTTATAAAAGTGCACTCCCCTCAAGGCCCTCCTTCAAGATACATTTGTAAATTTTTCGATAGAAAAATTTCCCGGCCGAAGGCCGGTTCCTCTTAAATTACAGGCTCGCTATCGCTCGCCAGGAAAATATCGACACCTAAATGACACAAAAAGTCCTAATATTGACACTGAAATTTGGTGAAGGGTCTTGTAATCGCCAAACTAATGGCCCGAACATCAAACAATCTGAAAACCAATGGGGCTAAACCTGAGAAAGAAGGGGGACCAGAAAAACGGCCCATCTCTCCTTAATATCGGGTCCACAGGAGGCAATATCCAGTCCAGCTGAGTTATTAGTTTGTGTGGTAGGTTAATGTGGTAATTAATGTTTGGTTAATGTTTGGTTATTAAGGGCCGTCAGTATACGATGAAACATTTTTTTTGTTTTTAGCTATCGATAAACTAACTTGTCAAATTTATGAAGGATCTGTGAGGGTCAGTACCTTAATTGAAAAACGTTTAATTTTGTTTTGTTTTCGAATATACAGATAAATGTGTGCGTATTTCGGTAGAAAAACTACCGGTTCTTCATAAACTGTAGGCTCGCTATCGCTCGCCAGGAAATTCTCGACCTAAATGGGTTCGCCAGGAAAACATCGATACCCAAATGGCACGAATGGTCTTAAGAGACAAAAAAGGGGCGAAAGGTCTTAAATTCGGTAAACTAATGGGGCGAACGTCTTAAAACCTCAAAACCAACGGAGCTAAACGTTAAGGATAGGGGTACAAAAAAAAAAACACACACACACACACACCCTTAACCCCTTGAGGATCATGGCGCATTTGGACAGTTGATTGTGGCTATCATTAGACGATTTTATGTAGCTTAGGAAGGATCTGGTGGATTTCCAAAGGGTAAAAATTCTCTCCATTTACTTCCATATACCCTTCCTGATATGGACAAAATCATTAGACGATATTATACAGCTTAGGAAGGATCTGTGGGATTTAAAAGGGTAAAGACTATCTCAAATAACCCTCTGACTTCCATATACCCTTCTTAATCTGAATAAAATCGTCTACTAATAGCCAGAATAGACAGTCAAAACGCATCATAACTCTCAAGGTGTTTATATATATATATATATATATATATATATATATATATATATATATATATATATATAGTATATATATATTTCATCTTCAGCACATTCCAAAAGGCGTAAACGTGCATAGCAAATACGCGAGAGAATTCCGGAAATGAAGTCCAAAACATTCACCGATATTACTGCCCGAATAAAAGACAATATAGTCGCCTCCGAATGTTGATATGAAATTCCAGACTTTTTTTTTCGGTTGGAAGTCATTGGCAAAACTCTCAAAGTTGGAAATGACTGTTTGGGGTATATATGCGATTTTGGAATATTTTTGCGTGGATCATTAAGTAATATGGTGATCGTGTTGGTGGTGGTGATAGGAGTGGTGGTTTTGGTGGTGCTGGTGTTGGTAGTTGTTGTGGTTGTGTTGGTGGTGGTAGTGGATGTGGTGGTGGATGTGGTGGTGGTGGTGGTGGTGGTAGTGGCTGTGGTAGTAGTGGTGCTGTTGACAGTGTGGGTGGTAATAATAATGATGGTACTAGTGGTATATGTGATGGTACTGATGTTGCTGTGATGGTGGTAACATTGTTCATAGTAGTGATGGTAGTAGTGTCTTGTGACGATAGTTGGTTGTAATGGTGGTTGTGTTAGTGATAGTAATATACGTGATAGTAGTGTTGTTGTTGTGATGGTGTGACAGTGTTGAACTTGATGGTAGTGATGTTGGTGGTAATAGAGGGGGCTGATGGTAGTAGAAGTATGGTAGTGTTCTTGATGTGATAGTGTGACAGTGTTGATGGTAGTATTGGTAATAGTGATAGGTGTAATAGCGTTGGTGGTATATATGATGGGGTGATGGTGGTGGCAGTAGCTCTACGGTGTGACAAAGGTATTGTTGGTAGAACTCTCTCTCTTTCTCTCTCTCTCTGTAAGGCAAACAAAATAATTGGCTTTATAGGCAGGTAATTTGAGCATAAATCCAAAGAAGTTATCCTAACCCTTTACAATTCCTTAGTCCGCCCTCTCCTGGAATACTGCGTTCAATCCTGGTGCCCTTATTACCAAAAATATATAAACAAGCTAGGACGAGTTCAACGTAGAGTTACCAAAATGATACCTAGCCTAAAGAACAAACCATACGAAGAGCGTCTTAGAAAATTAAATCTATTTCCTTTAACCCAGCGCAGATTAAGAGGTGACTTAATTCAAGTGTTCAAAATCATCAAAGGCATCGACAATATGAACTGTAGTAAGTACTTCACTATCGACCAATCTAATTACACGCGGGGAAACGGTTGCAAAATTATTGGTAAATCTTTTAACTCACACGAATCTAAGAATGTCTTCTTCAATCGAGTTGTCAACTTGTGGAATGGGCTTCCCCGAGACGTTATAGACTGCAGCACCGTTGATTCATTTAAACTCCGCTTAGACAAATATCTCGCATCAAACCCGCGACTGACTGCGTTTGTAAATGAATAACTTTATTTTATCCCCCCTCAGTTACTAACCCATCTGTCCCCTACTAACTTCCTAATCCTGCCACGGACATTAGTTCTAGGGCAGTAGTTCCCTTTCCAATGTTCCCTTACCCACTCTAAACCACTGTTTGGACACTCGATCCTCAGTGTTTTGGAGGACAAGCAGCCTAGAAGGGTCACTAGATCTGTTGTTGCTTGATTTCCTTTGTACTCCTTTGTATATCTGTGTGTGTGTGTGTTCGGATGTGTAAGGAGACAACAGGCAAATTTGTCTGTAAAGAGTGCCCCCCCTCCCCCCCCCCACTAAAAAAAAATGAAAAAGTGACAGTGAGCCAAATTCAAGATACGCTTAAATCAAAATGTGTGGACACGGGGAGCTTGAAGCAATTTAAGTCGTAGGATGAGAGAAAAATAGATTGAGGGAGATAGTTCCCGAGTTTGTGTGTGCGCTTGCGTGTCTGCATTGCTGTCTATTAGTAGGATATCTACACATAAAAAAAATACTGAGATTTAGACGAAATCTTTCGAGTTCCTTGTTTGGCTCTAATATACAGTATGTGATTATGTTTTAGTTATCATTTCCTTAACATCACACTCTCAACATTAAACCTTAACATTATGTAAGTTTGTTGTTGGTTAGTTTCCACAATTTCAACTGTGTTACTTATTAATTACCCAAAGACTTATTATCACATAACACTTGGTGATCGGACTCAAAAGGGAAAGGATTTGTACGGATATTCATCCTTCGGATTTTTTTTATGAAGCCATCTCTAATATATATCTATCTATCTATCTATTGCTGGACGCCGTGATCCCCAATGGGGTAGCCACGAACGAAACGCCCCCATGCACCTCTATCCCCAGTCAGTCGACCAACAGCTTCCTCTCTCTCCAACACCCCTTCTCCCCTCTCTACACTCTTCAAAAAGTAGGAAAGTGGAAAGTAGCTACGAGGTGCCGTTGTAAAGTCTTATCCCTCAATACCTTCACCTTAACTTAGCTATACATAAAACAATCTATCTATTTTCACTAAATATATATATTGGGTACTTTTAGTTGTTTGATTAACTTTTGATGGTGATTTTTTTTTTTTTTTTTTTCCCAGCCATAAAGTGGTGGAAGCCATGGCCCGCCCAAATTAACGTGCCATTGTTTACAAAAGCCGATGTGAATAACAACACAATATTATTATGTGCCTACATTTATTGAACGCCGTAAATATATTGGATCATCCCACATAAAGTAATTAAGGGGGGATTACTGGTTTTTTCTTATCTTTCTCTCTTTTTTTCTCTCTTTCCTTGGCTTGTATCCATTCGGCCCCATTCAGCCAACTGTTTTAAGACTTTTATCCCCATCCAGGTGTCGATTTCTTCCTGGCGAGCGATAGCGAGCCAGCATTTTATGGAAAACTCCGGCTTTGCCGGAGAAATTTTTATATCGAAAAATCTACAAATTTAGCTTGCTGTCAAAACAAATATACTGTATATATATATATATATATATATATATATGCTGGCTCGCTACCGCTCGCCAGGAAAATATTAACACCTGGAAACGTCTTAAAACAGTAGGCTAAATGGGGCCAAATGGGGCCGAATGGATACAAGCCCAAGAGAGAGAGAGAGAGAGAGAATAAAAAAAGCGAGGTGGGCTCCCTTAAATTTACGGTATGTTGATTAATTAAATATTCCCGCCCACCAAAGCTTTATTGAGGGATGAAGGGGGTACTGGAGGGCTATATAGCGGTCCACGTCGCAAATTAAAACATCCATCCATCCATCCATCCATCCATCCATCCATCTATCTATCTATCTATCTATCTATCTATCTATCTATCTATCTATCTATCTATCTATCTATCTATCCATCCATCCATCTATCTATTGCCGGACGATGGTTCACTTTTTGGGCGATTTTTGCATGTATTCGTTATTTTTCTAGTTTCCTCCCTAGACCTCCATCAAAATTAAACAAAACATCCATTAGATCCCCCTTCTAGATTAATTTGTACAATTTTCGGTAGAAAAATTTCCCGGCCGAAGGCCGGTTCTTCCAACATTACAGGCTCACTATCGTTCGCCAGGGAAAACATCGACACCTAAATAGCACGAAAGGTCTAAATATTGACGAAGAAATGGGGCGAAAGGTCTTAAAATCGACCAACTAATGGGGCAAACATCTTAACATCTGAAAACTAATGGGGCTAAACATGAGGGAGAAAGTGGTTCAGAGAACCAGCCCATCTCCGCTTAATGAGGGTGGCCATACACAAAATGCCCCCATGCGGACCTATCCCCTGCAAGAGGGACAACCCGTGCCAGTTTACTGAAGGACTTACAGGATTGACCACTCAATTTAGGGTCCATCCGACTCTGAGGCTTTCTATGTATCTTATTAGCACTATTTGTCTACAGTGGTGTGCGGCTAATCCATCCACTAACCTGCTTCACCCTTTAGTAAGCAGTACCGATTTGTATAAGGTTTACTCCCCTAGACAGGTTGCCGATCAAGGCAGACGAGTCTCATCCACCCAAATTTGTATAAGGTTGTCTCCCCTAGACGGGTTGCTGACCAAGGCTAACAAGTCCCATCCAGCCGGTATCAATAGTGATAGTGAGCCTGCAATTTATGAGGAACTGATCTTCAGCCGTGCCATTTTTTGTTTTTACGAAAAATGCGCTAATGTTTCTCGAAGGGAGGTCTTGGGGGTAATTTTTGTTTTAAACTAGATGGAGGTCTAGGGAGGATACTATATATATATTTTTTTTTTTGAATAAGTAAACAAATAAATAAATACACATAATTCTCCTACTCGACAAGACAAAGAAAGGGGCGAGGGAACGTGAAAGTGGTCCCGGATCCTGAGAATAGGAACTGTAAATGTGGTTTCTGTTCGGGCTCTGTCTCGTGTCGGCCACCACCAGCAATAGGGTATGTGCCTGAGTCTATACATACATACATACATACAAATATATGCAAATCTCCCGTTAACTAATGAACAATAATCTTCCATGAGAAAATATAAAGTGTAAAAAAAAACAAAAAAAAAAACAATTAATAAAACAAAACAAAAATAATAACAATGAACAAAGCCTTCCCCGGAGAGACGCTAATTTGCCGGGCGGCCGGGATCATGAAAAAAGTTATCTAATTTTCGGAAATGATGAGATATTTACCCCCGCAGAAGTTTGCCCTCCGCTCAGAATTAAATCACCGAAATTCATACCAACTTCGCCAATCCATCATCGGGGGGATATTTGACGAGTTTGGCCCGGGCTCATTTACTGGCTGTGCCCTTCAACTCGTGACGTCATTCGTTGTGGGCCGGAGGGAATTAACCCCTTCGGTACCGACAATGTCTTTTTAACTATATTCTGGCTACTACTAGACGACTTTATCCAGTTTAAAATGGGCCCCCACCAATTAACAAGCTTTGAACTAAATCTCACGTAACCCTATTTACTACCACAGATCCTTCTTAAATTAAACTGCACAAAATCCTCTAAATATATAGCTAGAATATAATAAAAGAGAAATCAACGGTACAGAAAGGGTTAAGGGGAGGGTTTTAGTTTGTTCCCTAGACCTCCATGAAGCTTAAAATTACACTCCCTAGACACCCTTTCAAGATAAATTTGTAAATTTTTCGGTAGAAAACTGTCCTGGCCGAAGACCAGTTCCTCTTAAATTACAGGTTCGCCATCGCTCGCCAGGAAAAAATCGACACTTTAATAACACGAAAGGTCTTAAAATTTACATAAATTGGGCGAAAGTTCTTAAAATCGCCAAACTAATGGGCCGAATGTCTTATAAATTTCAAACGCAGTGGGGCTAAACATGAGGGAGAAAGGGGTCCAGAAAAATAATCCTTCAAGTGGAAATCTCCCTTTAAGCCTTTGACGCGTTTTGACAGTATATTCTGACTATCATTAGACTATTTTATACAGCTTAGGAAGGAACGGTGGGAATTAAAAGGGTATATACCATCTTAATTAACTCTCTGACCTCCATATACCCTTCCTAATTAAAAGGGTATATACCATCTCAATTAACTCTCTGACCTCCATATACCCTTCCTAATCTGAATAAAGTCGCCAAATACTAGCCAGAAAAGGGAAAAGAAATGCTTACTCGGATTTTGAAAGGGTTAAAAGATAATATTTTACCTGTCTGTCTGATAGCGATTTTGTCTGTTAGTGCTGGTAGTTTGTCCGCCTACTTGGGAGTGTCTGTCTGTTTGGGATCCTGTCCGTAATTATGTCTCAGTGTCTGTCTGTGTGTCTGTGTGTCTGTGTGTCTGTGTGTCTGTGTGTGTGTGTGTGTGTGTGTGTGTGTGTGTGTGTGTGTGTGTGTGTGTGTGTGTGTGTGTGTGTGTGTGTGTGTGTGTGTGTGTGTGTGTGTGTGTGTGTGTGTGTGTGTGTGTGTGTGTTGTTCGAGCCTTTGAAGGGAGAGGACGTATGGATTTTTCTCTCCGTGGTGAACAGCAAGTTAGTGAGGGAAGGGGTGGTGATGGAATTGTGAAATATACAACAGGGTGAATGGGAAATTACGGTGATTTGATATTGGGTGAAACTCTGGAGTTCTATCTAACCAAAATCAAACAACATGTGAAAGAAGAGACGGAAAATTGAAGAGTGCTGTGCCAGGCAGCGAGGGAGGCGTACGGACGAGGAGCAAGCCGATCCCAGGCAAAATACCCTCCCTCCTTGACTGTCTCTAGCCAACACCACTCACCCTAGGGTGTGCCCCCTCCCTCCGCCCCCCCCCCCTTCCCCACCCGCATCCCATCTGTCATCGCGCCAGTGCATGGAGAAGCTGGTCGTGTGAAAGTGGACCGAAATATTCTGCATGGCGCTAATGCTGAGAGGACGACTGCAGCAGGGGGAAGTATGCAGGAGAGAGACAGCGAAGTACAGCAGAGGCGAAAAGGCGGAGTAAGGGAATAGAGGAAGGAGCCATAAACCTTGCTGACCACAACACTCCCCCCCCCCCCCTCTCTACCTCTCCTCCCCTCGCTTAAAGTAATATGATACCTGACAGTATAAAGGCAAAACAAAAGTGTATTTAAGTATGGTTCTTATCTAAATCCATGGGGGAGATTTGTATTGAAAACAAAATGTCAGTGGTAGTTTTTGATGCAATGCAGCTTAAAAATAAATGTGTGTTTATGTAAGTAGTAGTAGCTACTGTATAATAGAGAGAGAAACACAGTGACAACAAGTATTCAACCCTCCCCCCTCCCCCCCCCATCCTTACCCACACATTCACTTCCCTCCCCTCTCCTTCCCTCTTCCCTCTTCCTTCCACTTTCCTCAATGTCCCTCATGCATGAGTAACATGATGTAATATTTTGTACATATTTTTGACTTGAAAATAATTAAATCTTAGGACATAATTGGCTGGTTTCCATTTAAAGTTAGGCATATTTAGAATGTAAAGCGGCTCAAATTGCCAAGGTTTCTTTAGCTTTGTATAGAGTCATTTAGCTTTGAGGAAACAGGCCGATTATATTAGGTAGGGTTATATATGATTTATGGCCGAGTCAGGAAATCAGACTTGAAGTGGTATATTTCATGTGAGAGTTATCTCTAACGAACTAGTAACTAAGTATACTATTTAAAATAAGGTATAATTCGCTGATATATTATGTGCATACTGATAACCAGGACCTTTTTCTCAAACTAATAGTAGATTTCTAACATCCTTCTTTAATCCTTAGCACTATTTTGACACTTGTCTTTTTAATAATTTTACTCTCTTAATTAGTGTATTTCTTTTCTCACTACAATAATCGTTTTGTATTATATATATATTTTTTTATATATATATATTTTTTTTTTTCCCGTGTTTATTCTTTGTGCGTATTTTTAAACACTACTTTTATTTTACTTTATTTTTCTATTTGTTTTGGCACTTACTGTCTTGTAATATAGCCTGATCTTCTGTAGCCTTGCATCATACTAGGTGAGTTAAATAACTTATCTTACTCTTTCTATCTCTAACGCTACTCATAGGATGTTTACATTTTCACCTTTATCGGGCAGAGGCTCGTCCCTTAAGCAGGCGTCACACCATGCCGATTTGAGCCACGACTGACCACGACCTTGAGTCGTGGTCAGGAGTGCCGACCTTCGGCGGAGAGCTTAAGGATATGGGGGGGTGAGTTTTGGACGGGACGCAGTATGGATGGACACGCCGCCTGACGGCGACCTGACGGGGTAGACCGGCGCCCATGCCGGACTGAATGCGAGTTTTAGGTCGCCGCTGGAGTGCCGATCTGCGGCGTAGTGCGTCGACAATGACCCGACGAACGGCGTCGACAGGAGTTAGGGCGGCGTCAATATTCATTACTGTGCCGATGAGCGGCGGCCCCTTCAGTAAGGACGGTGACCCCGGCCCGCATGACCCCGAACGACGGCGACCGAACTCAAGGTGTGGTATATAAAAGGTACACCAAAGGGTGGGCCTCATCAGTATACCTTCAGCCACCGTAATGGTTGCACGCAGCCATGTTCACCACAGTCCCCGGGAGGTACTAGGACGTGTGGCGCACCGCATTGAAAAGAACGATACTTTTTACCGGAAGGCACTCGACCCTGGCCTACGACTAGCCATAACACTGCGGTTCCTGGCAACCGGTGACAGCTATATGAGCCTGAAATTGTCAATTATTAGTATTGATATGTACTATTATAAACATATATATATATATATATATATATATATATATATATATATATATATATATATTATATGGCTTGTTTCATTCATCCACTGCATGAATAATGTATGCATAAAAAAATTATTTACGTTATATATATATATATATATATATATAACATATTCAATAACTAAATAAAGTAATACAATAATGAAATAAAGAAAGTAATCAATCAAAAAATACATACATATATAATAAATAAAATATAAATAATGACTAAATACCTTATATAAATCAATATAGCAATATTAATCTAAGTACATGAATAAATTAATTACAAAATATATATATAAAGATATTAAATTAATAAGTAAATCAATACAATAATGAAATCACGAAAGGAATAACAAACGGCAGATACCACAACCAGGTCAGGTCAGAAACCTGTGGTATGCACAACGAGTCTCCACAAACATAATTAATTTGTCCACACGTGGCTGGTCAGTGTCAAACACTTTTAAATAATCGAGACATGCAAAGCTAATTAAAACAAAATTTACCTGGCTATTCTGACGACCACTCTGCCGCACGATGTGGTCCTTGAGAAAGTCAAACGTGGGGATAATCAGCTTATCCACTTATCATTTATGGTGCCGTGTGCCGCCGCACTGACGCCTATCGTTTCCCGTCAAGCGTCGTCAATCGCCGTCAAGCGCCGCCAAGCGCCGTCACACGCCATCAGCCTCCAGTCCCCTTCCCGTCCCATTTTTATGACCTCACTCCACGCCGACTTGATTTCAAATTTTTCGCTTGTAGAACTTTTGAGGGGGTATGTGAACACCAATCCCGACCTGTTTGTTAGGTTGGCGACGGCCCATGATGCGCGGCGACGTAGACAAAGACTGTCCACGACCCTGAGGTCGCGGACAGTCTTGGCCTAAAATCGGCTAGGTGTGACGGGTGCTAAATAGGAAGAAATGATAGATAGACTCAGTATTAGGGAATAGGTAGGAAATTATGATAATAAGACAAGATGATATTAACTCGGTCCCAGTCGAGGAATAATCCTGATGACAGACAAAACGCAGTGAGAGATGCAGTACAAATGAACCGTGAAACAGACAATGAAGTTAATGGAGATGTACAAGCAAACCCTGTTAGAGAAAATGCAGAAAATAACAATCAACAACTGCAGCCCGCAGAAGAAAACGCAGGAATCAATAATTCGCAAGACAACAGAGGTGTGGAACAAAATAATGAAAATAGTGTAGGCCTAAACGAAGATAATGAGAGAGAAATAATCGAAAATCGTGAACAGAACGAACGACCTCGTAACGTAAGCATGAATGGTGGAGAATGGATGGGACATTCTGGTGACGGACTCACAACATTAGTGAATGAAATCTATACAGAAGTGATACAATGGCAACATAATAAGTTTGAACTACCGATTTGTGAAGCCGCAAAAGACATGCTGGGGGAACTCAGACGTATGATCCTAAAGTATGTTCAGGATGCCCCTTTGGCGCACGTGGCAATCAAGATAGCTTCTTTCATTCCTCAGTTGTTCCTTCAACGAAAAAGACCAAAGGGAAAACTGAATGAGAACATTAAAGCGCTGAAACAGAGAATGGAGTGGTGGAAAAATGGAGAGTTAGACAAAATTCTTAGCCAAGTACGAGCAATCCAGCAAAGACTGAAAACAAAACAACGAAGAAAGAGGAAGCCAGATGATATGGCACGATCAGTGGGAAATGGCATGAGGATTGGTAAAGTGGCACAGGCAGTCAGAATGGTCACTGGGGAAGCCTCAAGTGGGGTGCACGAAGTGAATCGACGCATCTTGGACCAGCTGAAGGAGAAACACCCAGAAGCAAAACCAGCAAGTGATGAGGCCAAACTAGACGGGGAATATGTTCCTCCAGACCCGGTGATATATGAGAATATAACTGGAGACTTCATATGGAGAAAGGCACTGAAAACACAGGGAGGAGCAGGTCCATCAGGAGTAGATGCTAAGACTTGGAGGATCTTCCTAAGTCAAAACAAGTTTGGTTCAGCAATCATGTCCGTATTTGGAAAAGATGTACAAAGAGCAGTGGGCAACTTACAAGTATGTGCAGGACAGCAAGCCGGAGGAGAAGCAGCAATACATGCAATGGGGAAGGTGTATCATGAGGAAGATTGTGAAGCGGTACTGCTAGTGGATGCAACAAATGCCTTTAACACCATTAATAGGGAGGCAGCTATTCACAACATCAAGATCAAATGCCCGAGCATTGCAAAGTACATAGAAAATACTTATAAGGAGCCAGCTAACCTGTATATAGTTGGAAGCACAAAGAAGGAAGAAATGAAAATTCTCAAATCAAATGAAGGAACAACGCAAGGAGATCCAGTGGCAATGGCAATGTACGCACTGGCACTATCAATTCTGCAGCAGAAATAAAACATGAGGTAACCCGAGTGAAACAAGTGGCGTATGCAGATGACCTCACAGGTGCAGGAAAAATAGGGGATCTCAAAGAATGGTGGCGGAGAGTACAATCGGTAGGCGAAGTCATTGGGTACCATCCGAATGCTAATAAATCTGTACTAATAGTGAAAGAAAACAAGTATGAAGAAGCGGTGCGGACTTTTGATGGGACAGGAGTGAAGATTACAAAGGAGGGTCAACGCCATTTGGGAGCAGTAATAGGCACAGAAGAATGCAAGAGAGATTATGTGCGAAAAAAGGTAGCGGAGTGGGTAAAGGAAGTGAAAACCCTGGCAGACATTGCGAAATCTGAACCACATGCTGCATATACTGCCTTCACATATGGTGTTAAGCACAGATGGACCTTTCTTATGAGAACAGTGCCTGGCATTAGACAGATGCTCCAACCGCCGGAAGAAGCAATCAGAGGAACATTCATACCGGCCTTAACAGAGATGGAAGGCGTCACGCAAGAGCTAAGAGATCTATTAGCTCTTCCGCCAAGGTTCGGAGGTATGGGGATCATAAACCCAGTGGAGGCGGCACTACATGAGTACCAAAATTCCCTTAAACTTACAACGTCTCTGACAGAAAAAATACGGGAGCAAAATGAAAATGATGAGGTGGACGAAGAGGAACAACGAAATGCAAGACAGGAAATTACAAAGAGCAGAGAAGAGAGACAGAAACATAGCCTAGAACAAATTAAGACCAGATGTAGGGAAGAACTGAAAATGAGAGTTGAGATGGCACAAGACACGGGGGCTTCAAATTGGCTCACATCATTACCAATAAAGGAGAAAGGCTTCAGCTTAAATAAACAAGAATTCAATGATGCCGTAGCCTTGAGGTATGGGTGGCCAGTTTCGAACCTGCCGCTGAAATGTGCATGCGGTGAAATAAACAACCCAGACCACTGTATGACCTGTAAGAAAGGAGGATTCATCTGTATCCGGCATGATGAAGTACGAGACATCACTGCACAAATGCTGGACGAGGTGTGCCATGATGTCAGAATCAAACCGGAACTTCTGCCTATGGACGGACAGCGCTTGGCCCACAATACTGCAAATACTTCAAATGAAGCAAGAGTGGACGTAAGTGCTCGAGGTTTTTGGACGAGGGGACAACGGGCTTTTTTCGACATCAGAATCTTCAACCCAAGAGCACAAACATATCGTGAGCGAGGACACAAGGCGGCATACTTGAGAAACGAAAGTGAGAAAAAACACGCTTATGAAGAAAGAATTTTGAACAGGGATCAAGGAAGCTTTACTCCTCTGGTCTTCTCATCGTCGGGAGGTATGGGACCTTCTGCAAGTGTCTTCTATGCCAGATTAGCTGAACAAATATCGGAGAAAAAGCGCCAGAATAGAAGCCAAGTCATAACTTGGATGAGATGCCGGCTCTCTTTCTCTCTTCTCAGGTCTGCACTCCTATGTCTCAGGGGTACAAGGTCCTCCCCGCTACAAAGGACAAGAGTGAGAGACTTGGACTTTGAAATGGTCGTGGCGGAGGGACGAATTGGGGAACAACTAGGTTGATTGTAGGGAGGTACTGGTACAATAAGATAAACTACAATGTAACTAGAATAAGATAGATTGTACACCACTTTGTAACTGTCACCTTAATAAAAAAATAAAAAAAAATGTGTGTGTGTGTGTGTGTGTGTGTGATATTATTTGTGTGTGTGGTTTTTTTTTACTAGAGAACTGATAACTCCAGGGTGTAATGGAAGTGTCTGGAGATGGGTGTTAGGTGTCAGTTGAACTATGGACCTAGGTCTCTGGGTCTTCTCCTGGGCGATCTAGATGTGTTTGTAATTTTTACTTTGTTTTTACGTTGTGTTGTGCTGTCCCTATTCGGGCTCTGTCACGAGTCGTCCATTGTTGTTAATGTTTTTAATGTATTTTATGTTTTATTACATTTTATTGTATTTTATTATATATATTTATTTATTTATTTTTATATTTTTTCCATGCACAATATTTACATAGATATTGCCGCTAACCTGAACCTTAAAAATCGCCGCTATTTGATTAAGAGGTAATTAGAGCGGCCAACTTTCAAATAATTCCGTTAATGAACCCGTGCTGGCCCTAATGAGTCTGGCTTCCGTCAGAGAGATAGAAAGAGAGAGAGATAGAAAGAGAGAGAGAAAGAGAGAGAGAGAAAGAGAGAGAGCTGGGCATGGATGATAGAAAGATGGAGAAATATATGGAGACAGAAATATGTAAGGAGAGAGAGAGAGAGAGAATGGGAGTTAGATCAATTATATTTCATGTTTTTTTGTTTACGCAGATATTCATAACAAGTTGCTATAACAAAAGCCCTACAACTCCAAAACCCCACAACGTGACCACCTAGTAAAATAATCAAAGTACAATAGAACACTAACTTAGCCTGCCATGTAAATATATCAAATTGTTAGGTTGAATCAAATATGTGCATTTTGATTATTTTTCTAGATGGCTGTATAGTGGGATTTGGGAGTTTCGATATATATATAATTATTTTTTACCCTTGGCATTGTTCCTTACCTGCCTTTCATAATTAGACAACTCAACTCACGGCTTACCCTAACTACCGGGGTGGCAACCACTCTTCAATACTTTCCTATATAACAAAATCTGCAACGTTTTTTGGTAAGACTGTCTGCTTTATATATGGATGGTAATATCTCTCACAAACACATAGAAACTACACAATCACATACACATATTTTCACAGACAGACCTATTTGATAGCACACACATACACTCACTTTTTAATCACATATCCATAATTTTGTGTTCGTACTTACATACGCAACCGTACACACACACACACACGAACAGCCAAACACTTTATCCACACAATCTCTCTCCTACGCACAAGCACATACACACACGCACACAAAGTCTCACTAACCAACTTCCCCCAAACTCTGCAATGGCTCCTCTCAAAACAAAAACAAACTCTCAAATGAAACCCAGATCAATTAATGGTACAATAACGCAATATTTATCTGGACAATTAAGTTAGCCTCGCGTAATTGAATTCTCCCGAGTTAAGTGGCAAGAATAAAGGCCCATAACTTCCGGGGAATAATTATACCAAGAAAGTAATATTATGTAAGCCAGGGGGGGGGGGGGGGGGGGGGGAGAGAGAGAGAGAGAGAGAGAGAGAGAGAGAGAGAGAGAGAGAGAGAGAGAGAGAGAGAGAGAGAGAGAGAGAGAGAGAGAGAGAGAGAGAGAGAGGAGAGGAGAGAGAGAGAGATAGAGAGAGAGAGAGAGAGAAAAGAGAGAGAGAGAGAGAGAGAGAGAGAGAGAAAAGAGAGAGAGAGAGAGAGAGAGAGAGAGAGAGAGAGAGAGAGAGAGAGAGAGAGAGAGAGAGAGAGAGTAATATTAAGTAAGCCGGGAGAGAGCCCCCCCCCCTCCAGACTACCTTCCCTGTGTATGTGTGTGTGTGTGTGTGTGTGTGTGTGTGTGTGTGTGTGTGTGTGTGTGTATGCGTTTGTGTGTGTGTGTGTGTGTGTGTGTGTGTATGCGTTTCTTAGTGTGTGTGTGTGTGTATGCGTTTGTGTGTTTGTTAGTGTGTGTGTGTGTGCGTTTGTGTGTTTGTTAGTGTGTGTGTGTGTGTGTGTGTGTTATAAGAAACCTGCACACATTCCCAAACCCCCCTTTGAGTATGTATATGTAGGTACGTGTATGTATGTATATGTGTGTGTATGTATGTGTGTATATTTGTGTGTGTATGTGTCCTGTATGTGCGTCGTGTTTCCTTATATGCGTGTACGTGAGTGCTTTGTGCAAAAGTAGAGCCTGCTTAATCCACCATTAGTATCTTGGTGGAATGTAAGAGTCTGCTGGTGGGCTTTAGTAAAAGAGGAGAGAAGAGTGGAGGCGTGGGAGATAAGAGAGAAGAAGTGAGAGATAAGAGAGAGAGAGAGGAGAGAGATGCGGGAGAGAGAGAGAGAGCTGGAGATGAGAGAGAGAGAGAGAGAGAGAGAGAGAGAGAGAGAGAGAGAGAGAGAGAGAGAGAGAGAGAGTTTACGTTAACTTACGCATTTGTTCCATATCCTGCAGATCTATCGTAAACAGAGTATAATCGTCTGAAAAAAATAAATAAAAAATAAATAAACGCATCATAATCCTCAAGGGGTTAATGATACAGTAAAGGCGGTGTCACAGGAGCGACTTTTCTGTCAATGTTTACGGGCAATTGTAGTGTGGCAGCTTCAACATGCAAGTTCCATATGAATTACACCACCTCGAACAATCTATCTTCGATTTAGTTTCCGATTCCAATGCGAAAGACCCTCAAAATAACAAGATATATATATACACACGACGCGCACACACATGCATAGTCTATATATCTTGAAAATAGTACGATACAAAACTTGCTCATGGAAAATTGCCGGAAAATGCGCTCGTGTGACACCGGCTTAATACTGTACAAGGGCGATCGATGTTTTCCTCTCTTCCGGTTCGTATTGAAAGGGGGATGTTATTTTTCTGGACCCCCCCCCCCCCTCGTGTTTAGACCCATTAGTTTTGATATTTGAAGACGTTCGCTCCATTAGCTAGGCGATTTTAAGACCTTTCGCCTCATTTATTTTTCAATATTAAGCCAGTTCGTGCCATTTAGTTGTCGATTTTTTCCTGGCGAGTGACAGTGAGCCTGAAATTTAGGAGGAACCAGCCTTCGGCGAGGTTTTATAAAAATTGGTAGGCAGATAGAATATGTACAGTAAGAAGTAATTTCCTGTAGGAGGCGATCAGTAGAACACCTACAGTACCTCTGATATCGTAAGCGAAGGTATGCACTCTAGTTGAACAAACATATTTTGTTCTGTGTATGAAGGAGACAAAGGCAGGCTTCCCGTAACGAGTGTCTCCCCCAAGAGAAACTAGATGTATTTCCTAAGCTTATGAAATCGTCTAATAACAGCCAGAGACAAATTAGGAAAGGCGATCATCCTATACTGAAAGGCTAACCCCTTCGGTACCGGCGATGTCTTGTTAATTATATTCTAGTTATATTTAGACGATTGTATTCAGTTACAAAAAGGCCTCAAGCAAGTAACAGGCTTCGAACTATCTCACTCAACCCTGTTGGCTATCACAGATCCTTCTTCAACTGCACAAATTATTCTAAATACAGCTAAACTAAAATTAAAGGAAGACGTCACCGGTACAGAAGGGGTTAAGGATAGCGTGAGAGAGACCGAGGAAATTACCAATAGAGGGCCCCAAACACTAATGAATTGAGTCCCATCCTCCTAGCTGGGGAATTATGGGGAGGGCGGAAGTCATCAATTAGCGTGCTGGAGTATCTGTCCCGTGCCAGATACTCCCCTCTTGCGATATGGCCATGAGTAGGGGAGACTAGTCAGTTCGTACGCAGTTGTTCCAATTAGTACGCATCATCAACAAAAATACTATCGGTACCAACACAAATCATTTGATTAATACATGTAGTACCAAATTATATGTCAGTTGGGCACTGTACATTTTGACACTAAATGTATTAATCTAAATGGAATATTTTGTGTGGACAATGCTTTTAAGGGTATCGCGTACTATTTGGAGGGCCGCTTACGAATTGGTTAGAGTTCCATAGACCATTTTAGATACATGGACTGGGCTCGACTATTAGACCCCATTCTCCCTAATTAGACCCCATTCTCCCTAATTAGACCCCATTCTCCCTAATGTTTAGCCCTAGACCTATAGTGAATGAAGACGTGACGAGCGATTTATGAACTATACCGGAACAGGTTGTTAATTGCTTAGAAAGTCATACCTGTTCCATATCTAAAATAATTATGCTTAGTCCCATTACTTTTGAGATTTTAAGATGTTTACTCCATTAGTTTGGCGATGTTATGACCTTTCGCCCCATTTGTTTGTTAATGTTGGGACTGTCCGTGCCATTTAGGTGTGATTTTTTCCTGTAACATACGAGGAACCGACCCATGGCCGGAATGTATTTCTACTGGAGAACAAAAAAAAAAAAAAAAAAAAAAAAAAAAAGGAAAATTTATCACGAAGGGGAGCCTTGGGGGTATTTTTTATTTAAGCTTGATGGAGGTCTAGAAAGGAAACCAAAGAAAATAATTAAATACTCAATGAATAAAACCCTATATAAAACCCTTCCTATAAATAAATAGGAAGTACATGAACGAAGGCGGTGCTGGTTGGGGGGAGGGGCGTCGACTGACTGGGGACAGAGGTGCATGGGGTCGGTTCGTTCGTGGCCACCCCTTCGGGGATCACGGCGTCAGGCAATAGATAGATAGATAGATAAAACCCTCCCCTTGATCGATTTACATGCGCATTGTAAAATTATATCACCTGGTTTGATAAGGACAAAAGTTACAGACATGCAAAGTATATATAGAGTATATACTTATATACAGTAAAGTGTATATACTTTGCACACACAAGGGCGGCAGCATCTCAGTCTCAGTGCACCCCGAGTCTCCACCTACTCCTCTCTCTCTCTCTCTCTAATGCCACTGTTGGATCAGCCGATTACGTACCATTATAGTGGTAATTGAAATGTCATGTACTCGCCAACTCTGTCTCTCCCAGTCAGAGTGTGCCTCCAGTGCCATCCGTTGCCTGCAGATTCTACCCCCCCCCCCCCACCTACTCCCCCCATTACCTCTCCTCACCCCCTCCCCCACCCCAGGACGCACACTTTTTTCTCACACACACCCCACACACACGCACACCCAACACACACACGCACACCCCACACACACACACACACACACACACACACACACAACACACACACACAACACACACACACACACACACACACACACACACACACACACACACACACACACACACACACACACACACACACACACACACACACACACACACACACACACACACACACAACACACACACACAACACACACACACACACACACACACACACACACACACACACACACACACAAACTTACCTTAACTCTCATTTACACGAGTTAAATTTACATATCTCTCTCTCTCTCTCTCTCTTATCCTTATAACATGACCATGAGACTCTCCCACTTCCCCATTCTACCAAGACCCAGACAATGGCGAAGGAATGTAAAGTAGATTACACATTTAATATACTGTATACTGTACACTCACGTCCACATACAGACACACGCAGTTACACATTTAGCTAAACATAACTACACACACACACACACATACACACACACACGCACACACGTACACACACACGTACACACACACGTACACACACACACACACACACATGGAGTCATTTTACTCTAGTCGCTTGGCTCAGGTAGCGTGGGTTCGATCACAGCTACCTCCAAGAAAGGTTTCTGTCAAAAGCTTTCCTGACTGTGGAGGTTAGGCGTGGATGCGCCACCGATGGCTTCCACCTGGTTGCCTGCCCGTATCCTACTTCTTTCGAGGGTATGTAGGCGGTCTTGTGGCAGCCAAAGTCAATATGTTGACTACTTCGTATAAGTTAGGGTAAGGAATTGTGTATTTTCGGCCTCATTGGTTGTAAGCTCAAAACAAACCGATTATAGTTATGATTATTATTATTTGTATTATTGCACACACACACACACACACACACACACACCTAGAGACAATAAACAGACACACACACCCACCGACTGACACACATACTCAAACCCAACACATTCAAACACACACGATACGGAGGTGATAACAATGTGTGTTCATCTCTCTTTCTTTCTCTCTCATTCACTCTCACTCTCACTCTCTCTCTCTCGACAAAGTTCATTCCGTCACTAAGAAATAAATCATATCATGGGAAAAAAAAAAAAAAATCACTTAAGAAAAGAAGTTTGCGAGGTAAATTAATCGAGTGTTTCAAGATACTAAAGGGATTTGACAACATTGATGTAGATTCACTTTTCAAAATAGATAATAGTTCCTTAATTAACTCGGGGAAATGGAATTAAATTAAAAACCTGGAGGGCGAATCTCGGTCACAAAGCACTTCTTCACCTAGTGTGGTCATCGAGTGGAACAAATTGCCAAAGAATGTGGTACAATGTAAGACAATTGACACATTCAAAAGAAGTCTAGACATCCATTTTGAAGAGGAGGGAATAATATAGGTTAAAAAACAAAAACAAAAACAAAACAGGTTAAGCATCATTAGTGTATATTGTTCGCATCTTCGTTCTCTACTATAAATTTCCCAGTGGAAATTTGTCTCATTCAGCTGGGGGACTTCTTTCCCCAATTTAATTTCATGCCGACCAACGGTCGGAGGGAGAGGTGGGTGGGGAGAGAGCCTTCTGATTTGCTATCTTTGCCTTCCACTGTGTAGCATTTTTATTTTATTTTTAGTTTAGCATTAGGTCCGGACTACCTAGTAGGGACCGCAAGGTCTGTGTAGTCTGTGTATCTATGTAACTCTCACAATCCCCCCTGGCTTACATAATATTACTTTCTTGGTATAATTATTCCCCGGAAGTTATGGGCCTTTATTCTTGCCACTTAACTCGGGGGAATTCAATTACGCGAGGCTAACTTAATTGTCCAGATAAATATTGCGTCATTGTACCATTATTTGATCTGGGTCTCATTTGAGAGGTTTTTGTTTAAGGAGGAGCCGTTGCAGAGGTTGGGGGAAGTTGGTTAGTGAGGCTGTGTGTGTGTGTGTGTGTGTGTGTGTGTGTGTGTGTGTGTGTGTGTGTGTGTGTGTGTGTGATAGGGAATGGAGAAAGTGTTTGTTCGTATGGGTGTGTGTGTGTGTGTGTGTGTGTGTGTGTGTGTGTGAGAGTTAGCAAATGGATGTGAGTATATATGTATGCCAAAATCACTAATTCTACACACTGAAAGATTTAATGGAAATGTTGGTTTGATCGCCTACGGAAATGGGTGATTTAAATTTAACTCCTTTACCCTTTGTATTATATTCTAGCGATAGAAAGACGATTTTATGCGGTTTGAAAAGGACCTGTGGTAGCAAAAAGAGTTAAGTGAAATAGTTCGGAGCCTGTTCATTGCTGGAGACCCATTAGAAACTGAACAAATCGTCTAATAGGAGAGAGCGAGAGAGAGCGAGCGAGAGAGAGAGAGAGAGAGAGAGAGAGAGAGAGAGAGAGAGAGAGAGAGAGAGAGAGAGAGAGAGAGAGAGAGAGAGAGAGAGAGAGAGAGAGAGAGAAAGAGAAAAAATCAACAATGTCCTTAACGCTATCTTTACTACAGGTACTGACCTAAACTGTTCTCTTTTCTTCTTTACATATTTGTGGACCACATCAGAGAAGCCATCATCAGGTAATTACACTTAATTTTAAAGAACATGGGACCTAAAATGTATACAATGATATAAAAATGGATCTATAATTATATAAGACACGTACTATTATTTGTATTAATTTCTGGTTTCATGATATTTTTCTTTCGTTTTTCAGGATCATTTATTAATTTCAGGTTTCATGTTATTATTTTGTTTTTTTCTTTCTTCAGGATCAAGCTCAAGATGATGGCTTCCTTATGGTGGGGCAACACATGTGTACAGAATAAAAGAGAAGCTTGTAAGTAAGTGCCGGTAATAAATATGGCGTTAAGTACAGCACCGACACATTTCCTAGGTTTACTCTGGAAATTACGATGCCCTAGCTCGCCCACGGATGTGATATATATATATATATATATATATATATATATATATATATATATATATATATATATATATATATATATATAATGTACAATCGGGGCTATTAAGTGTTGTCATAGATTCCAGTGGTTTTCGCTCAAGAAGTGTTATTGGTATCTTTATAGTTACTGGGAAAAGTGCTTATCCCTCAGAGTATTAGTCAGTGTCCGAAACTTTGTGAAATATCTGACAACACTTATTAACCTCGACCGTACATAATATCTATCTATCTATCTATCTATCTATCTATCTATCTATCTATCTATCTATCTATCTATATATATATATATATATATATATATACCGTATATTATTAATGTAACATCACTCTTGCTAAAACAGCTTCCCAGAAGTTAGGTGTGCTCAACCATATCCGTGGGTTCTTAACCCCACACAGCTTCTTGATCTGTATAGGGACACAGTGCGCCCATGTATCGAGTATTGTTCGCATGTGTGGGGATATTCCACCCATACCGCACTTTTGAAAAGAGTAGTCAAAAGCATTTTTCCTCATCAACTCGCTTCCTCTTACTAGTTCCCTGCAATCTCTCTCTACACGCCGCAATGTTGCATCTCTTTCACTCTTCTGTCACTATTACAACAATCAGTGTTCTTCAGAGCTTTCTTGGTGCAGCGAGTGCAAGACACCCGTCTTTCAAAACAGTCCCACTCCTATTCTATCCAGCTCTCCAACCCAAGAATAAAAACAAATTCTCTTTTTTTTTTCTATTTAACAAGTGAACTTTGGAACTCTCTCCCTCAATCAATGTTTCCTTCATCCTATTACATACTGATTTAAATTTCGTGTGTCCAGGCATTTTGACCCCAACGTCCCTTGAATTTGGCTCTGTCACTCTTTTGGCTTTGTGGGAGACATTCGTTACAGGCAGCCTGCCTTTGTCTCCTTCATACACATAAAAAACAAATTCTATACTGCTAAGAATATTTACAAAAAGTCATGGGGGAATTTTTTTCAAGTTTGGAGGAGGTCTAGGGAAGAAACTAAACATAATATATTAAAATAAATCTTCCATTAAACAGCGTTAATGAATATTCTCAGATTGATATTTCACTCGTATTAACAAACAATTTCGTATATACATGTTATATTTTGTCAACATATCATTATGTTTCGTGCGTTTTTACCGTTTTGTATTACATATATTTGATCTGTTTCAAAGCTTGTGTATATTATTTTTCCTGAGCAAAAATATTCCCTGGCAAAAAATCAATTAACCTTTATCTTATCTTGGTTGGGTATTTTCAAAGTGTTAAGGGGGCCCACCTCGCGTTTTTTTTCTCACTTTCTCTCCCTCTCTCTTTGGCTTGTATCCATTCAGCCTCATTCAGCCTACTGTTTTAAGACGTTTACCCCCATCCAGGTGTCAACATTTTCGTGGCAAGCGGTAGCGAGCCAGCATATATATATTTTTGTTTTGACAGCAAGCTAAATTTGTAAATTTTTCGATAGAAAAATTTCTCCGGCGAAGCCGGATTTCTCCATACAATGCTGGCTCGCTATCGCTCGCCAGGAAAAAATCGACACCTAGATGGGAGTAAACGTCTTAAAACAGTAGGCTGAATGGGGCCGGATGGATACAACCAAGAGAGAGAGGGAGAGAGAGAAAAAAAAAGTGGGGCCCCCTTAACATTTAACACTCTTGGTAGGGTATTTTCAAAGGGTTAGCCTCTGTTTTCAGTGTTCCTACCTGTTGATATTCTGCCTGCAGTGTTTTCAAAGAGTTAGCCTCTGTTTTCAGTGTTCCTACCTGTTGATATTCTGCCTGTAGTGTGTTCAGGCCCCTCGCCCTCTCTGTTGTTAAACCTTTCTTGCAGACTTGTTGTATTCTTTCACGGGTATTTGTGTGGTCTATCTATCTATTGCCTTACGTCATGATCTCCGAAGGGGTGGCCAAGAACGAAACGCCCCCATGCACCTCTGTCCCAAGTCAGTCGACGCCCCTCCTCCCAACCAGCACCACCTTCATCCATATACTTCTTCACTCCATCATTCCACCTCTCTATCGATTTACCTCTCCCTCTCTGTCCTTCCACCTCGCTCTCGTATACCCTCTTAGTCATTTTCTCGCTTCCCATACGTTCCATATGGCCGAACCAACTCAAGGTGTTCCTTTTCACACTTTCCAGCACATCTACCTCCACACCATACCTCCTCCTTACTTCCTCATTCGTCTGTCTATTCCTCCATGTAACTCCGCACGCACTTCTCAAGTAACTAATTTCCACCCCTCTCACTCTTAGTCTACTGTACACTAAGTCACTAATGAGGCCTTTTACCGTAGTTTCTCATAAATCCTCATACATTTCTAAAAAACCCGTATATTACGAGTATTGAAAACCCTATTCAGCAATACGGTTTCATACCTGTATTTTACCTTTGAGGGCAGAGGAGTTGTTTTTCTAGACCCCTTTCTCCTTCATGTTTAGCCTCATTAGCGTTTAGGATGTTTGCCCCATTAAGTTTGTCGATTTTAAGACCTTTCGCCGTATATCTTTGTCAATATTAAGACCTTACAGTAGGTGTTATTAAGTTTGGAAGAACCGGGAAATTTTTCTACCGAAAAATTTACAAATTAATCTAGAAGGGGGATATAATGGATGTTTGTTTAAGTTTGATGGAAGTCTAGGGAGGAAACTCGAAAACATAATTAATAAATGAAAAAATAAACCAAAAATTAAACCATCCCTCCTTGATTCACGAGACCTACTGTATGGGACACGTAACTATACGTTCTATATTTCCAAACAGTGTGGTATCGTTAAAAGGCATTGTACGCACTTTGATATTATTAAATGTAATATCTGTATGGTGAAAACACATGCTATCGAACATCTGATTACAATGGTTAAGTTCACGTACAATAGTCAGTGTACGAATGATTGTAGTTTAATTATACATGGAATGACGCCTATATTGTTGTTATAAATTACCTACGAGTCCTTTTCTTTCAAAATGATTAGTTATTATTTTATCATTATCATTATTATGTTTACATGCTTAAGAAAACAATTATATTAGTCTTATTAAATATCCTTATCTATAGTGCTAAAACAAATTCACACACACACATAAATAAATATATATATATATATATATGGTGGTATATCCCTTTTGGAGCTGCAGGATTTGTACCCCCTCCCAACCTCTCTCTCTCTCGTATGTACTGTACATACACACACATATAACACACTCTCATTCCAGGAGATTTATTATGACACGCTACCTCTTAACTTACGATGTCAAGCATGAGGCATTATAATTGCTCAATAAACATATTTATTTAAGGGGGAAGGGTATTTTTTGGTCTATTTATTAACGGGTTCATATATTTTTTAGTTTCCTAGCTAGACCTCCATCAAGCTTTAAGAAACACCCCCAAGACCCCCCTTCTAGATAATTTCATAAATTTTTTCGGCAGAAAAATGCTTCAGCCGAACGCCGTTTCCTCCTAAAATTACCGGCTCGCTATCACTCGCCAGGAAAGTTTTGGCACCTAAATAGCATAAAAGGTCTTGATATTGGCAGCAAAATGGGATGAAAGGTCTTAAAATCGCCAAACTAATGGAGCAAACGTCTTAAAATCTCAAAACAAATGGGGCTAAACACGAGGGAGAAAGGGGACCCAAAAAACGACCCATCTCCCCTTAATTAAGGAGAACAGCACCTGCATCTCAGAGACGGTTGGTGCTATGCCCGTAAATCAGAAGACCATGGTAATTATGACGGGAACATTTAGTCTGGCGATTTTAAGACCTTTCGCACCATTTCTTTGTCAATATTAAAACTTTTCGTGTTATTTAGGTATCGATTTTTTCCTGGCGAGCGATAGCGAGCCTGTAATTTAAGGGGAATCGACCTTATAGGTCAGGATATTTCTCTATCGAAAAATTTACAAATATATCTTGAAGGAGGTCTTGTTATTTATTTGTTAAGTTTGATGGAGGTTTAGGGAGCAAACTAAAAATAATAATATAATAATAATAATAAAATAATAATAATAACAACAAAATAATAATAATAATAATAATAAAAATAATAATAATAATAATAAAAAAAATAATAATAATAAAAAAAATAATAATAAAAAAATAATAATAATAATAATAAAAAAATACAAACATGAGCAAAAAATACTCTCATTCCCCATTAAGGAGCATAGTCCCATCTAAGAGACGCTTGGTGCTCTATGCCTGTCAATCAAAGACCATGGTCATTAATTAAGACGGGAACATTTAAGGGGGAGGTAGTCGCTTTTGCTGGACCCCCTTCTCCTTCATGTTTAGCATACTAGTTTTGAAATTTTATGACGTTCGTACCGTTAGTTTGGCCATTTTGAGACCTTTCGCCTCATTACTTTGTCAATATTAAGACCTTTCGTGCAATTCAGTTGTCGATTTTTTCCTGGCGAGCGATAGCAAGCCAGTAAGTTTGAAAGGAACCGGCCTTCGGCCTGAACATTTTTGTCTACCGAAAAATTTAAAAATTTATCTTGATGGAGAGTCAGCCTATGGGATGTTTTCGAAGTGTGAGGGATGTCTAGCGAGGAAACTAAAAAATACATAAATAGATTAATTAAATTAATAAGCCAAAAAAGCAGCAACTGTCCCCTTAAACTAAACACATATATAATCCTTAATAAATTAGAAGAAATTGACACGTGAATTTCAAAGAACACCTTTATGATCAACACGCTATTCTGCGCAGATGACGGACTCCAACTATCAAACAACACCATATTTATGAGCTCGTAGAAATATTAGACACATTTTAAAAAGTGAATAGAGAGTGCGGACTGAGTATAACTAATAACAAATAAAAATATTATTATTGTCAATTTGGAATTAACATTTCACGATAGATACCCAAAGATGGAGTGATAGATAGTCACGGATGAAATGATAGATACCCAGAATTATACGAGTCAGATATTATACGAGATCAATAAAAAGCCCTAAAGCAATTTCTTAAAGTGTCCCCTGGTCAGAACACGACAAATATTTTTCCCTTCCCTCCCTGTCCAACAAATCCAGCGGTATTATTCTGCTCACCTCAACTCTAGACTCAATCTTTACTCCTAGCTTTCTATCTCTCTGTCTATCTCTATCTATTTATATATATATATATATATATGATTATATATTTTGAATGTACCTCTATCTAAATATCTATCTCTGTATATATATATATATATATATATATATATATATATATATATATATATATATATATATATATATATTTATATATATATATATATATATATATATATATGCACTACTGGACAAATGTGGCTAATCCTTGAATCGCTACCTAAATGAGCAAGTAGCAGCTTCGACCCACTCGCCTTTAAATGGGACCTGCTATATTATACCGTGCGGCTAGGGACTGTGTAGCGGCTCAATAATTCAAGGGTGAGCCAAAGGGTGTTAGCCAAACAAACAATGGTTATCCTCTCGTCTCTAATCAGCATTGGAGGCCGACGGGACCCAGCATATGTCTGCATTGTGGGCCGGGAAAACAAGAGCTTGTGGCCTCGAAGGTTAACAAAAATCTGCCTTTGTTGCGTAGTTTTTCCATGCGTAGTGGGTCGAGCAAGGAAGAGCGCGAGAGGTGGATCTACCCAAGGTCTATATACAAGATATATATAGATCTTGGCTCTACCCACCTCTATTGACCTGGGAGGCTGAGTGGACTATGCTGGTGGGATCTTTAAACGTACACCAGCTCCTCAATGTATTATTATTTGAAAACTGTCAAGTATTTCAAATGTCAACTATACTCGTTTGTGTTCTTCAAATAATAATACATTGAGGATATGTGGCTGATGTTGGCATAGTGCTAACCGTACCGCAGCAAGACTCAACTAAGTCCAGCTACAACACCTGCACCTACAGTATCTGCAAACCACACCAGCCTCAACAGTGCTATAACAAGACAGCACCATACCAAGACTCCACTGTACATAAGGGACTTGAGAGCAACATAATTTTGCCATAACACTGCCCCACCATGTATAGGTTGTATTGTATAGTAATGGTTGTTGGTCCACACATCTACTGCCATCCCCCCAATTAGTCGCCTTGTACGACATGCAGTGGGATGCATGTGGTATATTATCTTTTCCTCAACCATTAGATGAAGATCCCCTTACCCCCTGGGGGAGTAAATTCATCTAAACTAAAATAAATCTTTCATCATTAATGCGTTATAAAGTAGCATTCCATCGTGAACTCGTCCCTGACAACCACGCGTACAATCACTGCCCGGCGGCTTACGGAGAGTGGCGAACACTACCCTCGTAATTGGGTTATACGACCTTCTAGCGGGAGAGTTGTGGACGCTACTCTTACACTATAGTCTGTTTTTATCCAGCTGAGGGTAAATTGAATCCCTTAGCAACTTATGTATCGATGCTTAATGGATACATATGAAACTACTATGTCTCTGCCTCATATAAATACCAAGTTTTCATAATTAACATCATATTTCGCTTCAAAATCGCTGTATTAGCCGAGTAATCATGATGAGGACATGGCAATTAACCCTCATCTGAAAATAAACAGACTATAGTTGGTCCGACCTCTTGTGGATTATTGGGATATTTTAGTTTAATTATTATTGAGAAATTTGCTTGTTTTTGCCTCTTTTGAGCAATGTATTTTAGCTTGGCCCCTAGGCTAACAGAAATGCCTTCCCAGACTTCATTCAACTAAAATCTGCTCACCTAGACCCTTTTCAAGCTAAATTTGTATATTTTTCGATAGAAAAATGTCCCGGCCGAAGGCCGATTTCTTCTAAGTTGCAAGCTAGTTATCTCTCGCCCAAAACAAATAAACACAGGAATGTGGTGAAACGTCTTATTATCGCCAAACAAATGGGGTGAGAGAGAGCGTGAGAGAGCGAGAGTAAGTGTGTGAGAGAGAGAGAGAGAGAGAGAGAGAGAGAGAGAGAGAGAGAGAGAGAGAGAGAGAGAGAGACAAAGAGAGACAAAGAAAGAAAGACACAGATAGACATACAGACAGAAAGAAAGACAAAATAAGAGAGAGACAGAGAGTGTGTGAGTGTGTATGTGAGTGTGTGTGTGTGTGTGTGTGTGTGTGTGTGTGTGTGTGTGTGTGTGTGTGTGTGTGTGTGAGAGGGTGAGAGAGAGTGAGGGGGTGTGGGGGGTTAGCAAGGACCCACATACGCTACCACTTTGAACCCTCGGGCCAAATAAAGATAAGAATAAAATACACCCCGATTAAAGGGGGAGGTAGTCGCTTTTTCTGGACCCCCTTCTCCCTCACGTTTTGTATATTAGTTTTGAAATTCTAAGATGTTCGTTCCATTAGTTTGTCGATTTTAAGAGCTTTCGTCCCATTTCTTTGTCAATATTAAGACCTTTCGTGCCATATAGGGGTCGTTTTTTTCTGGCGAGCGATAGCGAGCCTGTAATTTTAAAAGGAACCGGGTTTTGGCCGGGCCATTTTTCTACCAAAAAATGTACAAATTTATCTTGAAAGGGGGTCTAGGGGGTGGTATTTTAAGCTTGATGGAGGCCTAGCGAGGAAACTCAAAATTAAATGTATAAGTAAATACATAGACCAAAACACAAGCATTACCCCCCTGAAGGGGAGGCAGACCGTTTGTTTGGTCTATTAATTCATTTATTCATATATATTTTTTACTTTCCTCCCTAGACCTCCATCAAGCTTAAAAAAACACCCCCTAGACCCCCCTTCAAGATAAATTTGTAAATTTTTTGGTAGAAAAATTTCCCGGCCGAAGGCCGGTTCTTCTTAAAATTGCAGGCTCGCTATCGCTCGCCAGCAAATAATTGATACCTAAATGGCACGAAAGGTCTTAAAATTGACAACGAAATGGGGGGAAAGGTGTTAAAATCGCCAAACTAATGGGCCGAACGTCTTATAATTTTAAAAATAGTGGGGCTAAACATTAGGGAGAAGGGGGTCTAGAAAAACGGTGTGCCTCCCCTTAAGAAAAAGATAGGGGAGTGGTGAAAAACTTGGAAAACAGATGTTGGAGGAAGGATCAGTGAGAGATAAGAAGTTTGTAGGATTAGGGAGGACGTAGAGGGGGGTGGCCGTGGTGGTGGTGGTGAAGATGGAGGTGTTGGTGTAATAGTGGTCGTGGAGATGGTAATAGTAGTAGTAGTAGTAGTAGTAGTAGTGGTGATGGTGGAGATGGTAGTAGTAGTGGTGGTGGTGGATGTGGTGGTGGTGGTGATGATAATGGTGTAGATGGTAGTATTAGTTGTGATAATGGCGATGATGGTGGAGATGGTAGTAGTGGTGGTGGTGGTGATAATGATAATGGTGGTAGTAGTAGTAGTAGTGATAATAATGATGATATAGCTAACAGTAATGCTAGTATTGGTAGTCCAAACACAACAATGGCAGTGACGTCGGCGGATCGCAGGGTTACCAAATCACAAGAGTCCGCTAGATAGTAAATAAATGCCAAAAATCGCTAGAATAAAGGCACAATTTCTACACTATAGCTCTAAAATGGCCCAGATCTCCGAAATATCGCTAGAATTCATGTCGCTAGATGTAAAAAAAAAAAAAATGCCGCTAAATCAAAATAAAGACCTCTAGATCAAGCGGAAAATAGGTAAACTAGCAACACTGGCTGGTGATGATGATGCTAGTGAGGGTGGTGGTGATGATGGTGGTGGTTATTAGAGGTAATGCTATGATGATGATGACGGAGGAAGGGTAACCAGAGGAGGAGGAGGAGGAGGAGGAAGGAGGAAGGAGGAGGAGGAGGAGGAGGAAGTGGAGGACGAGGAGGAAGTGAAGGAGGAGGAGGAGGAGAAAGGAGGAGGAGGACGAGGAGGAGGAATACAAGGGAAAACAAACTGCAACAGGCCTATTGGTCCTTACGGGGCAGTTTGGATATCTAAAACTACTAATCTATTGACTACGAGGTAGAGAAAAGGATAGCAAAGAAGAGGAGGAGGAGGAGGAAGGAGGAGGAAGGAGGAGAAGAGGAGGAGGAGGAGGAGGAGGAGGAGGAGGAGGAGGAGGAGAAAGGAGAAGGAGGAGGAGGAGGTGGTGGTTGTGGCAGAAACGACCCTGCTACCTGCTTGTTATTTTTGAGGGAGGAGAGTAATAAGGTTCGGCCGGCGAGGGGGTTTTCGGCAACCTATATCGGGGCACACCTTAGGACGCAAAAGTTGGTCCAGTTTTAATCCGGCAACTATCGTAATTAACGAAACAAATACACAAACTATAAAACTATACCCGAAACATGATATTTGTCTTTTGTAGGCCAGATCGATATGATTATTTTTATCACACATATTTCGACAGTAACAGTGACATTCGGGAGGTGTGTGTAGTTAATAAATCTGTTGACCAAAAGGAGGAAGAGTGATCTTGCGTATGGTATATATCACTGCAGAAAGAGTTGTAAGTATGTATGAATTGTATTGAACAATAACTGTGAAACGTTGATGAAATATTTTACTTTACTTTAAACACATGCCCATTTTTCTTATTCGAGATTCACTGTCTCAAGTAGATCATATATATATACAGTATATATATACAGTAAGTGTACACTCTTACTTGTGGAGGCTATTGTACTTCTTCAGAGTTGCGTAAAATAACCTTAAGGGGAGAGGGGTAGTTTTTCTGGCCCCCTTTCTTCCTCATGTTAAGATTATAAGACGTTCGGCCCATTAGTTTGGTTATTTTAACACCTTTCGTCCAATTTCGTTGTAAATTTTAAGACCTTTCGTGCTATTTAGGTTTCGATTTTATCCTGGCGAGCGGTAGCGAACCTTTTGTTCTAAGAGGAAAATTTATCTACCGAAAAATGTACAAATTTATCTTGAAAGGGGGGCATAGGTTTTTGTTTTCTAAGATTGATGGAGGTCTAGCGAAGAAACAGAAATAAAGGAATAAGTGAATGAAAAGACCAAAAAACGGCCCATCTCCTCTTAACCTGCCCACCTAAGAGGTGGGAAGTTGGGGGGGAGGGGCTTATCATAGTAATTATAGGCCTCTTACTGTCAAATTACCACCCCATGAACATGTTTGCTTAACAAGAAAATCAGAAATATAATGTACCTTCGGAAATTCAATAAGTAGCCTATAGAGCCATGGCGAGACAGGAATCACGCTACTGTGTCAAGTAAAGACTACACAAGTCGATATAATTACTGTTGGAAGATGATAACGAGATGAGAAGGAATTGACGTGATCAGCAAAAAAAAAAAAAAAAAAAAAAACGTACACAAAAAAAGTACAATTTCCGGGAGATTCTTCTATCAAAAATTGTACAAAATTATCTTGAAGGAGGGTCTTGGGCGGGTGTTTGTTTAAGCTTGATGAAGGTCTAGGGAGGAAACTAAAACAAAATCTAAAGGTATATAAATCAGGAAAAAAATACGCCCATCCCCCCTAATCACCGGCTAATCACCGGCTAATCACCTTGGGCCGGTTAACAAATGAAGCCACTCACTAAATTTGGCCAGTAATCGTCGAAGTTTTCCAGCCATCTATTTTCCTTTATCGGCGTCGAACACGAAGGCCTATGAACATCCTTATATTATACACGCTGGAAAGTTAGATCCGCATGACTATAGTCCGTTCACTCTAGGTTGGGCAGAAATTGTAACCTCTAACCTCTGGAACTCGAAAAGGCCTAGAGTAATCAAAGGAGTACAAAGGAAATCAAGCAATCAAGTGTCCAAACAGTGGTTTAGAGTGGGTAAGGGAACATTGGTTAATCGAGCTAATGGAAGACTTGGCTAGGGAATAGGTGTGGCAATTGACAGTTTATTTGCTCCAGCCCTATTTGAGTTACAGAGGTTAAAGATTACGAGTTCTGCCCTACCTAGAATGAACGGACTATACAGAGATAAATCCACACGTCTTTATTGTTTTCAAGACAATAACCATGCCCACATTTTCTGTCATCTTTTTTTTTTTTTTTTTTTTTTTTTTTTTTTCTATGTGATTGAGGGAGGCAAAAGGCATAACTGCCTATAGCGAGTGCCTCCCCCATATGGACACACGGGGCTTAAGGGGGTAGTGGTTGTTTTTTTGGCCCATGCATGTATTTATTAATTTATTTTTTAGTTTCCTCGCTAGACCTCAACCAGCTTGAAAAAACACCTCCTAGACCCCCTTTCATGATAAATTTGTACATTTTTCGGTAGAAAAATGTTCACGCCGAAGGCCGGTTCCTTCTAAAATTACAGGCTCGCTGTCGCTCACAAGGACAATAATCGACACATAAATGGCACGAAAGGTCTTAATATTGACTAAGAAATGGGGATTTGGTGTGTGTATATGTTTGTATACAGTATATGTGGGTGGGAATGGGTATGTATTTTATGTGTGTGTATGTGTGTGTTTGAGTGAATGTGTGTGTGCTTGTAGTTGGGATTAGGTATGCGTTGGGGTTATGTGTACAGTATGTGTGTGTGGGTATGGGTATATATGTATGTGTGGGTATGGGTATTGTACGAGTGATTATTATATAGTAAATGACCAGTCTATTTGAGTTACCCCCATCCCTTCACACCCCTGTCGGTCTGTCTGGTGTCATTTGCGTTTTCTGAAAGCTACACCGAACCTTTTCACCGATTTTGCATATCGCAGTTCTGTGTTTGCTCAAAGTCTTTACTCACACGCACGCACGCACGCACGCACGCACGCACACACGCACGCACGCACACACGCACGCACGCACGCACACGCTCTCTCTCTCTCTCTCATGCGTGCATTCACAACAAAATCCGTCAAAATGCCTGCTTCATATACATACACACTCATACGCACACATACACTCACTCACCGTCTCTCTTTCCTTGTGGTGGATGGGGAGAAAGTTTTCTGTTTTGCTATCCTTACCTTCCTTTAATAACACATTTTGTGAGAATTAAGTTCATATTGCCTAGTAGGGGCCGCAAGGTCTGTACAGTCTGTGTATCTATGTAATTCTATGAATCTCTCTCTCTCTCTCTGTCTTTAAAATACTTAATGGGTTTGACAATGTGGATTATAGCAAAATGTTTAGCCTCAATATGAATACAACACGCAACCATGGTTGGAAATTAGAATTGAAAAGGTTCAGCCCTAGTATTTGTGGACACCTTTTCACACATAAGATCTGTTCTACCTGGAACAAACTTCTCTCCGAAGTTGTAAACAGTTCTTCAGTAGAGCAGTTCAAGAAGAGAGTAGACAGTATTTTGCACACTCCGAGATACGAACTATTCCTTGTAACTCATTGTAACTCCATATCTCTCTCTCTCTCTCTCTCTCTCTCTCTCTCTCTCTCTCTCTCTCTCTCTCTCTCTCTCTCTCTCTCTCTCTCTCTCTCTCAGGGCGGGCGAAAACACAATGGCGATAATATCTCAACACAGCTATATTTACTACAGCCTTAAGAGGACACTTTTAAAGGCGTAAACTGGGATTGTGACGAGAGAGAGAGAGAGAGAGAGAGAGAGAGAGAGAGAGAGAGAGAGAGAGAGAGAGAGAGAGAGAGAGAGTACAAAGGAAATCAAGCAAAAACAGGCTTAACGACCCCTCTAGGCTGCTTGTCCTCCAAAACACTGAGGATCAAGTGCCCAAACAGTGGTTTAGAGTGGGTAAATGAAAATTGGAAAAGGAAGAACTGCCCTGGAACTAATGTCCGTGGCAGGATTAGGAGATGTTAGTAGGCGACAGTTGGGTTAGTAACATAACACAGAGTAACATCTTAGTAATTTGTTAACATAATCCTTGATGGATCTGAGGTGGGAAAAATAAAGTTATTCATTTACAAACGCAGTCAGTTGCAGGTTTGAGGCAAGATGTTTGTCTAAGCAAAGTTTAAAAGAATCACTGGTGCTGCAGTCTATAACGTCTCGGGGAAGCCTATTCCACAAGTTGACAACTCGATTGAAGAAGAAATTCTGAGACGTGTTAGTTAAAAGATTTGCCAATAATTTTACAACCGTTTCCCCGCATATAATTAGAATGGTCGATAGTGAAGTATTTACTACAGCTCATTTTGTAAATGCCTTTGATGATTTTGAATACTTGAATTACGGTACATTTCACAATTCAACTTATAAAAATATGAATTTATGAAAAATTATTTAGTTTGGGGTCTAATTATAGTTTTCTCTTAGCACGCTAGCTTTTAAGAAAACGAAGAAAATGTAGTATTTGATGGGTAACTACTTTACTTTTACTGAAATACTAGTAATTTCTAAATACATTTTTGCCATTCTACAAACCATACCATGAGTATTTATGGACTGATATATGCTTAATGATGCACAGATGTGCAATATGCCTATATAAGCAATATGTCATAGCCTACACAAAAATGCGTTATTGACACTAAGGAATCTTACCCAGATTAGTTTCGTCCCACATTTTGAAATATTTTTTATAAATATAATTAGGCTATGAATATATGTTCAACAATTATTTCAAGCACTTTCTACTAATGAAAACCGCGAAATTCAAACATATTATGTATTTATGCTTTAAGAATGCACCATGCAAATGTTAAGGTTTCAATTTTTTAGTTTTTGTATTTATATTTTTTTCAGAAAAATAAAATAATACCGAATATAGCAAGCATGGCAAATATATGTATTCTTCTAAGCACTTCAAAGAAAAGCAAACAGCAACAGGCAAGCCAGTCCTATTTAGCTCGCTCGTTTGTAAGTAAAAGGAGATAATTTTTCTACTAGTTAATATCAGCAAATAAAAGCTATTCCAAATAAATATATAATGATATAAAAATTGGTACTGCAATAAATTCCTAGTTACAGAATATCAACAACTACAGGTGTCCACTTTCAATTAAAAATGTAATAACAACAAACACAATATTGCCAGACTTTGCAGACATATATACTGTATATATCAACAACAAAAATATTGCCTCCAGATTTCACCAACTACTTTTAATGAACTATTGATATATAATTTATATAGTTCTAAATTAACTTATTATGGTAAAGTTGCAACAAATTTAGTTTCTACACTACTATAACTGAGGATTCCCTAGTATATTATATCGAGCTCGGACAATATTATTTGGAATCTAGTTATATACATTTGGGATAACTATTCAGCCCTACAATTGGTCTCATTTTTTGTTTGTTTAATTTTGCAGTAATATTATGCGTAAGAACCACATATATAACGGTTTGCGGATTATAGCATAGCCATATAGTTTTTCGCTGGTAAGCTCATATCATAATTATAAAGAGAATATATTTTTATAATACGAACATTCTCTAGTTCAAACAAGTAGTCACCAATTGTCGTCATATAATGCTTATATTTCACAAGCTCTATAGGTCAAAGAGGAGAATCTGTAAATGTTGCTAGAAATGAAGATATTGCAATATACGCGTAGGAAGTATGCTTATTTTCTTCCAACCGTTTTCTATCTAACACATTTGTCAAATACAGATGGAGTATATATGCTACTGTGCTAATACGTTGTGGATAATCTATATATTATTAAAGTATCACGATGTTTGTTTAAGAAGGAATATCATGCTTCGTCAGACATAAACAAGATTATAAATGCTGTAAAATATTTGGGCTCTACTCAAGTATTGCGATCGCCCCCCCCCCCCCCCCTCTTTGGGACCCACATCTTCATATTTGAGGATTATGCCGTTTTGACAATATATTTTGGCTATCGTTAGAAGAGCTTGTGCAGTTTTGGAAGGACCTATAGGAATCTAAGGGATCAAAAGCAACTTAATGATGCCTCTGGCTCCTACAGATCCTTCCTAAGCTGAATGTAATCGTCTAATGGTGGTAGAGTGGTGAGCACGCTCACGTGTGAATCTGCAAGACCGGGATCGAATCCCTGCCACGGCGGACATTTAGTTGGTGTGGTAGTACGTCCTAGCATGTTTCACATGCTCGCACCCAGTCAGGGGACTCCCTGACGACGTATACAGACTAATCACGCATAACAAAGCCACTCCAACAGCTTTCTCTCTCTCCAACACCCCTTCTCCCCTCTCTACACTCTTCAGAAAAATAGGAAAAGTAGAATGTAGATACGAGGTGCCGTTGTAAAGGCTTATCCCTCAATACTTCATCTGATCTGATGATAGCCAAAATAAACTGCTATAACGCGTCATAATCCTCAAGGGGTTAATAGATAGAACAATTACAAAACACAGCAGCAACACCAACAGCTATTAACCCTTACAATACCGGCGACGTCTTTTTGTTATATTTAAGCTGCATTTAAGCGATTTTATGAAGCTTTGGAAGGATATATGGTAGCTGAAATTAATAATGGAGATGGTCTGTAATCTTTGCACGGCCAGACATTCCTCCTAGGCTGAAGGAAAACGTCTAATAATTTCAAGGCTATAATGAAAAGGATGGCACCGGTACTGAGGGGGTTAACAAATATAACACGGTCAAATTATACAGACTTGAAATCAAATCATACATTACCTTACGAACATGGAAGAGAGAGAAGGTGATTGTATTCAGCCTGCATTAATTAGCCCCGGAAACAAACAAGACGATCAGGCGAACAGGTGTGATCGTTCTCAGCAAGTGGTCTGAAACGAACAAACATAACTCTTGTCATTGGTGTTGAACAGGCTCAGGTGTCGTGTCTCGTTCAATTATGCTCCCTTCATTCTACCCGGCGAGTCTGTGTTGTGTCCTTATTTGGATTACTGTCTTTATTGTCTTTGTTTTTATTATTGTTCTTATTTTGCTTATATATATATATATATATATATATATATATATATATAATTTTTTAATTTTTTGAAGAATTATGTTGATGACTAAGGACCGGAAGTTAGGCACCAAAAAACACTAAACTAGACAGGCAAAAAGGCATTTATAAATAATTATTATTAATAATGACTGACGCTTTGGGCCGCAATACAAGAGCGCATTAACTATTTCACAATATATACGTATTTTCGGAAGAAGCTTAGCTGTTTACCCTAAATGTTTGAATGCGGTTATATGCCATGATTTTGTTGTTGCTACTTGGTATAATAGTATATTGAAGAAGTTTGTATTTGCTTTATATATATTTATATATATATATATATATATATATATATATATATATATATATATATATATATATATATATATATATATATATATATTACTGTTTGCTTTTGGTTTCCTCATATGAATAGCAATATATTTACTATATATAGTAAAAAACAAATTCATAGCAACATGATTTAAGTACATTGTATAAGCTATGCAGGTGAATTCTTGCATTAATTCTAAATTAAGAATATATTGACAATGTAAAGTCTAATTATGCATTGTAAGTATAATGATATAATCCGGAAATATAGTTGCTATATTAAGTATTAATGATAAAGTGTTAGTAAAATAATCAATGCATCTATCCACCAGGGGAAGTTAATTTTCAAGCTTAAAAATATAATAGTCAATGGAATGAGGAATTTTAATATTGATTTATCTCGCTGATATCTATATGTTAAACATATATATATATATATATATATATATAATAAATTATAATAACACAAACTAATAAATAAATAAACTAACGTCCCCTTAATGCGATGAATACAAATCAATGCCCACATATACATACGTTGGTAGTAGATAGCTAGATAGATAGATAGATATATACATTCATAGACGATGCGGTACAGTGTGAAGCAAGATACGGGTGTTAGGAGGGTTCAATGAGGATGTATGACGGGGATGAGGGGAGCGTGAGGAGGTATGGTTGAGAATATTGAGAAGGGAGAGAGAGAGAGAGAGCAGACAGTAGAAGACAAGGAGAGAAGGAGTAGAAAAAGAGAGAGAGAGAGAGAGAGAGAGAGAGAGAGAGAGAGAGAGAGAGAGAGAGAGAGAGAGGAGAGAGAGAGAGAGAGAGTAAACAAGGAGGAAGATAGAGTAGAGAGAGAAGAGAGAAAGAGAGAGAAGAGAGAGAGATAAAGAGAGAGAGAGAGAGAGAGAAAGAGAGAGAGAGCGAAGAGAGAGGAGAGAGAGAGAGAGGAGAGTTAGAAGCAGCGAGAGGAAAGACAGCTGGAGAGAAATACGAGAGAGAAAGAGAGAGAGAAAGAGTGAGAGCAGACAGTAGAAGACAAGGAGTAGAGAGAGAGAGAGTGGGCAAACAGGAATGACACATGGCTGTGTTGGAGAGATGTTAGGGTGTGTGTGGGAGTGTGTGGGAGTGTGTGTGTAGGAGAAGATTACTAACGGAGCAGTAGTTGGGCTGTAATGGCTGGTAATGGGATAGAGGGGATTTTCAGAATAGAGTGTGAGTGGGTGCGTGTGTGGAGAGGGGGGGGGGGGGGGGGGCGGGTATAATTAATGTGTGAGTCCGAACAAACAGACATCAGACATAATTATATTCTCCTTTCTTTTGTTCCAGAGCAAATGTTGTAAGGGGACTTATTAAAGCATAGCCAATATATAATATTTCACAATTATGGTAATAATATTGATAAGATATTCCATTCACATTATATAGCTCGTCTTTACTAAGATAACGGAGAAAACAAACACCACACTCTTTCAAAACTGGGGGGAGGCACTCGCTGCAGGCAGTTATGCCTTTTGTCTCCCTAATTCACATAGAAACAAAATAAATAATAAAAATAAAAATAAACCACCACTACCACCAAGCAGTCTTCCCGCGCATACCACCACGCCACCACGATACGCCAGAGTTAGGGGGATCAAAAAGGGTGAGGAGGGTACTGGTGAGTCAAACCAAGATGAGAAAAATAATAAAAGGAGAATTAATACAGATGAGGAAATAGGAATGGGATAAGGAAGTGAAAGGCATGAGAGAGAGAGAGAGAGAGAGAGAGAGAGAGAGAGAGAGAGAGAGAGAGAGAGAGAGAGAGAGAGAGAGAGAGAGAGAGAGAGAGAGAGAGGTGTACAGGTGAACTTGGTAATAAGGAAGGATGGGTAAAGAGGAAGAGGAGGAGGAGGAAGAAGAACAAGAGGAAAGAAAGTGAGTGTGAGAAAGTGGGCAAGCAGTGGTGATAAAGTGGTGTGTGTGTGTGTGTGTGTGTGTGTGTGTGTGTGTGTGTGTGTGTGTGTGTGTGTGTGTGTGTGTGTGTGTGTGTGAGAACGTGGGCAAGCAGTGGTGATAAAGTGGGGTGTGTTGGAGAGATGTATAAAGGTGTTGGAGAGATGGTGTGTGGGTGTGTGTGTGTGTGTGTGTGTGTGTGTGTGTGTGTGTGTGTGTGTGTGTGTGTGTGTGTGTGTGTGTGTGTGTGTGTGTGTGTGAGGTAGAATGAATAAGACAAAACACATACATAATTTTTACATCTTCCTATATCATTGGAGTCTTTCATATGTTTTCATGCCAGATTTGAACTACAAGGAATGGTCTGCTATTTTATCCTGTCACAATGGTTAGAACAGTTTATCTGAAAGCAGTCTCATAAGAACCTGTTGTTATTGTAGGCTGTACGTCGGACTACGCGTGCTCTTCATTGAG
>CM064581.1:6333904-6390881 GCA_032716605.1 Paralithodes platypus | reverse complement strand
AGAGAGACCCAACCAGACAAGGACAAAGCGAGATTAATCGAGACAACAGGGATTAAGCGAGACAGCTGAGGGTAAATTGCCATGTTACTATCTTGGTTTCTCAGCTATAACGTAGATTTGTGTTGCGAAATATGTTGTTACATATGAAACACTGGCATTAATACAACACAGAGATATAGTAATTTCATATTTTTCCATTAACCCTTACAGTACCAGGGACGTTCTTGAATTCCATCATATTCTGGCGACTATTAGACTATTTTATTCAGCTTAGGAAGGACCTCTAGCAATAATAAGGCTTCAAACTATCTCAACCCATCTTTTTATAGTGTCCAGTTGGGTCTGAGTACGGTCGCGCTAATAAGTCATGTCCCACCTGTCATTACGTTTGGCTTGCTCTGTGCTGTATTAATGTCTGTCAGATGTTGAATAGGATGGGTTAGTGTAGGAACATGGTTGTATATTTCCCTCGATATGAAGATTAGATATTGCTGATACCAATTATTGATCAAAACATACTTGGTGCCGAGACATGACTTATTAGCGCGACTGTACATGATTAGATTGATATCCAGTATTCGATAAATGGATATAAAATCGTAGATATGTACTTAACCTTTAACTGTCTTGATGGTGTAATGGTTAGAGTGTTTAAGGGGAGATCTCCACTTGAGGGATTTTTTGCTTGACCTCTTTCTCCCTCATGTTTAGCCCCATTGCTTTTGATATTATAAAACGTTTGCCCCATTAGTTTAGCGATTTTAAGAACTTTCACCCCATATTAAGACCTTTCGTGCCATTCAGGTGTCAATTTTATCCTGGCGAGCGATAGAGAGCCTGTAATTTAAAAGGAACCGGCCTTCGGCCGGGAAATTTTTCTACCGAAAAATTTACAAATATATCTTGAAAGGGACTCAAGGGGGTGTAATTTTAAGCTTGATGGAGGTCTAGGGAACAAACTAAATACCTCCCCTTAAGATCTATATGTGGTAACCTAGGTTCGAATCCCGGGAGGATCACACGCTGTCATGAACCCCTTCTCTACTGGCGACTTATTTAATTTGTATTCTAACTATATTTAGACGATTTTATTCAGCTTAGGGAGGACATATAGCAATTAAAAGGCTCCAGACTCTTTCCATTCATCCTTTTATAGCTACCATCCATCCATCCTAAGCTTCATAAAATCGTCTAAGTTTAGCTGAAATAAAATACAAAAGACGTCGCCGGTACAGAAGGGGTTATATTTCATTGGGAGGTGTTTGGTGTTGGGAGTGAAATATATAAAACAAATCGATTATACAGTATTTATAAGGAAGAGATAGTTATACAGCACAGTAGGGAGACAGAACCAACATAACTATATTATTATCATGCAACATTAAGGGCAGATCTTCACTTACGTTTTTTTGTTTTTATGCTAGACCCCCTTCGCCCTCATACTTAGCCCTATTAGTTTCGAGATATTAAGAGGTTTGCCCCATTAGTTTAGAGATTCTAAGACTATTCACACCATTTCTGTCCATTTTAAAGCCGTTCGTGCCATTTAGGTTTCGATTTTTTCCAAGTGAGCGATAGCGAGCCTGTAGTAGGAACCGGTCATTTGTTGGAGCAGTATTCTACCGAAAAAAGGACTGAATTTATTAATGTATAATTTTTTTAAAGTTCGTTTGTCTATATATTAAGAGGTTTCTGAGTTTCGTTTTTTGTTTTGTTTTGCAAATTTTACGTTTAAATTACTTTTGATCGATTTTATTTGCGATTTTTCTGTGGGATACGTATATTTGCGATTCAGTACCAATGTTGTTTTAAAATATGTACATTTGTTTTATCATTATTATTTAGTGACTCCAAGCATCTAGTTGTTTAGTCAGGTCGTTAATTAAGTAGGTCAACAATTAAATTGTATTTGACATTTTGTGATATAATGCAGTAGAACAAAAGTGAACAAGTGGACAAATAAATGGCAAATGAGTAATAAGAGACAGGAGTGAGAAAATCAAATTAAGGAATTCTCTTCTTCAGTCAATCTTTCCTTCATCCTGTGACTTACATTGCATTAAACTTCGTGTAAATTTGTTTCGCTTTTATACTCATACAAAAATTAAGATAATAATAATAATAATAATAATAATAATAATAATAATAATAATGATAGAGAAAACACTTGCCAATTACAGAATTACTAAGTATTAACGTGAAATATTCACTTACACAAATTGTTAAGCAGCAAACATATCTCTCTCTCTTTCACACCCACACACCCACACACACCCACTCACACACACACACACACAGGGTAAAAATAACGACATTTAGAGTCAAACTGACACCAACCAAGTGAATTGTGTATATGGTTTTATTTACTAAAAGCTTTTGGAAATATAACTCGGGCACCGGTTTGACAGTGTTGTTAGCCAATATAACTCGGGCACCGGTTTGACAGTGTTGTTAGCCAATATAACTCGGGCACCGGTTTGACAGTGTTGTTAGCCAATATACCTCGGGCACCGGTTTGACAGTGGTGTTAGCCAATATAACTCAGGCACTGGTTTGACAGTGTTGTTAGCCAATATAACTCGGGCACTGGTTTGACAGTGTTGTTAGCCAATATAACTCGGGCACCGGTTTGACAGTGTTGTTAGCCAATATAACTCGGGCACCGGTTTGACAGTGTTGTTAGCCAATATAACTCGGGCACCGGTTTGACAGTGTTGTTAGCCAATATACCTCGGGCACCGGTTTGACAGTGTTGTTAGCCAATTTATATTGTACTAAATAATCTTTTCGCTTTTGTTTTAAGGAAATTGATTCATGATATCATCACTAGAATGCCTATAATATTTCAAATTGATTATGAGATTTTAATAATAGCAATATTGACATATAACTTTAAATCTCCCAGCAAAAACAAATAAATAAACAAAACATTAAATAAATACATACATAAATACAAAACTAAAAACATATCAAAAAAGTTTTAGACCTATCCAGACGGGTTATCAAAAACACAGAAGGAAAAACAAATGCATACAAAACAAAATAAAATCATGTATATAGTCCATTCATGAAAAATATCAACAATAGGATTTGAAATGCTGTGGATTGAACGTTGGTGAACAGTTGTTTTGTTATATATATTTTGAATATATTTTTAGTTTCCTCCCTGGACCTCTATCAAGCTTAAAATAACATCCCCCAAGACCCTCCTTCAAGATAAACTTGTATATTTTTCGATATAAAAATGTTTTAGCCGAAGGCCGGGTCCTCTAAAATTACAGGCTCGCTATCGCTCGTCAGGAAAAATCTACACCAAAATGACAAAGAAATGGGGCAAAAGGTCTTAAAATCACCAAACTAATGAAACGAATGTCTTCAAATCTGAAAAATATTGGGGCTAAATATGAGGGATAAGGGGGGGCCAGAAAAACGAACCATCCCCCCTTAAATTGATATCAAGAGAGGGGTTGTCCGGGGTAGAAATGACGAGGGGGTGTCTTTTTTCTGGACACCCTTCTCCCTCGTGTTTAGTCCCATTGTTTTTTTTAGATTGTAGGACGTTCGGCTCATTAGTTTGGCGATTTTAAGACTTTACACCCCATTTCTTTGTAAATTTTAATACCTTTCGTGCCATTTAGGTGTCTATTTTTTCCTGGCGAGCGATCACGACCCTGTAATCTAAGAGGAACCGGCCTTAGGCAGGGAAATTTTTCTACCGCATAATGAAACAAAAAATATCTTGAAAGAGGGTCTAGGAGGTGAAATGTTAAGCCTGATGGAAGTCTAGGGAACTTAATATGAGATCAACTTTCGGACTGCCATATAAAGGAACACGGTATGTTTACATTTACGTATCATATCTCCATTAATTCTATTGCGAAATACAAAGAAGAACAAGAACACCGATGACAGTGAGCCTTCAAGCCAAATATTGCAAGAGTGAGTTTAAGCTATATATACTGCATCCACAGGGGTTATACAAAATTTACCAGAGTCAAGAACCATCCCTCCCAAAACCACGAAACACCGCTTGCTACCCCCCGCCCCCACCCTTCTCTCTCTCTCTCTCTTCTCGATTGCAATCCTTCGGACTTGTACCAGCTATCGCTAGACGAATATGATGATATTCATCATGCACTATTTTATCAACATGATATATATATATATATATATATATATATATATATACTGTATACTGTAGAGTGTGCGTGTGTGTGTGTGTGTGTGTGTGTGTGCGTGTGTGTGTGTGTGTGTGTGTGTGAGCAGTGAACTTTTTATAATAGGTTATTGATAGGTTATTGATAGGTTATTGGTCCAACTGAACCATTTTGAAAGGTTATGCGAGACTAAAGGACTCTCAATTCCCTCAGTTATAATGATAATGTTTCAAACACTAACTTTCGTATCAGATTCTGTGTTATTATCAAGGGGACAGTGGTTATTATCAAGGGGACAGTGGTTATTATCAAGGGGACAGTGGTTATTATCAAGGGGACAGTGGTTATTATCAAGGGGACAGTGGTTATTATCAGGGGACAGTGGTTTACAAGGGTACCCACCCCCCCGGATTATCATGGGACGTGGTTATTATCAGGGGGACAGTGGGTGTATTAATCAAGGGGACAGTCCACAGTGGTTATTATCAGGGACAGTGTTATTATCAGGGGACAGTGGTTATTATCAAGGGGACAGTGGTTATTATCAAGGGGACAGTGGTTATTATCAAGGGGACAGTGGTTATTATCAAGGGGACAGTGGTTATTATCAAGGGGACAGTGGTTATTATCAAGGGGACAGTGGTTATTATCAAGGGGACAGTGGTTATTATCAAGGGGACAGTGGTTATTATCAAGGGGACAGTGGTTATTATCAAGGGGACAGTGGTTATTATCAAGGGGACAGTGGTTATTATCAAGGGGACAGTGGTTATTATCAAGGGGACAGTGGTTATTATCAAGGGGACAGTGGTTATTATCAAGGGGACAGTGGTTATTTTTGGGAGTCTATGCATTTATATATTAATTTATTTGTTAGTTTCCTCCCTAGACCTCCATCAAAATTTAAAAGCATCCACTATATTCCCCTTCGAGATTAATTGTACATTTTTCAGTAGAAAAATTTCACGGCCAAAGGCCGGTTCTTCCACATTTACAGGCTCGCTATCGCTCGCCGGAAAAAAAACGACATCTAAAGGACACGAAAGGTCTTAATATTAACATAATGGGGCGAAAGGTCTTAAAATTGACAAACTAATGTGGCAAACGCCTCAAAATCTCAAAGCTAACCGGGATAACACGAGGAAGAAAGGGGACCAGAAAAATGGCCCATCTCCCCTTAATGCAATATATACAGTACCGGTATATCACATGTTAAAAATATTTCGTGGACAATTGAAGTACAGTAATAGTGTTCAGACTTTCAGTAAATTATGGATTTCTACTACGTTTCTCAGATACTCGGAAATTAATTTATGTCGTCATCAAAGTAAGCCATCAATATTTTGTAAATGAACCCTTCCGTCCAAACACATATTTTACCTGTATCCATGAACATTTATCTCTCTTCCATTTGTTACGGACAATTTGTAGTAAAAGTTGGTTGGCATACTTTCGTTTAAAAATACAAATGTGTTATTCGTTTATTCTCTAAAACCATTATATTAAAGTTGCACAGTCAAATTAGTATTAATATTTATATATTGTATATACGGTACCAATATAAAAAGTAATGATGGTTGCACATATCAGAACACTACACTACTGGGACGTTTAATAAAGAATGCATTTATAGTATAAATCTGCTCGAACATCCATAAAACAAAGTATTGGAATTTGTACGCGAAAACAAATATTACTTATACTATAAAAGTACTATCACCTGTACTGTACTATCGTGAGCCGTGGCATAGTCAGTAGAGCGTCGGCTGCTGATCAAGAGTTTGGTATCGCCCCCCTCCCCCCCCCCGTATAGTGGTAATAAACAAAAAATGCAATAACAATGCATAGGAAGTGTGTTGAATTTGATTTTATGTATTTATAAATGCATTGTAACCATATTTTATGTATTTATAAATGCATTGTAACCATATTTTATGTATTTATAAATGCATTGTAACCATATTTTATGTATTTATAAATGCATTGTAACCATATTTTAGCTGACATTCTGTTAATTATCGATGTTCACACCTCCAACCTGGAAACTATGATGCCCTTGAACATAAATCTCTATAACCCACAAACGACATGAATAATCGAGCTACTATTGCTACCATTTGGGAAGGGTCAGCCAAGGAATATATAGGTGTGGAAGTTTACAACCCATTTGCTCTAGCCCTATTTGAGTTACAAAGGCGTATTTATTTCCTCATTTATGTATATTTTGAATTATTTCAGTAGCTTCATCCCTAGACCTCCATCAAACTTTAAAAAAAACACCCCCAAGACCCTCCTTCAAGATAAATTTGTACATTTTTCGATTTCTGGCCTATCTATTTGGAACTAGGTATAGCCAGTGGATAGTTGACCTTGCCGACCCCCTGCTAAGCATTGATAACGACTGATTGACCGGCCCAGTAACCAGTCTATTCAAGCGTTGACAATTGAGGGTGTCAGCACACACACGCACACACACCCACACATATACACATACACACACACACCCCTCAACTAGGAAGGAAACTAATAAAGACAAACACTAATAAACACCGCTCATCATTGAAAAGAATAGCATGCTTACGTAATATAAAGTTTGACTTCGGACATTTGGAGTTACTATGGATACTTTGACGCTCTGACTTTGAAGTTACCCAAATATATGTACATCCATCTCTCTCTGGCAGGTGAAGTATATAGAAGATTAGGCTATAATCTTAATATACAGTATACAAATAATATGCACAAGATATATTTTGACTTCGAACATCTGCAGTTACTATGGCTACTTTGACGATATGACTTTGAAATATCCTTCACAACCCCATCTCTCCCCCGGCAGGCAGAGTATATAAAAGAGTAAAAATAAAGTAGGTGTGCAGTTTCGCATTACCAAATTTAAAAAAAAAAAAAAAAAAACAAAAAAATGCATACGCAACTTTGCGACCTATAATTCTGCAAGTAGTATTGAATCTCTTAGGTAAAATAGGTATATATACAGTATATATATATATATATATATATATATATATATATATATATATATAATATACCGGTATATATATATATAATATACAGTATATATAAAATAAATATAAAAAATATATAAGAAAGAAATAGTGACCATAATCTGTGACCTTTACCATTCACCTTCACCTTTGAATAAAAAAACTCACAAAATTTGGACAATCTTTGCATTGACCAACCAAATTTGCCAGCAAAATTTGGTGACGATACGTAACCCGTTCAGTACAGTTCTGTCGGTTTCATTTCGTACTTGATACTAAGACAATTTTATTTAGTTTATGAAGGGTCTCCATAAAATTTGCAGGCTTTCAACTATCTTAACCCTTTTTACTACCACAGATCCTTCATAAGCTCCACAAAATTGTCTAATTATAGCTAGAATACAATAAAAAAGACGTCACCGGTACACAAAGGGTTAAACAGTCAAGGAAGAGCTTAAAGACAATTATCAACACTCTTCTTTTGTTCTTTGACATTGACCTTTAACCTTAAGTATTATAATATATATTATATACTGTATATGATTGAAATATATATAATTTAAGTAAAATGCAACTAACAGTCATCAGATTATCGAAAATTGAGTTTTTTTATGATGAAGGTTAACTTAGGACCTTGGCCTGTGACCTTGACCTGTATGTAGGATTATATTTTTGTTTGCTTTGATGTAACCCTAAAAAATCAAATAAGCGTGTCAAATTTTGTTAAAGATCATCAGTTAGTTTCAGAGGTATTAAAGGATTTGTTGACCTTGACCTTTGACCTTCATCTTGACCTTCATGACGTCTGAAAATTTAACATTTTAATTTTCCCTTAATGCACAACTGTCTCAACGAATTTTGTGAAGTTTACATGAATAGTAAAGAAATTAGCATATTGACCTTATATTTGATGTTGACCTGTGACCTTGACCTATCAAATGGAATTATATTTATTCTTGTATGACCTTGGTCTAGGCATTCCGAATATGCATGATATGCCTAATGAGAATCTTACATTAAATATGAAATACTAGTGAAAATCATATATCGACCTTTAACCTTGACCTTTGACCTTGACCTTCGACCTTAGAATTTCTTATCAAGGATTTTGTTAGCTTAACAGCATTGTTCGTATTAACTAACATTATGAATAATTTGTATAAAAACTTATTGATTACAAATAGTGATCATATACTGTGACCTTTGACCTTTGATAAAAGTAAAATACATATATTTGGATAATCGTCGCATTGACCAGCTGAATTTGCCTGTATAATTTCATGACAATACATTAAACAGTCAAGGAGGAGTTTAGGGAAAAATGACAAATACTCATATTTTGACCTTGCCCTCTGACCTTAACTATTACAAGAGTTATGTGAAATTTGATATATATTAGGCTATATTTAAGTAATAAGCCATAACACAACCAGTTTTCTAAAATTTGAGTAATTTTTTTTAATAAATAATAAAAGTTGACCTTTGACCTTGACCTGTGACCTATATGTAGGAGTACATTTTAGTTTGCATTGACATTGCCCATGAAAATCAAATAAGCATGCCTAATTTCATTAAAAAACATCAGTTAGTTTCATATATATATTAATAGAAGAGTTGACCTTGACCTTTGACCTTTATCTTGACCTTTATATGTCTCAACATTGATTATTTTCCTTTTCACTTAAAGTGCAGCTATCTCACCAAATTTTGTGAAGTTTGCATGAAAAGTAATAAAATAGCATATTTACCTTTTATTTGCCCTTGACCTGTGACCTTTACCTTTCATACGGAATATAATAGTTTATTGTGTGACCTTGGCCTAGGTATTCCGAATACACATGGTAAGCCTAGTGATAATCCAACAGTTAGTATAAGAAATACTAGTAAAAATACTATTTTGACCTTTGACCTTGAACTTTGACCTTACCCTTTAGAATATTTATCTTAAATTTGTGCAATACGATATCAATGTTACCAGTAACTTGTAAAGTGAAAATGAAGACATTTGAATAAAAACTAAAAATAAATAGTATAAGTTGACCTTTCACCATGACCTGTGACCTTGACCTTTATGTAAGAGTAAAAAATTGTTTTCATTGACATTGGCCAGGAAAATCAAAATAAGCATGACTAATTTCATTAAAATCCATCAGTTAGTTTCATATATATTTATAGAATAGTTGACCTTGACCTTTGACCTTTGACCTTGACCTTCATGATATGTCTCAAAATGTATTATTTTCCTTTTCATCTAAAGTGCAACTATATCGCCAAATTTTGTGAAGTTTGCATGAAAAGTAATGAAATTAGCATATTGACCTTTTATTTGACCTTGACCTGTGAACTTGACCTTTCATATGGAATTGTATAGTTTTTTGTCTGACCTTGTTCTAAGTATTCCGAATATACATGGTAAGTTTAGTGAGAATCTAACTGTTAATATAAGAAATACTAGTAAAACAAATATTTTGACCTTTGACCTTGACCTTTGACCTTACCCTTTAGAATATTTATCTAAAATTTGGCCAATAAGATATCGAGGTTATCAGTAACTTGTATAGTGAAAATGAAGAAATTTGAGTAAAAAATAAGACACATGAAATATTGACCTTATTTTTAACCTTGCCCTTTGACCTTAACCTTTAAGTTAAATTGAAAATTTCTTTCTGACTGACCTTCGCATTGACCAAATTTATATACCTGTGAAATTTGGTGAAAATCCATCGAACGGTCTAGGAGGACGGACGGACCAGACGGACGACTACGGACGACGACGGACAAGCTGAATTGTGGTGCACAGTATACGGGCGAGATCTGTGTGTGCGATACCACTCTGCTTCGCAGAGTTGATAAATTATAAAGAGATAAATGTTTACTTCGAACATTTACTACGGCTATTCTGACGTTCTGGCTTTGAAACAACCTACACAAACCGGCTTTTCCCGGCAGGCATAGTAAATATAAGAGTAAATATAAGAGTATATATACACATTATCCTATACAGTACCAGGGACGTCCATTTTATCTTATTCTGGCAAATACTAGACGAGTGTATTCAGCCTAGGAAGGACCTCTAGCAAATAATAAGGCTTCAAATGATCTCAAGCAACCCTTTTAACTACCACACATCCTTCCTAAGCTGCATAATATCGTCTAAATATAGCTACAATAAAGTATAACACACGTCGCTGGTACTCAAAGGGTTATACAGAGATTACACGCAAGATCGATTTTGGCTTCGAACATCTGCATTTACTACGGCTATTCTGACGCTTTAACCTGCACAAACCGGCCTCTCTCGGGGCCGGTAGAGTCTATAAAAGCCGGCTGTGTCCTGCCATCTGGGGGGCCGGAGATGTATTATGCATGGCTCGTGTATGAATCATGAGGGGCCGAGTGTCTCTGCATGACGACCCAAGACGATGGGTACAGGCACATGCAAAGGTCATGTTCTCGTTATTTAGAGTGCTATTTTTAGTATACACCGGGTATATTATATATATATATATATATTTTTTGTCTATGTGTATAAAGGAAATAAAAGCCAGGTTGCATGTAACGAGTGTCTCTCCCAAAGTTAAGAGATAACCTAATTCACGGAACGTTGGAGTCAAAATGCCTGGACACACGAAGTTTAAAGTAGTTTAAGTCACAGGATGAAGGAAAGATGGATTGAGGGAGAGTGTTCCAGAGTATACTTCTTTCGTAGAATAAAGACAGAAAATGATGACGAAAAGATTTACAAATGAGCAAATATATACGCCCCTCCCACCTTAAGGGGAGACTGGCCATTTGTTTGGTCTATTAATTCATGTATTCATATCATTTCTTAAGTTTCCTCGTTAGACCTCCATCAAGCTTAGAAAAACATCCCCTAGACCCCCCTTCAAGATAAATTTGTAAATTTTTCGGTAGAAAAATGTCCCGGCCGTAGGCCGGTTCCTCTTAAAATTGCAGGCTTGCTATCGCTCGCCAGGAAAAAATCGACACCTAAATGGCACGAAAGGTCTTAAAATTGACAACGAAATAGGGTGAAAGGTGTTAAAATCGCCAAACTAATGGGCCTAACGTCTTATAATTTCAAAACTAGTGGGGCTAAACATTAGGGAGAAGGGTGTCCAGAAAAGCAGTCTGCCTCCCCTTAAGCCTACGGGTGGGTGGTATCAGCTTATGCCGCCGCCCCCGTGTGTTGGTTCAATACACGCCCAATATTTCCCCTGCCACCCGAATACCAATATCCCCCGGGCTTACGACGCGGGATTACCACTTGGGCTTTTAGTCAGCGTCCGGAGCCAGCAAGCCTTCACACTACTAACTCACCCAACACAAAAATAAATACATATATATATAAAATAAAAAATACATATAAAATAAATATATATATATATATACAGTATATAAAATAATACAAAAATCGGATCAAGTGCTGCGGCTTCCAAACACGAGAGGATGAAGCTGTGTGGATGGCCTCAGGGAGAGAGAGAGAGAGAGAGAGAGAGAGAGAGAGAGAGAGAGAGAGAGAGAGAGAGAGAGAGAGAGAGAGAGAGAGAGAGAGAGATCTTAGATGTTCAGATAGATACTCACAGTAGACAAATCTTACAGAAAACAACATTTATGTGGCAGGCATAAACGGGCAAGAGCACTTGTAGCAAACTTTCAGAAGAAACGACAAATCTTCTGAAGGACAGGAGGAACATGGCACAACAGGCAAGATTGAAGCAGCACAACTAAGACCATTTACATAAAAAAAAAAAAAAAAAAAAAATTAAGACATCCAAATACTTAAGGAGAAATGGGTAAGGTTTCTGGTCCCCCTTCTCCCTTGTGTTTAGCCCCGTTAGTTTTCGGATTTTAAGAAACTCATAGGGTGAAGTAACTAACAACAAAAGGGCTGAACAAATTTATACTAAGCATATATATACTAAGCGATACTTCAGTGAGGACAGACTCCAGGACATTATTCAATATTTTGCATACAATGAGGGCGGTGTGTGTTAGAGGGAGTTACAAGGAATAGTTAGTATCTCAGAGGCCTTGCGGTTCATTCCGAGGATATACTCGAAGTGGAAAGAGCGAGACTGTTTAGTGCACTACACTCTTTACAGAGTGTGCAAAATACTATCTACTTTCTTCTTGAGCTGCTGTACTGAAGAACTACAGTATTTACAACTTCGGAGGGAAGTTAGTTCCAGGTAGAACAAATCTTATATGTGAAAAAGTGTCCACAGATGCTAGTGCTGAACCTTTTCAATTCTAATTTCCAGCCATGGTTGCGAGTTGTATTCATATTGAGGCTAAACGTTTTGCTATAATCCACATTGTCCAACCCATTAAGTAATTTAAAATCTTCAAGGAAGGAGAGAGAGAGAGAGAGAGAGAGAGAGAGAGAGAGAGAGAGAGAGAGAGAGAGAGAGAGAGAGAGAGAGAGAGAGAGAGAGAGAGAGAGAGAGAGAGAAGAGATATATAGAGATAAGAGGTAATATTACACGAATTGCATTACAAGGGATCTTCCACGCCTCTATAGCCACCACCATATAATCTGCAGCAGGTTCCCCTTTATATCTCCCAGCAATTACTCTCGCCCTGTAGTCACCCGCGATCAAATTAATTCAATTACCGATAAGCAGCTATCCGGCCATCATATCCCGCGTCTTATTTATCCTGGGGTATAATTGGGGAGGTTTTTAGTTTTTTTCCCTAGACCTCCATCGAGCTTAATAATACACCCCCTAGACCCCCTTTCGGTTTTTAGTTTGTTCCCTAGACCTCCATCAAGCTTAAAATTACACCCCCTAGACCCCCTTTCAAACTAAATGTATAAATTTTTCGGTAGACAAATGTCCCGGCCGAAGGCTGCTTCCTCTTAAATTACAGGCTCGCTATCGCTCGCCAGGAATTTGTGTACACCTAAATGGCACGAAAGGTCTTAAAATTGACAGAAATGGGGCGAAAAGTATAACAATCACCAAACTAATGGGTCGAACGTCTGACAATCTCAAAAGCAATGGGGCTAAACATGAGGGAGAAGGGTGGGGGGGGGGGGTTGCAGAAAAACGGCCCATGTCCCCATATAATCTGCAGCAGGTCCCCCTTTATATCTCGTATTAATTAATCTCGCCCTAGTCACCTGCAATCAAATTAATTCAATTACTGATAAGCAGCTATCCCGCAACCATGTCCCGCGTCTTATTTATTCCGGGGTATAATTGGATGCACCTTAACCCCTTCATTACCGGGGACTTACTATTCAACATATTTTGGCAATTATAAGACGACATTTATAGCTTACGAAGGAGGTATAACAATTAATAGGCTTCAAACTATCTAATTAACCATCTTAACTATCACAGTCCCTTCCTTAGCTGCATAACATCGTCTAATAATAGAGTTGAAATATCACAAAACATAACCTCGGTACGAAAGGGGTTGAGGAGAGGCTTTTAGTTTGTTCCCTAGACCTCCATCAAGCTTAAAATTACACCCCCTAGACCCCCTTTCGGTTTTTAGATTGTTCCCTAGACCTTATTTTTAGGCGATTTGATATAGCTTAGGAAAGATATGTGGGAGTTGAAAAGATAAAGGCTGGCCCAATTAAAGATAAAGGCTGGCCCAATTAAAGATAAAGCCTGGCCCAATTAAAGATAAAGGCTGGCCCAATTAATCTTCGAAATTCCATACGCCCTTCCTATTTTTAGACGAATGTATACAGCTTAGGAAGGATCTGTGGGTAATAAAAGGGCAAAGCCTATCTGAATTGACCAACTGACTTCCATATACCTTCCTAATCTAAATAAAATCGTCTAATAACAGCCAGAAGAACTGCATCATAATCCCCAAGGGGTGAAACCAAGAAGTTATGTATGTACGGTGGCGCTAATAAGTCAAGTCTCCGCTGTCATTACGTTTGGCTCGCGCTGTGCTGTATTAATGTCTGCTAGATATTGAATAGGGTGGGTAAGTGTAGGAACATGTTTGTCTATCTCACTCAAAAAGAAGAAATCATGTGTGTAAATATTGTCGATACCAATTATTGATCGAAACATAATGGGTAACGAGACATCCCTTGTTAGGCCGACTGTACCCGATGACTAGAAATAAAATCCTCCCCCAGTATTACGTTCACTTTGTTGGCATCCTAGTTTATTCTGGGAGATCGGGGGTCGTCGGGAATGGGGGTGGGGGGGAGTTTGTAAATAGGGCAACACCACCTTCTTCACAACAACCATAGTATAAGGATTGATCGTGAATTATAATTATTATCATTATATTTGTTTTTCCTCCCTTCATTCTTGTATAAAAAACAAAAATATATATTATAGATAGATAGATACATAAATAAATAGATAGATATAGATAGATAGGTACATGACAGACAGACAGACAGACAGATGGATAGACAGATATATAGATAGAGAGATAGATAAACGAGATACTAGTTTCATATCCCGAAATCCAAGTGACTCGAAATGAATAGAAAACTAAAAGAAAATAGAAATAGAAAATAGAAATAAATAGAAAACTAAAGATCGAGCGAAGAGTTCTAAATATTTTATAGAATGTCACAGTCACTCTCCGGGCCGAGGAAGAAATACAGACTCCCCGCTGTCTTATTCTTTTTGCATGTAAATCTCATATTGAAACCTGGCGAAAAAAAAGACGGAAAACACAGCCCAGGTACACACGAACATTACCCACACACACAAATCCTACCTACACACACACAAACACTATCCACACACACATACACACATATTCACTACCTACACAGACAAACACTAGCCACACACACAAACCCGACACACACAAATACTACCTACTCACTCCATCCCTTACCCACACACATAAACCCTATCCACACACGCATTCTAGCTCCACACACAAATACTACCCCTACACACAAACCAACCCACACCCATAAAAACTCCTCACACATTTATATAGTCCCCCCTCCCCACCCAAAATACATTCCCATGACATCCACACACTAGCTCCGCCACCCACACAATCATCCCCGTCCACTGCCCAGGATAAGTTGATCCACCCATGACGCCAGCAGAGATTAACCCCTTCTGTACCGGTGACGTCTTGGCATTTCTATTCCTGCTATATTTAGACGGTATTGTGCAGTTTACGAAGGATCTGAGGTTGTAAAGAAAAGGGTTAAGTGGGATAGTTCGAAGCCTGTTACTTGCTGGAGGACCTTTTTAAACTGAATAAAATCGTCTGATAGTATTCACAATAGATCTAAAAGGACGTCGCCGGTAGAGAAGGGGTTAACACTGACTTCTGTGGCTTGTTGGGGTTATTACAGTATATATATATATAATTTTGTGTTACATCTTAGAGCAATTAGAGAGCACATGGCCCAGAAATTCATAAGGCAATCAACCCCCCCCCCCCCCCACACACAAATAAACATAAGTCGACCAACCCACACACACACACACACATACATATATATAATCTCCCCCCCCCCCCACACAAAAATACTTCCCTAGATAATTACTCACACACACAAACCTCCACCCTAACACACGCGCAACAAACACAATTGAGACAATACCTACAACAACCTACATGCACCACTTTCCCCAACTTTCGGAAAACAATTATCTCCCGCCTACTACTAACTACCCAGCAAGATAATTGATCCACCCTAGACACTGGCAGAACGTGACGGAATTGGTGAAAGGGTCATGTGTACACTAGGATACCATAGTCTCTAATACTACAGGTTATGCTTGGGATTGTACAAAATATCATCCCTACAAACAACAACACCAGCAAACACAAGGACTAATTACTTGCAGAGACCTACGAGCCCGTCCCCCCAACTTCCCAAAAGTAATCATGTCTCGTCTACTACCCAGCGAGAGAAATTGATCCTCCAATGAGACCACCAGCTATATAAAGTAGAGGGAGGAATTGGCAGATGTTATATTCATCGATGTTTACTCTTCCCACATACAGATACACACACACCAACCCACACTTACAAAACTCCTACGTGGCCACACACCCAACCCAGACACACATATACCCAACCTACACTCACACACACACACACACCCAACCTACACACACACAAACCCAACATACTATACACCTATAAAATGTACTCACCCACACTGCCCTACCTACACAACACACACACAACAAACACAAAGACATACCTACAGCAACCTACGAGCCCCACAAGACCCATTTACCCCAACTTTCCAAAAACAATCTACCAGCCAGGAGGAGAAATTGATCCACCACGACACCGGGCGCAGGTGAGGTGGTGGTGGTGGTGGTGGTGGTGGTGATAGTGGTGGTGGTGTGTAGGTGGTGGTGGTAGTGGTGGAGGTTTTGATGTATGTGGTGGTGGAGGTGGTGTGGTGGTGGTGAAGGTGGAGGTGGTGATAGTGGTGGTGGTGGTGGTGTTAGTGGTGAAGGTGGAGGTGGTGGTGGTGATGGCGGTGGAGGTGGGGGTGGTGGTGGAGGTGTGGCCAAATGACGCTATCACACTGGACTCTCAAAGTTTCCCTATGATAGTACCACAGATTAGGGGGAATGAGGGGGTTGGCTTTAGCTGCAGGTTTATTTACTTCAGGGGCGATACTTCATCACTTTGGAGGGAGATGATATGTACAGTGCTATATATATATATATATATATATATATATATATATATATATATATATATATATATATATATATATATACACTGTATATATATATAATTATATACTCAAGAAACTACTTTCCCGTACCATTCCGGAAGCATAACATTTACACGAAGGCAGCAGAGATTAACCCCTTCTGTACCTGACACGTAACTTTATTTTGGCTACTATTAGACGATTTTATTCAGTTTAAAAAGGACCTCCAGTAATCAACAGGTATCGAACTATCTCCCTTAACTCTTTTTACTATCAGATATCTGTCTTAAGCTGCATAAAAGAGACTAAATATAACAATAATCAACGGTATAAGACATCGCCGGTGTAGAAGGGGTTAAGGAAATTGGCGGCCAGGCTATATTTTATTCTTTGTATATTCATAAAGAGATGATCGTCTTCACCCATTACGGCAAAACCTGTCCTCGATGATAAGACAAAAAAAAAAAGGTGAGAATTAATTGATATCTATATATTCTTATAGTGGAGACAAATCTATCCTTATTGGTAGGAAGGAAGAATCATGATTTTATATCTGTATATATCTGATCGCATTTCCCTCACACTAATATCCAGAACCCTCCAACGATGGCAGATATTAAGGGGGGATGGGTCGTTTTGCTAGTCCCCCTTCTACCTCGTGTTTAGCTCCATTCGTTTTCAAATTTTAAGACGTTCGGCTTATTAGTTTGGCAATTTTAAGACCTGTTGCCCAATTTCTGTCAATATTAAGACTTTTCGTGTCATTTAGGTGTTGATTTTTCCCCTGGCGAGCGATAGCGAGCCTGTAATTTAAGAGTAACCGGCCGTCGGCCGGGACAATTTTGTATCGAAAAGTGTACAAATTTATCTTGAAGGAGGGTCATGGGGTGGGGGTGGGGGGTGGAATTTAAGATTGATGGAGGTCAAGTGAGGAAAATAAAACAGATACTACAAAAGATACATTAATGAACAAATAAATACGTCCATCTTCCCTTAATTAAAGGAATGGGTGGGCATGATTTATTTGCCTCTGATGCCGTCACTGTTATCACACAGGAGGGCTAGTAGGCCTATAGTGTGATATACCAGGAGTGAAGGTTAGGTCTATGTTCCGGGAAGTAACTATTGGTAATATTTTGTTGTTGTTAAATTTCTTATACCGGCTTTGGTGTTGTTTAACTTTATACTGGGGTGAGGGAGTACTTTAGTCAGTCAGTCAGTCAGTCAGTAGCCACCCCATACTCCCACAAGGGTTAGGGAGCATCGGCAAGACACACGAGAAAGGAAAAAGTGGTGACAGGAGAAGAACACATATAACCGTTTAAGGGGAGATTTCCACCTGGAGGATTTTTTTCTGGACCCCTTTCTCCCTCATGTTTAGCCCCATTGTTTTTGAGATTTTAAGACGTTCGCCCCATTAGTTTGGCGATTTTAAGAACCCTCAACCCCATTTCTGTCAATTTTAAGACCATTCGTGATATTTAGGTGTCGATATTTTCCTGGCGAGCGATAGCGAGCCTGTAATTTAAGGGGAACCGGCCATCGGCCGGGAAATTTTTCTACCGAAAAATTTACAAATTTATCTTTAAAGGGGGTCTAGGGGGAGTAATTTTAAGCTTGATGGAAGTCTAGGGAATCAACTAAAAACCTCCCCTTAATTTAGAGTTTTCAATATTACTGTTGGGAAAATGAATGGATGTTTGGCAAGGATTATCATTATGGTTTAGCAGACGTTCCCAAGGCCAGCCAACAGACTATAGCTATAAGCATATTTAAAGTACTATTTACCCCATTCAATGATGGGCATATTGATTTGCATATTTATTCATCTTTCTATCATTGTATATATTTTCCTCCCTAGACATCCATCAAGCTTAAAAGAACACTCCCTAGGACCCCTCTTCAAGATAAGTTTGTATATTTTTCGAGGGAAAAATATAAACGGTCCAGGAAAAAAAAACCGCTCGTGTGACGCCGACCGACCGACCGAACGAACGACCGCAAGCTGACCCAGGCTAAAAGAACATGATATATCTGGTATTGGCTTCTGATAACAACCCGGACATCCATCACTCTAGCTCACCGGACCACCACCACTCTCGGAAGAAGGATTTTTACCCCCTAAACTTTTCCCCAGGTTTTAGTACCGGGTCGATGATTTGTTCCGGTTTGAGGGGGGGGGGCACACGAGCGGATTTCTTGGTAACTTTCCTGACTGTTAACCCCTTGTGTACCGGTGACGTCCTTATTATCTTTACTCTGGCTACTATTAGACGATTTTATTCAGTTCAGAAAGGGCATCGAGCAATGAACAGGACATATGGTAGCTAAAAGGATCGAGATAGTGTGTAGCCTTTTAATCGGTGGACGTCCTTGGTAAGCTGAATAAAATCGCCTAAATGTAGTTGAAATCAAATAAAAAAAAAAGACTTTGCAGGAATATAATGCCAAGGATGTCACCGGTACTGAAGGGGTAATTAATGTTGAAGAGTCTTGGCCTACCTATTTGGATCAAGGTATAGTTTGGGGCTGTTTGAAACTCGTATCGGCAGCTGCACGGAAGGGAAATATACTGTATATGGCGGAAAAATATGTTAAGAGGAGATGGAGCGTACTTATCTGCATATGTTAAGAGGAGATGGAACGTACTTATCTGCATATTTATCTACCTTTTAATTTTATTTTTAGTTTCCTCCCTAGACCTTCATTAAGCTTAAAATAACACCGAAAGACCTTCCTTCAAGATAAATGTCCCGGTTGGAGGCCGGTTACCACTATATTACAGGCTCGCTATTGCTCGCCAGGAAAGAAAACGACACCTACATGACACGAAAAGTCTTATTATTGACACAAAAATGGGGCGCAAGGTGTTTAAATCACCAACTCTGGAAACGAATGGGACTAAAAAGGAGGAAAAAGTGTGTGTGTGGGGGGGGGGGGGGGGGGTAAAGGGGGCAGAAAAGGGACCCATCTCCCCTTAAATTCGTCGAACGGAAATTGCCAGTAATAATACTAGTGTAACTCCACCTTTAGAGTACGCATATATTTGTTTTCCATGCCACGATAGTCTGTTCATGGTAAGTAGAACAAAATCCCTACCACTAATCCTAACCACTAAACGTCTAATGGGCCATTGTATTAAACCATGGTAAGCGCTTTCCCTGCGACCTTTCCCGACCAGACTGACCCTTATACAGATAAGCGATAAGGGTCAATCTGGTCGGGAAAGGTCGTAGGGAAAGCTCTTTACCCTGGTTTAATATAATGGCCCTATAACTCGTAAGCGACTAGAGTAATTGACCTAATATTTCTACCATTTGGGAAGGGTCAGTCACGGAATAGATGTGGACATAATATACAGTCCATTTGTTCTAGCCCTTTTTTGAGTTACGGAGGCTAGGTGTTACGATTGCTGGCCTCCATATAGTGAACGGACTATAGCATGTTGAAGACTCCCACACACACAGCTATACAATATGTTAGTTTTTAGGGGGGATGGGCTTATTTATTTGCTAATTTATGTATCTTTTTATTATTTTTTCTAATTTCCTCCATCAAACTTAAACAAAACATCCATTAGATCTCCCTTCTAGATGAATGCCTACAATTTTTGGTAGAAAAATTCTTCCAAAATTACAGGCTCACTATCGTTCGCCAGGAAAAAATCGACACCTAAATAGCATGAAAGATCTTAATATTGACAAAGATACTAGGCGAAAGGTCTTAAAATCGACAAACTAATGGGGCAAACATTTTAAAATCTGAAAACTAATGGAGCTAAACATGAGGGAGGAGGGGATCTAGAAAAACGACCCATCTCCCCTTAAAGTATGGTTTTCAGTTATTATTGTCATTCCATTGGCATCCTGCACATTACTCCTGCAGTTTGTTATCAACGTACACAGCAGTATTTTTATATGCAGTGCTAATATCTCAACTCAGCCATAACCCCTGCAGTACCGGTGACGTCATTTTCATTACATTCTGGTAACTATTAGACGATTTTATTCAGCTTAAGATGGACGTTACCATATAAAAAGGCTACAGACTATCTCAGTTAATCCTTTTAGCTACCATATATCCTTCCTAAGCTTAAGGGTAGGGTCCGGGTTTCTGCCCCCCCCCCCTTTTTTCAACATTGGAGAACAACATAGGAGGGAATAAACACCCATATAGGCTAACATGCCTAAAGCCCCCTCTCTAAAAAAAAAAAAAAAAAAAAAAAAAAATATATATATATATATATATATACCGGTATATATATATATACCGGTATATATATATACCGGTATATACATATACCGGTATAATATATATATATATATATATATATATATATATATATATATATATATATAGTTTATACCGGTATATACATATATAAAAAAAAAAAAAATTCACCAATATAATGCCTTAACTTAAATTTGTTGTATAAATTCCTTCTTACAAGATAGTAGTACATCACGTTCAAGAGGATATAACTGTTATCTGGCATCCCTAAAAACACCCATCTAACATCCTTACCCGACCCTCCCTTTTCCCTCCACCTTCCCACGATAAAACAATACCATACCTCACCAAAATATGTCACAACCCACTGACATACGTATGACATATAGAATATATTAATTGTATACCATAAAACTCCTACCTTACTTACGTTTTCTCTAATAACTGCACTAGAAAACGCGACCGGCTTTGAGTAACTATGGCATTCTTTCGTGACGCACTGGCATAAATTCAGCTAGGTCATATATATGACTTTCGTCTGCGATTTCCAGCAACTATATATTAGCAACTTCCAAGTGTAATTACTCCACTACATATTGCTCTGTTTCGTTCCCATTTCGCGCACTATATAATTATAGGACCATCCATACAATACCTATTTAGCGCATTCACACTTGCTGTTACTCGCATATTTTTCCTGAATCGACATATTTCATGTCGAATATTGCACCATAAACGTATAAGTACAGTATATTATATATATATTTTTCAGCACCTTGTATTATTCAATATGGGAAAGCGAACACGATAAGTTGTAGGTGATGATTATAGGATACGCCATAACAAAATTGCGCGAAATTTGAATGATTCTACGATGTTTTTTATATTTGTTCATATAATGTATTGAAATTCGCTGCCGTGCGCGAACTTCGAGTAATTAATATTTAAGCGAGTCTTATTAATTCCATTAGTATTCAAATGGTATATTGCCAGAAACACAACCTCTTATACAGGGTTAATAGGGGATGTATCCTGAGCCTACCCTTAACCCTTTCAGTACCAGTGACGGCAGAGAGCCGTCAGTAGATAAATCACTCCCCAGTCCTAACTACGGATGCCAGCCGTCAGTAATACATGATTCTTGTAACTGCCAGTATTAGGCAGTACCTGGCACCACGACGTTTGAACACTGCTCTAAGACCTTGGCAATACTTCTCAGCTTATATCCAAGCCACCACATGCTGGGAGAGGCAGTATTCCTTCATCTTTTGAGGTGGGAGGTTGTTATATCTTGCCTCTGAAGCCATTTTGGCCACATTGCTTGGGAGTGGGGGGTACATTTATGGTAGTACCATATGGTACAGTAGTGATTAATACAGTCGTCTAAATATACTGTATCTGAAATAAAGTATATCACACGTCACCAATACTGATAGGCTTAATAATAGTTTCTATGCATGAAAATGCCAACAAGACTTCCATCATGTAATGCGCCTCTTTACTGCCAGTCCCGTGGTGTGGGTAGGTAGTAAGGCGGGGGCTGAGGGAGGACATATTGAAGGCGTAAAGTACTGTATATCATAAAGTATTTCATCTCCCTGGTAAGTGGGTTGGGAGGGCAGGGTCGTAGAAGGATATTGGCAAGAGACGGTAAGAAGCACAGGATCTTGAATCAATACGGAATTTTGGTTCGTGCATTTCAGAGGTGGGCACTTCCGCAATCATTTCCGTAAACTGCTAATTCCGCTGTTGCGGAAGTCCGATTTATATTAGCGGATTGTTATTAGCGACAAATTAGAGTACTTCCGCAAACGCATCCATGCCCTCATTGGTGCTCATCCTCACAATGCAGGTTACTATAATAGTCAGCAACCTCCAACAGGATTCCCGTGGTATGTCATACGGCCGCGGCTAGCCAGAGTCCTTCCAGCCCCAAACCCAGCTATACCACCACTTTGTTTCCTTAGCAAATTAGTTGCAAGATACATTTTCACATAGTTATTAAGCTATCAAATTTAACCTACTCTCGTAATAATTCAAATAAAATAAGAATTTCAGATTAAATCTGTAATTCTGTATGAATAAAACTTCAATTCAAATCTAATCATTTAATGAAAATATCAATATAGTAATTCCAATAAGAGCCCTGTCCTTGATTATTACCTTAATATACCTTTAAGGCCTACATTGTAACTATTAGTCATTTAGTGCTAATTAATATCAGTCCATATTATGATAGAAAAAAGGTAAAATATAACCGCTTAAGGTCAGATTTCCACTTGAGGGATTATTTTCTTTACCACTTTCTCCCTTAAGTTTAGCCCCATTGCTTTTGAGATTTTAAGACGTTCGCCCCATTAGTTTGGCGATTTTAAGAACTTTCGCCCCATTTGTGTCACTTTTAAAACCTTCTGTGCCATTTAGGTGTCGATTTTTTCCTGGCGAGCGGTAGCGAGCCTGTAATTTAAGAGGAATCGGCCTTCGGCCGGGACATTTTTCTACCGAAAAATGTACACATTTAACTTGAAAGGGGGTCAAGGGGGTGTAATTTCAAGTTTGATAGAAGTCTAAGAAACACACTAAAAACCTCCCCTTAATTAAATCACATATTAATTTGATTAGGCTACCGTGTGCTATAGTTTGTCTCTTCCCTAGACCTCCATCAAGCTTATAAAACCAGCCACCCAAGACCCTCCTTCAAGATTAATATCTACATTTTTCAATAGAAATATATCCCGGCCGGAGGCTGGTTCCTCTTAAATTACAGGCTCGCTATCGCTCACCAGGAAGAAAAGGACACCTAAATGACACGAAGAATCTTAATAGAGAAATCGGCCGAACGTCTTAAAATCTGAAAACTAATGGGGCTAAACGTGAGCAAGAAGGGGGACCAGAAAAACTACCTATCTCCCCTTAAGGGGCGATTTCCACCTGGAGGATTTTTTTTTTTAACCTCTTTCTCCCTCATGTTTAGCCCCATTGCTTTTGAGATTTTAAGACGTTCGCTCTAGTAGTTTTGACATTTTAAGACATTTTGCCCCATTTCTGTCAATTTTAAGACCTTTCGTGCCATTAAGGGGTCAATTTTTTTCTGGCGAGCGATAGCGAGCCTGTAATTTAAGAGCAACCTGCCTCCGGCCGGGACATTTTTCTACCGAAAAATGTACAAATTTATCTTGAAAGGGGGTCTAGGGGGTGTAATTTTAAGCTTGATGAAAACGTAGGGAACAAACTAAATACCTCCCCTTAAACTTCCTTCCTGGAGACGTATTGTACGTCAGCCACACGTTATTATAAACTCGTGAAGGGTGGTAGTATATATGTGCTGGCGAGATAATATGTGCTGGCGAGATAATATGTGCTGGCGAGATAATATGTGCTGGCGAGATAATATGTGCTGGCGAGATAATATGTGCTGGCGAGATAATATGTACAATACAACCATTACATTATGCCATGCTCGAGTTGCTGTTAAGGGTTACGAAACAGAAATATAAAGGGGGTTTCACACGAGCCAGTTTTCCGTCATTTTTAAAGGGCAATTGTTGTCTGTCCGCTTCATAATTTGAGTTCCATGAAAATAACACAAACTAACATTAATGTCATTCGAGGTGTTTGAGTGAAATTAATAAATATAGATAAACTACCTTCCATCTAGCTTCCGATTCCAGTGCGAAAGAGCCTCAAAATAATACGAGAAAAACTTTGCTCGTTAAAATTGCCGGAAAATTTGCTCGAGTGACACCACCTTAAAGAGGGATGGGATGCTTTTTCTGCACCCCTTCTCCCTCGTGTTTAGCCCCATTGGTTTTTAGATTTTAAGACGTTCGGACCATTAGTTTGGCGATCTGATAACTTTATGCCTTACTTTTTTGTCAATATTAAGACCTTTCGTGCCATTTAGGTGTCGATTTTTTTCCTGGCGAGCGATAGCGAGCCTGTAATTATAAGAGTAACCGGCCTTCGGCTGGGAAATTTGTCTACCGAAAAATGTACACATTTATCTTGAAGGGGGGGGGGGGGGGGGGCTAGGGATTGTATGCTACAGGTTGATGGAAGTCTAGGGAGGAAACTAAACAATAATAAATCAGATAAAACAATAACCAAACAAATACGCCCGTCTCCCCTTAACATAAATTGATGGAACGGGACTTCCATCAATCCTTGTTGCTTATAACAAGAATGATTGATGACACGTCGAACAGCTTAGGGTAGGCTACAGAACCCGGGTGCAGCAGTGCAGCGTATGATGAATATATAATCTATCTCTCTTGCAACGTATGATGAATCTAAAACTATCTCTTGCAACATTTGATTAATCCAAAAACTATCTTCTTTGTAACATGATGAATCCAAAAACTATCTTCTTTGTAACATATGATGAATCCCAAAACTATCTCTCTTGCAACCTATGATGAATCCAAAAACTATCTATCTTGCAATATATGATGAATCCCAAAACTCTCTCTCGCAGCATATGATGAATTCAAAAACTCTCTTTTGGATACCCACTTTTTTCCCCCGACTAATCGGGGTTACCACTACAGTATTGGAACCATATATATATATATATATATATATATATATATATATATATATATATATATATATATATATATATACTGTACTTGTGTGTGTGTGTGTGTGTGTGTGTGTGTGTGTGTGTGTGTGTGTGTGTGTGTGTGTGTGTGTGCATGAGAATAGGATAGTCGAGTCCTGAGCAGTATTGATGTTAGGAGAGAGGATATACGCAGAGGAAGCCGAATAACACAGCAGCAGTCTCGTCAATAGCTAATCAGGTAAGGGGAGATGGGCTGTTTTTCGGGTTCCCCTTCTTCCTGATGTGGAGTCCCTTTTGTTTTCAGATTTGATGATATTCGGCCCGTTAGTTTGGTAATTCTAATGCCTTTCACCCCATTTCTTGGGTCAAAAGTAAGACTTTTCGTGTCATTCAGGTGTCGAATTTTTCTTGGCGAACGATAACGAGCCTGTGATTTAAGAGGAACCGGCCTTCGTCCGGGATTTTTTTTTTTTTTTTTTGGAAGGGTTATAGATGAAGGAGTAGATGAAAGGAAAGATCGAGGAGGTATTGAAAGTGTATGAGGGGTCTCTTACATCCTTGTTAGGGTAGGGAGAGAGAGAGAGAGAGAGAGAGAGAGAGAGAGAGAGAGAGAGAGAGAGAGAGAGAGAGAGAGAGAGAGAGAGAGAGAGAGAGAGAAAAGAGAGAGAGAGAGAGAGAGAGAGAGAGAGAGAGAGAGAGAGAGAGAGAGAGAGAGAGAGAGAGAGAGAGAGAGAGAGAGAGAGAGAGAGAGAGAGAGAGAGAAAGTTAAGTTGGCGAAAGAGACCTGAATAGCTATAGATCTTGAGAAACTGAACTTTGGTTGTAATCACAGTGAAAGCCAAAGAATTGGAAATGTGACAGGATGTGTGTTTATTTTGTATGTGTTTCTGTTTATACACTGACTGATTGATGGCTAGAACAAAGATAGAAATATAAACTGATGATAGATTGGAGGAGTTTGGGACTTTTTTGTATGGAATACTTATTGGTAACTCTGCACGCACTTCTCAAGTAACTCATTTCCACCCCTCTCACTCTTGGTCCGAGTCTCTCCACCAACGTCCATGCTTGCTTCCATAAGTCAATGTCGTGATTATCACAGTATCAGGCAAGGACTTCTTTACTTCCATGCTGACCACCCTATTTCTTGCTATTGCTTTCAGCATTTCTACAACCCTCTTCCCCTGTTGCACCCTCTCCCGCACTTCTTCATCTATACTCCCATCTTTTACTCAACACACTGCCCAGATACTTAAATGAACTGACATTCTCCATAGCTTAACCGTTCAACCTCACCTCACTCTCTGTGGCTGCACCCCTTTCAAAGACCATAACCTTGCTCTTCCCCGTATTTACCTTCAGATTCCATTTTTCACACACTATTCCAAACATATCTACCAGACCCAACACATCAAAAGGCTACCGACTATCTCAATTAATCTTTTTAGCAACCATATATACATCTGAAGCTTAACCCTTTCACGCATTTATGACGCAGATTAGCAATAAGAAATAGAGTTCTTTCACTCTTATAATTACCTCTCCAAAATTAGTTTTCTGCCCACAACTAACTCAAAGACAACTGCAGAGGTTGAAGTAACTAAACTAAAGGTTTCTAAATACCCCTGATGGTAAAAAAGCCTTTAAAGTATCCCCAATAGGCTCAAAATCGCGTCATATGTCGGAGAGGGTTAATAAAATCGTCTTAATGTAGCTAGAACATTAAGGGGAGATTTCACTTGCTATTTTTTGTCTGGACCCCTTGCTCCCATTGCTTTTGAGATTTTATGACGTTCGCCTCATTAGTTTGGCGATTTTAAGAAGTTTCGCCCCATTTCTGTAAATTTTATGACCGTTCGTGCCATTTAGGTGTCGATTTTTCCCTGGCGAGCAATAGCGAACCTGTAATTTATGAGGATCCAGCCGGGAAATTTTTCTACCGAAGTATGAACACATTTATCTTGAAACGGGGTCTACGGGGTGTAATTTTAAGCTTGATGGAGGTCTAGCGAGGAAACTAAAAACCTCCCAATAAAAAATACGTCGCCGGTACAGAACAGGTTAAAAGGAACGAAACCTAATACTGACTCGCTAATGTGGCTGGGAACTGGAAGGCAAATGATAATACTATTCTTTGAGTCACAATAAAAACTTGGGGACCTTTTTCATTTGTCTGGGTATTTCTGCGAGATCGAGGCTTTATTGTTGAAGTTGTGGGCCTTTATGAAGAGAAAGTTGGTGCGAGAGTTAGTCCACCCGGGAGTGCCTGTATGGAGAGAGTAGCGATATAGAAGGAGGTCCTGATGGTCAAGAAACAATATGGCACCCAGGGACTTATGTAGAGTGCCTGTATATTGAGAGTGCCTATATTCAGAGAGTTGCGATATAGACGGTCCTGGTAGTCAAGAAACAATATGGCACCCAGGGACTTAAGTAGAGTGCCTATATATTGAGAGTTGCGATATAGACGGTCCTGGTAGTCGAGAAACAATATGGCACCCGGGGACTTAAGTAGAGTGCCTATATATTGAGAGTTGCGATATAGACGGTCCTGGTAGTCGAGAAACAATATGGCACCCGGGGACTTAAGTAGAGTGCCTATATATTGAGAGTAGCGATATAGACGGTCCTGGTAATTAATAAACAATATAGCACACGTGCCCTGTTCTATATAGATTTGTTGTTCTATGCGAATGCAGGAAACATAACGCAAAGCTGCCTGCAACAAGTGTCTCAACCAAAGTTGAAAGATTGATGGTCGCTATCTTAAACCCTTTTTTATGGAGAGTGAATGAAGACAATTTATAAATGGAATAATATAGGTATATAATATAGGTATATAATATAGGTATATAATATAGGTATATAATATAGGTATATAATATAGGTATATAATATAGGTATATAATATAGGTATATAATATAGGTATATAATATAGGGATATAATATAGGGATATAATATAGGGATATAATATAGGGATATAATATAGGGATATAATATAGGGATATAATATAGGGATATAATATAGTAGAGGATAGGGATATAATATAGGGATATAATATAGGGATATAATATAGGGATATAATATAGGTATATAATATAGGTATATAATATAGGTATATAATATAGGTATATAATATAGGTATATAATATAGGTATATAATATAGGTATATAACATAGGTATATAATCAGAGTAATTAAGTGTAAACATAATGGTGTGCTATGGAGGAAAGGATGAGGTTGAAACAATATGGCGTCCATTAGCCAAATTGATGCTACCCTCTCGTGTATAGGTACCCTAGTTGGTAGAAACAATATGGCGTCTATAATCCAACTTAACAGTACCCTTACGTATATAAGTACCCTAGTAGATGGAAATAATATGGCGTCTATAATCTAAGCTAACAGTACCCTCACGTATATAGGTACCCTAGTTGGATGAAACAAAATGGCGTCTTAATCCAAGTTGATGCTGCCCTTACGTATATACTGTATAGGTAACCCCGTTGGTAGAAACAAAATGGCGTCCCTCAGCCAATTTGCCACTACCCTCTTATATACAGGTACCCTAGCCCCCACACACAGGTATTTACACACAAACAGTCGCTTGCTCTCTCATAAAAGGAGTGGAAGTTGTGTGTTTATATACAGAGTTTTTTTCTGTTTGGCTGTAACTATTTATTGTTTATCTATTTTGTATTTTATTTCCTTATGTACAGAGTTTTCTATTTGGTAGTTACTGTTTACTGTTAATCTATTGTATATTTTGGGGGTGGCTATAATAAAAAGAAAAATAGGGTGTGCCAGAGTATATAGATTGCGTATTTTATTTCCTTGTATACAGCTAGAGTTGTCTATTTGGCAGTAGTTTGCTATATTGTTTATCTATTTACGTATCTTATTTTCAATATTGTTGTGGCACAGTATATTTATAATAAGTAATATACTGTACGAGTACTGGACATTGCGCGGTTTCGAACCCTGGTCAGTTAACTCTAGCGTCCAGAATAAGGCATGACAGACGCCCCTATTCGGGCTCTGTCTTGAGTCGGCTACCTCCCCCACCAAAAAAAAAAAAAATAATATATATATATATATAATCGGTATATATATATACTGTGTGTATGTATATGTATATATATATAGGAAAAGTTGGGATTAGGCCTGAGTACATACATACATACATACATACATACATACATACATACATACAATAAATGTGTACTGTATTGGAAAACACCCATATACGATATTCACTGTAATTGATTGAAAACTAAATAATATATGGTAGTCCATAAATATAGTTAATGTGTCGATCAACATAAATATATTGTAATATAAATAGAAAAATAAATGTATGTATTTAGTCTTGTGTATTGTACAGTTATATATCATCAAGCTTATTATCCCTTAAGGAGATATATATTCCACTTGGGATTTTTTTCTTGACCCCTTTTTCCTTATTGTTTAACCCCATTGCTTTTCAGATTTTAAGACGTTCGCCCCATTAGTTTGGCGATTTTAAGAATTTCGCCCCATTTATGTCAATGTTAAAACCTTTCGTGCCATTTCGGTGTCGATTTTATCCTGGCGAGCGATAGCGAGCCTGTAATTTAAGGGGGAAATGCACAAATTTATCTTGAAAGGGGCTCAAGATGGTGTAACTTCAAGCTTGATGAAGGTCTAGGGAACAAACTAAAAACCGTAGACGGAGGTCTTTAAAAAAAAAAAAAAAAAAAAAAAAAATCCCCATAACGTGCACATATTTGTCAGTGTGTTTGTGTGTGTAAAATGGTGTTGATTAATTTTTATGTTTGCGAATGTGTGTGTCTCAGTGTGTGTTTATTTCCTCAAGGTGTGTCAATGTGTGTTCGTGTCAATTTGCGTCGTGTCAGTGTGTATGTGTGTGTGTGTGTTTGTATATTCAGGTGTGCTTTTGTGTATGTAAGATCGTGTCTGTGATAAAACAAACACCCACACACACACACAAGGCCCCAGGCAGTGTTTGCTTGTGTGAGGGCTTGAAACACTCACGATTATATGACCGTTATCACTCACACACTTACACCCACACATACACACACACACACACACACACACACACACACGGCCCCAGGCAGTGTTTGCTTGTGTGAGGGCTTGAAACACTCATGAGTATATGACCGCTATCACTCACACACTTACACCCACACATACACACACGGCCCCAGGCAGTGTTTGCTAGTGTGAAGGCTTGCATCACTTACGCTTATAATTATGACCGTTATAATTCTCACCTCGATTTAAGAGAGGTACTCGCTTTTTCTGGATCCCCTTCTCCCTCGTGCTTAGCATATTAGTTTTAAGGTTTTAAGACGTTCGTTCCGTTAGTTTGGCGATTTTAACACCTTTCGCCCCATTTCGTTGTCAATGTTAAGACCTTTCGTGCCACTTAGATGACGATTGTTTCCTGACGAGCGATAGCGAGCCTGTATGTAATTTTAATAGGAACCGGCCTTTGGCCTGGAAATTATAAAATGTACACATTTATCTTGAAGGGGGGGGGGGGGTCTATGGGATGTTTTTCTAAGCTTGGTGGAGGTCTAGCGAGGAAACTAAAACAAAAAATACATGAATATATAAATAAATAGGTCAAAAACCAAGCACTACCCCCTTAATAACAAAAGGTCAATGACGGCGCTGCGAGGCTGGGTTTATCACCTTCGATACAAGTTCGAATTTATAAAATATATTCTTTGAAAATCTTTATTAGGTCATACGACAATACACATTTGTTTTTACATTAGTTATAGATTTTTTGGCCGAGCCTCATTGAGAGTATTACTCTCTTTAAATGCTATCAATAGATTATATTTATACGATTTAGGAAGAATAATTAGGAAACGAAAATAAATATACTTTACAGTATATACATGCAGTTCCAAACACTCACAGCTTCTTCACAAACTGGATAACATATTTACTAATAGTCAGGATATATGTAACTGTATAATAGTATAAATATTTCCTATAAATAATCCCAAGCATAACTTGTAATATAACTTCTATCTATCTATCTATTGCCTGACGCCGTGATCCCCGAAGGGGTGGCCACGAACGAACCGCCTCCATGCACCTCTGTCCCCAGTCAGTCGACGCCCCTCCTCCCAACCAGCACCGCCTTCGTTCATGTAGTTCCTCACTCCATAACTTAATATAACTTAAGGAACATTAATCCTCCATTACAAACCCCAATGCACTTGAATAATATAATGAAAGCATATGAATCTCCCGGGATCCAAACTCGGGACACCATACCCAAAACATAAGCATCTAAACCATGCACATAAAACAAAAAAAACATTGCAAACCCCAGTGCACTTGAATAAACTAATGAAAACATATGTTCCTCCCTGTATTTCGAACTTGGGATTACACCCAGAACACAAGCATCTAAACCAATATTCCACCAACACAACATAACATGAAATATAAAGCCACAAAGTCGACAAATACCGACATAGATATAAGCTGTATTTCACAATTATTCAACCAACAATAAATTACACAACGTTAAGCCGGTATCACACGAGCGCTTTTTCTCTCAACATTTATACTTAAAACTGGTCTGGCAGCTTAGGAGGTAGACATTTAAAATATTTCGGTTGCCTAAATTCATCTACCATCAAGACTAGTTTCCGATACCACGGTAAAATATTTCAGAAATGTTGCCAGGAAAATGTTGATCATCGAATGTTGACTATAAAAGCTCTCGTGTGATACCGACTTTAGAGACTGTGTGGGATTCATCGTGACCTATTTCTTAAAGCAGTAGGCTGAATGGGGCCGAATGGATACAAGCCAGAGCAAGAGAGAAAAGGAGAGAACAAAAAAAAGCAGGTAACGAACGTCTTATAATCTCAAAACTAATATGCTAAACATGAGGTAGAAGGGGGCCCAGACAAAGCTACTACCTCCCCCCTGAGGCAGCTCCGAGGCCCTATATTTACCGTTAAAGCAAGACTATACTTCCCGTTCCCTGTCCTGCTGCATCGGTCGCTCTCCTGCATAATTGACCACTTACGAGTTTCGGGCTATTACTAAGTTCAGCATGAAGTCGTAGATATTTAGCAAAAACACGACACATACACGCGAGTTTGTGGTAGCAGAAACTGTGGACACTAGTTTAAGGGGAGATATCCACTAGAGGGATTTTTTTCTTGACCCCTTTCTCCCTCATGTTTAGCCCCATTGCTTTTGATATTATAAATTTGTTGCCCCATTAGTTTAGCGATTTTAAGAACTTTCACCCCATATTAAGACCTTTCGTGCCATTTAGGTGTCGATTTTATCCTGGCGAGCGATAGCGAGCCTGTAATTTAAGAGGAGCCGGCCTTCGGCCGGGACATTTTTCTACCGAAAAATGTACACATTCATCTTGAAAGGGACTCAAGGGAGTGTAATTTTAAGGTTGATGGAGGTCTAGGGAACAAACTAAATACCTCCCCTTAATTCAAATATGTGTGTACTATGATTTAACCTTTATTCCTGCTAAATATGGAAGTCTTCATTTAGAACTTCCCGAAACTCGTAAGTGGTCAATGCAGGGGGTCTCCGCGGAAATATTGCCCTGGACCCAAACACCCTAAGTACAACAGGCGTAACCCCTTTCCCTCTCTCCCTCCCTCCCTTCCATCTTAGCTTCCCTCACCCCTCTTGTCTGTTTACTCCACCTCCTCTCTACCCCTCCACTACACTATCACCCCTCCACTAGATACCCCTCTGTATTCCTCCACTACACTACACCCTCCCTCTCTATCCCTCCACTACACCCCCCTCCTCTGTCTCTCCACAACACCCCCTATCTTTTCCTCCCCTACACCCCCCTCTCTATCCCTCCATTCCACTTCACCCCCCTATCTGTCTCTCTCCACTACCCCCCCCTCTATGTCTCTCCACTACACCTCCCCCCCTCTCTCTCTCTCTGTCTCTCCACAACACCCTCCCCACATCCTCCCGTCTCCTTAACCCCCCTTCCCACACGTTTCTCCACAGCCATCTATAAGTGACTTTCTCCATTTTGGTTTGCCTATGCGATTCTGTGCTTTATATACCTGTTAGCATAGCAATTCCGATTCTTGTTATTAAATTTAATAACCCTTTTGGTTTAAGGAATTGGGTTTAATGTTATTCGGACTAACACTGGATAGTTTTTAATTTAACTTAGGAACGACATACAGGTTTTATATATAATGGTATATAAAGTATCTCTTATTAACCTCCAAATTCTTATGAATCCTTGATAAACCGAAGATAATATTTAGAATGTAGTTGAAATATAGCTTCTTTGTACTAAAGGGTTAACCCTTTCAAGATACGAAGACACATTTCTGTCTTTTTAGTTGGCTATTACTAGACGATTTTATTCAGCTTTGGAAGGTACGGTGGGAGTCAGAGGGATGATTGAGTTAATTATTACCCCTCTGATTCCTGAAGGGGCTTCAAATTATAATACGTTCGGCCCATTAATATGACGATTTTAAAACTTTTCGACCCATTTCTTTGTCAATTTAAGGCCTTTCGTGCCATTTAGGTGTAGATTTGTTTTCCTGGCGAGCGATAGCGAGCCAATAACATAGGAGAAAGTAGCCTATGGCAGTAACATTTTTCCATCGAAAAATTTACAAATTTATCTTGAAGGAGGGTCTTGGGCGGGTGTATGTGCGAGAGAGAGAATGCAACATGGCTGACACTGTAAAGGATCTAGCGGTACTCTCCCTCCAGCTGCGTGAGTTAAAGGTCCCTCTCTCGCGGTACCGGTAAACAACGAACTACCTTCCCCAAACCAGTTACCGGGGAAGATGTAGTCGAGGGGTCTAAGTTGGCTAATTATGGTGGGGAGGGAGGGAGGGAGGGAGGGAGGGAGAGAGGGAGGGAGGGAGGGAGGGAGGGAGGGAGAGAGGGAGAGAGGGAGAGGGAGAGAGAGAGGGAGAGAGAGGGAGAGGGAGAGAGAGAGAGAGTGAGAGAGTGAGTGTGTGAGAGAGAGAAAGAGAGAAATAAAGAGAGAGGGAGAGATAGTAATCCTGAGGCATGTTGGAAATGAGCATTGCAGTTCATGTAATTAAATATCTGGTAGGAGTGATAACCAAGGACACAGGTGTGGAAATGGAGGTAAAACAGAGAGTATGTGAAGTAAAGAATGTTTTCAGAGCAATGGGAAGTATGTGGAAGGTGAGAAATCTCTGAATGAAAGCTAAAAGTGCAATGTATCAAGAGTGAAACGACAATCATTCTTCTATTCAACAGCTGAGCTCTGGAACTCCCTCCCTGAATCCATCTTTCCCATATCCTATGACTTAAATTGCTTCAAACTCCGTGTGTCCAGGCATTTTGACTCGACTGTTCATTGATTTTAGCCCTGTCACTCTTTCAACTCTGGGGGAGGCACTCGTCACAGGCAGTTTTGCCTTTTGTCTCCCTCATCCACATAAAACAAAATAAAAAATAAAATAAGAGGAAGGGAAGAGAAAGAAGTAGGAGGCAAAAGCAGAAAAGGAGGATAAAAGAGGAAATAAGAAGGAAGAGAAGGAAGACGAAGAAAAGGACCAGATCTGAGGAATGAGGAAGTAAGAGAATAGAAAGTAGAAGACAAAGATGGAGTAAGAAAAAGAGGATAAAAGAAGAAAGAACAGAAGGCAGAGAAAGAAGAGAGGAAGAAGAGAAACAAATGTGAGGGGATGGAGAGGGAAAGGAGAAGAAAAAAAAGAGGAGGAGGAAGAGAAGAGCAAAGACGGAGGAGGCAATGGAGATAGAAGAAAGATCAGGAAGCAGAGAAAGAAGAGGGGAAACAAATGTGAATAGAAAAAAGGGGAAAGGATAAAAAAAGAGAAGGCAGAGGAAAAAATAAGGAGAAAGAGAAGAGAAAAAATTAGGAAGGTAAAGACGAAAAAGGAGAATGCAAAGAGAATAACAAGGTAGAAGCTAAAAAGAAAACAAAACAAAAAGTAAAAGACGAAGAAGAGGAGCCGATCTTGAGGCATGGAAAAGTAAGGTCAGCTTCTCTAAAGCACTGACCAGGGGCCTTAAGGAGGGATGGGCCAGTTTTCTGGCCGCCCCCTTCTCCCTCGTGTTTAGCCCCATTGGGTTTTTAGATTTTAAACGTTCGACCCATTAGTTTGATCATTTTAAGTCTGTACGCTTCATTTCTTTGTCAATATTAAGACCTTTCGTGACATTTAGATGTCGATTTTTTCCTGGCGAGCAATAGCGAGCCTGTAATTCCAAGAGAACCGACCTCGGAACATTTTTCAATCGAAAAATGTACAAATATATCTTGAAGGGGGTCTAGGGTGTGTTTTTTACAGCTTGATGGAGGTCTAGGGAGGAAACTAAACAATATTAAAATTATTAAACGATAAGCAAATTAATACGCCCACCTTTTCTTAAACCACGCTGATGTAAACTCAGTTAAAGGAGGGAAATAATTCTGCAGGGAACTACTAGCCCAAAGACCAATACACTTACGAGAGCGAGAGAGAGAGAGAGAGAGACAGAGACAGAGACAGAGACAGAGAGAGAGAGAGAGAGAGAGAGAGAGAGAGAGAGAGAGAGCGACTGTTCTCCAGCTCGGCTTCAGGAGGGAGACTAAGAAAAAGACTAATACTCACTAATATCTGGTTTGGGTACACCTTACTAAAATGATAAATAAATACATAAATACACCTATATATCGGCGGTAAAAAAATGTCAATTACGGATGTGATGAACTCTGAACCATGGCGGAAAAATAATGCAATAAATTCATGATCTAGTCTTCCAAAGTTTGTGCAACTACATAAATGCAGTTGAGAGCTCTTAAAGGGGGATAGTTGTTTTTTCTGGCCACCCTTTCTCACTCATGCTTTAGTTGTTGTTGTTGTTGTTGTTCCCCAAGCTGCCTGGCCGAACAGCCCCAAGGCCCCGAGCAAGGCCAAGGCCATAACTGAGCGCCCCCACAGAACCCTCTCTGCCTACCACAATAAAGCCTGGGTGACCGAAGCCACTCCATGGCGGGGAGCTGAGGAGGGTGCGGAAACGCCCGGGAAACCAAAGTCCCACCCAGGGCCCTGTGCCCCTCAGCAATTATGAAGAGAAAGTTGAGGGGCAAAGGAAAAATGTGACGCTTTGGCTTCCAATCTTGGTAGATTGGGAGGTCAATCCACGGAAAAGACGCCGTCACTTGAGATCTAGGAAATACAGAAGTAAAAGGAACAGTCGGAGTAAGCTATGGGTATGGCAGAGATCGCTCAGTTCTCACTCTGATAGACCAGCCCATCACCATATGACTAGAACCAATCCTCTCAGCATCAGCTAGGAAAGGCCCTAGAAAGTCGCCTTTGGCGGGGGGATAGCTCCCCTATTTGAACCCCTTTCGGGGTTGGGCACCCGCCCTCATGCTTTAGTTCCATTAGTTTTCAAATTTAAAGACGTTCGGCCTATTAGTTTGGCGATTTTAAGACCTTTCGCCCAATTTCTTTGTCAATATTTAGAATTTTCGTGTCATTTAGGTGTCGATGTTTTCCTGGTGAGCGATAACGTGCCTGAAATTTAAGATAAACCGGCTTTCGGCTGTTATATCTTTCTATAGAAAAATGTACAAACTCATCTTGACGGAAGGTCTTAGGGGTGTTTTTTTAAGCTTTATAGAGGTTTAGGGAGGGAAATAATAAACCTATAAAGTAATCATATAAAGTAATCATATAAAGTAATCATATAAAGTAATCATATAAAGTAATCATATAAAGTAATCATATAAAGTAAAGTAATTATATAAAGTAAAGTAATCATATAAAGTAATCATATAAAGTAAAGTAATCATATAAAGTAATCATATAAAGTAATCATATAAAGTAAAGTAATCATATAAAGTAATCATATAAAGTAATCATATAAAGTAATCATATAAAGTAATCATATAAAGTAATCATATAAAGTAATCATATAAAGTAATCATATAAAGTAATCATATAAAGTAAGCTCATCTCCCCTTAGGATTTATTTTATAACCACCTCACTATCAGAGCCCTCAAACGAATTCTCACTAATTGGAGAAAATATATATAGGTTTGAATTATATCAACATACATTTTTAACCTCAAGCCGTAAACTTAGGAAATTGCATAATATTACGACGAGTGTTGCAATGAAAGTGGATGTAGGAGCTCTCGGAAAGATTGCGAAATGCTCGTATATGTAATTACATAAACGCATTTTATATCTCTGGGCGCCAATTATAATTAAAGGGAACCCACCTCGCATCCAGCAACTAACAGGCTTCGAACTATCTCTTTTAAACCTTCTTACTACAACAGATCCTTTTAAAACTTCACGAAATCGTCTAAATATGGTTAGAATATAATGAAAAAGACGTCGCCGGTAATGAAGGGGTTAACTAAGAGCGGTAGAGCCAGGGTAGAAAAAAAATGTATAAACTCTTCGGCCGGCTTACTCCATGTTCCGGAGATAAAAAAACTTGCGGTAACCGGAGTGGGGCTGGATGTTCGGATATTTTTAACCGGCCGTGGGGCTTCATTAACCGGCCTGTTGTGAAGAGTTGGGGGACGGGGGGGGGGGGGGGGGGGAGGGGTTGTAGTAGCTGTGGTTTGGAAGAGTTGTTAAGGGGAGATGGGCCGTTTTTTCTGGTCCCCTTTTGTCCTTCGTGTTAAGCCCCATTTGTTTTTGAGATTATAATAACGTTCGGCCCATTAAATTGTTGATCTTAACATCTTTCGCCCTATTTTGTTGTCAATGTTAAAACCTTTCGTGCCCTTTAGGTCTGATTTTTTCCTGGCGAGCGAAAGCGTGCCTGTAATTGTGGAGGAAACGTCCTTCGGCCGTGTCATTTTTCTACCGAAAATTTAAAAAATTTATCTTGGAGGGGGGGGGGGGGGGTCTAGGGGTGTTTTTTCTAGCGAGGAAACTAAGAAATAAAGGAATAATTGAATTAATAGACCAAAACAAAAACGGCCCATCTCCCCTTAACAACTCCTCCAAACCACAGCTACTATTTTGGTTGTGATGGAGGCGATGGTTGGTAGGGTTGATTGTGATGGAGGCGATGGTTGGTAGGGTTGGTTGTGATGGAGGCGATGGTTGGTAGGGTTGGTTGTGATGGAGGCGATGGTTGGTAGGGTTGATTGTGATGGAGGCGATGGTTGGTAGGGTTGATTGTGATGGAGGCGATGGTTGGTAGGGTTGGTTGTGATGGAGGCGATGGTTGGTAGGGTTGATTGTGATGGAGGCGATGGTTGGTAGGGTTGGTTGTGATGGAGGCGATGGTTGGTAGGGTTGGTTGTGATGGAGGCGATGGTTGGTAGGGTTGGTTGTGATGGAGGCGATGGTTGGTAGGGTTGATTGTGATGGAGGCGATGGTTGGTAGGGTTGATTGTGATGGAGGCGATGGTTGGTAGGGTTGGTTGTGATGGAGGCGATGGTTGGTAGGGTTGATTGTGATGGAGGCGATGGTTGGTAGGGTTGGTTGTGATGGAGGCGATGGTTGGTAGGGTTGATTGTGATGGAGGCGATGGTTGGTAGGGTTGGTTGTGATGGAGGCGATGGTTGGTAGGGTTGATTGTGATGGAGGCGATGGTTGGTAGGGTTGATTGTGATGGAGGCGATGGTTGGTAGGGTTGGTTGTGATGGAGGCGATGGTTGGTAGGGTTGGTTGTGATGGAGGCGATGGTTGGTAGGGTTGATTGTGATGGAGGCGATGGTTGTGGGTTGATTGTGATGGAGGCGATGGTTGGTAGGGTTGATTGTGATGGAGGCGATGGTTGGTAGGGTTGATTGTGATGGAGGCGATGGTTGTAGGGTTGATTGTGATGGAGGCGATGGTTGGTAGGGTTGATTGTGATGGAGGCGATGGTTGGTAGGGTTGATTGTGATGGAGGCGATGGTTGGTAGGGTTGATTGTGATGGAGGCGATGGTTGGTAGGGTTGATTGTGATGGAGGCGATGGTTGGTAGGGTTGATTGTGATGGAGGCGATGGTTGGTAGGGTTGATTGTGATGGAGGCGATGGTTGGTAGGGTTGATTGTGATGGAGGCGATGGTTGGTAGGGTTGATTGTGATGGAGGCGATGGTTGGTAGGGTTGATTGTGATGGAGGCGATGGTTGGTAGGTTGATTGTGATGGAGGCGAGGGTTGATAGGGTTGATTGTGATGGAGGCGATGGTTGGTAGGGTTGGTTGTGATGGAGGCGATGGTTGGTGTTGGTTTTGATGGAGGCGATGGTTGGTAGGTTGTTGTGATGGAGGCGATGGTTGTCAGGTTTGATTGTGATGGAGGCGATGGTTGGTATGGTTGATTGTGATGGAGGCGATGGTTTGTAGGGTTGATTGGCTGGTAGCGATGTTGGTAGGGTTGATTGTGATGGAGGCGATGGTTGGTAGGGTTGGTTGTGATGGAGGCGATGGTTGGTAGGGTTGGTTGTGATGGAGGCGATGGTTGGTAGGGTTGATTGCGATGGTTGGTAGGGTTGGTTGTGATGGAGGCGATGCTTGGTAGGGTTGATTGTGATGGAGGCGATGGTTGGTAGGGTTGATTGTGATGGAGGCGATGGTTGGTAGGGTTGGTTGTGATGGAGGCGATGGTTGGTAGGGTTGGTTGTGATGGAGGCGATGCTGGGTAGGGTTGATTGTGATGGAGGCGATGGTTGGTAGGGTTGATTGTGATGGAGGCGATGATTGGTAGGGTTGGTTGTGATGGTTTGCTTGGGGCTTCATTAACCGGCCTGTTGTGAAGAGTTTGGGGGGGGTGGGGTGAGGTTATAGTAGCTGTGATTTGGAAGAGTTGTTAAGGGGAGAATGGCCGTTTTTCTGGTCCCCTTTCTCCCCCCATTATTTTTGAGATTTTATGAAGTTTGCTCCATTAGTTTGTCGATTTTAAGACCTTTCGGCCTATTTCTTTGTCAATATTAGGATCTTTCGTGGCCTTTAGGTGTCGATATTTTCCTGTCGAGCGATAGCAATTAATAAGCCTGTAATTTTTGAGAAAACGGCCTTCGGCCGTGACATTTTTGTATCGAAAACAATTTTTCTACCGAAAAATTTGGAAATGTATCTTGAAAGAGGGTCTATGGTATTTTTTTGTTAAGCTTGATAGAGGTCTAGCGAGGAAACTGAAAAATAAATAAATAAATACATAGACCAAACAATGAGCACTACCCCCTTAATGAAACGGTCCTGCATTTAACGTCTCTCATTTGCCTCTTTGTTATCATTACTCTGAATTCCCTTGTGTCATAAATTTGATTGGTGTATTTTGTTTTCGGTTGTAATTTGATTGGTGTATTTTGTTTTCGGTTGTAATTTGATTAATTTTTCATATACTCCATTACATTTTCATCCACAGAGTGTTGATTTTTAGGAACACATTTTGGTTTTCTCCATATATATATACTTATAATTTTGTGTACCAAATGTCCTCTACCTATGTCTAATATCCAGAGGCAGCTTTGCCTTTTGTCTCTTTCACAACAAAATAAATAAAATAATACTAATACTAATAATACGAATACCAATAAATAAAACAAAAGTTACCTCCACTCGCCGCTCCGCCCCCCTCCCTCTCTCCCTCCCTCTCTCCCTCTCTCTCTCTCTCATCTTAATTTTAATTATATTTACAGTTGTCTAATATACCTCTATGGCTCCCTTCTTTAAATATATACAGTTTCTCGGTTGCATTCGTGTTCATCCCATATGTCAATCATTGGCTTATATCTGTGGTCTCCATATTGTGGCTACCCTCCTTACCACGTTATATACATGTATATATATATGTAACTATATCATATATATACCGGTATATATATATACTGTATTATATATATATAGAGAAAGAGAGAGAAAGAGAGAGAAAGAGAGAGAAAGAGAGAGAAAGAGAGAGAAAGAGAAAGAGAAAGAGAAAGAGAGAGAGAGAGAGAGAGAGAGAGAGAGAGAGAGAGAGAGAGAGAGAGAGAGCGAGTCTGATAACACCTACTGAGGTCCCTGACCAGGGTTCGAAACTACGCCAGTCCGGTAAAACCTACTAAAGGTCCCTAACCAGGGTTCGAATCCGCGTCAAGCACCACTACTGGGTCTGGGGATTTTCGGGAGGGTTAAATTCCCTTCACACCCAGCATTTCAATAAATATTTAAATAATGGATACATATTATATTCAGATCTCCTTTATCTTGTTCCTTATAGATCACTTACACGTCTTATTTATCAGCTTTTATTAATTTTATTCCACACGTCGCTTTCTTTTGAGGTAATCAGTTCCTCTTTAATCTGTTATATAAGACATTGGTTATTACACCTCTAGTTCATCCTTTTATTTTCTCGCCTTAATTCCTCCTCATATTATGGAGTTATTAATTGATCCGTCGATTCCTTTAATGGGGTAGTGCTTGGTTTTTGGTTTATATATTTATTTAGTAATTTGCTTCCTAGCTAGACCTCCATCAAGCTTAAAAAAAGATACCCCCTAGACCCCTTTTCAAGATAAATGTGTACATTTTTCGGTAGTTTACGTATCTTTTTATTATTATTATTATTATTATAGTTTCCTCCCTAGACCTCCATCAAGCTTAAATACCTCCCCCCCCCCCCCCTCTAAGACCCTCCTTCAGGATACATTTTACAAAAAATCGATAGATATATGTCACGGCCGGTTCTTCTAAAATTACAGGATCGCTATCGCACGCCAGGAACAAATCGACACTTAAATGACACGAACAGTCTTCATAATGACCAAAATAATGGGGCGAAAGATCTGAAAATCGCCAAACTAACGGGCCGAACGTCTTAAAATCTGAAAACTAATGGGGCTAAACTTGTGGAAGAAGGGGGGCCAGAAAAACGACCAATCTCTCCTTAAAAACGATGTTAAAAAAACAAATAATAGTATCGTCTATAAAGCCCAGCTCCTTGCCTTTATAAGCTCTCTCCCAACCCTCCTCTTCCTCCTAGTAGTAATCCCCCTCTATCTACTTTACCCCCCTCCCTCCCCCCCCCCCCCATCTAGTGCTCATTTTCCCTTCTACTTTAACCCCTCCCCCCCCACCCCCATCCAGCACTCTCGTCTTCCCTATCTCCCTGTAAGTTAGTTTCAGACCATTATCTCTGCTTCTATATCCTCTCCACCCCCCACCCCCCTCTCCCTAAGTATTTTTACTTATAGAAATGGGAACATCATAATTCCATGCTACAAAAAACATCCTCAGTGCATATCTTTAATGAACTGTGCAATTTTCTCTCGATCTTATCAAGAATATTAAAACACTGAAGCCCATAGAACATGGAGCGACAAAGCTGCTACTGTCATTGAACAATAAAATTATATTACTATAAGCTACAATAATATGAATTTTATAATTATATTTATATATATTATATATAAATATATACTGTATATACAGTATATATACAGTGTATATATATATATATATATATATATATATATATATATATATATATATATATATATATATATAAACAGTATATATACTGTATATACAGTATATATATATATATATATATATATTATTTATATAGTTAATTATGAATACCTCAACTATTATGCAGGCACATAGTAATTCTATATTTCTACATTTAGGATTGGGATATTAATTACTAAATAATTCAATTCACCGTCAGTTCACAACAAACCAAGGATAGTTTTTATTATAAAACTGAGATAAGCGTTCGTATATAAGCCAATGGGGTACCCGGAAAGCTCAACTATCACCCTTAAAATATCACCGTTATTAATACATATTTATCTTGAAGTGGGCCTGGGTGGCTTTATTTGTATTTTGTTTTAATCTTTGTATTTATTTAAATATTTTGTCTAGTTAATGAGTGAGTATGGAGAGTTTTTTTTGTTTTTCAATATGGGATAAAACTAAGAATACATTGGTCTAAAATGGCAACAAAAATTAAAACCCTCTATAACAATATAATGGATTGAAGAACAAAAAGCCCTGTATCCCGGAAGTCTTTAGGAGAAGCGCCGCGTAATATACCCAGGGATTCGGTATAATGAGAATTTGTTTAACACTCCTTCCATGTAGTTTCACTTTCTTGTGTCCTTGACCTCTACCTCTCTCTCTCTCTCTCTCTCTCTTCCTCGCCTTCCCCCACTCTCTCTCTCTCTCTCTCTCTCTCTCTCTCTCTCTCTCTCTCTCTCTCTCTCTCTCTCTCTCTCTCTCTCTCTCTCTCTCTCTCTCTCTCTCTCTCTCTACTCTCTCTCCTCTCTCTCTATCTCTCTCCTCTCTCTCTCTCTCTCTCTCTCCTCTCCTCTCTCTCCCTCTCCCCTATTTCTCTCTCTCTCTCTCTCTCTCTCTCTCTCTCTCTCTTTTACTCTTATCTGTTTTTTTCTAAGTGTATGATGGAGTCAAAAGGCAGGTTGTCTGTAGCAATCGTCTCCCCCCAAAGCTAGAAGAGTGACCGAGCCAAATTCAAGGAACGTTGGAGTGAAAATGCCTGGACACACGAAGTTTGAAGCAGTTTAATACATAGGATGAAGGAAAGATTGATTGAGGGAGAGAGTTCCAGAGTTCACTTGTTGAGTAGAAGAAAGATTGAGAAAATTTGCCAATTCTTGGGTTGGAGAGCTGGACAGAATATGAGTGGGACTATGTTGAAAGACGGGTGCCTCGCACTCGATCGACATTATCTCAGTTTTAATGGCTTCTCTATCTCCCCCTCCCTTCCCCACAACCTCTTCCCCTCCCCTCCCCTCCAACCTCCCTCTCTCTCTCTCTCTCTCTCCTATCTGCTTACGATCTCCTTCTCATTTTCCGGGTTTCTCTATCTGTACCCCCCCCCCCCCCACCCCTTCTTCCGCCTCTCTCTCTCTCTCCCCGTTCACACATTTCTCGGATATTACGCTTACGGTTTCCCGGGACGACTTCTGTAGAACTTGGCTGATGTAAATGGCAAGGGTTCTGTAAGTGTGTGAGAGAGAGAGAGAGAGAGAGAGAGAGAGAGAGAGAGAGAGAGAGAGAGAGAGAGAGAGAGAGAGAGAGAGAGAGAGAGAAAGAGAGAAGAGCAAGCGAGAGAGAGAGCGAGAGAGAGAGCGAGAGCGAGAGCGAGAGAGCGAGAGAGAGAGAGAGAGACGGAGAGAGAGAGACGGAGAGAGAGAAAGAGAGATAGAGAGACGGAGACAGAGACTGAGAGAAAGAGAGGGGGTTAGGTGGGAGGAGAAAATAGAAGAGCCTAGAAAATTGAGATAATGATCGGGTTCGAGGTGCCCGATAATGATCTAGAACGAGGTAATAACATACTAACCAACAGAACCCTTACCAACTAATGGGGCAAACATCTTTACATCTGAAAACTAATGGGGCTAAACATGAGGGAGAAAGTGGTCCAGAAAACCGTCCCATGTCCCCTTAAGGGGGGATGATTCACTTTTTGGGCGATTTTTGCATGTATTCATTATTTTTATAGTTTCCTCCCAAGACCTCCATAAAAAAAAAAACATACATTAGATCCCCCTTCTACATTAATTTGTACATTTATCGGTAGAGAAATGTCCCGGCAGAAGGCCGGTTCTTCCTACATTACAGGCTCACTATCGTTCGCCAGGGACAAAATCGACACCTTAATAGCACGAAATGTATAAATATTGACGACGAAATGGGGCGAAAGGTCTTAAACTTCACTAACTAATGGGGCAAACATCTTAACATCTGAAAACTAATGGGGCTAAATATGAGGGAGAAAGTGGTCCCGAAAATCGGCCCATCCCCCCTTAAATTAAATCTTTCAGCCGATAACCAAACTGCAAGGCCAAATATAAGCAGTTGTTTTTACACTCATATTCGGTGTTATTATATTGTGAAATTTACTTTTTTTTCCATTTAACCCCTTCCGAACCGGTGACGTCTTTTTAAGTTTATTCTAAGCTATTTTTAGACTATTTTGTGCAGTTTAAGAAGACTCTGTGGTAGTGAAAAAGGTTGAGTGAGATAGTTCGAAGCCTGTAAATTGCTGGAGGTCCTATTTAATCTTAATAGAATCCTCTAATAGTAGCTGAAATCAAACAAAAAATACGTCGCCGGTACAGAAGGGGTTGAGGGGGAGGTACAGTGGTTTGTTCTTCCTTATGTTTAGCCCCATGGGCTTTGTTATCTTAAAGGCTTTCGTTCTATTAGTTTGGCGATTTTAGACCTTTCTCCCCATATCTTTGTAAATATATAGACCTTTCGTGCCATTTAGATGTAATTTTTTCCTGGTGAACGAAATCGAGTCTGTAATTCTTAGAGGGTCATGTTTCTACCGAAAAAATTACAAATTTATCTTGAAGGGTGTCTAGGGAGTGTTTTTTTAAGGAGGTCTAGCGAGGAACCTATAAAATATATATAAAATAAAAATAAAAATAAAAATAATAATATATATATATATATATATATATATAAACTAACCACTACCTCCTTAACATGTAACAGTCAAAATGAAAGGTAAATTGTGAGATAAATTTAATAGACTGGATTTTAGCTACTTTTGTACTTGGATACTGTGACTCCGATACATCCCCAGGTAAAGTGATCGTGTGCCACCGGCTTTATCTTGACGCTCATATCCGATATAATAATTATTATTATTATTATCATTATTCTCTATTATTATTATTATTGTTATTATTATTTATATTATTATTTTATCATTATCTTTATCATTATTTTTTGTATTTTATTCTATCTATCTATCTATTGCCGGACGCCTTACTCCCCTTACGAGGGTGGCCATACACAGAATGCCCCCAAGCGGACCTATTCCCTGTGAGAGGGACAACCCGAGCCAGTTTAGTGAAGGAATTACAGGATTGACCACTCGATTTAGGATCCGTCAGACTCCGAGGCCCTCTGTGTATCTTGTTAGCACTATTTTTCTACAGTGGTGTTCGGCTAATCCATCCACTAACCTGCCTTACCCTTAGGTAAGCAGTACGGATTTGTATCAGGTTTACTCCCCTAGACAGATTGCCAACCAAGGCTGACGAGTCCCATCCACCCGGATTTGTATAAGGTTGTCTCCCCTAGATGAGTTGCCGACCAAGGCTAACGAGTATATAACGAGTATATAGTAAAATAGTATTTTATTAATTGTTATTATTATTATTGTCATTATTATTATTATTATTATTATTATTATTATTAATATTATAATCATTGTTAGTATTACTCTCCGCTCATATCCGCACTATTATTTCGAACAACGCTCTACTGGCTTTGGTTTTCAGGGAAGGGAGATTCAATTCTGGCTGGGGATATTGAATGAATCAATGCTGACGGCTTTAAACTGGACTAATCCCTGTATCCTCTGTGCATGCCAACACAAATAATTCGGAGTTAATGGTCATTGGTTTAAGGGGACATTATTCTATTTATCTATTTATGTTTTTCTTTTGTTAACGGCATATATATTTGTTTTAGTTAGCACCCTAGATCTCCATCAAGCTTAAAATAACACCCCCCAAGACCCTCCTTCAAGATAAATGTGTACATTTTTCGATAGAAAAATTTCCCGGCCGAAGGCCGGTTCCTCTTAAATTATAGGCTCGCTTTCGCTCGCCAGGAAAAAATCGATACCTAAATAACACAAAAAGTCTTAATATTGACAAAGAAAAGGGGCGAAAGGGGCGCATGAAGTATGATGTTACACTCCCTCATCCCCTTCATATGCAGAGCTGGAGTCTCAGCGTGCCTCAAGCAGGCTCAGGAAGCAGACCCATGTCTCTCTCTCTCTCTCTCTCTCGCCTCCATCCACCCCCTTGCGCCACAAATATACGTTTTTCACTAGATATTTGATGTTTACACATATTTTCTGGTCTTCACTGTTCATATGTTCATCATATAAGTAAAATAAATGCACATGGGGAATAAACAATGTTTTTATGGTAAATATAACTAATTCTGTCAGAATCGAAGGTTCGCTCTAACACCTCATAGATAGATAAACAGAGACAGTAAGACAGATAAAGAGAGAACAGCCATAGAGTTTTGGCTATATATCTAATGCCCAGATCCATAGAGACGTCCCACAGTAATAGAGAGGAACCCAGAGCACTTTAACTCCTCACAGATAGATAAAAAGAAAGAGAGACAGATACAGAGACAGGATCCGTAGAGGCTTAGCCATATATCTCAACCCCAGAGCCATAGAGACGTCCCACATAAATAGAGAGGAACCACAAGCACTCTCACCACTGCTCATAAGTAAACAGAGCCAGAAAGAGAGACAGAGAGAGAGAGAGACAGATACAGAGAGAGCAGCTTTAGAGTTTTGGCCCTATATCTCAAGCCCAGAGCCATAGAGATGTCCCACATAAATAGAGGACCCCAAGCACTCTCACCACCGCTCACCATCTCTATTGTCTCAGTAGCAGGACAATAAAAGGGACAGATAAATACTGGACGAAAAATAGGTGCGGGCATAAATAGCAAAAGAGGGAACACTTTAAAATGTATGTATCCAATATAAAACACATGAACTGTAACAAAATGGTCAAGAAGGTATTATTTTAAATGTATGTAAATAATATAAACACAGATTATAAGAAGATAGCAAAGACGGTATACTATAAAATGTATGTATACATTATACAACACAGACTATAAGAAGATAGCAAAGACGGTATGCTACAAAATGTATGTATACATTATACAACACAGACTATTAGAAGATAGCAAAGACGGTATGCTACAAAATGTATGTATACATTATAAAACAGAGACTATAGGAAGATAGCAAAGAGGGTATACTATATGTGTGTATACGATATAAAACACTTAGCCTATAACTACATAACAAAGAGGGTATGCTATAATAATGTGTGTATACAATATAAGCCCATACTATAATAAGATAGCAAAGACGGTATGCTACAAATGTGTATGCAATATAATACACTTAAACTATAATACGATAGCAAAGACGGTATACGATAAGAATGTGCGTATGCAAAATTTAACACATGAACTATACAATAATAGTAAAGAGGGTATAATATCAAATGTATAGATATAATATAAAACACATAACCTATAACAACATAGCAAAGAAGGAATACTATCAAATTTATGTATGCAATATGAATAACATGGACTACAACACAAGTGGTACGCGGAATAAATATGTAATACTTATTTTTGCGTAGCAGTGCCAAATATACCGGTACTTTTTAACGACTTATACCAAATGCATCTTAATGTAGTGCCAAAATGTATGCGGATTTTTCAAGGAGTTTCAAATTACTACTCTTACAATGTGTTCCAGTTTTTGTTTCCGGTTTATGATTTCTTTGAAGATTATGACGCATTTTGACAGTTTCAACTAATGCTGGCCATCATTAGACTATTTTATGCAGCTTAGCAAGGATCTGTGGGAATTTAAAGGGTAAAACAGTATCTCAATTAACCCTCTGACTTCCACATACCCTTCCTAATCTAAATATAATCGTCTAATAATAGCCAGAAAACAGAAGATCAGCGTAATAACATCTTGAAAGGGACGGTGCAAGATATCATTCCAGTTGGCCTGTTCCATATTATAGTAATTTAGACTGAATTCAAACTCTCACCCTAACTTAACCACGATTGGCAAAATATTTAGTTTAGGTTCGAGCATAAACATTAAAGGTATAATGAAATATATTGATACGCAATATAAAACACATGGGCAACAAAACTGCTACGAATATAAAGCGTGCAATAATTATTTTGTGTAACATTTAGAACAATTCAAATGTGCTGAATTGTGCCAGCCATTGAGAGGGGATGAGCGTATTTATTTGCTTATATAATTATATATTTATTATAATTTGTTTTTGTTTTTTCAGTTTAGTCCCTGGACCTCCAACAAGCTTTAACAAACAAAAACGCCTAAATTGTACGAAAGGTTTTAATATTGACAAATAAATGGGGCGAAAGGACTTAAATTTACCAAACTTATGAGCCGAACGTCTCAAAAACTAATGGAATTATACATGAGGGAGAAAGGGGTCTAAAAAAACGACCTGTCTCCCCTTAACAAAATCGAGTAAAAGATTCGTCACACCAAAACAATAAATAACAAACAATCAGGGCCCCAACGCAAAAGCAATGCCTCTTTGTGTCCAGTCCTTACCAATTGATCACAGTCGGGAGGGATAACGGCAAAGCCAGGGCAAATATCGAGAAGTCAGAATTCGCCATTAACTCCGCAAAATAATTTATTTTCGTACGGGATGGGAAGGGGGGGGGGGGGGGCAGCGAGCGATGTATGTTGTTGGCACCGAATTTCAGAGAATAATCCGAATTCTGGGGGCCCGTGTTTGGAATTCATTAAACTTGGACAATCGGGGCTCGACCTTTTGAATGGACGATGGAAGGGGAGAGAGAGGCAGGACGTGTTATATCCTAAGTTAGCTATAATGATGGTATAATGATGCTATGATGCTATAATGATGGTATAATGATGCTATGATGCTATGATGATGCTATAATGATATGATGATGCTATAATGATGCTATAATGATGCTATGATGCTATAATGATGCTATGATGATGCTATAATGATGCTATGATGATGCTACGAGGCTATGATGATGCTATAATTATGCTATGATGATGCTATAATGATGCTATAATTATGCTATGATGATGCTATAATGATGCTATAATGATGCTATAATGATGCTACGAGGCTATGATGATGCTATAATTATGCTATGATGATGCTATGATGCTATAATGATGGGTATAATGATGCTATGATGATGCTATAATGATGCTATGATGGTATAATGATGGTATAATGATGGTATAATGATGCTATAATGATGCTACGAGGCTATGATGATGCTATAATTATGCTATGATGATGCTATGATGCTACAAAGAGGTGAGGTACAATGACTAACTTTCCGATTCTATACATTTTTCTCTCATTCAGCTCGCACATCATGCTACCCGAGAACAGCCTTTTGATCGGTCCAAGAGATAGGGAGGATTATAGAAGTGGGGTGAAAGGTCTGATATTATAGTCGGTTATATTTCAGCTGACGGTAAATTGAATCCCTTAGTAACTTATTTCTCTTTAGTTAACCCTTTCTGTACTGGCGACGTATTTCTTATTTGTTTTCAGCTACAATTTAGACGATTTTATAAAGTTTAGGAAGGACCTGTGATAGCTAAATTAATTAATGGAGATGGTTTGTAGACTTTTAAGGGTTAAGAGATCCTTCATAAACTAAATCAAATCCTCTAATAGTTGCCAAAATATAATGAAACGGACGTCACCTACAGTACGGGTTAAGGGGACATGGGCCGGTTTTCTGGACCACTTTCTCCCTCATGTTTAGCCCCATTAGTTTTCAGATGTTAAGATGTTTTCCCCATTAGTCAGTCGATTTTAAGACCTTTCGCCCATTTCTTCGTCAATATTTAGACCTTTCGTGCTATTTAGGTGTCGAGTTTTTCCCTGGCGAACGATAGTGAGCCTGTAATGTTAGAAGAACAGGCCATTTTCTACCGAACAATTTACAAAGTAATCTACAAGGGGGATCAAATAGTTTTTTTTTTTTTTTTTTTTTTTTTTTAATTTGATGGAAGTCTAGAGAGGAAACTAGAAAAATAATGAATACATGCAAAAATCGACCAAAAAGTGAACCATCCCCCCTTAATGGAAAAATATGAAACTACCATGTCTCTTCATCATAGCAATACCAAGCTTTCATAATCTTAATAAATAAAGGTCAATGTTTGTCAGTTACCCGACCTTTGTACCTTTGTTACTAAACTCCTCCCACAGTTTTGTTGCCAGGTGGGAGTGTGGGGCACCGTTGGAAAGCCCAGGCTTTGGAGATGGTTTTAGGCGAGTTTAGTGGAAATCAGAGACACTTTTGTTTAATAAAATTTTCGGCAGAACTTATGTAGTATACGGGAGCGAAAAAAATGCGAAAAAAATGGCCGTTTGGGGCAGAAGGAGGCCTCCGATCGAAAAGGTGTATGGAACGAAAGTTGTTCGCAGCTCCCCAAAATGGGGGTACGGATGAGGTCAGATCCAAAATCGGAGGTCATTTAGCGGCCGAAATCGAGGTCGCCGTTTAATGAGGCACAGGGAGGTCGAGGCCGGTGATTATGGTAGTAGTAGTATTGTGATGATCGTGGTAGTAGTGATTGATGATGGGGATTATGGTAGTAGAATTTAAACCCGGGCAACGCCGGGTACCCCTCCCAGTATACAATATATCCCATTACACAATCTCCCTGTTAGGTAAGAAATCAAAAGGAAGACATGGCAATTTACCGCCAGCTGGAAAGGAACAGAGTATAGTTAGCTTTAGTGATATTCAACTTTGAAAGAGACGCTAGTTATATGAAACTTTGCCTTCTGTCTCCTCATACACATACAAGTACTTATAATAATACAAATAATAATAATAATAATAATAATAATAATAATAATAATAATAGTCGGTTATTATATGCAAATTGTATTTGTATGTATTTAGTAATCGGAGGAGAACAGCTGGGGCAATACGTAATAAATGACGCATATCGGTGTAAGATTTGTTTGTTTTTATATATACCGGTACAGTATAATTAAATAAGTACAAAATGGCGTCTGGCTGTTAAGGGGGGTCATCGGCTTTTTTGTTTATCCTTCTCACCTTCTCTCACTTTCCCTGGCTTGTATCCATTCGGCCCCATTCAGCCAACTGTTTTAAGATGTTTATCCCCATCTAGGTGTCGATTTCTTCCTGGCGAGCGATAGCGAGCCAGCATTGTATGGGGAAATCCGGCTTCGCCGGAGAAATTTTTCTATCGAAAAATGTACACATTTAGCTTGCTGTTAAAACAAATATATATATATGCTGGCTCGCTACCGCTCGCCAGGAAAATATTGACACCTGGCTGGGGGTAAACGTCTTAAAACAGTAGGCTGAATGGGGCCCAATGGATACAAGCCAAAGAGAGAGGGAGAAAAAGAGAAAACATTGCGTCTGGCTGCAAAGTGTAAATGTTGGACAGTCTCACATAATTGGGTCACTGGGATTTGGAATTAGATTATGCATTGACAAAGGGGATTTATGCCGGCGGGATTTTTTTTGTTTTTTTGTTATTTTTCCTTGTTGGCCTTAGACATGGTGAGTTTGTTTTTGTTTGTGTTTGTGTATTGTTTATCCGAAATGTATGTAATTGTTTTTTAGAAGTTATGCAACTACAACAACAACAACAATAATATCAACACTAATTAAAATAATACTAATACTAATACTAATAATAATAATACTAATAATAATAATAAATAATAATAAATACCCAGTAGTAATAATGAATAATAATGTATAATAATAAGATAATCCCAAATGATGACTATAATAACAATAATCATGAATCTGGTATATTAGATCGAATTAAAGCTTACTATGGATGTTAATATCAATAATGCGTTGGGAAACTACTGTAAAGCTGGAGTCACACGAGCCGTTTTTACGGGCAATTATGGTCTGGCAGCTTAAAAAAATACACTTATCAGAATTCAGCCACCTAACATACTCTACCTTCAGTCTAGTTGCCGATACCAGTGCAAAAAAGTCCCAAAATAAAGCGAGATACAACTTGCTCATGGAAAATTGACGGAAAAAGCGCTCGTGTGACAGAGGCTTAAATTCTATAACTCCATGCAATAGTACAGTCGCGCTAATAAGTAATGTCTCGGCACCAAGTATATTTTTATCAATAATTGGTATCAGCAATATCTAAGCTTCATTTCTTCATATCAAGTGCAGTATACAAACATGTTCCTACACTTGCCCACCCTATTCAACATCTGACAGACATTAATACAGCACAGAGCAAGCCAAACGTGAGGACAGCTGGGACATGACTTATTAGCGCGACCGTACAAGTTAATCAAATAAATGCTCTTCCTCCAGCATGATTGAGGTGATTATCCTGGGGGTCGGTGCCATTTCATCTAACGCCAAATTAAATCCCTTACCAACTGTTTTCTCGATAATTATTGGAACTATAAGCAACTATTATAATCATGCATCCTATAAATACCAAGTTTTCATAATTATCTCCATACTGTTTTTTTTAAATGTTCATATTAGTTGAGTAATTGATATAAGAACATTGTAATTTAGCGCCAGGCGAAATGAAACCGAGTATAGTTAGTTTTCTATACCATATATTATGATTTTGAGGCATTTTGGCCACTAATTTAGGCGTACGACACTAAGTTAACCTATTCAATAAACTAAGATGTGTACATTCGTTTTTATTCTGGTTAATATTAGATAATAATATAAAGCCTAGAGGGAATATGTAGGATTAGAACACTCAACTGAGATGAATATTACCACTTCAAGGTAGGCCACACAGTCGACCCCCAAATTCCCCCAAATCCAAAAAACAAACCCAAAACCCCCTTATTTTTATGATATTGCAACATGTCTTGATAGCGTAATGCATAGTGCGCGGAATTTCGACGTGAGTATCCTGGGTTCGAGTCCTCAGAGTGCCACATGTATTTGTTGATTTCATTAATTGAGTTTAGATGTGAAGTTGGTTGGTGTAAAAAACAATAATTCTATTAGTTTGTAGTAGTATCCTCTATATTTTCAACGAAAGTGCATCGTTAGATGTATAAGAGTCCATAAATACTGATGGTATGGGTTCTAGAATGGCATTAGAATTTATGTACATTTCAAAATTAAACTTTAATTTCAGTAAAAATTAGTCAGTTATCCATAAAATACTACATTTTCTTCGTTTTCTGAAAAGCCAGTGCGCCAAAGAAAACTTTAATAGGACCCCAGACTAAACTATTGTTCATAAACTAACATTTACGTAGGATGAACTTTGAAATGCACGTAATATATAAGGGCATTATTGCCATTCTATAACTCATACCATGAGTATTTATGGACTGATATACGTCTAATGATGCACATAATTATATGCAGTAGGCCTATATAAGCAATATGTCATACACAAAATTGCGTTACTGACATTGGGGAATCTTACCCAGATTTGTTTTGGCCAACATATTGAGATTTTGTATTAATTAATATTATGGTAATTGCTTATAAGAACGGGTTCTCCTCCGACGTGCGTGACCGCCGCCTAGCGAGGTTGACGTAATCAAACATTCACGTGACTCACCCGCCGCCTCCGACATTATCTATTACCCAAACCTAACAACCGACGGTGTGGCCTACGAATTCGAAAGTATATATACGGTGCTAACATAATGTTCGTGAGCTCCTGTGATTTTCTTTATGCAAATATATCCACTTAGCTAAATGTTCAGAAAAAAATATATATATATATTTTCAGGTCAGGTCATACAAGACTTCTTCCATATTAATGTAATATACACTAATTATTCCATCATAAGGTCCTGGGTCTAGCATGAATAACAAACTATATTTTAATGCTATTTTATAATTTGTTTGTTAACTAACCATTAACATATATACCTGGTCTTACGCTTTCCTAAAGTAACTGAAACATAACATTAATTGAAAGCATGACTCATAGCGTGAAGTAATTGAGATATATTAAGGGGACAGTGATAATTGTTTTGAGTCTATTTATTTATACATTCAATATATTAATATATTTTTCAGTTTTCTCGCTAGGCCTTCATCCAGCTAAAAAAAAAAAAAAAAAAAAAAAAAAAAAAAAAAAAAAAAACAATCCCTAGACCCCCTTCAAGATAAATGTGTAAATTTTTTGGTAGAAAAATATCCCGGCTGAAGGCCGGTTACTCTTTAAATTACAGGCGCGCTGTCGCTCGCCAGGAAACAATCGAAATGGCACGCAAGGTCTTAATATTGACAAACAAATGGGGCTTAGTCTTAATATCGCCAAACTAATGGGTCGAATGTCTTAAAAGTCTATACACCAATGGGGTTAAACATGAGGGAGAACGGGGACCATAATACCTGCCCACTATACCCCCTTAATAATTCTTCCCCTGCTGAGCGCTGGAAGGTGTCGGATTACCGGAGTGTAATTATAACTGGGATTGGTTCCACATTCTACGTGTCTGTGCTTGCGTGTGTATGTCCGTGTGTGGAGGTAGACGAGTGTAGGTTAATTGTTATAAATAGATACAGCGAGAGAGGGAGAGAGTGTGTGTGTGTGTGTGTGTGTGTGTGTGTGTGTGTGTGTGTGTGTGTGTGTGTGTGTGTGTGTGTGTGTGTGTGTGTGTGTGTGTGTGTGTGTGTGTGAATAGAATAGTGTGTGTGTGTTGGGGAGTGGGGATGTGCAAAGGAAAGCAATCAAAACCATATGTACTGCTTCATATGAAACTGCTTGTAAACTAACCTATGATAAAAGCTATTCTAACAAGTAGGTGATGTAGATGGATTGCGAAACATGAACCAGGCTTCGAACCCATTACGATACAACTACTAAGTAATAACAATTTCGGCAGCACCTTCTGTTCACCCGGGTTGTGCTCTTTTGTCGAGAACATAAGTGTTAACCCCTTCTGTACCGGCGACGTATGTATAATTATATTCAAACTATATTTAGACGATGTTGTGCAGTTTAAGAAGGTTCTGTGGTCGTAAAATGGATGAAGTGACAGACTTTACCGTTTTCATTTCGTAGACATTTTTCCTAAGCTGCATACAATCGTCTAATATTTGCCAGGATATAATGAAAAGGATGTCACCGAAGGGGTTAAGGGGAGGTTTTTAGTTTGTTCCCTAGACCTCCATCAAACTTAAAATTACACACCCTAGATCCCCGTTCAAGATAAATTTGTACATTTTTCGGTGGCAAAAAGTCCCGGCCAAATTACAAAAAAATAAGTATTAATGAAAATATAAGTGAAATCGTAAGGTAAATGACCATATTAATCACTAGTCCCAGATTGTAGGCTGTAACGTGTCGGATTACCTGGCTCTAATTATAACTGGAATTGGAATATAGTTCAACATTCTACGTGTTTGTGTGTGTGTGTGTGTGTGTGTGTGTATAATATATATATATATATACAGTATATATATATATATATATATATATATATATATATATATATATATATATATATATTGTTCAAGCTGCATTATTTGTATGCAGATTATATTGAAAATATCTCTAATTTCACTTGTGAATATCTGATATATATTGTATTGTTTATTTGCTCCCCAACCAAGAACACCACTGTTTTCAACATATGTTATAACTACCAAAACTAGAGTTAAGTTTGAAATAATCACCCAATTTCTTATTTTACCAATTATCCAGGAATAAAACGATAATATCCTTAATGGCCTGGAATCATCAACGCTACCGTCCAACCTACTTATTATTTCCATTTACCACAATACAATCATCAACATCAACGTTGTCAATAAAGTG
>CM064581.1:6246002-6333804 GCA_032716605.1 Paralithodes platypus | reverse complement strand
TAGACTAAAACTCAAGCACTACCCCCTAAATCTCAACTCAGGCAAGGTTAATTGACTTTATTCACTAGGCCACTTACTCTTGCATTATGTAGAGCTTCGTGTTATTTATGAGTAAAGAATAAACATAGTAGTAAAGAAATTAACTCACTTTTACCTTACCTCTCTCTCTCTCTCTCTCTCTCTCTCTCTCTCTCTCTCTCTCTCTCTCTCTCTCTCTCTCTCTCTCAAGAATAAACATAGTAGTAAAGAAATTAACTCGCTTTTACCTTACGTCCCTCTCCCTCTATAGCTCTCGCTCTCGCTCTCTCTCTCTCTCTAAGAATAAACATAGTAGTAAAGACATTAACTCACTCTTACCCCCCCCCTCTCTCTCTCTCGCTCTCGCTCTCGTTCTCTCTCTCTCTCTCTCTCACCCACTTTCATCACTCTCCAGTCTAGTTTCCTTTGCTCTCGCCTAAAGCTCATATATAGAAATTCCACCACTCACTCTCTTTTTCACTTTATTTACCATTCAAGATCAAGCACTTTTTCCTACTCACTTACTCTTTACCACTCACCATCACTTACTCTCTTATTCACTTTCTTTCCCACTCTCACTTTCTCACATTCCCACTTTCCCACTTTCTCATATTCCCACTTTTCCACTTTCTTACTTTCTCACTTTCCCACTCACTTTCCCACTCACTTTCCCACTCACTTTCTCACTTTCCCACTCACTTTCTCACTTTCCCACCCACTTTCCCACTCACTTTCTCACTTTCCCACTCACTTTCTCACTCACTTTCTCACGTTCTCACTTTATCACTTTCCCACTCACTTTCTCACTCACTTTCTCACTTGCCCACTCTCTTTCTCACTTTCCCACTCTCACTTTCCCACTCACTTTCTCACTTTCCCACTAATTTTCTCAACTTTCCCACTCACCATTGCACTCACTCTTACTCACTCTCTCTCCCACTCACCATCACTCACCCTCTTTTACTCTATCTCACTCACCACTTGTATCTATACAGCTAAATTATGAAATATTGGCTTTCACCCAAACTAATCACAAGGTCAAAACTGCTGCCACCTACAATTCTATCTATATTAACTATGCGAAAATGTTAGTCCATTAAGGGGGAGTCACCTGTTTTCGTTCTCTCCTTTTCTCTGGCTTGTATTCATTCAGCCCCATTCAGCCTACTGTTTTATGACTTTTATCACCATCCAGGTGTCGATTTATTCCTGGCGAGCGATAGCGAGCCAGCATTGTATGTAGAAATCCGGCTTCGCCGGAGAAATTTTTCTGTCGAAAAATTTACAAATTTAGCATGCTGAAAAAACTTAGATAATATTTTCACTCGCTACCGCTCGCCAGGAAAATATCGACACATGGATGGGGATAAACGTCTGAAAACAGTAGCCTGAATGGGGCCGAATGAATACAACCCAGAGAGAGAGAGAAAACAACGAGGTGGGCCCCCTTAACAGATCATGTCTTGATATTTAATGGGCGAATAAGAAACTGCTGGGACTCTATCATGTGAATGCTAAGTTTTCAAAATTAACAACACATTTAGGCATACAAAACTGTCGTAACATCGCCAAACTAATGGGCCGAACGTCTTAAAATCTGAAAACTAATGGGGCTAAACATAAGGGAGAAAGGTATTCAGAAAAACGACCCATCTCCCCTTAACCCACTCTCAACCTAAACACCTTCAATCAATCTCTGGCACTCATTCCACCCCACTCGCTCACCCACCCACTCACCTCACTAACCCACTCACCTCACTCACCCACCCTCTCTCACCCAAACACACCCACTCTCCCCCAAACACACCCACTCTCCCCCAAACACCCACCCACTCTCACCCAAACACACCCACTCTCCCCCAAACACCCACTCACCCACTCAACAACCCCCACTCACCCTCTCACCCACCCCCACTCACCCTCTCACCCACCCACTCACTCACCCCACTCACCCAAACACACCCGTATATTGCCTGAATTCCTGGGTGTCGCTTGCATTCGGTATTCCACATTCCCCGACCCTCATGTCACCCCACGGAATCCTACACTATCTTGCACTGCCACACTCGCACACCACTATGACACCACTCACACCCTACTAGCACACCACTCACACACCATTCATACACCACTTACTAGCACACCACTCACATACCACTCGCACACCATTCATACACCACTCACACCCTACTAGCACACCACTCACACACCACTAACACTCTCGTGGTATTCACTCGCACACCGCTCAAATTAACCGTCCCCCGATCCAATGCACTCGCCCTCTACTTAACCCTTTGAAGATTATGCCGCCTTTTGACGTTATATTCTGGCTATCATTAAACGATTTTATACAGCTGAGGAGGAATAAAATTATGGACATTAAGAGGGTCAAGACTATCTCAATTAACTCTCTGACTTCCATAGGCCCTTACTAATCTGAATACAATCGTCTAAAAGTAGCCAGGGAACAGAACAGCAACGCGTAGTCTTATCTTGAAAGGATTAAGGCCTCACTGACCTAAATCGATTAGGTATGGCATGCTGATTAAGGGGAGATGATCGTTTTTTCTAGCCCCCCTTCTCCCTCATCCTTAGCTCCGTTAGTTTTCAGATTTTAAGACGTTCGGCTATTGTAAGACCTTTCGCCCCCCTTCTTTGTTAATAGTAATTACTGTTCATGCCATTTAGGGGTCCATATTTTTTTCCTGGCGAGCCATACCTCGTAGCACCCGTCTTGCAAAAACAATCCCACCCCTACTCTTTGCAACTCTCCAACCCAAGAGTAAAACGATATTCCCAATCTTTCAACTATTCAACAGCTGAGCTCTGAAATCTCTCCCTGAATCCATCTTTCCCCCATCATATGACTTAAATTGCTTCAAACTCCGTGTATCCAGGCATTTTGGCTCGAAAATTCCTTGATTTTGGCTCGGTCACTTTCAAATCTGGGGGAGGAACTCGTCAAAGGTAGTTTTGCCTTTTGTCTCCTTCATCCACATAGACAACAATTGATCTAGTCGGCGTAAGAGGTATTTAGTTTACATATTTGTATGTGTGTGGTTTTCACAGTCAGTTAATCGGAGTCAGTAACAACCCGGACACTTGCAATCACTCACACTTGCAATCACTCACACTTGCAATCACTCACACTTGCAATCACTCACACTTGCAATCACTCACACTTGCAATCACTCACACTTGCAATCACTCACACTTGCAATCATTCACTCTTGCAATCATTCACTCTTGCAATAACTCACACCCAACTTGCAGAAACTCAAACACCAATTAAGGGGAGATCTCCACTTGAGGGATTTTTTTCTTGACCCCTTTCTCCCTCATGTTTAGCCCCATTGCTTTTGATATTATAAAACGCGTTTGACCATTAGTTTAGCAATTTTAAGAACTTTCACCCCATATTAAGACCTTTCGTGCAATTCAGGTGTCGATTTTATCCTGGCGAGCGATAGCGAGCCTGTGATTTCAGAGGAATCGGCCTTCGGCCGGGAAATTTTTCTACCGAAAAATTTACAAATTTATCTTGAAAGGGACTCAAGGGGGTGTAATTTTAAGCTTGATGGAGGTCTAGGGAACAAACTAAATACCTCACCTTAAACGAATGAAAGTCTTAAACGCCACCATTGTGTTTAGCGTTGTATAAAGAGACGCAATTAAAGTGAAGTCCTGAAGCTATATTTGACTGTGATTAAGGGGGCAGTGGATATTAAGGGGGCAGTGGATATTAAGGGGGCAGGGTATATTAAGGGGGGCAGTGGATATTAAGGGGGCAGGGCGTATTAAGGGGGCAGTAGATATTAAGGGGGCAGTGGTCGATATTAAGGGGGCAGTGGCTATTAAGGGGGCAGTGGATAGTAAGGGGGCACGGGGATATTAAGGGGGCAGTGGATATTAAGGGGGCAGTGGATATTAAGGGGGCAGTGGATATTAAGGGGGCAGTAGATATTAAGGGGGCAGTGGATATTAAGGGGGGCAGTAGATATTAAGGGGGCAGTAATTATTAAGGGGGCAGTAGATATAAGGGGGCAGTGGATAATTAGGGGCAGTGGAGATTAAGGGGGCAGTGGATATTAAGGGGGTTCTAGTTAGATATTAAGGGGGCAGTAGATATTAAGGGGGCAGTGGATATTAAGGGGGGCAGTGGATATTAAGGGGGCAGTGGATATTTGTTGGTCTATATATTTATCTTTAATTTATTTTATAGTTTCTTCGCTAGACCTTCAGACTCACTATCGCTCGCCAGGAAAACATGGTCACGTTAATGGCATGGAAGGTCTTTATATTGACAAAGAAATAGGGTGAAAGGTCTTAAAACCGCCAAACTAATGGAACGAACGTCTTCAAATTTCAAAGCTACTGAGGGAGAAAAAGCAACTACCTCCCCCTTAAGCTTCACTAGAATTCCGGATAGAGAAAACTGTTTTATTGTCAAATCGCCGACTATCTATTTCGCCGATATTCAGATTCGATTTACCCACTCCTCGGGTAGACAGGCTATTTTAGACACGTAGACGAGAGATGCCGGGACGGTTTTCTGGTCCCCCTTCTCCCTCGTGTTTAGTCTCATTAGGTTTCAGATTTTAAGAAGTTCGACCGATTAGTTAGTGCTTAGGAAGGATATATAAGGTAGCTAAAAGGATTAATTGAAATAACCTGTAGCCTATTAACGGGTAGACTTCCTTCCTAAGGATAATTAAATCCTCTAATAGTAGCCATATTAAAGTTAAAAGGACGGCTGAATGTTGGTATATATACCAAACCAACGTATACTATTTGAGACCAAAACATACTGTAGGTAGAGAAAACAAATAAATAGATAAATATAGATAATAAAATAATGGGGTAGTGCCAGAGTAGATTAGAGATAGATAGATAGATAGATAGATTGATAGATAGATAGATTTAGTATAGATCCTAGATAATTAGATAGATAGATAGATAGATGGAAGGATAGATCGATAGATAGCTAAATAAATACGATAGATAGATAGATAGATAGATAGAGAGATTAGATAGATAGGATAGATAGATAGAGTAGATAGATAGATAGATAGATATATAGATAGCTAGATAGATGGATAGATAGATAGGCTAGAGGAGAGAGAGGAGACGGAGCAGGGGAGAGAGACTGAGAGAGAGAGAGAGAGAGAGAGAGAGAGAGAGAGAGAGAGAGAGAGAGAGAGAGAGATAGATAGGAGATAGATAGAGAGAGACAGAGAGAGAGAGAGAGAGATAGACTTAGACAGCTTACTTTTATAAACATATGTCGGGATTTATATAATGATCAGATGTTAAGGGTTCAGAGTTAGCCATAAACAGACCTAGGCCGGGTTTGGGTGAATTCATCAACTTAACCTTAATGCGGGTCAAGTTAGGGGAGATGGGTCGATTTTCTGGGCCCTTTTCTTCTTCATGTTCAGCCCCATTAGTTTTGATATTTCATTACGTTCGGCTCATTAGTTTGGTGGTTTTAAGACCTTTCACCCCATTCCTTTGTCAATATTAAGACTTTTTGCGTCATTTAATTGTGTCGATTTTTTTTCTGGCGAGCGATAGCGAACCTGTAGTTTAAGAAGAACCGGCCTTCGGCCGGAACAAATATACCTTGAAGAAGGGTCCTGGATTTTTTTTTTTTATATGTTTGATGGAAGTCCAGGGAAGAAACTAGAAACATATTTTAAAAATCGACCAAAAAATTAACTTAATCTCAACGGTAAATTGGCCGAAACTGGGATTAATTTACGTTCAGGATCCAATATCACCTCATTACAATGTCCGGACAATAATGCGGCTCAGTAATTGGAGTGGGGATGGGATTCTCATATGCCGGAGACCGATTAGAGGTTTTGATCTATTCGAATTAAGGAACACCTCATTCTTAACTTTAACCATCCATTACAAACACCAATGTACTTGAATACACTAATGAAAGCATAGAGGTTATAGAGATAGAAAAATGGCTAATGGCACAAAAGGTCTTAACATTACCGAATTAATGGGGTTAAACATGAGGGAGAAAGGGGTCCAGAACAAACAAATCTCCCCTTAAGGAGAGGTTTTTAGTTTGTTCTGAAGACCTCCATGAAGTTGAAAATTACACCCCCTAGACCCCTTTCAAGATATATTTGTAAATTTTTCGGTAGAAAAATTTCCCGTTCCTCTTAAATTACAGGCTAGCTATCGCTCGCCAGGAAAAAGATCGACACCTAATTGGCACGAATGATCTTAAAATTTACAGAAATGTGGCGAATGTTTCTAAGACGTTCGTTAAATTAGTTTCCTACTTTAATACCTTTCGCCCCATGTCTTTGTCAATTTTAAGACCTTTCCAACCATGTAGTGCTCGATTTTGTCTAAGCGAGCCTGCACTTTGGTAGGGGAGGAACCGGACTCCTTTGACCTGAAGAGCTTATTTTTTTTTACCAAGAACTTCACAACATTGATCTCGAAGGGGGGGTTTGGGGGTATTTTTATAAGCTTGATGGAGGTCTAGCGAGGAAATTAATAATAAATATACTGTATATAAATATATATACATACATATATACATACATATATATATATAAAGTACATCTCACAAATATACGTGAGCTAATAGATGTTTAAATACTCCCAGCCGGGATCGAACCTCCGACATTCAGAACGAATTTCCAAGGTATTTTGCTCCTTAGACCTCCATCAAATAAAAACAAAAAAACTCCAAGACCCCATATCAAGATAATTGTGTACATTTGTTTATATAAAATGTTCCGGCCGAAGGTCTGTCCCTCCTAGATTACAGGCACACTATCGCTCGCCAGGATAAAATCGACACCTAAATGGCACAAATGGGGCGAAAGATCTCAAAATTGTCACATTAATGGGGCGAATGTGGTAAATTGTCGAAAATAATGGGATTAAACGTGAGGGAGAAGGGGGTTCGGAAAAATACCCTCAAGTTAAAATCTCCCCTTAACTATAGTCCATCTTACGATTGTCGCATTAGTCCCCAAAACGTAAGTGTGAGTGTGTAAGTAGGTAGAGTTGTCTGTAAGGTGTAAGTGGGTAGAGTTGTGTGTAAGTAGGTAGAGTTGTCTGTAAGTGTGTAAGTAGGTAGAGTGATCTGTGAGTGTGTAAGTAGGTAGAGTGATCTGTGAGTGTGTAAGTAGGTAGAGTTGTCTATGAGTGTGTAAGTAGGTAGAGTTGTCTGTAAGTGTGAAAGTAGGTAGAGTTGTGAGTAAGTATGTGTAAGTAGGTAGAGTTTTCCGTAAGTCCTGGTGTCCTGAAGGTGACCTAATTAACCCGGACTCACGCCCCTGCACGCCCCTCTCCACTCTCAACATGAGGGTGGAGACGGAGGAGGAAGAGAAAGAGGAGGAGGGAGGAGGAGAGGGCGAGGAAGGTGGATGAAGAAGACGACGAACAAGGAGGAGGAGGGGATAAGAAGAAGAAGAGGAAGAAGTAGAAGACCTAATATTAGATGAAAAATAAGTAGGAACAAGACGACTATTGAAAAGGAACCAGGAGGAGGAGTAAAATGAAGGAGCAAAATGAAGGAGCAAAATGAAGGAGCAAAATGAAGTTGTTGTTGTTGTTGTTGTTCCCCAGGCTGTCTGGCCGAACAGCCCCAAGGTCTCGAGCAAGGCCAAGGCCATAAACGAGCACCCCCACAAAATCCTCCCTGCTTACCACTAACAAAGCCCGGGTGACCGAAGCCACTCCAAGGCAGGGAGCTGAGGAGGGTGCGGAAACGCCCGGGAAACCCAAGGCCCTGTGCCCCTCAGCAATTATGAAGGGAAAGTAGAGGGGTAAGGGAAAAATGTGACGCTTTGGCTCCCAATCTGCCAACTTCTAGGTTGGCAGTAGGGAGGTCAATCCACGGAAAAGACGCCGCCACTTGAGATCTAGAAGATATATAAGTAAAAGGAACAGTCAGAGTAAGCTATGGGTATGGCAGAGATCGCTCAGCTCTCACTCTGATAGACCAGCCCATCACCACATGACTAGAACCCAATCCTCTCAGCATCAGCTAGGAAAGGCCCTAGAAAGCCGCCTTTGGCGGGGGGGGATAGCTCCCCTATTTCAACTCCTTTCGGGGTTGGGCACCCGCCCTGTGCTGGAAATAAAATGAAGGAGTAAAATTAAGGAGCAAAATGAAGGAGCAAGATGAAGGAGTAAAATGAAGGAGTAAAATGAAGGAGCAAAATAAAGGAGCAAAATGAAGGAGCAAAATGAAGGAGTAAAATGAAGGCGTAAAATGAAGGAGTAAAATGAAGGAGCAAAATGAAGGCGTAAAATGAAGGCGTAAAATGAAGGCGTAAAATGAAGGAGTAAAATGAAGGAGTAAAATGAAGGAGCAAAATGAAGGAGCAAAATGAAGGAGCAAAATGAAGGAGCAAAATGAAGGAGCAAAATGAAGGAGTAAAATTAAGGAGCAAAATGAAGGAGCAAAATAAAGGAGTAAAATAAAGGAGCAAAATGAAGGAGTAAAATAAAGAAGAATGCGAAGGAAAGTGAACGAAGAGGAGAAGTAGAAGTGGAGTAGGACAACAAAGGAAAGGGGAGAAAGTGGAATAAGATAAAGGAGGAAGGAAGGAAATGAAAAATCAGTATGAAGACTTAGGAGAAACAGAAGTCCTAGCCCGGCTGAAGGATGGCTTAAGGGGAGATGGGCCGTTTTTCTAGATTCCCTTCTCCCTCATGTTTAGCCTCATTAGTTTTCAGATTGCATGAGGTTTTCCCCATTAGTTTGTCGATGTTAAGACCTTTCCCCCAATTTCTTTGTCAATATTAAGATCTTTCGTGCTATTTAGGAGTCTATTTATTTTCCTGGTGAACGATAGTGAGCCTGTAATTTGGGAAGAACCGGCCGGGATATGCCGAAAAATGTACTAATTAATCTAGAAGGGGGAACCAAAGGATGTATTTATTTTTAAGTTTGATGGAGGTCTAGGAAGGAATCTTAAACATTATTTAATATGAAATAATCGACCAAAAAATAAACTTTTCCCCCTTCAGGAAATTGAATAGAAGTGGAGGAGTAGGGGAAAAAGGGATAAGATAAAGGGAGAGAAAGCGTAATATGATAAAGGAAGAGGATGTAGGAAGGAAACAAAAATATTCGTATGAAGACGAAGGAGAAAGAGAAGTCCTAGCCCGGGTGAAGGATGGCTTAACCTTAATTATGTCGTGAAGGAAGAACTACCAGGGAGACAGAACAGAGAGGAGGAGGAGGAGACAGAACATACAGGAGAAGGAGGAGGAGGAGACAGAACAGAGAGGAGGAGGAGACAGAACAGAGAGGAGGAGGAGGAGACAGAACATACAGGAGAAGGAGGAGGAGGAGACAGAACATAGAGGAGGAGAAGGAGGAGGAGAAGGAGGAGGAGGAGACAGAACATAGAGGAGGAGAAGGAGGAGGAGGAGACAGAACATACAGGAGAAGGAGGAGGAGGAGACAGAACATAGAGGAGGAGAAGGAGGAGGAGGAGACAGAACATAGAGGAGGAGAAGGAGACAGAACATACAGGAGAAGGAGGAGGAGGAGACAGAACATAGAGGAGGAGGAGGAGGAGACAGAACATAGAGGAGGAGAAGGAGGAGGAGACAGAACATACAGGAGAAGGAGGAGGAGGAGACAGAACATAGAGGAGGAGAAGGAGGAGGAGACAGAACATACAGGAGGAGAAGGAGGAGACAGAACAGAGAGGAGGAGGAGGAGACAGAACAGAGAGGAGGAGGAGGAATACTCAGGAGAACAAACTGCAACAGGCCTATTGGTCCTTACGGGGCAGTTTGGATTTCTAAAACTACTAATCTATTGACTACGAGGTAGAGAAAGGGATAGCAAAGAAGAAGGCTCCTCCCCACCCACCACTCCCTCCAGCTAATACTGGCATGGAAACAGTTGGAAAAATACCATGTAGTATGAAAAAACTCACACGGAATTTCGGATAGGACAGGGAGAAAATTAAATTGATTTGTAACCTAAGCTAACTCTATTGCTACAATTCTGTATGAATATCAATCTACATTGCGGTATGCGTTTGTCAATTCACTGCGCGTTATTTTGATTTTTTTTTTTTTGTTAATTGGGGGTTATTTGCCAAGTATTTATCCAGATAGTTCTTGAATGTTTCGATAAAAGCACAGGCGAAAGACACAATACACAATATCACACTCACATGCACAAAACACACACACCCACAAAACACGCAAGCGCACCAACACCCACAACACCACTACACCCTCCCGCCCATACAAGCACACCAACACCACTACACCCCCGCCCACACAAGCGCACCAACACCCACAACACAACTACACCCACGCAAGCGCACCAACACCACTACACCCCCGCCCACACAAACGCACCAACACCCACAACACCAATACACCCCCACCCACACAAGCACACCAACACCCACAACACAACTACACCCACACAAACGTCACCAATCAAACTGTTAGTAGCAATCAGCTCGTGTGTGTCGTCCTGTTACCCCTATACAGTATCCTGTATCCTGTATCCTGTATATACCGTGCCGTACTGTGTAGACCTTCACTTTCCTTTCATGGGAGAATTACGACAACCTTTGACAGTAACCTCCATATCGCCTCCAAGGAGATCGACCATAGTGCAAAGAAAACCAGCATATATTATTGTATCAGTCAGTCTTATGAATTTAAGGGGAGATCTCCACTTCAGGGATTTTTTTCTTGACCCCCTTCTCCCTCATGTTTAGCCCCATTGATTTTGATATTATTAAACGTTTGTCCCATTAGTTTAGCGATTTTAAGAACTTTCACCCAATATTAAGACCTTTTGTGCTATTCAGGTGTCGATTTTATCCTGGCGAGCGATAGCGAGCCTGTAATTTAAGAGGAACCGGCCTTCGGCCGGGGCATTTTTCTACCGAAAAATTTACAAATTTATCTTGAAAGGGACTTAAGGGGGTGTAATTTTAAGCTTGATGGAGGTCTAGGGAACAAAGTAAATACCTCCCCTTAAACCGTGTAGTAATATATCGTGTATTGCAAGTATGGAATATCTGTACACCAATTAACTATATATATATATATATATAATAGCCTTTCACTTCTATGCCTTGGCTAATCCCTCCATTCCACCGCCCACCTCATATGTATTGCAGTGTGTGTGGGGGGGGGGGGGGGGGAAGAGCTCAATAGGTCGCATGAGAGTGTTTGAAAGCCGAGATGACAAGATAATAGCAACGCAGGTTCAGGAAGCTAAACCACTCTGAGATAGGCCTAAACTGACACATAAACCAAGGCCCTGCTAGTTTGGGAAGATAGACCCGTGTGGAGCTACTTGAAATACTCATCATGTGGAACAATGGTTTATATGCTTATGTTCTAGGTGTGGTGTCCCGAGTTCGAATTCCGGGAGGACCATAATGCTTTCGTTAGTTTATTCAAGTGCATTGGGGTTTGTAATTGATGATTGCTGTTAAGAACGGGGTGTTACTTAATAATACCTTCAAACATCATGCATTCCAACAATCGAATCTATAGGATACAGCAAGTGTATGTAAGGAGGGAGAGTTGAAACATTGCAAATATAAGCGAGCCGAGTTTAGCATACATCTGTCATACCTACAAACCAGAGGAAGTGATTTCTAAATGTGTTCAATCTTTCATTCATCCTATAACTTAAGCTGCTCTAAACTTCGTGTGTCCAGGCATTTTGACCACAACGTCCCTTGAATTTGGCTCGGTCACTCTTTTGACTCATGGGAGAGACATTCGTTATAATCAACCTGCCTTTTGTCTCCTTCATACACATGTAAAGAAAGTGATCTTGACCTGTGAAACTGGGCCAAGTAGGGTCACATCTGATGAGCAGATTTGGTCCACAACTGTTTGGCCAGGGGACGATATGGGCATAGCCAAACAGTCGAATTGGTTCGTTCGGTATTAGGCGAGTGTAATCAGAAGCTGTCCAAAATATAATCGTCTCTATTCTAGTATGAAGTGAAGTTACAGTACTTTCACCTAAATAAAATTGTCTGTTTTGAAATCCTGTTGACAGAGACGGACAGAATAAACAGAAAGAGCGAGTCATGTGAACTACTCGAACATTTTTGGGCATGAGGTGGGCGAGGGGGGATTTTATTCAGTAAAATCGTCGGGCATGTCTGGTTTGTGTATATATATATATATATTCCAATGGTGGTGCAAAAGTGTCGCCAATAAAATCTATGGTAGTCACTCGTCCAACATCGAATATAAAAATACAACCATTTCCGGAATATTTTTGGGGCAAGGCGAGAGGATTGTTTGTGAGTTTCCAGCCTTTTCTACCTACAGTATAAGGGTACCGGTACTGGACCGAGAACAACCCAATATTTCATAAGGGGGCAGTGCTTGGTTTTTGGGATACATATGTAGTTATTTATATATTTTTGAGTTTCCTCGCTAAACCTCCATCAAGCTTAGAAAAACACCTACTAGACCCCCTTTCAAGATAAATTTGTAACTTTTTCGGTAGAAAAATTTCCCGGCCGAAGGCTGGTTCATTCTAAAATTAGAGGCTCGCTATCGCTCGCCAGGAAAATATCGACACCTAAAGGGCACGAGAGGTCATAATATTGACATCAACATGAAGTCTCAAAATTGCCAAACTAACCGAACGAACATCCGAAAACCTCAAAGATAATATGCTAAACATGAGGGAGAAAGGGGTCCAGAAAAAGCGAGTACTACCCCCAGGTGATAGTGCGGAAGGGGAGGGGGAGGGGGGGGGAGGGTCCTAGATAAACTATATTATACAAATGAATCAGTTATAGTGGCTTTTTCTCGCCTCAGCCGGTGTCACACGAGCGATTTTTCCAGCATTTTTTGTTTCCTTCGGGCAATTGTGGTCTGCCATCTTTCTTAAGTTATATATTATATACATCTGTTAAGGCGACCGACCTGCTTTTTCTCTCCGAGTTTTATCCATTTGGCCCCTTTCAACCTACTATTTTAAGACGTTTCTCCCCATTCAGGTATCGATTTTTTCCTGCCATCATTGTATGGAGAAATCCGGCTTCGCCGGAGTAATTTTTCTACCGAAAAATGTACAAATTAAGTCAGGTGTCTAAAACATAATTCCAAATATACTGGCTCGCTATCGCTCGTCAGGTGTAAACCTACACCTGGATGAGGATAAACGTCTGAAAACAGTAGGCTGAATGGGGTCGAATGGCTACTACCCAAAAATATAAAAAAGCGGGTCGGTTCCCTTAAACTCATATACATTAAGCCTAGGTGTGGATTCCAGTACCAAAATACCCTAATTTGTATTTTTTGTTTTTTTCCTTTGAGGGTAAATTGCTATCTCGCCATCCTGATTACTCGGCTATTACCAAGATTATGAAGCGAAATATGTTGCTAATTATGACAACTTGGCAACAATATGACATAGCAACATCATATTTTTCTATCTATAATCGATACATCAGATGCCAAAGGGAAGGGATGTATGGGCAGCGAGAGAATGAGTAAGAGGGTGTACGAGAGCGAGGTGGAAGGACAGAGAGGGAGAGGTAAACCGAGAGAGAGGTAGAAGGATGGAGTGAAAAAATATATAGATGAAGGCGCTGCTGGTTTGGGAGGAGGGGCATCGACTGACTGGGGACAGAGGTGCATCAAAATAAACAAAATAAACTATAGTAAATACGAACAAAAAATTGCTCCTCGAAAATTGACGGAAAATGCGCTCGTGTGATACCGCCTTCAAATTTACGTCGGAATGTACAGTATTTGGTAAAACTTGTTGTTAATGACGATGCATGAATTACCGGCAGATATGAGGCAGCTCATTAAGGGGATGTGGTTTATTTTTCTGGTCCCCCCCTCCTTACTCATGTTTAGCCCCATTAGTTTCCTGATTTCTAGACGTTCGCCCCATTAGTTTGTGGATTTTAAAACCTTTCGTCCCATTTCTATATCAAGACCTTACGTGCCATTTGGGTGTCGATTTTTTCCCTGGCGAGCGATAGCGAGCCTGTAATTTTAAGAGAAACCGGCCTTCGGCCGGGAAATGTTTCTATCGAAAAATGTACAAATTTATCTTGAAAGGGGGTCTAGGGAGTGTTTTTCTTAAGCTTCATGAAGGTCTAGCGAGGTAACAACAAAATTAATGAATATATAATAAATAGACCTAAGAAAATAACCAGTCCCCTTAAGAGACATTTGAAATATTTCCCAATAATGCCAATTTTTCGTTACGAACTTTTTCATTGTCATATTCATTGTGTCATGTTTGCCATGTCATTATTTGGACAAGGTTACTTTTATCCTATAATTCAGGCACCTCGATCATTCTGGCACCTCGATCATTCTGGCACCTCGATCATTCTGGCACCTCGATCATTCTGGCACCTCGATCATTCTGGCACCTCGATCATTCTGGCACCTCGATCATTCTGGCACCTCGATCATTCTGGCACCTCGATCATTCTGGCACCTCGATCATTCTGGCACCTCGATCATTCTGGCCTATACACAATCTTTATGACCCATGCCGGTACATCATTTCTAGGTTTGTCATGACCGTCGCAAAATATATTATTTTTCCTTAGATTGTGTGGGTTAAATATGGGTGGAAGCAAGATAGGCTAAACACGAAGAAGAAAGGGGACCAGAAAAATGGCCCATCTCCCCTTAATGGACCATAAAAATGAATAGTTTTCGAATATGGACAGGTAAACACGAATCTAAGGTGAGGCCCATTGGTGACCTAAACTGAAGTTGAGATTTACACTCGAGTTTTTTTTTTCTTTTCTGGACCAAGCTTTTCTCCCTCATGTTGAGCCCCATTGCTTTTGAGGTTTTAAGACGTTCGCCCCATTAGTTTGGCGATTTTAAGAACCTTCGCCCCATTTCTCTCAATGTTAAGACCTTGCGCGCCTATTTTTTTCCTGGCGAGCGATAGCGAGACTGTAATGTAGGAGGAACCGGCCTTCGGCCGGGAAATGTTTGTACCGAAAAATTTAAAAAATTATCTTGAAAGGAGGTCTAGGGTGAAATTATAAGCTTGATGGAGGTCTAAGGAACAACAAAATACAAATAAAAATAAAATAAGGTCAATATACAGAAGGCGCTACAATATAGGTAGCAAAATTATAATGGTAGTTTTGGGTTCCTATCATCATATGCTTATATATACTTTTTATCCCCGGGAAAAAACCCAAATTTTTTTTTTTTTGTTTTTATTTTTTCTTGGATTTTTATTTTTTTTATTAACCTAACCAAAAAACCTAACCTAACCTAACCTAAATGTATTTGGGGGCTATTAGGTTAGGTTAGGTTTTTTGGTTAGGTTAATGACCAAAACAAAAAATCCCAAGAAAATAAATGAAAAATCCCAAGATTTTTTTTTTTTTCCCGGGGATAAAAAGTATATAGAAATGAAGCATATGATGATAGAAACCCAAAACTACCATTATAATTTTGCTACCTATATTGTAGCGCCTCCTGTATATTGACCTAAAATAAAAATAATAATAAAAATAATAATAATAATAATAATAATAATAATAATAATAATAACCTCCCCTTAACTCCGCTTGCTCTCTCTCATAATATACTTGTATACTTTTCTCCGCTTAGAGTTACACAGGCCTGAAGAATTAATTACGTTTGAGAGAGTGGAAGTTTGTCCTGATGTATAAATTAGCTTGGCTTTTGAGAGAGATGTTGAAAGCAATGCATAATTTAATCTTGTTTTGGGGCACTGTATTTCTGCTTTACTTGCTCTTCCTATCATGCACTCTGACATTTTCATAATCATTTATATCACTACAAATGTAATCTTAGTAATAGTCTAGTAGTGGTAGTAATAGTAGTAGTATAAGTAGTGCATACAAACAATGCCCAAGCCTTTAAAAGTACTGTATGTACATGTATACTGAAACCCGAGCCAAGTTTGTACTTACGAAATGCAAATTAAACGTATGGGCTGAGGAACTCAGCATCTATAGTATGTTACCAGTAGGGGCCAGAGGGGGGGGGGGGGGGGGGGGGGGGGGGGGGATTAACCTTACCTAACCTATCCTAGTATGTTACCAGTAGGGGCCAGAGGGGGGGGGGGGGGGGATTAACCTTACCTAACCTATCCTAGTATGTTACCAGTAGGGGCCAGAGGGGAGGGGGGGATTAACCTTACCTAACCTATCCTAGTATGTTACCAGTAGGGGCCAGAGGGGGGGGGGGGGGATTAACCTTACCTAACCTATCCTAGTATGTTACCAGTAGGGGCCAGAGGGGGGGGGGGGGGGGGGATTAACCTTACCTAACCTATCCTAGTATGTTACCAGTAGGGGCCAGAGGGGGGGGGGGGGGGATTAACCTAACACCTTACCTAACCTATCCTAGTATTATGGGTGGGGGCTGCCGCCCCACACACCCGCTGGTTGGGTATTAAAACAATAAAAGATTGACGGGCGCCGAAAGAAAAGTCATGAAGTCTATGGTGTTTACTCTTCAGATATGATGTCGATAACAGGAAAGTACCAATAGTCTTGTAGGTGAAACTCCACTCTGATTGGCTACTGAACATCGGGAAGGAGCCATAAAGGAGGCTAGAATGTAAATAAAGTGTCCTGGACTATATGTACAAAAATAACAATATTTTATAGTGAAAATCAAATAGACAAAATAAGAAAAGTAGCACTTATCCGCGCACCAGTAAGGTCCACTTAGTAAGGTAAGAGCGAAAAAAAAAAAAAAAAAAAAAAAAAAAAAAAAAAAAATCCGTAAGACCGGAATCCCTTAATCGAGTTGTTGTTCTGCAGAATACCCTTTATGTTCACTATATAAAGCTCGGTATATATACAGTATAATACAGTGCATATCAACGAAAAAAAAAATAAAGTTGATAAAAACACGAGCACAGTTTACCATCCAGTACAGACCCATGCCTTGACTAGACTGCAAATTGTGTTAGTATGGGATGTGCGTGCGCGTCTGTTTCGTCTGTGATTGGCTCATTAAAGGGGCGTGATGATGTGATGATTCCTACTTGGTTCTTTTGAAGTTGTACAGACGAAAGTGACAGTAGAAGGGCAGCACTGAATGGTCAAAGACGTGGAGGAAACGCTCGGACATAATTATGGAGGCAATTTCTTTAAAAGTTTATCATTTGCCCCGGTAATTCAATATATATCAGATGAAGTATTGAGGGATAAGCCTTTACAACGGCACAATGCATTATGGTATTTGACAAACCTATAAAACACACAAACATCGATGGGCGCGATTTGGAGCCCCCGCTAGAATTAAACCCATACCCACAACTGAACTTTGTTAAACGTTTACAACCTAACATAATCTAATCCAAATCTAACGTTGAAAGGACGAATATGAACAAAACAAATTACTTAGAGAATAAAGATGGCGGCTGTTTCTCTAATAAATTTAGCCCATAAAGTCAAAATATATATTATAGTTGTGGTACCAAACAATACACACACACACACACACACATCGAGGGCCCCAATTGTACTGAACTCAAATACTACCGACACCTGTAGAAAATTTACCTGCCTGTTCGTCTCTGCTTCCCGGCCCCTAGCACACCTGGTTTATTCGACTCCATACCACCACCAGCTGTCCAGAGGTATCGTGTATTTTAAAGTATCACTGATGTATTGCAATAGCGGAGGTTCATTGATATGGTGTCCGTACATTGCAACTGTTCGGGTACATTGGAATTGTTCTGCAGTATTGAGATATGTCCGGATAGAATCGCTTGCTTGGTTTAATTGGGAAGGCCATTAGGACTATTAGGCCGTAGAGTATAACAATTCTAATAGTTCTCTTTCGTTGCAATAGTCTTCGTACACTTCAACCACAATAAACAATACAATAGTTCGCGCAACCTACATTGCGATAGTCGTTTTGCGCGATGCAACGGTTAGCAAATAATGCAAAATATCACACACACACACGCACCCGGCCATAGAATTCACTCGTCTGACGGCCCTTGCCCTTGGGTGGCCTCAGAGCCCTACAATATAATAAGACAGGAAACTTGTACATTGTTCGATCCCTGCTAAAACCCACCAACAGATGGCGGTGATGTGGGTGCTGGGAGTGTGTATTTATGTTGCGAGTGTTTCATGTACAGTTACACCGAATCTTCAAACCTTTAAAGCCAAGTTCTGAAGCAACTGGGCTATACTTAAGCAATGTATTGTCTCGTTTGTGTTCGATACTGCTTCATATGGGTGCGTCGCCATATATGCTCTTGGCTGTACTGTACAGTCACGAGCATAAATACTGCGACACCAACCAGATAATGTTCGCCCCTTTGTCTCCGAAAGTATGTCTAAACTTGTTATGCAAACTCACAATGATTTATTTATTTCATTCTAGCTACCGTCAGATGATTTTATTCAGCTTGATATAAACTTTCATGATGAATGACTGGATGCTATCTGGTTGATGTCCAGCATTTATGCTCGTGACTGTACGTTGGTGTTGTGTGTGTGTGTGTGTGTGTGTGTGTGTGTTTGCAGCGAAATACAATATGCAAGTGCAATCTCCATGAACACATCGGGATAATTTTCACTTTATAATCGAAACAAACGAAGACAAAATTAATATGCCGAGGGTTTTTTGTTGACGATATTATTGCTAATGCCTATTCTCGATATTCAATTAATTAGTTACCATTTTATTTCCACAGGAGCGATCACCGAGCTGAAATGAACTATGTTGAGTCTTAATTGCAGAGGTTTGAACGTGAAATAAAACGTGATTCATAATTTGGTATAATATGGCCTTCAGGCTTCGAACTATCTCACTTAACCCTTGTACTACCACAGATCCTTCTTAAACTGCACAAAATCGTTTAAATATAGCTAGAATAAACTTACAAAGACGTCGTCGGTACAGAAGGGGTTAACACAGTGGCAGTTTGGGTAACGAACTTTTGTCGTTGATAGTATGTACAGTCGGTCAAAAAAAGTATCTGCACTCCTACGCTGATAATCTGGTGTGTACAGCTTGGTAGGGTTGGCATATCTGCCTGCATCTATATCCATCTATACTACCTACGACCTATACTACCGAGCTGTACACACCAGATGATCAGGGTAGGGGTGCAGATACTTTTTTGACCGAGTGTACAGTCGCGACTATATATTCCGACAAATTTAGAAGCCTCGAACTGATTAAGGGGCATTGCTTGTTTTTTGGTCAATGTATATAATTATTTAGTTTGTTTTGGTTTCCTCCCTAGACCTCCATCAAGCTTAAAAGAGCACCCGCTCAAGACCCTCCTTCACGATAAATTTGTACATTTTTCGATAGAAAAATGTCCAGGTCGAAGGCCGGGTCCTCGTTTTCGCTCGCAAGGGAAAAATCAACACCTAAATGACACGATGTCTTAATATTGTCATAGAAATGGGACAAAAAGTCTTAAAATCGCCAAACGTCTTAAAATATAAAACTAATGAGGCTAAGCATGAGGGAGAAAGGTGTCCGGAAAAAACAACCATACCACTAGAGAAACCAGGTGAAGCCTACCTTAGTTAACACTGTGACTAACCAAATATCTTAACTGAGGTCATAGACTACAGTAGATCGGGACCGGACACAGAAATGGAACATTGGAGTAAGGGACCCAAAATCGGATAACGAACCCCAAGTTCGAACCTAGAAACTGCGAAAATGTGATATTTTCGCGGTTTCTAGGTTCGAACTTGGGGGTTCGTTATCAAATTTTGGGTCCCTTATTGCAAAGTTCCATTTTCGTGTCAAGTCCAGATATACTGTAGTCTATGAGGAGGTTAATGAGATCATCTAAAGATAATTACAAATAAAAATGAACAGTAACAAATTGTACTAAAAAGGCTAAACGCTAAATGATACGTTATTTTTGTTATGTTTGTTATTTTGTTTTCTAATAGTGCGGCGACATGGCTATTTGAGTGCCATTGAGTGAAAACAATGCCTGTCTGTCCTCCTGTCTGTCTGTCTGTCTGTCTGTCACCAAGCTGTTTTGACTGTCACTGGCTACTCAACACTCGCCACCCATTTTTTATTTTTTTCAACGCGCACTGCAGGTATTTTGTTTTTCCAGAGAGATGACCTGTATAATTAATTTGGTTCTTGTCGGACCAAATAATAACGCACATAACAAAGCCACTCCAACAGCTTCCTCTCTCTCCAACACCCCTTCATGTATACAGACTAATAACACACATAACAAAGCCACTCCAACAGTTTCCTCTCTCTCTCTCCAACACCCATTCTCCCCTCTCTATACTCTTCAGAAAAGAGAAAAAGTAGAATGTAGATACGAGGTGCCATTGTAAAGGCTTATCTCTCAATACCTTCACCTGACCTAACCTGATGATAAATATTTCGCAGTGGGTGGACTTTAAATACTGTACATGGTTTTTAATGGGATCACTAAAACTTTAGAATTTATTGCAGCTATAATGCGAGTTGTGTTCCTGTATTTCAGAGGTAATGGCTATCATTCTAACAAATACAAACCAAAGTATTCAATACTATATTCATACGCAAATTAAGACATTAATGAGGGATATAGCAATATAAATAATACTAATAATAATGTTTTGAATACAATACAAATAATTTGAAAACTGCTCGACAACTGCGTTGTAAACGTACAGTCACGAACATAAATGCTGCGACAACAGATAACGTTACCTCCTTCAACACTAGAGGTTTATACCTAGCTGACTATAATGATCTGCCGGTAGCAAGAACGAAATAGAGATATAGTTTTGAGTTTCAAAATTGAGTTTAGCAATACCTTTCAAAACAAAGGGGCGCACGTTATCTGGTTGGTGTCGCAGCATTTACGCTCGTGACTGTACTTGTATAGAAACAAACATTTGAGAATTATAAATGTCGCTTTCAAAACCCGAAAGAGAGAACACTTCTGAATAACCTCTGAACAACAAAGGCAAGACGAAATAATTAAAAACTACACACTCTAATAATATTGTGGACGTGGCTGCAATTTCGGCTGTGAAGAGGGAAGTTAGCAAGTTGTGTGGAGGAGCGGAGTGTTGCTTCGAGGCCTCATTAAGCTCGGTCTGTTTCACTCGGCGGTGTCAAGTACTCCTCACGACACTGCTCTCACTTTACGCCAGTTTGGAGACGAGCACTTTATTATTATTATTTTGTTGTTATTTAAGGTGTGAGTTTACACTCTAGGCCATAAATCATGGCCTTGCCTCGAGTTCTCGAAGCTATTCCGAAATTAATCAAGGGGAGTCTTTGGAATGTTATTTATTAAGCTTGATTGAGGTCTAGGGAGCAAACAAAACAAATATACATACCATCAATAATCAAAAATATATACATATAATTATGTCCTTAAACAATTGAACACCTCCATATCATAAAAACACGGCGGTGAACATTGTCTAGTGAATTTCCATCCTTTGATCGACGTGTCTCAAACAGTTTATCAAAATAATTCGCCAGTGTCTCGTAATTATACTTCTCTCTCTCTCTCTCTCTCTCAAAAAAAAAAAAAAAAAAAAAAAAAAAAAAACGCTGGTATTAGGACAAAGGGTATAACATTAATATAATGAACTCTTAGCGCTAGGCAACAGGGGCTACATGGCATTATATAATTCATCAGAATACATATCAGTAAGGATAAAGAAAACACCTCCTCTACGATATACACATTGTTTATTCCGTACATTCGTTAAAACTCGCTAATAATAAATGACGCGAACCACAACACACTATACAGGTATGATGAATGCCTCTTTGGGGAAGGGACTGGAGTGCTCGAAAAGGGGCTCCGGTCCTGACGCGATTCTTGACTTAACCCCTTCAGACTCATATGACGCAGAGGTTGCCAGATTAGCAATAAGAAATACCCCTGATGGCAACAAAGGCTTTAAAGTATCCCTAATAGGCTCAAATTCGCGTCATATGTCGGAGAAGGTTAAGGGACCCTCATACAGTCAGGAGTGCGAGCTACTGGGAGTCTACCAGGAGTCGCCCGAGTCACTAGGAGTCATCGATTTTCACCGCGAGCGAGTGGGAGTCTAACAGGAGTCGCTAGAGTCACTAGGAGTCATCAATTTTCACCGCGAGTCCGAGTTTTCCCCTACTCCTAGTGACTCCAGCTCGCACTCCTGACTGTGTGAGGGCCCCTTTAGTGTGCTGGCTTAACCTCTTCTGTACCGGCGACGTCTCTTTTATTTGATTTCAGCTACATTTAGACGATTTTATGAAGCTTAGGAAGTATATATGATAGCTAAAAGGATCAATTGAGATAGTCTATAGCCTTTTCATTGGTAGACGTCCTTCTTAATCTGAATAAAATCGTCCAATAGCTACCAGCATATAATGAAAAGGACGTCACCGGTACTGAAGGGGTTAACCTCTTTTGTACCGGCGACGTCTTTTTTGTTTCATTCTTGCTATATTAAGAGGATTTTGTGCAGTTTAGGAAAGATCTGTTTGAGTAAAAAGGGTCGAATAAGATAGTTCGAAGCCTGTTGATTGCTGGAGGCCCTATTAAAACGGAATAACATCGTCTAATAGTAACCATAATAAAGTTGAAAGGACGGCTCCGGTACAGAAGGGGTTAAGGGGGCCCACCTCGGTTTTTTTCGCTTTCTCTCCCTCTCTCTTTGGCTTGTATCCATTCTGCCCCATTCAGCTTACTGTTTTAAGACGTTTACCTCCATCCAGGTGTCAATATTTTCCCGCGAGCCAGAATAAATATATTTTTGTTTTGACAGCAAGCTAAATTTGTGCATTTGTCGATAGAAAAATTTCTCCGGCAAAGCCGGATTTCTCCATACAATGCGGGCTCGCTATCGCTTGCCAGGAAGAAATTGACATCTGGATGGGGATAAACGTCTTAAAACAGTTGGCTGAATGGGGCCGAATGGATATAAGCCAGGGAAAGAGAGAAAAGGAGAGAAAGAGAAACAAAAGCCGGTGACCCCCCTTAATAATCCAGAAGGTTGATAGCCTCTTAAGTCCTATTTGAACTAACTCAAGCCACTTGGGTCCGACTCGTAGGGGCGGTGTGATTAGACGATTCTCTTAACCCTTTGAATACCAGCGACGTGTGTTATATTATATTCTAGCTATATTTAGACGATATTATGCAGCTTAGGAAGGATCTGTGATAGTTAAAAGGATTGGTTGAGAATGTTTGCAGCTGTAATTGTTGCTAGAGGTCCTTCCGAAGCTGAATAAAATCGTCTAATTGTTGCCAGAATACGATGAAGACTTCGTCACTGGGTACTGTACGGGTTCAGCTTAGGAAGGGCATAATATAGAAGTCAGAGGGTTAATTGAGATAGTCTTTATACCATATATTTCCCACAGATCCCTCCTCGCAATACGCTTTACCCTATCATTCCACACAGATCCTTCCTAAGCTGTACACAATCGTCTAATCACAGCCAGAATATACTGTCATAATGTGTCCTAGTCCTCAAGGGGTTAATTGATCACTTGCGGGTTTCAGACTATAAGGAAGTTGGAGCTGTAGGCATTGAATATTTAGCAGAATTACCAGCTAAAATACGGTTGTCGTGCATTCATAAACACATAAAACTCAATGCAACATACTATTTATCCACCAGAAACCTCCATTATAGGTGAATATCTGCTTTATGTCGATATTTACGACTCCAACTTCCTTATAACCTGCAATTCGCATTAATTATTTGTTTGGCCGAGCATGGGTTTGTCACTCGTTTTAAATTACAGTCTATTGTATATTGAATCTCTTAGCAGAATATTTTCCGACACTTTAGTGGAATAACAAGCAAGTAGCCTGTCTCTGCATCATATAAATACCAAGTTTTCATAATTAATAGAATAGTCAGCTTCAAAATCATCGTAATAACCGAGTAATCAAGACAGGTATATGGCAAATTACCATCAGCTGGAAAGAAACTATAGTGTTAAACAGACGTATAGTTACCGACACATGATCCAGGTGAGAGTGAGGGTCCGAGTCTAGGGGTTAAATGTATAGTCTCTCAGCCTTGCCCGAGAGTAGTTGGAATATATATAGGCAAAAAAAAAACACACACTTGCTCTGGAGGGGTGACGGGAGGTAATGTTTTTATGGATTCAGTTATATTGTCTAAGTCAATGTATAAACTTACCCTTTAGTAATAATGTTGGAAGTGGATATGGCCATTCATCCAACTTAATCAAATAAATGTCAAATGGAGCCAACCCTTCACAGATTATGTCCCTGGTTTATTTGTTAGCAACGGTATATTAAGGGGGGTCACCGGCTTTTTTTTTATTATCTTTCTCTCCTTTTTTCTCTTTCCCTGGCTTGTATCCATTCGGCCCCATTCAGCCGACTGTTTTAAGACGTTTATCCCCATCCAGGTGTCAATTTCTTCCTGGCGAGCGATAGCGAGCCAGCATTGTATGGAGATATCCGGCTTAGCCGGAGATTTTTTTTTATCGAAAAATGTACAAATTTAGCTTGCTGTCATAACAAAAATATATATATGCTGGCTTGCTACCGCTCGCCAGGAAAATATTGACACCTGGATGGGGGTAAACGTCTTAAAACAGTAGGCTGAATGGGGCCGAATGGATACAAGCCAAAGAGAGAGAGAGAGAGATAAAGAGAAAAAAAAGCGAGGTGGGCCCCCTAACGTTGACTAATCCGTGGGTCGCGTCATCATTGTGCCTACAGGTAAACATGGTCTCAAAAGTAGCCTAGTTTGTATCGGTACTTAATTTTGATGAATACAAATCTGGATTATATTTGTATTCTCTGTGTACGAGATAATGTTGACTCGGACGAATCCAATTCATCAATTGACCAGGTGCGAGTTTCAGGCTATACGGTGAAGTTGGAGCCGTGCACATCGATATTAAAGAGAAATGCAATGATAATGTACGTTTCTGATGGATAAATGGTAATGTGGAATTGGGTTTTATGTATGTATAAATGTACTACGACCGTATTTTAGCTTGTAATTCTGTTAAATATCGATGTCTACAACTCCAACTTCCTTATACAACGAATCTCGCAAGTCGGCAATTAATTAATTAAGGCCGTTAATTTTGAGTTCTTGTTTTTTTCCTCTCGTTTTCTCTCTCTCTCTCTGGCTTGTATCCATTCGGCCCCATTCAGCTTACTGTTTTAAGACGTTTATCCCCATCCAGGAGCCGATGTTTTCCTGGCGATCGGTAGCGAGCCAACATATTTAAAAAAATGCTTTACAAAGCAGGCTAAATTTGTACATTTTTCGATAGAAAAATGTCTCCAGCGAAGCCGAATTTCCCCATACAATGCTGGCTCGCTATAACTCGCCAGGAAGCAATCGTCACCTGGATGGGGATACACGCCTTAAAACAGGAGGCTGAATGGGGCCGAATGAATACAAGCCAGAGAAAGAGAGAAAAGGAGAGGACAATAAAACAGGTCACCCCCCCCCCCCCCCCTTAAGGAATAGTAATTAAACCTTTACAAACAAAACAGAGCACTTTAACCCCTTTTGTACCGGCGACGTCATATAATTTTATTCTGGCTACTATTGGACGCTTTTCTTTAGTCTAAAAATGGCCTCCAGCAATTAACAGGATTCGAACTATCTCACATCATCCTTTTTACTACCTCAGATCCTTTTTAAACTGCACAAAATCGTCTAAATAATAACACTATAATTTAAAAGACGTCGCCGGTACGGAAGGGGTTAATAAATTCCCCTTCTGAGCTACAATAAAGTATTGTATCGTTTGGTGTCAATATGATTCAAATGGGTGTGTAGTTATTAATGTTAACGACTGTACAGCATTATAGTCGGTTTTATATCAACTGGCGGCCAATTGAATCCCTTGGCAGCTAATAGTGAGTCCAGGCATTTTAGCTCGAACGTCCCTTGATTTTGGCCCTGTCACTCTTTGAACTCTGGGGGAGGCACTCGCTGCAGGTAGTTATGCCTTTTGTCTCCCTCATTCACATAGGGAAAAAAAACGAAAAATCTGGATACTTAATGAAAACATACCAAACTACTATATCTCTGCATCCTATTAAGGGGAGGTTTTCAGTTTGTTCCTAGAATTCCATCAATCTTAAAATTACACCCCCTAGACCCCCTTTCAAGATAAATTTGTACATTTTCGGTAGAAAAATGTCCCGGCTGAAAGCCGGTTCCTCTTAAATTACAGGCTCGCTATCGCTCGCCAGGATAAAATCGACACCTGAATTGCACGAAAGGTCTTAATATGGGGTGAAAGTTCTTAAAATCGCTAAACTAATGGGGCAAACGTGTTATAATATCAAAAGCAATGGGGCTAAACATGAGGGAGAAAGGGGTCAAGAAAAAAATCCCTCAAGTGGAGATCTCCCCTTAAGACCAAGTTTATATAATCTGCATCATCTTTCACTACAAAATCTTCAAAACAACTGGGAAATCCTGGTGGGAACTTTGCAATTTACCGTCAGTAGAAAAGAAACAGACTATAGTTAGATCTATGACGTACAATCCGGTTCCCAGCGAGAGGACTGCAACATGGCGGCCAGGGAAGGTCTCCAAGATGGCGGACTTGGGCTCCCCAGAAGGGTTGATTATGAGGCACCACGCACCAACCCTGTCTCTCGTGTTTGCCGGGGGGGGTGGGGGGGGGAAGGAGAGCAAACCTTCCTAAGTCTCCCAGCTTATCTGAAATGAGGGAAAGCAAAGGGAGGCTTAATTGGGGTTATCAGGGCTTTTCTTTAAGGGCCTGTTAATTAATTAATTTATTTATTTATGTTTTACTTTCCTGGCTAAACATCCCTCAAACTTAAAAAAAAAAAAAAAAAAAAAAACATCCCCTAGACCCCCTCTCAAGATAAATTTGTACATTTTTCGGTAGAAAACTGTCCCGGCCGAAGTCCGGTTCCTTTTATAATTACAGGCTCGCTTTCGCTCGCCAGGAAACAAATCGACACCTAAATAGCACGAAAGATCTGAATATTGAGAAATAAATGGGAAAAATTGGTCCTTAAAATCGACAAACTAATGGGCCGAACGTCATAAAATCATAAAACTGATGGGGCTAAACACGAGGAAGAAGGGGTGGGGTGGGGTGGGGGGGGGGGGGGTGGGGGGGGGGGGGGGGGGGGAGGGGTCGGGAAAAAAAAGGCCCACCAAACCTTCCTAAGTCTCCCAGCTTATCTGAAATGAAGGGAAACCAAAGGGCGAGGTTTGGGGGAGGTTATCAGGGCTTTTCTTTAACATGCTTTTATCTTTGCCTTATCTCCGTGGCCATGGAAACGGGAAGGGTGGCATAGAAAGGAAGGGTGGCAGAAATAGCGTTAAGGGCGCTCGATGTTTTTCATTTATTAATTATTTTTCTAGTTTCCTCCCTAGACCTCCATCAAACTTTAAAAAAAAAAAAACATCCCCTAAACATCAAGATAAATTTGTACATTTTTCGGTAGAAAAATGTCCCGGCCGAAGGCCGATTCCTCTTATAATTACAGTCTCGCTATCGCTCGCCAGGAAAAAAAATAGTTTCTTTTGCCTAGCTGATGGCAAGAATGACAAGTTTAATATATAATAATGACAAGTTGAATATATATTCGTTCTGCAATATATGTCACCTCTCGCCTAGCTGCTCTGAAAGGAAGAGGAGAGCTGTGAGATCATTATTGTATTTAGTGACCTTTATATATATCCACTATCAGCTTTAGGCCTGGAGGAAAGGAGGGGGAATATTATTTGGTTGGTTGGTATATATTGTTTTGCATACTGTACATACAATCTCTCTCTCTCTCTCTCTCTCTCTCTCTCTCTCTCTCTCTCTCTCTCTCTCTCTCTCTCTCTCTCTCTCTCTCTCTCTCTCTCTCTCTCTCTCTCTCCTCTCTCTCTCTCTCTCTCTCTCTCTCTCTCTCTCTCTCTCTCCTCTCTCTCTCTCTCTCTCTCTCTCTCTCCCTCTCTCTCTCTCTCTCTCTCTCTCTCTCTCTCTCTCTCTCTCTCTCTCTCTCTCTCTCTCTCTCTCTATTACCTAAACTGACAATAATGGTAAGGCTACCTGTAATTCCATTAAATAGATAGGTTGGACTTAGGCTTTTTGATCAAGGGGAGATTTCCACTTGAGGCACTATTTTATGGACCTCTTTCTCCCTCATGTTTTGCCCCATTGCTTTTGATATTTTATGAATAAAACGGAGAATGTCAGCTTATTTAAGTATTTGGGCAGTGTGTTGAGTAAATATGGGAGTATGAATGTTGAAGTGCGGGAGAGGGTGCAACAGGGGAAGAGAGTTGTAGGAACGCTGAAAGTATTAACAAGAAATAGGGTGGTCAGCATGGATAAAGAAGTCCTTGCATGATAGTGTGGTAATCCCGACACTGACATACTTACGGAAGCGAAGCATGGACGTTGGTGGAGAGACTCAGACCAAGAGTGAGAGGATTGGAAACGAGTTAATTTAGAAGTGCGTGCGGAGTTACATGGAGGGATAGACAGACGAATGAGGAAGTATGAGAGAGATGTGGTGTGGATGTAGATGTGCTGGAAAGTGTGAAGAGGAACACATGGATCGGCCATGTGGAACGTATGCGAGAGAATGACTAAGAGAGTGTACGAGAGTGAGGTGGAAGGACAGAGAGGGAGATGTAGATCGAGAGAGAGGTGGAAAGATGGAGTTAAGAAGAACATGCGTGAAAGTGGTGCTGGATGGAAGGAGGGGCGTCGACTGACTAGGGACAGAGGTGCATGAGGTCATTTCGTTCGTGGCCACCCCTTCGGGGATCACGGCGTCCGGCGATAGATAGATCTATTATAAATTAAGGTGGGGTACCAGTTTTCTCTTTAACAAATTCAGTGACATGGGGTTATTATATTAATCATTATTATTATTATTATATTATTATCATTATTATTATTTTATTATTGGCAACCGTATTATTATTTTGAAGAATACCATAATTGCAACAATATATCAGATCTGATAAATGTAACAATATTAAACAAAGATGTTACAGTTCAAATGTAGACACTAACCTTTAACATTGTGATGTCAGTGTTGTAAGAGGGATTCAAGAGCTCTTGTCTAAAGGTGTTGGAAGATCATAGCAGGGCCAACTTCGGTCATGGTGGAAGGTCATAGTAGGGTCAACTTAGGTCATGGTGGAAGGTCACAGCAGGGTCAACTTAGGTCATGGTGGAAGGTCATAGCAGGGTCAACTTCGGTCATGGTGGAAGGTCATAGCAGGGTCAACTTCGGTCATGCTAAAGGTCACGATAAAACTCAACTTGGGTCATACCAAGGGGAAAGCTGGGATTACTTCAAGGTTCAGTTGGGGTTATATCAGGGGTCGGATGGAAGTCATGTCAGGGGTCAGCTTGGCAAATGTCAAGGGTCATATGGGGTTATGTCATGTCAGGGGTTGCGTTGAGGGGCTATAATTTAATCAGAGAGCTGTGGGTTGGGTCATGCCAGAGTATTTTGATGGGGTTCATTTATTGGGGTTCTGAATAAAGTCATATCCAAAGTTAGATGGATTTATGTCAAAGGTTAGTTATGGGTTATGTCGAATTTCAGCTGGGGTCGTGTTTAATGTGTGCGGGTGTGTTTTTTTATTATTATTCCCTTCCGGTGCTGAGGATCTCGTCATATCAGCTAGAGTCGAGCCTGGGCGTTCTGGAAAGTATCATATAAGGGATCTGTCAAATGGGGCAGCAATTGGGACATTCTTAAGGCAGTTCTATTTATGAGATGGGGAAATATATAATCTTATACCGAGTATATAAAAAGTGTTGGGAGGGTGATCATACCCATAGCTAATTTAAATAGATAATTACTAGAGTATTTCGTATCGTGATTATCTTATGTACTTAGGAGACTAATCAGACATGAGTGTAACCTGTAGATTTAATATCTGTGGATGACTGAACTTGGGTATCAGGGGTTGACTGAGTTAGATTCGTATCAAGGGAAGGTGGATTGGTGGGGGCTTCCTCTGGGGGTAACTGAAGGAACGTCCTCAGTAGTGGTGGTTGGGGTGAGTTCGCATCCTGAGGTGGGTGCGTAGAGGATACATTCGGAACGATCTGGAGAATGGATATGTTTGGGGGTTGAAGGCTGGGTCTAATCTCCTGGGACAAGCGTATAGGCCTAACACTTGAGGGTGATTGAGCTTGCGTAGTATCAAGGGTAACCTGAAGATGAGCTAAATCTTCGTTGGCTTTTCCCAAGTTTGACCCACTTTGATGGGGAAAGCTCGTATACTGAGATTGAACACTACGAGTCCTTTCAGGGGATGCTTGAAGATGACTCATTTTAGGAGTCGCTTGAAGACTCTTTGCTTCAGAGGTTGTTTGAAGCCGACCCAAAGTATGGGGTTGTTGAACACGATTCCTAACAGGAGATATTTGGTGTAGGGTCATAGTTTGCATTGGTGTCGCAGAGGTCACATTTTGATGTTGAAAATGGGTCAAATCTGGTGTGGGCTGCAAAGACACCTCGGGGGTCATTTGAAGGAGCCTCCTGTCAGGCTGCGATGGTAAGCTCATGTCACTGGTCATCTGCAGGGGATTCATATCTTGGGTATTCTGCAAAGACGTCATATCAGGGGCCATTTGCAGGAGATTGAAGTCTGGATTATTATGTAAGGAACCCATTTCGGTGGTCATTTGCAGCGGATTCATGCGTTGGTTATTCTGGAAAGCTGCCATGTCGGTGGTCATTTGTAAGAGATTCATGTCTTGGGTATTTTGCAAAGACGCAATGTCGGCGGCCATTTGGAGGTGTGCCATGTCTTGCTTGGACTGTGAGGAGGTCAACTCAGGGGTGATCTGGAGGAGGGTCATGTCTGTGTTGGTCAAGTCAGGGGTCACTGTGAGGGGTCTGATGTCAAGTGTGGACTGTAGGGGGGTGGTGGAGGTGGTTGAGGGGCCCAGGTGGGGGGAGCCTGGGGGAGCCGACATCAACACAACACTACCCTCGGTCAGCTTCACCTGAATGACGGAAGAAACAAGGAGATAATTATTAATGCTGAGTGTGTGTACATACATACATACATACACACAAGTTTAAAGACCCATTTGTCCACAGAGAATGTGGTTACAGTCTCACGTGTGTGTGTGAGTGATATTAATTGTTGTCTTCCCAAAGGACAAACACACAAGTCAATAATCCAAAACATATATATCAATCCCACCCTGACACACAAACAGCTTACTGTATATATATATATTTTACATCTAAATACAAACGCAATATAACATAATACATTCCTTCATGAGGCAAAGTAAAGCCGGTATCACACGAGCGCTTTTTCCCTCAACATTTATCCTCAACACTGGTCTGGCAGCTTATGAAGCTAACAGTTAAAATATTTCGGTGACCTAAATTCATCTATCACCAGTGTAGTTTCCGATACCAGTGCAAAATATTCCAGAAATGTCAGAAAAATGTTGATCACTGAATGTTGACTATAAAAACTGTCGTGTGATACCGGCTTAAGGCATATGTAAGAAGCAAACAGTAAAATCTCGATTGCCTGTTATTTATGTATATTCTGTCAGCTTCCACCTTCATCTTCTAAAACTTGGTTGCATAAATGACAGGGTAACAAGCGAGGGGGTAGTGCTTGGTTTTTGGTCTATATATTTATTTATCTATTAATATATTTTTGAGCTTCCTCGCTAGACCTCCATCAAGCTTAGAAAACACCCCATAGACTCCCTTTCAAGATAAATTTTTAAATTTTTCGGTACAAAAATATCCCGGCCGAAGGCCAGTTCCTTCTAAAATTAGAGGCTCGCTATTGCTCGCCAGGAAAAAATCGACACTTAAAGGGCACGAAACGTCTTAATATTGACAAAGAAATGGAGTGAAAGGTCTCAAAATCGCCAAACTAACGAAAAGAACGCCTTAAAACCTCAAAACTAACATGCTAAACATGAGGGAGAAGGGGGTCCAGAAAAAGCGAGTACTACCCCCTTACAAGACAATTTGAATAATTGGCCACAAGTTAAGCTTATATCTCCTCCACTTCTTCGACAGTGAATCAGAATTGGATTAGCTACAACTCTTTTAGTCTGGACATATATTTTCACAAAGGTTGTAAAACAAGCTTTTATACAGATAATAAATAAAATGTCTTATCCTACCGTAAATAAGAAAGACACAATTCGACAATTATTTATCAACATCACTTTCACCATCAGCACCACCATAAACATCTCCAACAACACCACAACTATCACCACCAGCACCACTATAAACATCTCCAACAACACCACAACTATCACCATCAGCACCACTATAATCATCTCCAACAACACCACAACTATCACCATCAGCACCACCATAAACATCTCCAACAACACCACAACTATCACCATCAGCACCACTATAAACATCTCCAACAACACCACAACTATCACCATCAACACCACCATAAACATCTCCAACAACACCACAACTATCACCATCAGCACCACCATAAACATCTCCAACAACACCACAACTATCACCACCAGCACCACCATAAACATCTCCAACAACACCACAACTATCACCATCAGCACCACTATAAACATCTCCAACAACACCACAACTATCACCATCAACACCACCATAAACATCTCCAACAACACCACCATAAACATCTCCAACAACACCACAACTATCACCATCAGCACCACCATAAACATCTCCAACAACACCACAACTATCACCATCAGCACCACTATAAACATCTCCAACAACACCACAACTATCACCATCAACACCACCATAAACATCTCCAGCAACACCACAACTATCACCATCAGCACCACCATAAACATCTCCAACAACACCACAACTATCACCACCAGCACCACCATAAACATCTCCAACAACACCACAACAATCACCATCAGCACCACTATAAACATCTCCAACAACACCACAACTATCACCATCAACACCACCCTAAACATCTCCAACAACACCACAACTATCACCATCAGCACCACCATAAACATCTCCAACAACACCACAACTATCACCATCAACACCACCATAAACATCTCCAACAACACCACCATAAACATCTCCAACAACACCACAACTATCACCATCAGCACCACCATAAACATCTCCAACAACACCACAATTATCACCATCAGCACCACCATAAACATCTCCAACAACACCACAACTATCACCATCAGCACCACTATAAACATCTCCAACAACACCACAACTATCACCATCAGCACCACTATAAACATCTCCAACAACACCACAACTATCACCATCAACACCACCATAAAAATCTCCAACAACACCACAACTATCACCATCAGCACCACTATAAACATCTCCAACAACACCACAACTATCACCATCAGCACCACTATAAACATCTCCAACAACACCACAACTATCACCACCAGCACCACTATAAACATCTCCAACAACACCACAACTATCACCATCAGCACCACTATAAACATCTCCAACAACACCACAACTATCACCATCAGCACCACTATAAACATCTCCAACAACACCACAACTATCACCATCAGCACCACTATAAACATCTCCAACAACACCACAACTATCACCATCAGCACCACTATAAACATCTCCAACAACACCACAACTATCACCACCAGCACCACTATAAACATCTCCAACAACACCACAACTATCACCATCAGCACCACTATAAACATCTCCAACAACACCACAACTATCACCATCAGCACCACTATAAACATCTCCAACAACACCACAACTATCACCATCAGCACCACTATAATCACGAACATCACCACAAACTTTAACACCAAAGCCTCACCACCACACTTACCAACACCACCAAAACAAACTTAAGGGGAGATTATTAGTTTGTTTCCTATACCTCCATCAAGCTTTAAAAAAAAACACCCCTTAGACCCACTTTCAAGGTAAATTTGTACATTTATGGGTAGAGAAATGTCCCGGCCGAAGGCCGTTTTCTCCAAAATTACAGGCTCGCTATCGCTCGCCAGGAAAAAATCGACACCTAAACGACACACAAGGTCTAAAATTGACAGAAATTGGGCGAAAAATCTTAAAATCTTAAAAAGTCTTAAAATCGTCAAACTAATGGTGGTGGGGGGGGGGGGGGAATCGAACGTCATAAGATCTTAAAACAAATAGGGCTAAACATGAGGGAGAAGGAAGTTCGAAAAATAATTCCTTAAACCTCCCCACGACACTCACCGACTCTCTACTTCCGGTCGGGCGATGATTGAAGAACCTCTGACGCACGAGCACGACGACCACGACCACCACCACGACCAGCCCGCTCCCGAGTCCGGCCGCTACGATGATCATGGTCGGGGTGAGAGCGTCGTACAGGTCGTCCCCCCAGTCGTCTCCGGAGGGGTCGTCGTAGTAGTAGTCGTATAGGTCGTGGTGGTAGTGGTCGCCCCCCTCCTTGCCCCCGCCCCCCTTCTCCTCCTCGTTCACAGCTGTTCGGCCGCGTAACTCCGGGGGCATCCCTGGGAAACAAGAAATGAGGGGTCAATTAAGGGGACAGTAGTTATTTTTTGGGTCTATATATAATTATTATGCTTTCATTAGTTTATTCAATTACATTGGGCTTTGTAATTGATGATTAACTCCCTCTGTACCGGTGACGTATTAAGCATTATATTCTGGCAACTATTAGACGATTATATTTAGCTTAGGAAGAACGTCTACCCATTAAAAGGCTACAATCTATCTCACTTAACCCTATTTACTACCACAGATCCTTCTCAAGCTGCACACAATCGTCTAAATATTACTAGAAGAAAATTAAAAAGACGCTGCGGTACAGAAGGGGTTAATGGTAAGAACGGGGTGTTACTTATCTATATACCGGTATTAATGATTATGTTTTAGATCCTCGCTAGACCTCCATCGAGCTAAATATTACACGCCCTTGATATATCTGTACATTTTTCGGTAGAGGCCGCTTCCTCTTTAATTACTGGCTCGCTATCCCTCGCCAAGAAAAAATCGACACGCAAATGGCACGAAAGATCTTAAAATTGACAGATATTGGGTGAAATGTCTTACAGACTCCGGTGGCATCCCTGGGAAAGAATGAATGAAGGAATAAATTAATTAGCTCCTTCAGCACATCGGAAAAGCATTATGTTATTTGGTTTGGGCTGTCATTCAAAGATTTTATACAATTTTGGAAGGACCACTGGGTATCTAAGGTATCAAAGCCAATTCAGTTCTGCCTCTGACTCCTATACAGTACATCCTTCCTAAGCTGAGTACAATCGTTTAACGGAAGCAAATACAGTATATATATACTGTTAAGGGGAGATTTCCACCTGGAGGATTTTTTTCTGGACCCCTTTCTCCCTCATGTTTAGCCCCATTGCTTTTTGAGATTTTAAGACGTTCGCCCCATTAGTTTGGCGATTTTAAGAACCCTCGCCCCATTTATGTCAATGTTAAGACCATTCGTGCCATTTAGGTGTCTATTTTTTCCTGGCGAGCGATAGCGAGCCTGTAATTTAAGGGGAATTGGCCTTCGGCCGGGACATTTTTCTACCGAAAAATGTACACATTTATCTTGAAAGGGGGTCTAGGGGGAGTAATTTTAAGTTTGATGGAAGTCTAGGGAATCAACTAAAAACCTCCCCTTAATACGCATCACAAAGGTTAACCCTTCGAGTACCAGCGACGTGTGTAACATTTTATTCTAGCTATATAAGTAACACCCCATTCTTTAACATTAATATCAAATACAAACCCCAATGTACTTGAGTAAACTAATGAAAGCATATGGCTCTCCCGGGATTCGAACTCGGGACACTACACCCGGAACATAAGCACCTAAGCCATTACATCACCAACACAGTTATTAGACGATATTGTGAAGCTTAGGAAGAATCTGTGGTAGTTAAATGGGTTGGTTTGAGATAGTTTGCAACCGTATTATTACACAGAGGTCCTTCCTAAGCTGAATGAAATTGTCTAATAGTTGCCAGAATATGATGAACATGACGTCCCTGGTACTGAATGGGTTAATAATGTATGTGTATGTAAGGTTTATGCGATATGAGATGCGTCCTGGCTGCTTACGGTTGTCACATCCCTTAGGCGTGACGAAAAAAGAAAACAAAAAAAGTTTACCAATAGTCTTTCTTCATATCTTCATACTAGCCTATGTCATTCTTTTTAGGCTTTTATGAAATAATTGTCAATCACTATGATTGTAGTGTTGTTTTACAAGTGTGTGTATATGTTAATTTTAGATTTGCCTGATGATGGAGTAAGTGTCTCCGAAACGTTGCAATATATATAGACAATATGAACGCCTTTTACTATCATGCCCTGGTGCTTCTCTTCATTATTCGCCTCCGCTTCCCACGGACAAGATCAATAAATAAATATATATATATATATATATATATATATATATATATATATATATATATATATATATATATATATATAAGACAAGTAAAGGGAAAATGAGCCAGAGTAGTACAGTTACCTCGCTCCCCAACTTGTGTGGCGTTGATGAATTAACATATGAAAAGAATATGGAAGAGGGAGGTGCATTTGGCCTCCTACCTACAGGGCTGTATTCTCACTCACTTATATACTGGGTGTGTGTCTGTCAACTATATTTCAAGCATAATATCTATATCTATCTCTCTCTCTCTATATATATGGCAGTAGTTGTGGCACTTACCTGTAACTAGCCTAATCAACTCAATCATGATGCAATGCTGCTATAGTATGTACTCTACAGTCGGACAAATAAGTGATGTTTCGACACCAAGTATATTTTGATTAAGAATTAGTATCAGCAGTATCTAAATATGACTTATCTATTTCGAGAGACATACAAACATGTTCCTACACTTACCCACCCTATTCAACATCTGACAGACATTAATACATACAGCACAGAGCAAGCCAAACGTAATGACAGCTGAGCCATGACTTATTAGCGCCACCGTACATGACACATTTGTTCTTCAATGTACAGGCTCTCAGCCTATACCCGAGAGGGAGTAGTTGGAATAAAAGATTTTTTATATATATATATATATATATATATATATATATATATATATATATATATATATATATATATATATATATATATATATATATATATACTGTATATACTGTATACCTTCACCACCTCTTAAGCACTAAAATATATCTTAGGAATAAAAGCTTCCCTCAACTTTCAGGTCAGGAAGTCAAGTGCAAACGGGCAAGTCATCTTAAGTCGTAAAAGAACAAACGTTACCCCAAGGTTATACATTGGAGTCGTGGGTGCTGCAAACCTCACAAGATTGTAATGCATGGGATGGGATGGCTCGTTTTTCTGGACCCCCCTTTGCCCTCGTGTTTAACTCCATTATTTTTTTTAATTTTAAGACGCTCGCCCCATTAGTTTGTCGATTTTTAAACCTTTTGTCCCATTTCTATATCATTATCAAGAGCTTTCGTTCCATTTAGGTTCGATTTTTTCCTGGCGAGCGATAGCGAGACTAATTTTAAGAGAGACCGGCCTTTGGCCGGGAAATGTTTCTATCGAAAAATGTAAAAATATATCTTGAAAAGGGGTATAAGGAATGTTATTTAAGCTGGATGGAGGTCTAGCGAGGAAACTAAAAAATAAATGTGTATATATATATATATACTGTATATACATATAAATGGTATGGGCGGGAGTGACACTGTAGCTCCTAACCTTGATTGTGGCATCTATTACACACGGGCCGGAAAAGTGGTAAGGGAGAAAAGTTTAGTTCAACAGTTTGAGTGCGGCGGCTTCTGTTTTTTTACATTTTATTTTGACTAACCTTGGACGACTTTATGTTATATATATATATATATATATATATATATATATATATTATATATATACAGTATATATACTGTATATATATACAGTATATATATACTGTATATATATATATATATGTGTTTCTTCAAATTTCATCAAGGTATAAAGAACACGCAAAGAACCCCTTCGAAATAAAAATAAAGGCTCACTATCGCTTGTCAGGACTAAATTCGACATCCATTTAGCACGAAAGGTCTTAAAATTATAAATATATGGGTCGATAAGTCTTAAAATCGTCAAACTAAAGGGACTACACATGAAGGAGAAGGGGGTCCAGAAAAAAAGCCTTAATGGAAGCTAGTATTTGTCCCTCCTTAAGGGGGAGGTATTCGCTTTTTCTGGACCCTTTTTCCCTCATGCTTTGCATATTAGTTTTGAAATTTTAAGACGTTCGTTCCGTTGGTTTCACGATTTTGAGTCCTTTCGCCCCATTTATTTGTCAATATTAAGACCTTTCGTACGATTTAGGTGCAACATTTTTCCTGGCGAGCTATAGCGATATCGGCCTAATGCCGAGCTATCGCTCGCCAGGAAAATTTTTACCCTTAAATGGCACGAAAGCTTTTGAAATTGACAACGAAATGGGATGAAATGTGTTAAAATCGACTAACTAATGGGGCAAACGTCATAAAATCTTAAAACTAATGGGGCTAAACACGAGGGAGAAGGGGGACCAGCAAAACGACCCATAATACATTACAGTTTGGGAAGGATCTCTCGCGGGTAGAGGGTATAAACAATTACCCTCCTCCTCCTCCTCCTTAAGGGGGGATGGCCCGGTTTTCTGGTACACTTTCTCCCTCATGTTTAGCCCCATTGGTTTTCAGATGTTAAGATGTTTTCCCCATTAGTTAGTCGATTTTAAGACCTTTCGCCCCATTCCGTCGTCAATATTAAGACCTTTCGTGCTATTTAGGTGCTATTATCGTGCTGGCGAACGATAGTGAGCCTATAATGTTGGAAGAACCGGCCTTCGGCCGGGAAATTTTTCTACCGAAAAATGTACAAATTAATCTAGAAGGGGGATCTAATGGATGTTTGCTTTTAATTTGATGGAAGTCTAGGGAGGAAACTAGAAAAATAATGAATACATGCAAAAATCGCCCAAAAAGTGAACCATCCCCTTAAGGTGTCGAGATTTCCACTTGAGGGATTTTTTTCTGGGCCCCTCTGTCCCTCATGTTTAGCCCCATTGCTTCTGAGATTTTTAAACGTTCAACCCATTAGTTTGGCGATTTTAAGAACTTTCGCCCTATTTCTGTCAATTATAAAACCTTTCGTGAAATTTAGGTGTCAATTTTTTCCTGGCGAGCGATAGCGAGCCTGTAATTTAAGAGAAACCGGCCTTCGTTCGGGATATTTTTCTACTGAAAAATATACAAATAGATCTTGAAAGTTGGTCAATGGGGTGTAATTTAAAGCTTGATGGAAGTCTAGGGAACGAACCAAAGACCTCATCTTTAAGGGGGGTGACCTGCTTTTTTGTTATTTCTGTCCTTTTCTCTCTTTCTCTGGCTTGTATCCATTGGGCCCCATTCAGCCAACTATTTTAAGACGTTTATCCCCATCTAGGTGTCGATTTCTTCCTGGCGAGCGATAGCGAGCCAGCATTATATGAAGAAATCCGGCTTCGCCGGAGAAATTTTTCTATCGAAAAATTTACAAATTTAGCCTGCTGTCAAACAAAAATAAAAAATATGCTGGCTCGCTACCGCTCACCAGTAAAAAATTGACACCTGGATGGGGATAAACGTCTTAAAACAGTAGGCTGAATGGGGCCAAATGGATACAAGCCAGAGAAAGATAGAAAAGGACCGAACAATAACAGGTCACCCCCCCTTAAGCCGGGGTCATACAAACAATTTCCGTGGCTGACTGCATCGGAATCTCAAATCCAACCCAAAATATAGTCTAGGGGAAAAAAAAAAAAAAAAAAAAAAAAAAAAAAAAAAAATATCCGAGTAAAAATATGGTGTAGTGGGACGAAAAATCCATTAACCCCTTCTGTATCGGCAACGTTTTCTTAACCCTTTCAAGCACATGGCGCGTTTTTACATTATATTCTAGCTACCTCGATCCAGACTATTCTATTCAGCTGACGAAGGATTTAATTGGAGTTAAATGGATAACATAATGGTCTAGCTTATCCATTGACCAATACAAGATCCTTCCCAAGCTGAAAAAACGTCTGCCGATAGATAAAACATATATTGTAAAAACGCGTCCTGTGCTTCAAAGGGTTAATGATATTCTAGATATATTTAGACGATGTTGTGCAGATTGAGAAGGCTATGTGGTGGTGGTTAAAAGGTTTGAATGAGATAGTTTGAATGAGTAAAAAGGTTTAAATGAGATAGTTCGAATGAGTAAAAAGGTTTAAACGAGATAGTTCGTATGAGAAAAAAGGTTTAAATGAGATAGTTCGAATGAGATAAAAGGTTTAAATGAGATAGTTCGAATGAGTAAAAAGGTTTAAATGAGATAGTTCGAATGAGTAAAAAGGTTTGAATGAGATAGTTCGAAGCTTGTCACATGCTGGAGGCCCTTTTCAAACTAAATAAAACCGTCTAAATATAGCTAGACTATAATTGAAAAGACATCACCGGTACAGAATGAGTTAAGGGGGGTGACCTGCTTTTTGTTATTTCTGTCCTTTTCTCTCTTTCTCTGGCTTGTATCTATTCGGCCCCATTCAGCCAACTATTTTAAGATGTTTATCCCCATCTAGGTGTCGATTTCTTCCTGGCGAGCGATAGCGAGCCAGCATTAAATGAAGAAATCCGGCTTCGCCGGAGACATTTTTCTATCGAAAAATGTACAAATTTAGCCTGCTGTCAAACACAAATAAAAAGTATGCTGGCTCGCTACCGCTCACCAGTAAAAAATTGACACCTGGATGGGAATAAACGTCTTAAAACAGTAGGCTAAATGGGGCCAAATGGATACAAGCCAGAGAAAGACAGAAAAGGACCGAACAAAAACAGGTCACCCCCCCTTAATGGTGTGAAGTAACAAACCGAAGAAATACAATGGTCCGGGTTGGTGAAGACTATATAACTAGGATAAACAGTAGTCCGGGCCGAAAACACAGGACATTATTCAGAATGCTGTACGGTCGCGCTAATAAGTCATGTCCCAGCTGTCATTACGTTTGGCTCGCTCTGGGCTGTATTAATGTCTGTCAGATGTTGAATAGGGTGAATAGGTGTAGGAACATGTTTGTATATTTCACTCGATATGAAGAAATGAAGCTTAGATATTGCCGATACCAATTATTGATCAAAACATACTTGGTGAAATAATTCAAATAATATACCAATTAATGAGTAAAGTGGGTTAAGTGTGTGATTTTTTTTTTTTTTTTTTTTTTTTGGTGTGTGTGTGTGTGGAGTATATATGTGGAGGAGCAAGTGGAGTAATGTGGTAGTGGAGGTGCCCGGGTGGAGGAGGTGGAAGAGTAGCAGTAGTTGTCAGTGGCACTTTTTAAAGGGCCTCCCAGTGGCACCCCAGCCTAATGTTCACCATTTGGCTCACAAACTGTGCCTTCCTCCCTGACTGATGAGCTCCCCCCCGCCCCCCCGCCCCCCCCCCCCCTGACTGATGGCTCCCCTCTCAACCCCCTCGACTGTTGGCCCCCCTCTCAACTCCCCCCCCCCCCATGACTGTTGGGCCCCCCTGTCAACCCCCCCTTCCCCTAACTGATGGCCCTCCCCCTCACCCCCTCCCTGAATGTTGGGTCTCCCTCTCACCCGCCCTTCCTGAATGTTGGGCCCCCTCTCACCCCTCCCTGAATGTTGGGCCCCCCTCTCACCCCCTCCCTGAATGTTGGGCCCCCCTCTCACCCCCTCCCTGAATGTTGGGCCCCCTCTCACCCCCCCTCCCTGACTGATGGGCCCCCCTCTCCCTGAATGTTGGGCCCCCCTCTCACCCCCTCCCTGAATGTTGGGCCCCCGTCTCACCCCCCCTCCCTGACTGATGGGCCCCCCTCTCCCCCCCCCCCCTCCCTGAATGTTGGGCCCCCCTCTCACCCCCTCCCTGAATGTTGGGCACCCCTCTCACCCCCCCTCCCTGACTGATGGGCCCCCCTCTCCCCCCCTCCCTGAATGTTGGGCCCCCCTCTCACCCCCTCCCTGAATGTTGGGCCCCCCTCTCACCCCCCCTCCCTGACTGATGGGCCCCCCTCTCCCCCCTCCCTGAATGTTGGGCCCCCCTCTCACCCCCTCCCTGAATGTTGGGCCCCCCTCTCACCCCCCCTCCCTGACTGATGGGCCCCCCTCTCACCCCCCGTCCCTGACTGATGGCCTCCCCTCTCCCCCCCCTTTTCACCCACAGGGGAGATCTCAACTAAAGTCGCTATACTCGATTTATTTTAAAGGGAGGATGGGCGTATTTGAAAGGGTGGATGGGCGTATTTTAAAGGGTGGATGGGCGTATTTTAAAGGGGGGATGGGCGTATTTTAAATGGGGGATGGGCGTATTCATTTGCTTATATATTCATCTTGTTAATATTTTCTTAGTTCCTCCCTACACCCCTTTTCAAGAAAAATTTGTACATTTTCGGTAGAAACATGTCCCTGCTGAAGGCCGGGTTTTGGAGGGTATTTCCTTATGCTTGATGGAGATCTAGGGAGCAAACTAAAAACCTCCCCTTAAAGGAGTACATTTATGTGGCGAATATATTATGCAGTTTAAGAAGGACCTGTGTTATTAAGAAGGTTTATTGACATCGTATTTACCCATTGGAGTTTTCGAGGTAGATTATAAACTAAAGCAAATCGTGTAATGGTAACCAGAATAGGATGACAATTATGTACTGGTGGTGAAGGGGTTAATGGGGTAAATTTACAATGTAGCGAATATGTTAAGGGGAGGTGTTTAGTTTGTTCCCTAGATTTCCGTCAAGCTTACGATTACACCCCCTAGACCCCCTTTCAAGATAAATTTGTACATTTTTCGGTAGAAAAATTTCCCGGCCGAAGGCCGGTTCCTCTTAAATTACAGGTTCGCTATCGCTCGCCAGGAAAAACTCGACACCTAATTGGCACGAAAGGTCTTAAAATTGACAGAAATGGGGCGAAAGTTAGTAAGATCGCCAAACTAATGGGGCGAAAGTCTTAAAATCTTAAAAGCAATGGGGCTAAACATGAGGAAGAAAGGGATCCAGAAAACAATCCCTCAAGTGGAAATCTCCCCTTAATGGGTGGCAATAATCCTCGCCTATGGGGGATGATGAGGGTGCTGATGATGATGATGATGATGATGATGATGATATAGTCTATTCGCTGTAAGTAGGCCAGAAATCATGACCTCTAACCTCTGTAACTCACAAACGACTACTAGAGTAATCGAGCTAATTATGCGATCTACCAGTTTGGGACGTGTCAGCCGAGGAAGAGATGTGGGTAGTTACAGCCCATTTGGTCAAGCCCTTTTTGAGTGCCAGAGGATAGAAGTCATGATTTCTCGCCTACTTACAGCGAATAGACTATAGTAGCGATAGTTATGAAAAACGACAATGACAGATTAAGGGGGGTAGGCGACGAGTAATGGGAAGAGAAGGAGAAGTACCGGAGAAAATGCTGCCCATTATACTCCATAACACATATTCTGACTGTTCAAACTACCACAACGTGACTTTATGTACTATGTGATCAAAATATTGACTCAGGCTTCAGCTGCTAATGCCGGTACCTAATATCTAAAATATGAGGACAGCAATTCCAGATAAAATATATAGCATTGGTGATTTTGTAGTAATGTTTATTGTGGTGGTGATGATGGTGGTGTAGCTACTTGTGGTGGTGGTAACGGGGGTAAGAGGGTGTTATTGATGATCGTGGTGATGGTAGACGTTTTAGTGGTAATGGTGGTAGTATTCGTAACTGTTGTGTTGGTGATGGTATTCCTGAAGGTGGCGGTGATGGTGGAGGTATTATCTTTATATCAAGTAATGCTATTTGAGAAAAACCTCATACAACACACCCGGGATCTGAACCGTGGATCATGTGATCAACAGGAACTCGTGATAACCACTACACCACACTGGCCACAAAAGAGGTCTTGCAACCTGGCAACAGCTGTTACCCAAGATTTGTCTAGATAGACATCCACCCACCCACAGATATACTTCACCCAATATACTTCACTGGTAGGGGGTATCTTGTGTAAAAATGTCTTTGGGTGGATGGATGTCTACCTAGACAGATGCTGGGTAACAGCTGTTGCCAGGTTGCAAGACCTCTTTTGTGGCCAGTGTGGTGTAGTGGTTAGCACGAGTTCCTGTTGACTACATGGTCTAGGGTTCGAATCCCGGGTGGGTTGTAAAAGGTGAAGGTATTGGTATTGGTGGTGGTGGTGGTGGTGGTGGTAGGGGTAATGGAGATGATCTATTATTGTATTTGACCTACTCGAGTACCTAATTACGTCTTCTGGGCTCTCTACCTCGGCCCGTTCATTTTATTTGTTCTTAGTGGCCGTTGGTTTTCTCCAGTGCCTTCGGGTAGTTTGTGTGGATTCAATCTTTACCATTGTTTCTGCACCCTGTTAGGATACTTCGGTAGCTTACATAATAATACTAATAATAGTATTTTACCTTGATATTGGAAGCTAGACTAAAGATAGAATATTTAGGTGTCCGCATGCTTACTATATATACAGTATATATATATATATATATATATATATATATATATATATATATATATATATATATACAGTATATATAAATCTTAACATTGAAAAGAGTAGGCAAAAACGGCTTAACTCGCACAAACGTGCTTGTATGCTTTTATGAATATTTGAAGCAAGTTGGAATATTATGCATGAATAACTAAGCGTGTGTTGCACAGAAATGCACAAAGCGGATTACATGGATGTTCTCTCTCTCTCTCTCTCTCTCTCTCTCTCTCTCTCTCTCTCTCTCTCTCTCTCTCTCTCTCTCAAAAAAAAAAAAAAAACTATTATACTCTCTCCAACCACCGAACGTGTCATTGCTGTCGGATTCCCCCACTTACAAAAGATCGAGAGAGAATAAACAAGCAATCAAATTAATGTATTTTAATGCCAGAAGTCTACGAAATAAGATTGACGAACTAAGAATTATGTTACTAAATGAAGAAATAGATATAATTGCGATAACAGAAACTTATATAGACACCAACAATATCGATTTCACACACGAATATCAGATCAATTCCTATAAACTATATCACAAGGACAGAGTAGGTAAGAGAGGAGGAGGTGTATTACTTTATATAAAAGAAAATATATGCTCACTTGAGGTTCAAATTCCTTCTAATAACTCAGAACTGTTATGTGTGAAAATTAATAACAAGGATATAGACATTAATGTGGTTGTCGTATATCGTCGTCCAACTCATACCTATCAAGAGGATATAGACCTATACAATAATTTAGAAAAAACTCTATCAACAAAAGAAACCCTTATCATAGGCGATTTTAATCTTCCTAATATTCATTGGGGAGATGTAAAAGGGTCCTGGCCATGCATCAGAAAAAATTACCGAATGTATTAAAGATAACTTCTTATATCAATTAGCCCAGAAACCCACGAGGGGAGATAATATTTTAGACCTAGTAATAACGACCCACGAAAATTTAATTTCTGACTTAGAAGTTGGGGAATTAATATCTAATTGTGATCATAATATCGTCAGGCTCCAAATTAATATGTCGCACACAAACAGCACTAGTGAAACTTTTATTCCCAACTATAATATGGCAGACTTCAATAGCCTAAGAAATGACCTAAAAGATATTAATCTGCATCTCGGAGGTCTCACCAACATTGACGATACATGGGAAAGATTTAAAGAAATATTCATGAGTGCTCAAAAGAAACATATCCCAATGCGTAAAAGACACAGTAAGAAAATAAACAAACCCCTTTGGTACGATATAAATATCAGTAGAGCAATTAGGGAAAGAAATCGTTTATACAACTTAAAGAGAGAAACAAAGAATAATACCATATGTAAGCAATACCTGGCCGCCAGAAGAAAAGTAAAATCACTAATAAAAACAGCAAAGAGGAATTATGAAATAAGCATAGCTAAAGATAGTAAAACTAATCCTAAGCAATTTTACAGATACATTAACAGTAGCAAACAAATCAAAAGCGGGATAGGACCCATACTTAACACTCAAGGTGTTCTACAATCAGATAGCAAAGACATAGCCTCTACACTTAACAATTATTTCAGCTCCGTTTTTACCACTGCTGCCAACACGAACACTCCACAAGCTACTAATCAAACAAGCAACATTGTGCTCCCTGACTTCAAAATTAGCCAATCAAGCGTCACTAGACAGATTGAATTACTGAAAATAAATAAATCTCCCGGCCCCGACCTATTCATCCCTAAAATCCTAAAAATGGTCAAAGATGTAGTTGCCGAACCCCTAACCAAAATATTTAACATGTCACTCCAACATGGACAATTACCCACTGACTGGAAGACAGCGAATATTACACCAATATTTAAAAAGGGAGATAAAAAACAACCAGGGAATTACAGACCCATTAGCTTAACTTCCGTTATTGTAAAACTATTAGAATCAATTATAAGAGACGAACTTGTACTTTTCATAGAGAATAATAATCTTATTAATAATAGTCAACACGGCTTCAGAGCAAAAAAATCATGCCTAACGAACCTTATCGAATTTTATGACAACCTATTTAAGATTAATGATTTTACCAAAAGTCTTGATATAGTGTACTTGGACTTCCAGAAGGCCTTCGACAAGGTCCCTCATAATAAATTACTTCAGAAGGTCGAGAATCTAGGAATACAAGGCAACACACTTAATTGGATAAGGAATTGGTTAAGCGAAAGAAAACAAAGAGTAATTATTAATGGAGTGGAATCAGAATGGACTCCGGTGACTAGTGGAGTCCCACAGGGTTCAGTTCTGGGCCCATTATTATTCATAATATATATTAATGATTTAGACAACGGCATTAATAACATAATTTCCAAATTCGCCGATGACACTAAAATAGGAAATGCAATAATATCAGAAAGCGATAGAAGTAGCCTGCAATCAGATTTAAACAAGATATCAGAGTGGTCAGAAAATTGGCAGATGCCCTTTAACGTAAACAAATGCCTGATACTACAAATAGGCTCCCGAAACAACAAATACGAATACCATATGAATGGAGAAAAGATAAAGAGCGTATCACAGATAAAAGACCTAGGAGTGCTTATCAATGAAAATCTAAAATCTACAAGCCAATGCACCGCAGCATCTAACAAAGCAAATAGAGCGCTAGGTTTCATTAAAAGAAATTTTCATTGTCATAGTAAAGACATAGTTGTACCACTATATAAAAGTATTGTGAGGCCACATCTGGAGTATGCTGTGCAGTTTTGGTCTCCCTACTTAAAAAAAAGACAGAGAAACTAGAATCCGTTCAGCGTAGAGCAACAAAGTTAATCCCTTCCCTTAGAAATAAGCCATACAATGAGAGATTACGAGAACTCGACCTGTTTTCGCTTAAGAAACGGAGAATAAGGGGACAGCTGATAGAGTGTTTTAAGATACTAAAAGGCTTTAGTAACGTAAATTCTAATAATCTATTTAAGATAGCCAAAGAAGGTTCCACAAGAGGAAACAAATTAAAACTAACAGGCAGGAAAGCGAACCTAGACATAACTAAAAATGTCTTCACCCACAGTATTATTAATGAGTGGAATAAGCTCCCTAATGAAGTTATTGACAGTGACTCGATATACACATTTAAAAAAGGTTAGACACATATCACAGAAAAGTTGGTCTGCAGTAGAAGCTGATCACTGATAAGAGAACCTGGCGGAAATGAAAACGTTTTCAGTTGAAGAGAAAAAAAAAAAAAAAAAAAAAAATGAAGGTGTGCATGCCTTTTCCTTTCCATTTCTAACTATACTATAAATTCCTTCAGGCGATTTCCAAGCCCTGCAAGGTTATTCACTTCTAACTATTTTCATGTACGGCATATTGCCGGAGGGTGCGGAGGGTGGGGAGAGAGCCTTCATCTGTGCTATCCTTTCCTTCCACTTTCTCTAGGGTTGCTATCTCTATTAGGATTAAGTCTTGGTCACCTCGTAGGGATCGTAAGATCTGTGTGGCCAGTGTATATATGTAAATCTATGTAAATCTCTCTCTCTCTCTCTCTCTCTCTCTCTCTCTCTCTCTCTCTCTCTCTCTCTCTCTCTCTCTCTCTCTCTCTCTCTCTCTCTCTCTCTCGACAATAATGCGTGCGTATGTGTGTGTACTTAACCCCTTCTGTACCAGCGCCGATATTTTACATTTCATTCTAGGTATATTTAGACGATATTACGCAGCTCAGGAAGGATGTGTGGTACTTAAAAGGGTGTGTTGAGATATATGAAAGGCTTATGATGGCTAGAGGTCCTTCCTAAGCTGAATAAAAATCGTTTAATAGTTGCCAGAATAGTATAACAAAGGACGTCGCTGGTACAGAAGGGGTTAGGAACATCATAGCACGCACACACATAATAGCGCACATAGAAACGCACATACAACCAAAAGGAAATCAAATAAAGTACACACACACGCACACACACATAATAGCGCACAGACATAAACGTACAACAAAATTAGAATACAATATAATCAAATAAATTACACACACACACACACACACACACACACACACACACACACACACACACACACACACACACACACACACACACACACACACACACACACACAGCCCGTAGCCTAGTAGGTAGAGCTCTCGTCTCACAAACGAGGGGTCGGGGGTTCAATCCCCGGCCGGGCGGAGACAAATTGGGCTTGTCTCCTTTCATGTGTTAGCCTCAGTTCACCTAGCTGTAAATAGGTACCTGGAATAAGTGGACGACGTTGTGACGTCCCATCTGGGGTTGGCAAAAATGGTACAAGGCGAGATGGGTATCATATGGTTCACCTAAGCTAATGGCTACCTAAGCCTTCGGGCGAGACGGTACCGTCTATAGTGAGAATGGTACCATACAGATCCACCCTAAGCCTTCGTTTCCGATGTCGCCAATTGGCTAAAAATACAGACTACACACACATCCACAGCCATTCCAACAATACATATAACACCTACACATATAGGAGGCGGGAAATAACGAGCATGCTCACTCCCGCAATACAACTAGAGTAAGTACAACTAGAGTAAGTACACACACACACTAGTTGAACGCAATTTCCTTAGATTATTTAAAGGCCCGCTAACTGAAGTACTGTATACATATGAAGACTACATACCTCTTACGACTGAACATGTGTTATATTAGCTAGTATAAGTCATGTAAATAAAATACAGGTAATTAATATGCCAACTTTGTGTATTAGGTAACTTTATTAGCTTTGGTGGCTTTAATAGTGTTTGGTGGGTAACTTTATTAGCGTTGGTGGCTTTAATAGTGTTTGGTGGGTAACTTTATTAGCTTTGGTGGCTTTAATAGTGTTTGGTGGGTAACTTTATTAGCTTTGGTGGCTTTAATAGTGTTTGGTGGGTAACTTTATTAGCGTTGGTGGCTTTAATAGTGTTTGGTGGGTAACTTTATTAGCTTTGGTGGCTTTAATAGTGTTTGGTGGGTAACTTTATTAGCTTTGGTGGCTTTAATAGTGTTTGGTGGGTAACTTTATTAGCTTTGGTGGCTTTAATAGTGTTTGGTGGGTAACTTTATTAGCGTTGGTGGCTTTAATAGTGTTTGGTGGGTAACTTTATTAGCGTTGGTGGCTTTAATAGTGTTTGGTGGGTAACTTTATTAGCGTTGGTGGCTTTAATAGTGTTTGGTGGGTAACTTTATTAGCGTTGGTCGCTTTAATAGTGTTTGGTGGGTAACTTTATTAGCGTTGGTGGCTTTAATAGTGTTTGGTGGGTAACTTTATTAGCGTTGGTGGCTTTATTAGTGTTTGGTAGGTAACTTTATTAGATTTGGTGGCTTTATCAGTGTTTGGTAGGAAACTTTATTAGCTTTGGTGGCTTTATTAGTGTTTGGTAGGTAACTTTATTAGATTTGGTGGCTTTATTAGTGTGTGGTAGGTAACGTTATTAGCTTTGGTGGCTTTATTAGTGTTTGTTAAGTACCTTTATTAGCTTTGGTGGCTTTATTAGTGTTTAGTAGGAAACTTTATTAGCTTTGGTGGCTTTATTACTGTTTGTTAAGTACCTTTATTAGCTTTGGTGGCTTTATTAGTGTTTAGTAGGAAACTTTATTAGCTTTGGTGGCTTTCTTAGCTTTGGTGGCTTTATTAGTGTGTGGAAGGTAACTTTATTAGCTTTGGTGGCTTAATTAGCTTTGGTGGCTTTATTAGCTTTGGTGGATTCAATAGCTTTGTGTTGCTTTATTAGTGTTTGGTTGGAGACTATTGGCTTTGTGTGGCTTTATTTGTGTGTGGTAGGTAACTTTATTAGCTTTGGTGGCTTTATTAGTGTTTAGTTGGAGACTATTGGCTTTGTGTGGCTTTATTTGTGTGTGGTAGGTAACTTTATTAGCTTTGGTGGCTTTATTAGTGTTTGGTTGGAGACTATTGGCTTTGTGTTGCTTTATTTGTGTGTGGTAGTTAACTTTATTAGCTTTGGTGGCTTTATTAGTGTTTGGTTGGAGACTATTGGCTTTGTGTGGCTTTATTTGTGTGTGGTAGGTAACTTTATTAGCTTTGGCGGCTTTATTAGTGTTTGTCCCGTCACAGGAGGTTGGACGCTACGCAATACATTCGTCCTCAGAGGCACATTCAAGGCAAGGCAGAGACAGACAGACAGACACACACACAGACAAACAGTAATACAGATAGATAGATAGATAGATAGATAGATAGATAGATAGACAGACAAATATATAGATATATAGATATAGATAGATAGATAGATAGATAGATAGATATGATTTAGTGCTACCATGTCGTCTTTCCAGGGGTAGATGCATGGTTGAAGTTAGTCTTTTGACTTGGTAATAAGTTATCCTAGGTAAACTCGAGCTGTGATTGGTCCTAATTTATCCTATGATATAATTATACTAGTTTATACTTCGGAAATATGCCGCCGGGGTGGGAGGGAGGGAAAGTGGTGATCAATTAGTAATTAGGCCAGATAGAATTATTGATATACTGGTCTGTAATCATGACGTTGGCAGTGTGAGAGTGAAGGTGTTAAGGATCCTGTTCATCTATCTATCTATCTATTTACCTACCTACCTACCTACCGACATACACATATATATATATATATATATATATATATATATATATATATATATATATACTGGATATATATATATATATATATATATATATATATATATATATATATATATATATACTCTATGTTCAAATGGCACCAGAATTGGTTATACCAGCTCAAAGACCAAGGTCAGTGGTAAAAGTCAGAGATAAAGGTCAAACGACAAACTGTCAGATTGACTTAGGGAGCCCACCTCGCTTTCTTTCTCTTTCTCTCCCTCTCTCTTTGGCTTGTATCCATTCGGCCCCATTCAGCCTACTGTTTTAAGACGTTTACTACCATCCAGGTGTCAATATTTTCCTGGCGAGCGGTAGCGAGTCAGCATATATATATATATTTGTGTTTTGACAGCAAGCTAAAGTTGTAAATTTTTCGGTAGAAAAATCTCTCCGGCGAAGCCGGATTTCTCCATACAATACTGGATTGCTATCGTTCGCCATGAAGCAATCGACACCTGGATGGGGATAAACGTCTTAAAACAGTTGGCTGAATGGGGCCGAATGGATACAGGCCAGGGAAAGAGAGAAAAGGAGAGAAAAATTTAAAAATCCGGTGAACCCCCTTAACAAAATATATATTATTGCGGTACAATTACACTAGAATGAAGTAAACAAGACGAAAAACAATTTGGTTCCTAATGAAAATAGAATATATTATTGCAAATATTTAAGAACTAAAAAGATAATACATTGATTGATTTTATGAGAGCTAATGTGCATTACGTGAGAGTGGCAGCATATTAGGGCACTCGGAATACTGTTAACTGAAGGGGATGTAGACGTTGGGAGAAAGGACTAATACTGTATTATAAACTTACAATGTTAATATTTCCAGAAGTGTGATAGCGTCCTTATACTGTATATATCACAAATACACGTGAGCTAATAAATGATTATATACTCCCAGCCGGACTTGAACCTCCGACATTCAGAACGAGTGTCCAAGATTTTAATCCACTACAACACGGCGTGATAAAGGAATCTTAACCTTTTAATATGTATATTTAGGAGAATCGAGTTCGGCTGGGAGTACACACACACACAAGATATATACTATATACTGTATATATACATATATATATATATATATATATACTCTATATTATATCATCTGCACTGAAAGGTGGGAAGATACGTCTACGTTCGTACACGCAGGTATGTGAGCTTCTATTCATATTTAAAGAATACGAAAATGTAAAGGAATACCTAGGCATGTTTTAAAATATATCTTGCACAGAAATGTACTAAGAGGATTACCTGAACATGACCTTATATCTGCGTCTCTCTCTCTCCCCTCCCTCCCTCCCTCCCTCCCTCTCTCTCTCTCTCTCTCTCTCTCTCTCTCTCTCTCTCTGTCTCTCTCTCTTTATCTCTGTTTCCCTCCCTCCCTCCTTTTCCCTCCCTATCTCGCTCTCTCTCTCTCTCCTCTCTCTCTCTCTCTCTCTCTCTCTCTCTCTCTCTCTCTCTCTCTCTCTCTCTCTCTCTCTCTCTCTCTCTCTCTCTCTCTCGTTGCTTATATTTTGGCACACACTAATGCTTTTAACGAATGATACACGAATAACACATTCTAAATGGTTTTCATTCTAATGCTCTTACAATGCGTCCTATTGTTGATACATTTTTTAGCAAGAAATGAGACACAGTAATTCATAATGTGGACAAATTCGTCTCATTTATTTGTGTGTTGTGCACAAAACGAAAACCCCCTGATTCATATTTTGATAAAGCATATATCATTTCTTGCCAAAACCAAAGTTGAAACTATTTCTTACTAAAAAGCATTTTATGTGCGTGGGGGCCTTTGCGCTCGCTTACTCATATTTTCCATTTAATAAAGACAACGCCACTACAACTCTATCTATCTATCTATCTATATATTGGTTTATCTACCCATCTATATCCCTCCAACCATCCGCATCTCTCCCTCCTCCCAACACATACAAATACATACACACATACTGTACATATAGGCCTACATACCATACGGAGAGAGAGAGAGACTTACATAGATTTACATAGATACACTGGTCACACAGACCTTACGATCCAAACGAGGTGGTCAGGACTTAATTCTAGTAGAGATGGCATATCCGATAGAAAAGGAAAGTTGAAGGAAAGGATAGAAAAGAAGAAGGCTCTCTCCCCACCCTCCGTTCCCTCCGGCAATTGCCGTGCATGAAAAAGTTGGAAGTGATTAACCTTGCTGGGCTTCGAAATCCCCAGAAGGAATTTACAGGAAAGTTTAAAAAAAAAATAATAATAAAAAAAAAAAAATAAAAAAAAATAATCATGCAACCCTTCGCCTTAGCAGCATGTACATTTTGGTGTTTTAATTGGAATCATCCAACCCATCACCCTTAGTAGTATGTACATATTTAGTGATGTTTATTATTCTTATTTTTTATTTGTGTATTATTTTTTTTCTTTTCTAACGCTCTCTTCAGCTGAACAAATAATAACGGTGATAATTACTGCCTACTCCATACCAATTTTTCTGTGGTATGAGTCTAGATTTTTCTTAAATGTATCTATAGAGGAGCTGTCTATTACTTTATTTGGGAGTTTGTTCCACTCATCAATTACACTGTGAGTGAAGAAATGTTTTGTTGTATCTAGATTCGCTCTCCGACCTAATAATTTTAAATTGTTTCCTCTTGTAGAAGATGACTGTGTCTTCGGCTTTTTTGAATAACTTATCTAGATTAATGTTACTGAATCCTTTTAGAATTTTAAAACACTCTATCAATTGGCCTCTCAGAGAGAGAGAGAGAGAGAGAGAGAGAGAGAGAGAGAGAGAGAAATAGAGAGAGAGAGGGGGGAGAGAGAGAGAGAGAGAGAGAGAGAGAGAGAGAGAGAGAGAGAGAGAGAGAGAGAGAGAGAGAGAGATTATGAATTCCCTCACGGCCCTTCTATAAACTAAACACACGATCGGCCCTAGTTGTCTAAGATTATATACAAACCACATGATTCCGCTTGGACATATTGACACAGTGTGGAGGTCTGTATCTATGTAAATACAGACCCACCAATCTATGTCATTTCCAATTTTTTCACCAACCTTAACTTTACTTCTAAACATAATTAATGAAATCAACATATACATGTGGCACTCCAAGGACTCGAACCTAGGATACTCACACCGAAATTCATAGACACGCCAATCTAAGTAAATACAGACACACCAATCTATGTAAATAATATGTAAATAACTAGCAAACTAAATACAGACCCACCCGACACAACGGACGGACCAGTTAGCCGGCTGTATTGATAACTGGGGAAACTAATTGTAAGGCCTGGCAGGGACTGATGATTACACAACATTGTCAAATGGCTTCACCCTGCTCCAAAATAGTCCTCCAGAAATCGTGAACCCTAACGTAATAGTCCGTTCATTCTAGGTTGGCAGAAATTGTAACTTCTAATCTCTGTAACTCAAAAAGGGCTAAAGCAAATGGGCTGTAAATCTCCACACGTATTCCCTGACTGACCCTTCCCAAATGGTAGAAATATTAGCTGGGTGATTCTAGTCGTTTGTGAGCTATAGAGGGTAATGATCAAGAGATTTGGCAAACAATTAGGGTATAGCACACCAGACCTTTTATCGTCAACTTTTGAGTTGCAATTGTATGCTGGCAACATTTTTAGACTATTTGGAATTAGCTTAACCCTTTCAAAATACGATAAAGCTTTGTTTGTATATGGTACACCTATGGAAAACATATATGTAAGTATATTGTTCAAAATGTTTATCTGTTTCACTTTGCTTAATCCATTCAGTTTTAAGAAGCATTATTTTTTCTTCTGGAGACCATTTGACGATTTTATCCTACATAACATTACTCGCACAAACCCTTTCTAAACTGCGTCGTGGTAGTTTAATAAAGTCCCCTTGTACAGTCGGGCAAATAAGTGATGTCTCGGCACCAATTACGTTTTGATCAATAATTGGTATCAGCAATAGTTACACATGATTTTTTCTCTTTGAGTGAGATATACAAACATGTTCCTACACTTACCCACCCTATTCAACATCTGACAGACATTACAACAGCTCAGAGCGAGCCAAACGTAATGACAGATGAGACATGACATATTAGCGCCACTGTACGGTCGCGCTAATAAGTCATGTCCCAGCTGGCATTACGTTTGGCTTGCTCTGTGCTGTATTAATGTCTGTCAGATGTTGAATAGGGTGGGTAAGTGTAGGAAAATGGGTGTATATTTCACTCGATATGAAGAAATGAAGCTTAGATATTGCTGATACCAATTATTGATCAAAACATACTTAGTGCCGAGACATCACTTATTAGCAAAGTTGTCCTTTGACCTTTAATAATTACATGTTTACAATCAAACGAAGTGGAATGACTTTGGTGACCCTGGTCTCTGGGTATTCTCCTGGGTGACCTAGATGTGTGTGAATTTTGCGTTTTGTCTGTGTTTGTTCGTAGTTTTATCTTGTTTTGTGTTTTCCTGTTCTTGCTCTGTCTTGAGTCGGCCACCCCCAAGAAAAAGAAAAAAAATATAATAATAAAATAGAGAAAATACAAATACAAAAATAGGAAAAGTGGGGATTGGGCCTGATCATATAGATAGATAAATAGATAGATAGATAGATAGGAATGGCTAATTATATTTCTTGGTTACCGTGTGGATGAATATAATTAATGAACGTATCGTAATGGGAATATTATTGCTGCCCCTCCCTCCCTCCTTCCCTCCCTCCCTCCTTCCTTCCCTCCTTCCTTCCTTCCTTCCTTCCTTCCTTCCTTCCTTCCTTCCTCCCTCCCTCCCTCCCTCCTTCCTTCCTTCCTTCCTCCCTCCCTCCCTCCCTTCCTTCCTCCCTCCCTCCCTCCCTTCCTTCCTCCCTCCCTCCTTCCTTCTTTCCTTCCTTCCTTCCCTCCACCCCTTTTTTCTAAGTATAGTTTCCTCTCTAGAGCTCCATCAAGCTTAAGAAATAGCCCCCAAGAGAGATAATTGGGTGCATTTTTCGGTACACAAATGCCCCGACAAACAAAGAACACCATGGCGTTCATAACATTTGCTAGTGTAGCGTTTAAAGGGGGACGGGCAGGTTTTTCTGGCCCCCCCTTCTCCCTCGTGCTTAGCCCCATTAGTTTCCAGATTTTCAGATGCTTGCCCCATTAGTTTGTCAATTTTAAGACCTTTCGCCAAACGTATTTGTCAATATAGACCTTTCGTGCTATTTAGGTGTCGATATTAATCCTGGCGAACGATAGTTAGCCTGTAATTTTGGAAGAACCGGCCTTTGGCCGGGAAAATTTTCTACCGAAAAATGTACAAATCAATCTAGAAGGGATCTAATGGAATTTTTAAAAGTTTGATGGAGGTCTAGGGAGGAAACTAAAATAATTCTAAACAAATATATCTGTCTATATATCTATTGCCTGACACCGTGATCCCTGATATATATAAGATATATATATACAAGATATATATAAAATATATAAATGAGGAAATATATAAGCCCCCCCCCCCCTTAAGCACACGTTCCAACAGAGAGCGAGGACTTCAGAGGCTATTGTGAAATCCCGTGCGAGGATGACAGCCAGAAAGAGAGAGAGAGAGAGAGAGAGAGAGAGAGAGAGAGAGAGAGAGAGAGAGAGAGAGAGAGCTAGAGCGAGAGAGAGAGAGAGAGAGAGAGCGAGAGAGAGAGCGAGAGAGAGAGCGAGAGAGAGAGCGAGAGAGAGAGCGAGAGAGAGAGCGAGAGCGAGAGAGAGAGAGGGAAATGAAGTGCAGCTCCAATAAGAGGTCTGAGTGGCACTGGAGTCGACCCATAACAAGTAATGGTCACACTGGTGATGATGACACAGACGTATACCATTAACGGGGGGTGACCTGCTTTTTGTTATTTCTGTCCTTTTCTCTCTTTCTCTGGCTTGTATCCATTCGGCCCCATTCAGCCAACTATTTTAAGACGTTTATCCCCATCTAGGTGTCGATTTCTTCCTGGCGAGCGATAGCGAGCCAGCATTATATGAAGAAATCCGGCTTCGCCGGAGACATGTTTCTATCTTAAAATGTACAAATTTAGCCTGCTGTCTAACAAAAATAAATAATATGCTGGCTCGCTACCACTCACCAGTAAGAAATTGACACCTGGATGGGGATAAACGTCTTAAAACAGTAGGCTGAATGGGGCCAAATGGATACAAGCCAGAGAAAGATAGAAAAGGACAACAAAAACAGGTCACCCCGGATATGGTTCACTTTTTGGGCGATTTTTGCATGTATTCATTATTGTTCTAGTTTCCTCCCTAGACCTCCATCAAATTTAAAACAAACATCCATTAGATCCCCCTTCTAGATAAATTTGTTAATTTTTCGGTGGAAAAATATCCCGGCCGAAGGGCGGTTTTTCCAACATTACAGGCTCACTATCGTTCGCCAGGGAAAAAATCGACACCTAAATAGCACGAAAGGTCTAACTATTAACGAAGAAATGGGGCGAAAGGTCTTAAAATCGACTAACTAATGGGGCAAACATCTTAACATCTGAAAACTAATGGGGCTAAACATGAGGGATAATTAAGTGGTCGAGAAAAGCGGCCCATCCAAGGGGAGATGGGCCGTTTTGCTGCTTCCCCTTCTTGCGCATGTTTAGCCCCATTGGTTTTCAGATTTTAAGACGTTCACCCCATTAGTTTGTCGATTATATAACCTTTCGCCCCATTTATAGCGGGCACTGGAGTTAAGCCACTGTCACACGAGCGCTTTTTCCGTCAACTTTCCATGAGCAAGTTTTTTCTGGTAATATTTAGGGATATTTTTGCATTGCCATCGGCAACTAGATCAAAGTTAGAATATGTCAAGTAGTTTATTATTTATAGAACTTGTATTTTGAAGCCACCAGACAACAATTGCTCGTAACAAATTGACGGAAAAATCGCTCGTGTGACACCGGCGGCATTACATACACATAACAAGTAATGGTCACACTGGTCATGACACACACGTACCATTGAAGTCTGAGAGTATTGTGATGAAACATAAATCAACTTATTATTCGATATAATGCTTATGAAAATATTTAAAATAATTGTTCATGCGAAAGAGCTTCCCATGTAGCAACCAGGAATAATTCTCAATGTGATTAATTGGTGTTGCACAACGGAAACAGATGAGTTAATAGTGTTCTTAAATAACTACGAGCAATGAAGCTAAATATTGGTAATGAAAGTGATTCTCCAAGATATGTAAAGTATCTGGGGGCGGGGGGGGGGGTAGAAACCAGGTATACGTTTAATTAAGGGGGAATATGGTCGATTTAATTAAGGGGGGATATGGTCGATTTAATTAAGGGGGGATATGGTCGATTTAATAACAAGGTATACGTTTAATTAAGGGGGAATATGGTCGATTTAATTAAGGGGGGATATGGTCGATTTAATTAAGGGGGGACATGGTCGATTTAATTAAGGGGGGATATGGTCGATTTAATAACAAGATATACGTTTAATTAAGGGGGGATATGGTCGATTTAATAACAAGGTATACGTTTAATTAAGGGGGGATATGGTCGATTTTTTCATTTATGTATTATTTTATTTATGTATTATTTTTTAGATTCTTCCCTAGACCTCCATGAAACTTAAAATAACAACCCCAGGACCCCCCTTCAAGATGTATTTGTACATTTTTCGGTAGGTTCGGCCGGTCCATCCTAAATAACAGGCTCGCTATCGCTCGATACCTGAATGACACGAAAAGTCTTAATATTGCCACAGAAATGGGGCAAAAGGTCTTAAAATCGCCAAACTAATGGGCCGAAAGTCTTAAAATCTGAAAACTAATGGGGCTAAGCATGTGGGAAAAATGGAACCCCTTAAGGGGAGATTTCCACTTGAGGGATTTTTTTTTGGACCCCTATCTCCCTCATGTTTTGCCCGATTGCTATTGGGATCTTAAGACGTTCGCCCCATTAGTTTGGCGATTTTAAGAACTTTCGATCCATTTATGTCACTTTTAAGACCTTTCGTGCCATGTAGATGTCGATTTTTTTCTGGCGAGCGATAGCGAGCCTGTAATTTAAGAGGAATCGGCCTTCGGCCGGGACATTTTTCTACCGAAAAATTTACATATTTATCTTGAAAGGGGGGCTAGGGGGTGTAATTTTAAGCTTGATGGAGGTCTAAGCAACACACTAGAAACCTCCCCTTAATATATATATATATATATATATATATATATATATATAGTCTCTCAGTGGGGATCGAACCATCGACCATCAGAACGATAGCCGACGCTTTAATCAATTACACCACGGCAGTCTTGACGTGGTGTAATTGATTAAAGCGTCGGCTATCGTTCTGATGGTCGATGGTTCGATCCCCACTGAGAGACTAGAAACATTTAGTGGCTCACGTGTATTTGTGATATATTCTCAATATATATATATATATATATATATATATATATATATATATATATATATATATATATATATATATATATATATATATATATATATATATATATATACTGTCTGGTTCTATATGTTGTGGTAAAGCAAACCCTATTGCCCCGGGCGTCATAGAGTTCTGGATACTGTATACACGTATCGTCTAGTATTCATTTTCCGGGAATTTTAACGTGTAATAGTTCAGGCATTGCATATATTGGGAGATATGTCACTGATCACGTTTTACACTCGGATGCCATTGCATTCGTGGATCCTCTATGCCATTCTTTATGCGATTATAACTACCTGGATCGAATATTGGATATACTGTATAGATAGATAGATAGATAGATAGAGAGTTAGATAGATAGATAGAGAGATAGATAGATAGATATACAGTATACGGTATATATGAAGGGACAACTATCTGACTGCACTAAATCGCTATCCTATGTTAAATACACCCACAGCCCTTGTTCGACTCAAGGGGGGTAATGGATTATTTTAATGAGATTGATTAGGTGGTTATGTAAATGATAAACGATAGTAGAGCTCGAGGGATAGAGTTTCACATTGATTGCAAGATAGTCACATTTATGCTGTTTATATGTTCTCTATCTATCTATATGCTCAGGCCCAATCCCCATTTTGGGGGTAGCCGACTCAAGACAGAGCAAGAACAGGGAAAACACAAAAACAACATAAAACAAAAAATAAACACTGATAAAAAACACAAACTCACACACATCCAGGTCACCCAGGAGAAGACCCAGAGACCAGGGTTACCAAGGTCGCTCCAGCACTCCCCCGGCCAATGACCACCCAGAGAGGTTCCGATCTCGGCAGGCAGACATGCAGCGGAGCCAAAGCCACAAGCCCTCCCACCACACTTCCAGGCACACCCTTCATATTAATCGTCTCCCCGGGCCAGGCGCCTGATGGACTATTATCTAGTCGAACTTGCGCCCGACCCCTTACTCCAAATGACCACGTGTTCACTCAACTATTCACAAGCATTCTCCATTCACTCCTGTCCACCACCACTTCCCCTGCCTGATCTATAGTCATTCCTCTATCATCCAAAGCCTTTCTTACACAGTCTCTCCATCTCAATGGGGGTCTTCCTGCCCTTCTATCTCCCCTTGTACCTGACTCGCATATTATCTTTGTAAGCCTTTCATCTCCCATTCGTTCAACATGACCATACCAGCTCAGCACCCTTCTGTCCACTCTGGCTGACAAATGTTCCTGCTGCCCCACTCTCCTACGTATCTCTTCATTCCTCAATCTGTCTCTACGAGTAACTCCACACATACTCCTCAAGCAGCTCATCTCCATCACATCCAGCCCTCTTTTCTCCTTTTTCTTCAGAGCCCATGTCTCAGCCCCATACATCACTGTTGGCACAACAATTCCTTGATACAGTGCACTTTTTACTTTCACTCCGAGATTTCTTGTCTTCCACATACTTCCCATTGCTCCGAAAACCTTCCTTCCTTCACACACTCTCTGTTTTACCTCCACTTCCATACCTCCACTCCTGCTTATCGTTCCTCCTAGATATTTAAAACACTCTACTGTTTATATGTTAGAGCCATAAATTACTATTATTACTATTATTACTATTATTACTACTACTACTACTACTACTACTAATAATAATAATAATACAAATAATAATAATAATATTAACCCTTTCACGCTTTTATGACGCAGAGGTTGCCAGAATAGCAATAATAAATAGAGTTCTCTCATTCTTATAATTACCTCTCCAAAATTAGTTTTCTGCCCACAGCTAACTCAAAGACAACTGCAGAGGTTGAAGTAACTAAACTAAAGGTTTCTAAATACCCCTGATGGTAACAAAGGCTTTAAAGTATCCCCAATAGGATCAAAATCACGTTATACGCGTGAAAGGGTTAATAATAATAATAATAATAATAATAATAATAATAATAATAATAATAATAACGATAACTACAATCTTACCAAATACAATTGTGTGGGTCTTATGCTATAGATCTTTGACTTGCCAATTAATGAGAGGCTGATGGACTGTTCAAGTTAAGGGGAGATGGGACGTTTTTCTGGTCCCCTTTCTCTCTCGTGTTAAACCCTATTTGTTTTGAGATTATAAGACGTTCGGCCCATTAGTTTGGCGTTTTTAACACCTTTCGCCCAATTTCGTTGTCAATTTTAAGACCTTTCGTGCCATTTAGGTGTCAATTATTTCCTGGCGAGCGATAGCGAGCCTGAAATTTGAACAGGAATCGGTCTTCGGCCGAGACATTTGTCTACCGAAAATTATACGCATTTAGCTTGATGGAGGTCTAGCGAGAAAACTGTGAAATAAAGGAATAAATAAATCAATAGAAAAAAAAAAAAAAAACGGTTAGTCTCCCCTTAACCCTCTCAAGCTCCAATACGCATTTCTGTTTTGTTTTCTGGTAATTATCAGACGATTTTATTCAGATTAAGAAGGGTATATGGAAGTCAGAGGGTTGATTGAGAGAGTATTTACCCTTTTAATACCCATAGATCCTTCCTAAGCTTCATAAAATCGTCCAATGATAGCCAAAAATATACTGCTAAAACGCGTCAGAGCTTCAAGGGGTTAATAAGCCGTCGGCATAATATATATGGCCCCATAAATAACCCCTTCTGTACCGGCGACGTCTTTTTAACTTTATTCTGGCTACTATTAAACAATTGCACTCAGTTTCAAAAGGGCCTCCGACATTTAGCTGGCTTCGAACGGTCTCACTTGACCCTTTTTACTATCACAGATCCTTCTTAAACTGCACAAAATCGTCTAAATATAGCTAGAATAAAATATAAAAGACCACGCCGGTACAGAAGGGGTTAATTTTTTGATGAGGAGAGGAGTTTTTTTTTTTTTTTTTGAGAGGGGAGTTTGATACCTAGCCTACGTAAGTCTTCAAGGGGGATGGACTGGTTTTGCTGGCCCCCTTCTCCCTCATGCTTAGCCCCATTAGTTTTTAGATTTTAAGACGTTCGGCCTATAAGTTTGGCGATTTTAAGATCTTTCGCCTCATTTCCTTGTCAATATTCAGACCTTTCGTGACATTTAGGTGTCGATTTTTGTTTTTGCTGGCGAATGATAAGTGAGTCTGTAATTACAAATATTAATCTAGAAGGGGGATCTAATGGATGTATTTTGTTTAAGTTTGATGGAGGTCTAGGGAGGAAACTAGAAAACAATACTTAATAAATGAACAAATCGACCAACATGTGAACCATCCCCCCTTAATAAATTTTTTCAAACAAAAAGATTTGCTTGCATACATTTATCTTTAACATGCAACATTTTCAACATACAATGCTTGATTTAATTTAATGGTAATATTCTTGTTGTTTTCGTTAGCTCACTGTTTGGTCTATACATCGTCTTCTGACTAAATATACTGTTATGCTTTGCCGGAGGAAACCTGCACTGCGAAACGTTGAATACATCTGCGTTCCTTCTCTGTTGTCTGATATACTAGGTCTCTCTCTCTCTCTCTCTCTCTCTCTCTCTCTCTCTCTCTCTCTCTCTCTCTCTCTCTCTCTCTCTCTCTCTCTCTCTCTCTCTCTCTCTCTCTCTCTCTATCTCTCTCTCTCTCTCTCTCTCTCTCTCTCTCTCTCTCTCTCTCTCTCTCTCTCTTTATACAACACAGTAGGAGTATATACAGTATATTTCTTGCCACGAACATATGTTACCCCTTTGTGATGTATTTATGCATTTATTTTTCTCAGTCACTCATGTCGTCTTAGCTTTCTCTGAGTCTCTTTCCTTACCACACTGCTCGCTCTCTCTCTCTCTCTCTCTCTCTGTCTTTCTGCCTGTCTGTCTGTCTGTCTCTCTGTCTCTCTCTCTTGCCGTGTGACTCCCTATTATATTTGCTATAATCATTATTGCACTTGTCATCAGAGTAAAACAGTAATAGCGATAGGTGTGTTCCTTATGTTTATTTGCAGGAAATTATATGATCATGAGGTTCTAATTTTGCATAATTATCTCTTTCCTGATATTCAGTATAGTTACCCCAGGTCCTAAGCGAAATTCTTCTTCTTCTTCTTCCTAAGCGATATTGTTACCTTCAAATATTGTGAATGCAGCCTCCGGTAGTTGTTTTGCTCTGTTCATACATAACTTATGGACAAATATAATTATGTCCAAGGCATTCTCATAACACACACACAGCCACACACACACAAACACATCCACACACACAGCAACACCCACATACATACATACATCCACACACCCACCCACAGTAATAACATATGGTGGCAAGGGGTTTGTTGTTCCGTGTGCAGATAGCAAGAGGGACAGGTGGGCTTATTTCTTCCCTTATGATATCTCTCTCTCTCTCTCTCTCTCTCCCTCTCCCTCCCTCTCTCTCTCTCTCTCTCTCTCTCTCTCTCTCTCTCTCTATACTTGGCCTCTCCTGGAGTATGCTGTTCAATTCTGGTCTGCAGCACTCAGGAAAGATATAGAGCGACTGGAAAGAGTACAAGCTAGGGCTAAAAAGCTTATTCCATCGCTTAGAAGAATGAGCTATGAGGACCGGCTGAGAGCACTTGATCTCTTCCCGTTGGAGACCAGCAGAATACGAGGTCAGCTCATTGAAGTTTTTAAAATACTTAATGAGTTTGACAATGTGGATTATAGCAAAATGTTTAGCCTCAATAGAATACAACACACAACCATGGCTGGAAATTATAATTGAAAAGGTTCAGCACTAGTATCTGTGGAAACTTTTTCACATATAAGATTTGTTCTACCTGGAACAAACTTCCCTCCGAAGTTGTAAATAGTTCTTCAGTAGAGCAGTTCAAGAAGTGAGTCGATAGTAATTTGCACACTCTGTAAAGAGTGTAGTTTACTAAACAGTCTCTTTCCTTCCACTTCGAGTATATCCTCGGAATGGACCGCAAGGTCTCTGAGATACTAACTATTCCTTGGAACTCCTTTTAACTCTCTCTCTCTCTCAGGGTACTCACGGATAACAGTAAGGGGGTTATCGTTGAGGGTGAAGGTAACGAGGGCCATAGGGGTACTGGTTCCCTCTCTGTTGATCGCCTCCACTACCACGCGGAACTCCCTCCCGGCCTCCAGACCTCGCACGCTGAAAAAGTACATAAATACATATAGTCAGTTAGCCTAAGGGGAGATGGGCGTATTTATATGCTAATTTATGGATCTTTTAATATTTTAATTTATGGATCTTTTTATATTTTAATTTATGGAACTTTTTATATTTTAATTTATGGATCTTTTTATATTTTAATTTATGGATCTTTTTATATTTTAATTTATGGATCTTTTTATATTTTAATTTATGGATCTTTTTATATTTTAATTTATGGATCTTTTTATATTTTAATTTATGGATCTTTTTATATTTTAATTTATGGATCTTTTTATATTTTTTCTAGTTTCCTCTCTAGACCTCCATCAAAAATTAAAAACACATCCATGATATCCCCCTTTGTAGATAAATTTGTAAATTTTTCGGTAGAAAAATGTCCCGGCCGAAGGCCGATTCTTCCAAAATTACAGGCTCAGTATCGTTCGGCAGGAAAAAATCGACACCTAAATAACACGAACAGTCTTAATATTGACAAAGAAATGGGGCGAAAGGTCTTAAAATCGACAAACTAATGGGGTAAATATCTTAAAATCTGAAAACTAATGGGGCTAAACATGAGGACGAAGTGGGACCAGAAAAACGACCCATCTTCCCTTAATCAGGGGCCCTTACTCCCGCAAGGGGTAGGGACGATCTGCAAGAGACATGGAAAATGAAATACACAGGAGAAAAACACATGTAACAGTTCGCCCCCCAAAAAACACATGTAACAGTTCGCCTCCCAAAAAACACATGTAACAGTTCGTCCCCCAAAAAAACACATGTAACAGTTCGCCTCCCAAAAAACACATGTAACAGTTCGTCCCCCCAAAAAACACATGTAACAGTTCGCCCCCCAATAAAACACATGTAACAGTTCGCCCCCAAAAAAACACATGTAACAGTTCACCCCCAATAAAACACATGTAACAGTTCACCCCCAATAAACACATGTAACAGTTCGCCCCCAAAAAAACACATGTAACAGTTCGCCCCCCAAAAAACACATGTAACAGTTCGCCCCCCAAAAAACACATGTAACAGCTCGCCCACAAAAACCAAGCACGCAAGCATTCAGAAGCACCAATTACTTATCATTCGCCGATTTTTTTTAAATACAATATATAAATAAATAAATAAATAAATATATATATATACTGTATATATATATATATATATATATATATATACAGTAGATACATATTTAATTCGGGAGTCTTCGTTGATACTATAGTCGGTTCATTTCATTCTAGGATGGGCATAAATCGTAACCTCTAACCTCTCATAACTCAAAACAGAACTAGAATAATCGAGCAAATATTTCTACCACATAGGAAGACTTGGCTAAGAAATAGGTGTGGAAATTGACAGCTCATTTGCTCTAGCCCTTTTTGAGTTACAGAGGTTAAAGGTTACGATTTCTGCTCAACCTAGAATGAACGGACTATAAGCAATCTAATGAATTGCTTAAGATGTATATTTTTACGCCCATACCCCCTTAAGACGACAACATATGTTATGAGAGTGCCCAGCATTTCACTGTGTTCGTGTATTCTGTCCCTCAATAAATAATGTCATACTCCAAAGGTCGAGGCCAGAGGTGTCAGTAAACTTATTCCACGCAATAGTTCGCAAAAGGCCCAGCTAAGTTATTTTATGTAGAAAGATGGCCAAAACCTATATTAACTTAACTTAACTCTTAACTTAACTTAACTTAACTTAATCAATTCATTAGATTGTTAGTGTCTCTCTCTTTGCGTTTCTCACGTCTATGTTTATAAATAGCTAAACCAAAATAAATAAATTATTATAACATTTGTTCTTATCACCAATAACCCCCAAATAAAATTGATGAACATATGTGATTCTCCCAGGATTCGAACCTAGGATATCTCATACAGAGCTTACACGTTCTAACTATTACGCCATCAAAACAGTTAAAGTAAACCTGGCCTGGCTGGAGATTTTGCAGGGTGTACAGTCGGTCAAATAAGTGATGTCGCGGCACCAAGTATATTTCGATCAATAATTGGTATCAGCACTATCTAAGCATTAAATCATTGTTTCGAGTGAGATATACAAGCATGCTCCTACACTTACCCATCCTATTGAACATCTGACAGACATTAATACAGCACAGAGCGAGCCAAACGTATGACATCTGAGACAACTGTACAACGAAAAAGAGATTCTAGACACACAGCCGAGCAACTCTACACTTCCTCCCATTGTATCATTCAGTGTGTAAGTTATCTAGTATGCCTTCCCTAGGAACTAAGGCAAGCTAACAGTGCTAGGTGTATATTTCCTGTATGTCTATATATCTATCCATGTTTATCTTTCTATCTATCTATCTGCTTTCTATGATTATCTTTCTATCTATCTTTCTATCTATCTATCTATCTATGTTTATCTTTCAATCTGTCTGCCTTTCTATGTTTATCTTTCTATCTATATATACTGTATATATATATATATATATATATATATATATATATATATATATATATATATATATATATATATATATATATATGCTGTATATATAGATAGATAGATAGATAGATAAGAGAGAGAGCAAGAGAGAGAGAGAGAGAGAGAGGGAGATAGATAGATAGATAGATAGATAGATAGATAGATAGATAGATAGATAGATAGAGAGAGAGAGAGAGAGAGGAGAGAGAGAGAGAGAGAGAGAGAGAGAGAGAGAGAGAGAGAGAGAGAGAGAGAGAGAGCGAGAGAGCGAGAGAGCGAGAGAGAGCGAGAGAGAGCGAGAGCGAGAGCGAGAGAGAGAGAAGCAACATAACAACGGAAGACTGACAGATAGTAAAAATAAGTCCCTCCATTTTTATAGTCGTAATCTCTGACTGACTGACTGACTGACTGTGCATCGAGGAGTTCTCTTCTGTCTCCCTCTTCTGAACCAGTGGGCTTGAAAGAAATGTGAAACAAATATTCAGATGGATAGGGTTGACATGTATAGGGTTGACATGTATAGGGTTGACATGTATAGGGTTGACATGTATAGGGTTGACATGTATAGGGTTGACATGTACAGCTGGGTTCAAAAGTTGGGTATATAACTCTTCACATCTTCGGGACCTGTGGTGGGACGGAGCCCCGGAGGCTGACCAACTTAAGGGGAGATTTCCACTTGGGGGATTTTTTTCTTGACTCCTTTCTCCCTCATGTTTAGCCCCATTGTTTGTCTAATTTTAAGATGTTCGCCCCATTATTTTGACGATTTTAAGAAGTTTCAACCCATTTCTATCAATTTTAAGACCTTTCATGCCATTTAGGTGTCGAGTTTATCCTGGCGAGCGATAGCGAGCCTGTAATTTAAGAGGAACCGGCTTTCAGCCGGGACATTTTTCTACCGAAAAATGTACAAATTTATCTTGAAAGGGGCTCAACGGGGTGTAATCTTAAGCTTGATGGAAGTCTAGGAAACACACTAAATACCTCTCCTTAACCCATACAGTACCGGGGACTTCCTTTTTTATCATATTCTAGCAACTATTAGACGATTTTATTCAACTTAGGAAGGACCTATGGCAATAATAAGGCTTCAAACTAGCTCGAGCAACCTTTTTAACTCCCACAGATCCTTTCTAAGCTGCATGATATCGTCTAAACATAGCTAGAATAAAGTACAGTACAACACACGTCGCTGGTACTCAAAGGGTTAATCATCTCAGTTACAATATTATCCACTTAATGAGCAACCTGAACCATTGTAATCACTGAACCCCGTGTAGGCACCTCTTCATAGTATCACCAACCCACCAATTATCTTACAAATAAACCTAATTAATGAAACCAATTAAAATATTTGCGATTACCCTGGCCATAGCTGTATATAATTATTATGATTTTGACACCAACCAACTTCACATCTAAACTCAATTAATGAAATCAACAAATACATGTGGCACTCCGAGGACTCGAACCCAGGTTACTCACATCGAAATTCCGCGCACTATGCATTGCGCTATCAATACAAGAAAACAAAGAAGTACAAAGTTAAACAAACAACAATACTATACTATGTGAACACAGGAAAAGGATATTGCATTGTAAAGTGGTATTGTTCGTTTGCAGTTGATCAGGGAGTTACAACGAACAGTATGAAGGAACAGTGAAACAAAAAAACAGTAATTCTTAAGGGGAGGCAGACTGTTTTTCTGGACCCCCTTCTCCCTAATGTTTAGCCCCACTAGTTTTGAGATTATAAGACGTTCGGCCCATTAGTTTGGCAATGTTAACACCTTTTGCCCCATTTCGTTGTCAGTTTTAAGACATTTCGTGCCATTTAGGTGTCGATTATTTCCTGGCGAGCGAAAGCGAGCCTGCAATTTTAAGAGGAACCGGCCTTCGGCCGGAACATTTTTCTACAGAAAAATTTACAAATTTATCTTGAAGGGGGTCTAAGGGGTGTTTTTCTAAGTTTGATGGAGGTCTGGGGAGGAAACTAAACAAATATATGAATAAATGAATAAATTAATTAATGAACCAAACAAACGGCCAGACTCCCCCTAATTTACCTTTGCATGACGTTCTATATGAGGTCCAGTTTATGGTGTTCTATATGAGGTCCAGTTTATGGTGTTCTATATGAGGTCCAGTTTATGGTGTTCTATATGAGGTCCAGTTTATGGTGTTCTATATGAGGTCCAGTTTATGGTGTTCTATATGAGGTCAGTTTATGGTGTTCTATATGAGGTCCAGTTTATGGTGTTCTATATGAGGTCCAGTTTATGGTGTTCTATATGAGGTCCAGTTTATGGTGTTCTATATGAGGTCCAGTTTATGGTGTTCTATATGAGGTCCAGTTTATGGTGTTCTATGAGGTCCAGTTTATGGTGTTCTATATGAGGTCCAGTTTATGGTGTTCTATATGAGGTCCAGTTTATGGTGTTCTATATGAGGTCCAGTTTATGGTGTTCTATATGAGGTCCAGTTTATGGTGTTCTATATGAGGTCCAGTTTATGGTGTTCTATATGAGGTCCAGTTTATGGTGTTCTATATGAGGTCCAGTTTATGGTGTTCTATATGAGGTCCAGTTTATGGTGTTCTATGAGGTCCAGTTTATGGTGTTCTATATGAGGTCCAGTTTATGGTGTTCTATATGAGGTCCAGTTTATGGTGTTCTATATGAGGTCCAGTTTATGGTGTTCTATATGAGGTCCAGTTTATGGTGTTCTATATGAGGTCCAGTTTATGGTGTTCTATATGAGGTCCAGTTTATGGTGTTCTATATGAGGTCCAGTTTATGGTGTTCTATATGAGGTCCAGTTTATGGTGTTCTATATGAGGTCCAGTTTATGGTGTTCTATATGAGGTCCAGTTTATGGTGTTCTATATTACCTCTCGAAAACTGATATCTTTAAAGGTTCTCCAGCGCCTTTGGCTGATTTCCATGTATTTCAATAACAATATATTTAGGATATCTAACATTTAGAGAGTGGTCGGGGGCCGGGGGAGAGCTGGAGGGACCTTGGTGATCCCTGGTCTCTGGGTCTTCTCCTGTGTGACCGAGATGTGTGTGAATTTGTGATTGTTTTTGTGTATTCATTGTTTTATGTTGTGTTGTGTTGTCCCTATTCGGGCTCTGTCTCGGCCACCCCCAGAAAAAAAGGAAAAAATGGGGAATGGGTACATACATACACACACACATATTTAGAGCTAAATATATGTTACAATATCTATTATAACAGGATATAATATACTATATGCAGTATGTCTAGCAGATCTGGCAAACGCTATTATATGATAATGCAATCATTAAATTATTCCCAACAGTACAACAAAGCGTAATATACAACCAAAGTTCTCTTAACTATTAAGATAAAACAAGGTACTAATGATCCCATCGATAACTAATGGTTCGGCTAATTGCTCTGGGGATTATTTAATTTTATATGAATCCTGGGCATATACCGTTGGGAGTAGTATAGGGTGCAGCTCTCCAATTGCTAATTCGTGATTATTAATATATATTTTATTGAGATAACTTTTGAAACACAAATATATAATTTCTATATATTAAATTATCCCGTTCCAATTTAATGTTCGATAGAAAAGCAAGTGCAAATAAAAACAACATTAAGTGGAACTTCAAAGGCGGTGTCACACTACAAATGTTTATACGTTTTACTATTTTACTGCCGATATTGACAAACGACGTTTCCGTATTCTTTAATTAATTTTGTCTTCGGTTATCGATTTTTTGAAAGGCCATCACCAAGTCCCGGGACCAGCTTGTTTCTCGGATAACTGTCTTGATAGCGTAATGCATAGTGCGTGGAATTTCGATGTGAGTATCCTGGGTTCGAGTCCTTGGAGTGCCACATGTATTTGTTGATTTCATTAATTGAATTTAGATGTGAAGTTGGTTGGTGTAAAAAACATAATAATGAATGATTCGGTTTGTGTGCATGACTTCAGCGGGGTTTTACCAGATAATTATTACACTAGCCAACATTGATCAGTAAAGCAGAGATTATTATTATTATTATTATTTCTAACGAACATACAATTGGAACATCATAATAATTGAATATATAGAAATTATATATTATTGGTCAAAAGTTATATCAATAAAATTTATATTAACATGCTTTCAAAATACTCCCTCAAGGCGTAATATTTGCTCTTCTTAAAATTGTCAAAAAAAAAAAAAAAAAAAAAAAAAAAAAAAAAAATGTAACAACTGCACATAAAAAGAGCCTAAATTAAATTCCTTCCTAACAATTGTATTCATATGACAATTGCAAGAAATATTTGGCAAGTTTGTGCAAAGGGAAAATATAAATGCGTGTGGGGCTAACGGCTTAAATAATTCCTCTCTAGAAATGCCACCCTTGTAAAATATTTTTCAGAAATGGATGGTCGACCTGAACAAGGGAAAATGTAGGAATGTGAGGGGGTCAAAGAGGTAAGGGATTGGACCATAGCCTAATGTTTAGCCCCATTAGTTTTGACATATTATGGCGTTCGCCTCATTAGTGTGGCGATTATAACACTTCTGGCCCCATTTGTCAATGCTACGAGTTTTCGTGCCATTTACTGTAGATGTCAATTATTTCAAGGCCAGGCAAAACATGTTCTCGAAGTGGGTTTTTTGGGGGTATCTTTTAAGATGATGTAGGTCTACGGAGCAATCTTACAACAAAGATAATAATATTAATAATAATAATTAATAATAATATTAATAATATCACTTCCTTAACCCCCTCGCATACTTTAGTTCATTTTGACTCTTATCAAGTGTGACCTGGGCCTCAATACGGACTTACAATCGAAAAGTCCCGAGTTCGAGTGACATCCGGTAACAGCTCCACCCCTCAAAACAATAAAAACAGTAAAATAATAATAATAATAATAATAATAATAATATCTATGATTTTTTTTTAGACCAACCTCCCACAATACTCACCGTGATACACACTTGTTTTATGAAGACTTCCACACACACACACACACACACACACACACACACACACAGTCACCCCCCCCCCCCCCCCACACACACACAGTCCCCCCCCCCCCCCCCACACACACAAATGAAGATTGGATGACCTCGTTTGGGCAGCTTAGAGACTTAACCCATACAATTTAACAGGGCCATGTCTCTAAAGAGTATTACATGGGACTGACTGATATTTTAATGTTTCGTTCAATGGACACACGTAACACAAATCGGCCACTGTGACCACACGGCCCAAGTCAGGCGCGGAACAATACGGCCGTAGATCAAAGTGATAATCTATCTATCTATCTATATACTCAGGCACATAACCCTGTTTTTTCCTGTTCGGGTTCTGTCTCGAGACGGCCACCTCCCAGAAAGAAAAAAAATCAAATTGGCAGCGTACTATAATAAGCATGGACCAAAACAGATAAACAAAATCATCCATTAGGTCAAACCGGCCGCCTACCAAATTGGGGACCAACTAAAATGGCTACGGACCAATACTATCACTCGGTAAATGCCGATCAGATCAAATTTATATATTAGGTTAATTAGATTTCTCAGAGTAATTTGATTCGGATTAATTTGACTGCTTAGATTAATATGACTGCTTAGATAAATTTGACTGCTTGGATTAATTTGACTGCTTGGATTAATTTGACTGCTTGGATTAATTTGACTACTCGGATTAATTTGACGGATCGGATAAATTTGACCGCTCGGATTAATTTGACTGCTCGGATAAATCTGACAGCTCGGATTAATTTGACTGCTCGGATAAATTTGACCACTCGGATTAATTTGACTGTTCGGATTAATTTGACCGCTCCGTCCCCAAAGGGGGACATAAACAATTTCGCTTGAAAAAAACTAGTATGCATGCCAAGTATGGGCTCTCCATCTTGAAAACTGAGGGAGTGTAGTAAGCTATGTAGCATACTATAGTGACCCACAGGGATCTCGGTATAACTTCGTCTATACGCCATTTCGACCAACATCAATTTGCCAATATTCACATAAGATCCGCACACACCTAACATGATTTTTCGTGACTTACACCTTAGCTAATTTATATAACAATTGTGACAGTTGGTGTTGGTTTTGCTGTTTCTGTCTCCACGCCAAGGAGTCTAGGGTTGAGGGTTCGACTGCTGACAGAGTAAATCGACCTGGAGAGCAACATAAACCCGGTATCAAACGAGAGCTTTTATAGTCAACATTCGGTGATCAAAATTTTTCTGGTAATATTTCAAGGATATTTTGCACTGGTATCGGTAACTAAAGGGTGGTTCACACATAGCCGAGTCGGTGCGCGAGTCCAACACGAGTGATGAAATTTTCCTATTCGGCAATGACTCGTCGAGACTCCTCAACACTCGTGTTAGACTCGTGTATACTCTTTGTTTACTCGACACACTCACTCGTGGGTACTCGCCACGGGGTCCAAAAATTTCATGCATGCATGAAATTTTGGCGAGTACCCACAAGTGTGGCCTACATAGTGTAGACTCGTGTACATACGTGTAAACTCATGTTGAACTCTGAATAACTCTTCATTATTCGTGTTAACTCGTGTTGACTCGTGTAAACCCGTGTAACACTCTTTGCTGATTCGTCGTTTATCGTCATCATTTCGACGTTGTATTTTGTATGTCAAAATAAAATGTATGTGACTCCAGGTGTTGTTTTGCATCCAATTAATATTTATAGTTACTTTATTCACATAAAATAATAAGTTTAATTTACAATTTTCCTTTACTCAAGTTTTAAATGACTTGTTAACAGAGAAACAAATAAGTAATATGAATTAAATACTTTTTGGAAGAATAGATAAAATAATTATGATGATTAAGCAATTTGAAGGACATAGTTCATGGTAGAACATACTGTATAAGGGAAATATGCTGAAAATTATTATAATACTGTTATGGATATAAGAACATAATACTATGCGCTGTACTGTCCCTGAAAATATAATAAGGGTCGTATTTGTCATTAATATGATAAATTTCACATGAAAAAAAAAAAAAAAAAAAAAAAATATATATATATATCGCCGGCGCTGTAGGAATACTCGCTCCCCTCCCCGTCCTGGCCTCAACCCCGACCCCATTACTGTGATGATGTTGATAAGCCTTGTGCTACACCCTATTGCTGGAAGGATATTAGATTTTTCAATTCCATCGCATTAGAAATTATTCAAAGATTACAAAAAGTCCAAATAAGACATAGCCTAGTTATGTTAATGTATAAGGAAGTTAGGTAGATGCATTAGAGAGATGGATAGATATAAAGAGAGTTGCAGAGGGGGAAATGAGCGATAAACACGAACTATTATGAGACAGACGTACTTAATTGGTTCGGAAAAGACAAAGGAGGCATTTTTATTGACTCTTTTTCATGTTATTATTTGTGTGTTAGAAGGGTAATATTATTTTCAATTCCATCTATTATAAATGATTCATAGATTAAAAAAAAGACCAAATAAGACATAGTTATATATATGTAGGGAGATACAGTAGATGCATTAAATAGACAGAAAAAACAAAAAACAAAAAGTTATCTCAATTTCTCTGGTGAACATTACCCAAATGTATGAGAAAAATATAAATAAAATCATAGTAATGAATATTATCGCCGAAATAAATATAGAAAATAAATAATCATGTACGAGGATTGTTAATATTGACACTCGTGTTGACCCGTGTAACACTCGTGTTGACCCGTGTAACACTCGTGTTGACCCGTGTTACACTCTTGTTGATCCGTGTTACACTCGTCGTGACTCGTACCTACTCTTTGTTTACGTGCCCTGGAATTTGACCGTTATTTTTCAATTTATTTATTTTGGGTTCGTGTTACACTCGTTTTGACTCTCAGTTACTCGTACAGACTCTTGCATGAACACGTGTTGACTCGTATTGACTCGAGTTAACTCGTGTTACACTCTCGTTGACTCGGGATCAATTGCTACTCGCGGCCGACTCGGCCTCCAGCGACGGCGATAATCGACGAGTGTGACTCGTGTTGGACTCGCGCACTGACTCGGCTATGTGTGAACCAGGCTTAAACTGATGGTTGATGAATTTAGGCGACCGAAATTATTTAAATGTTGGCCTCATAAGCTGCCACATCAGTGATGAGGATAAATGTTGAGTGAAAAAGCGCTCGTGTGATACCGGCTCAGGCTGCGTTCCGTCGGCCTCTGGAGCCTAGCATAGGTGCCTAGCGTTTCCAGTTGCCCCGCCAAAGGTGGGGGGCTGTGGTATCAGGGTAACTCAATCTAGGAAGCGAGAAAGGTCGGATTCTGTTGAGCTCGGCGAACAAATCAAGCCCTGCTTGTTCGGTTAGCGTTAAAGGTTCAAGCTAAATCATTCCTAACAGACCTGAACCTAATCTACAGTCTATTCGCTGTAAGTAGGCGATAAATCATGACCTCTAACCTCTCTAACTCACAAACGACTAGAGTAATCGAGCTAATATGTCTACCAGTTGGGAAGTGTCAGCCAAGGAATAGATGTGAATAGTTACAGCCAATTTGCTCAAGCCCTTTTTGAGTTACAGAGAATAAAGGTCATGATCTTTCGCCTACTTACAGCGAATACAATATATAGTATATCATAGTATTAAAACTAGTCTAACTTAACTTTATCGTAACTTTAACGTTATAACATATAGCATTAACTTAACGGCTATTTAGAGTGGGCAAAGCAGTTTTTAACATGGCTGAATCACCAAAAACAATCTAACACCAATTAAGGGGAGGTTGTTAGTTTGGTCTCTATATATCCATCAAGCTTAAGATTACACCCCCTTGAGCTCCTTTCAAGATAAATTTGTACATTTTTCGGTAGAAAAATGTCCCGGCTGAAAGCCGGTTCCGGCTCGCTATCGCTCGCCAGGATAAAATCGACACCTAAATGGCACGAAAGGTCTTAAAATTGACAGAAATGGGTCGAAAGTTCTTAAAATCGTCAAAATAATGGGGCGAACGTCTTAGAATTAGAAAAGCAATGGGGCTAAACATGAGGGAGAAAGGAGTCAAGAAAAAAATCCCTCAAGTGGAAATCTCCCCTTAAAACAGTTAGAGAAAACATTTGGATAAAGTGTTCGCCCTCTAAATGTGTTTATATTCGTTCAAACCCATTTGACAATATGAATATAATTATATCAGCTTGCTTAAAATATAATTATATAATTATATCAGCTTGCTTAAAATATAATTATATAATTATATCAGCTTGCTTAAAATATAATTATATAATTATATCAGCTTGCTTAAAATATAATTATATAATTATATCAGCTTGCTTAAAATATATTCCCACGTAACATCCACCATTACGTGACAGTGGGGCTGCAATATCAACTAATGGTATACTTTGTACTCTGCAATACATGGCAATACAACGTGCAGTCAGCTGTAAACGGTATTCATGCTAAATAATTACACACACATAAAGTATAATGAGCCAAAAGCACATTGTTCGTACCAATACAGGTCGACATTATATTATCTACACTTAGACGTTATTAACCGCACTCCAGTTTTGTATACAACTCTCTCTCTCTCTCTCTCTCTCTATATATATATATATATATATATATATATATATATATATATATATATATACAGTATTTGTCATTCACTGCATACCTTAAAACTATTTAGAACATTGTTGTTGAAGTGTGTGTGTGTGTGTGTGTGTGTGTGTGTGTGTGTGTGTGTGTGTGTGTGTGTGTGTGTGTGTGTGTGGTGTGTGTGGGGGGGGGAGGGGGTGTATGTCGAACTGCAAAAAGTGCCAGACGAGCCCATCCTCGCAAGGGAGCGAGCTGTCGCTTCACAGTCTACTGCACCAAATCACCACCCACAACGAGGGGCGTCGCGCTCCTTGGTGCCGCTAGAAGAGTGGCGAACACATCAAAAGGTATATAGAGGTAAGGGTGTGGTGTGTGTGTGTGTGTGTGTGTGTGTGTGTGTGTGTGTGTGTTTCAGGCCATCTACTTTAACATACGTTCCGGATACACCAACGACCTTTCCCACAAGTGTCACCATGAATACCTCAAGCGCCCAGAGATCAAGAATATACGCCAGCGACTCCCTACCCAAAGGGATCTCGACCCCCCACCCAAGGGATCTCCCCCCCCCCCCCCCCCCTTTAACAACCATTCAGAGCGACCATGGATATATTCGCTTTTTCTGGACCCCCCCCCCTTCTCCCTCATGTTTAGAATTTTAGTTTTGACATTTTAAAACGCTCGTTCCATTTGTTTGACGATTTTGAGAAGTTTTACCCCATTTATTTGTCAATATTAAGATCTTCCGTGCCACTTAGGTGTCGATTAGGTGGCGACAGATAGCGAGCCTGTAATTTTAGAAGGAACCGGCCTTCGGTCAGGAAGTTTTACTACCGAAAAATGTACACATTAATTTTGAGAGGGGGTCGAGGGGTGTTTTTTAAAGTATAATGGAGGTTTGGCGAGGAAATTAAACAAAATAAATGAATACATAGACCAACCTGCTTTTTGTTATTTCTGTCCTTTTCTCTCTTTCTCTGGCTTGTATCCATTCGGCCCCATTCAGCCAACTATTTTAAGACGTTTATCCCCATCTAGGTGTTGATTTTTTCCTGGCGAGCGATAGCGAGCCAGCATTATATGAAGAAATCATTTTTCTATCGAAAAATGTACAAATTTAGCCTGCTGTCAAACAAAAATAAAAAATATGCTGGCTCGCTACCGCTCACCAGTAAAAAATTGACACCTGGATGGGGATAAACGTCTTAACACAGTAGGTTGAATGGGGCCAAATGGATACAAGCCAGAGAAAGATAGAAAAGGACAGAACCAAAACAAGTCACCCCCCCCCCCCCTTAATTCCCATAAGATTTGCGAACACTCTAAGGGTCGAGTCACACCAACCCCGATACCAGGCATATTCCCACGCAAATATGTTCCATCGGTCACAGCACACAAAATATGTTCGATCGGTCACATCACACAAAATATGTTCGATCGGTCACATCACACAAAATATGTTCGATCGGTCACATCACACAAAATATGTTCGATCGGTCACATCACACAACATATGTTCGATTGGTCACATCACACAACATATGTTCGATCGGTCACATCACACACCATATGTTCGATCGGTTACATCACACAAAATATGTTCGATCGGTCACATCACACAAAATATGTTCGATCGGTCACATCACACAAAATATGTTCGATCGGTCACATCACACAAAATATGTTCGATCGGTCACATCACACAAAATATGTTCGATCGGTCACATCACACAAAAAGCGACATATAACTTCATCAGGACAAATTATGATCAGAGGCGTGATGTAGCTATTAATATTTGTGTGTCATGTCCCAGCCAGGGTTCGAACCCATGCCAGTATTGTAGCACTCCAGCACCTAAACCACTAGACCACCGAGAAACGTTGTCAATAAAGTGCTCATCCATCCCTGTAGCCTTGGTCTGCTCGCTCACTCTCTCTCCCGTTTCTCACTCTGTCGCACCAATTAACATCACTTCTTGTCTTTCGTCACTTCATGTTACGTCGATATATATATATATATATATATATATATACACGTGTATGTGTGTAGAATCCAGGCCTAGGACAAAGATGACTAACTTCCTAAATCAAGACTTGCTCAAGGTTCGTCCGCCATTATATAAATTAACACTCCTTCAACTAAGTCCAAAGATCAAGACTACTAACTCTTTCAAGGTTGCCGGGACCTCCAATTTAACCTTGGGAAGAAAAATGCAATCAGTAACTCTTTCATTACCGGTGACGTCCCTTTAACTTTATTCGGGCTGCTATTAGACGATTTTATTCAGCTTAAAAAGGGTATCCAGCAATGAACCGGCTTTGAGCTATCTCACTTAACCATTTTTACTACCATATATCCTTCTTAAACGACACAAAATCCTCTACATATAGCTAGATTTTTTTTTTTAAATCTCGTCGGTACAGAAGGGGGTCTAGGGGGTGTTTTTTATGGTTGATGGTGGTCTACCTAGGAAAAAAAATGATATATAATATACTGTATATATATATATATATATATATACTATATATATATATATATACTGTATAATATATACTGTATATATATGTAATATACAGTATATATACTGTAGTATACCGTACATAGGCCAGCACACAAGCATTACCCCCTTAAAGCGAGACAATGGCCTTGAAACTCTGACAAACGACGCACTAAGGGCCATAATGTGTAGGTTAGTTAGTGCCGGTCCACCCTAACTGACAACATGGAGTGAATGTGTGTGTGTGTGTGTGTGTGTGTGTTAGTGTATATACTGTATATGTATGTGTGTGTAGGTGGGTGGCTACTATAGTGAGTATGTGGGTGAGTGTGGGTGTATGTGTGTGTCTGCGTGTGTGTGTGTGTTTGTGTGTTTGTGTGTGTGTGTAGTTGGGTAGTTTAGTGAGTATGTGGGTGAGTGTGGGTGTATGTGTGTGTCTACATGTGTGTGTCTGCATGTGTGTGTCTGCGTGTGTGTGTGTTTGTGTGTGTGTGTAGTTGGGTGGCTTAGTGAGTGTGTGGGTGTATGTGTGAGTGTTAATCCCTAACACTCGGCTTTGATGGGACCTCCAGGAATCAAAGGACTACCCACTAGCTAAATTAACCCTCATGCCTCGGTTACTAGTTCATCGGCCAGATCCACAAATCAAACTTATCACTACCATTCAAAGAGGTGTCGAAATAACATCTCCACAATAGAAACCTTCTCTGATATATATTTATATTTTTATTTATGTGCATCACACATGTTACATACAAATAAAGTTTATGTTTTGTTTTACCCTACTGTGGAAAGACTACGGATACACCACTCCTGCCCGGGCCTCACACAGTGGCATGACCCAGTCCAGTCGAACTGAGCTCATGACGCTGGTGGCATTGCCCCGGAGGATAGCCATCCCTAGTCTTTGCTTGAGCCAGAGGGTTTCCCGGGGTTCTCCTGAAACTTCTCTGATTTTACGGCCTATTTCATTCACCATCTTAAGGGTGGTAGGGCCGAAGACTCCTGAAGTTTCGAATGCCAGGGGCTCGAACTGATGATTTCTGGCGATGGCTTGATATTTTTCTCGCTTTTTATTTTCTGCTATCCGGGCGGCTTCACCTGCTTCGTCGGCGTTTCTGGCGATGTTGGTTGTGGAGAAAGTGTCAACACATGTGGCATCCCACACGAGGCACCGGCCATTCTTGTAAGGGAAAGTGGTCATCCCATCTGGCCGTTTGCCGTCTTCTCTGTGAAGTCCATGTGGTTCGAGGATTGATGCACGGTTAGCACTCTGCACGGCCCGTTTTATGACATCATTTAGTGCAGAGTGTCTTGGCAGGCGGCCTGCGTTGTAATTACATTACAAGGCATGGTGACCTTGAGCATCCATCCCCCCACCACATATATATATATATATAGATAGATAGATCGATTGATAGACGCGACTTTTCTGCATGGCTCTACTTGTCCATCAAAGAAAATATACTCTATCCTCTCCACCTGACCTTCACCCTCCCCAACCCCCCATGTTAACCCACTCCCTCCCTCTCCTCCCTCCTTCTTCTCCCCCTCCTCTCCACCACCGCTTCAGCATCCCCCAACCCCACAATTTTCCCCCACTCCCTCCCTCTCCCCATCCTCTCCACCCCCGCTTCAACCTCCCCAACCCCACAATGTTCACCAACTCCCTCTCCTCTCCACCCCTGCTTCAGCCTCCCCAACCCCACAATGTTCACCCACTCCCTCCCTCTCCCCCCCCCCCCCCCTCGTCATCCCCCCATACTTCCCCCCCCCCCCTCGTCAGGTTGAGCACTGGCCACATTTTACTTCCGAATTAGAGGAAAAAATCGGAAGTGGATTGCCAGTAATACCCCCGCGTGCTAATTAGGCAGTCCGGGGGCTGCGGGAAAAGTGAGCTACTGTTATTAGGGCTCCATCATCAGGGCTCCGGGAAAAGGTCGCCGAGTTTTGATTTTGGACTCGGGCAATCAATTAGGTCTGTATTCCCCAAGCTTGTATATAGACCTTGGTGTTTTCCGGCCGTGTGTAGGCGGTCAAGTCGCTCAAACGATTTTTCCGGACAATTTTGATCGATAACATTTTTTCGGCAATATTTTACTAACATTGATTGATTTATTATATATATATATATATATATATATATATATATATACAGTATATACGGTATATATTACATATATATATATATATATATATATATATATATATATATATATATATATATATACAGTATATATAAACTTCATTCATTCGGCAGCTAAATATATTTGGCATTTGGCTAGGGGGTAGGAGGTAGTAATATAACCCATTATACCTAGTGAACTACGCCACCAAGATATACTCACACGAAATACGGGGACGACTTAGTCAGGTTAGCGACGAGCACGTCCTGACTCACACCTCCACCACCACCACGATCTCCACCAGTCTTCCTCCTCTCTCCCTCTTTGTTGTTGCTGCCTCCTCCCTCGCTCCTCCCACCACCACCTTCCTTATCCTTGTACTGAATCTGTCAGAAGTAGAAGAACAAGGTATATAAGTTGTGCAGCCGGATACAGGTGATGATATAGGTGTTTAGTTGTGAAGCCGGATACAGGTGATGATATAGGTGCTTAGTTGTGAAGCCGGATACAGGTGATGATATAGGTGTTTAGTGATACTCTCGTGATGTACAATTGACACCTAAATCGCAAGATATGTCTAAAGAATGTACTAGTAAAGGGGGTGAAAGGTCTGAAAATGGCCAAACTAATGGGGCGAACATCATATAGTCTAAAAACTAATGAGCCTAAATATGAGGAAGAAGGGAGTAAAAAAAAGAAGAAAAAAACACACACAAACACAAACATAAAATGCTGGCTTGCTATCGCTCGCCAGGAAACAATTAACACCTGGATGGGGATAAATTTCTTAAAACAGTTGTTGTTGTTGTTGTTCCCCAAGCTGCCTGGCCGAACAGCCCCAAGGCCCCGACCAAGGCCATAACCGAGCACCCCCACAGATTCCCCCCCCCCCCCCCCCGCCGACCACAATAAAGCCTGGGTGACCGAAGCCACTCCATGGCGGGGAGCTGAGGAGGGTGCGGAAACGCCCGGGAAACCAAAGCCCCATCCAGGACCCTGTGCCCCTCAGCAATTATGAAGAGAAAGTTGAGGGGCAAAGGAAAAATGTGACGCTTTGGCTTCCAATCTTGGTAGATTGGGAGGTCAATCCACGGAAAAGACGCCGTCACTTGAGATCTAGAAAACATATAAGTAAAAGGAACAGTCAGAGTAAGCTATGGGTATGGCAGAGATCGCTCAGTTCTCACTCTGATAGACCAGCCCATCACCACATGACTAGAACCCAATCCTCTCAGCATCAGCTAGGAAAGGCCCTAGAAAGCCGCCTTTGGCGGGGGGATAGCTCCCCTATTTCAACCCCGTGGGCACCCGCCCAAAATATTCTTTGGCAGCGGTGGGATTCGAACCCACGCCTCCGGAGAGACTGGAGCCTAAATCCAGCGCCTTAGACCACTCGGCCACGCTACCTTTCTTAAAACAGTTATCTTAATGCATGTAGATTTGTGTACAGTTATCATGAAGAGTAACGCTTCATGCCATTGTGTTCATTAGGTCTGTATGAAGAGTAAGGTGTAACATGCCTTAAACACTTTATAATCAAGGTGTGTGCGTTAGTATGAGAGAGAGAGAGAGAGAGAGAGAGAGAGAGAGAGAGAGAGAGAGAGAGAGAGAGAGAGAGAGAGAGAGAGAGAGAGAGAGAGAGAGAGTGTGTGTGTGTGTGTGTGTGTGTGTGTGTGTGTGTGTGTGTGTGTGTGTGTGTGTGTGTGTGTGTGTGTGTGTAGTCAAATATATCACCTCGGAGTAAGATGTACCACCCTACCAGAGACATACAACCCGATCTGCTCCCGACTTATGCTATACATACTGGGTGGGCACACTAACTGGGTGGGTACACTAACTGGGTGGGTACACTAAAACAACGTACACTGGGATATCACAGTCTCTAGCCCACTTATAAGAATTGGTGAACCCTTTAAGGGGAGTGACCTGTTTTTGTTCTGTCCTTTTCTATCTTTATCTGGCTTGTATCCATTTGGCCCCATTCAGCCTACTGTTTTAAGACGTTTATCCCCATCCAGGTGTCAATTTTTTACTGGTGAGCGGTAGCGAGCCAGCATATTTTTTATTTTTGTTTGACAGCAGGCTAAATTTGTAAATTTTTCGATAGAAAAATGTCTCCGGCGAAGCCGGGTTTCTTCATATAATGCTGGCTCGCTATCGCTCGCCAGGAAGAAATCGACACCTAGATGGGGATAAGCATCTCAAAATAGTTGGCTGAATGGGGCCGAATGGATACAAGCCAGAGAAAGAGAGAACAGGACAGAAATAACAAAAAGCAGGCCACCCCCCTTTAAAAGCCGTGGTAAGGGAGGAAGTGTAGCCAACTGTACCTGAAGTATTGTGATAGGTATACCGTGGTATTATGGATAATATTCAATAGCCCCTGTGTACCAGGCTCGGTAATATGCGCACAACAGGGTCCGAAGTGCAAAGACTTGAAGATGAACGCCGTGGGACTTGAAGATGAACGCCGTGGCATTAGGCAGACTATCACTCCCACTCTCCCCCCCCCCCCCCCCCGAACTTTAATTTTGTGCACTTGTGACTTGAATTTGAATAATATAAACAGTAACGTGTAGTTAAATATTATGCCCTGCCTAAGCTTTATAGAATCATCTGTTCACCGATATAAAAAGAATGTGACGTGATCGTATTGAAAAGAATGTGACGTGATCGTATTGAAAAGAATGTGACGTGATCGTATTGAAAAGAATGTGACGTGATCGTATTGAAAAGAATGTGACGTGATCGTATTGAAAAGAATGTGACGTGATCGTATTGAAAAGAATGTGACGTGATCGTATTGAAAAGAATGTGACGTGATCGTATTGAAAAGAATGTGACGTGACGTATTGAAAAGAATGTGACGTGATCGTATTGAAAAGAATGTGACGTGATCGTATTGAAAAGAATGTGACGTGATCGTATTGAAAAGAATGTGACGTGATCGTATTGAAAAGAAAACAAAATATTAATGTTGCTGGTTAAGGGGAGATTTCCACTTGAGGGATTTTTTTTCTTGACCCCTTTCTCTCTCATGTTTAGCCCCATTGCTATTGAGATTTTAAGATGTTCGCCCCATTAGTTTGGCGATTTTAAGAACCTTCACCCCATTTATGTCACTTTTAAGACCTTTCGTGCCATTTAGGTGTCGATTTTTTTCCTGGCGAGCGATAGCGAGCCTGTAATTTAAGAAGAACCGGCCTTCGGCCGGGAAATTTTTCTACCGAAAAATGTACAAATTTATCTTGAAAGGGGGTCAAGGGGGTGTAATTTCAAGCTTGATGGAAATCTAGGAAACACACTAAAAACTTCCCCTTAAACCAATATATACATAGAAATGTACACAACAATTATCAAATATGTTTCCGATATGACTGAATGAAAAAATATAGACAGCCAAAATATAGTAATATATTAGAGATTAGAGTTTGCTGTTACCATAGAAGGAAATGAAAAACACCTGGAATAAAGTATTGACCGATATATCAGCTGTTTCCATCAAAGGGGTGTTCGTTATAATATTCGAATAGGTTACGTCTGTATTGAATTTTGACTACCAATAAACTATTGTATTCAAATCTTTTAGATAAGAGTTTGTGAAAGCCCGAGGGCTTAGGTATTTTTTCCGTTGATTGCCAGATATATATATATATATCAAGCGGAAGTAAATCATATCACGTAATGTCCTTCAGAATGGCCATCCTATTTTTCCCTTTAATTATATATATTTTTAATTTATTGTTAAATTTGGAATTCTACTAGCTGCAGTAGAATTAGGCTTTGATCTCATCGCTTGCATCGTAAGGTCTGTGTGGTCAGTGTATGTAAATATATGTGCAAACGATCATTTGAATGGCGCCACTGAAAGGGTTAATTACTTATGATTGTTGTTATTGGCACACGATTTTATGTATCTTATGAAGGACGACTCAAATTCTCCCCTTACAATGATTTTATTTTATCTATCTATCTATTTGCTCAGGCCCAATCCCCATTGTTTCTATCCCCCCTCCCCTTTTTTCTATTTACTGGGGGTGGCCGACTCGAGACAGAGCCCGAATAGGGGAAAACAATAAGAACAAAATGACAATGATTTTATATCTTTCATAATTACCGTCTGACATTGCCAATATATTTAGTATAGTTCAGAATAAACAAACAATTAATAATCTAATGTAGCAACACCGACACGGGACACTATTAATAATCTAATGTAGCAACACCGACACGGGACACCATTAATAATCTAATGTAGCAACACCGACACGGGACACCATTAATAATCTAATGTAGCAACACCGACACGGGACACCATTAATAATCTAATGTAGCAACACCGACACGGGACACCATTAATAATCTAATGTAGCAACACCGACACGGGACACCATTAATAATCTAATGTAGCAACACCGACACGGGACACCATTAATAATCTAATGTAGCAACACCGACACGGGACACCATTTTTTTGCTGGGTAATATTGAAACGCCGAAGCGCAAATACAGGAAGTGAATTCTGTAAGTCCATGTTAAGGGGGGACAGTTCGTTTTGTTCAGCTTGGGAATTACGTCTACCAATTAAAATGGCTACAGACTACCTCAAATAATCCCTTTTGTGACCATGTATCCTTCCAAAGCATCGTAAAATCGTCTAAATATAGCTATCATAAAATACGAAATACGTCGTCGGTACAGCAGGGGTTAACACGCCTATATACCCCCTGAAATACCATCCCCTAAACAACCCATAGATCCCCCTGAACTAACCCCAAGCGCCCCCAGACACGCAAGAGGGTTGGACAGTTCATCTCCTAGGCCTCAAGGTGTGTGTGTGTGTGTGTGTGTGGGGGGGGGGGGGGGGGGGGGAGTCTAACTGTTAGCCTGTCACTGCTCTCACTCACTAATGAACTCTAGTTGTCCTGAGAGAGAGAGAGAGAGAGATAGAGAGAGAGAGAGAGAGAGAGAGAGAGAGAGAGAGAGAGAGAGAGAGAGAGAGAGAGAGAGAGAGAGAAAGAGAGAGAGAGAGAGAGAGAGAGAGAGAGAGAGAGAGAGAGAGATAGAGAGAGAGAGAGAGAGAGAGAGAGAGGGAGAGAGAGAGAGAGAGAGAGAGAAGAGAGAGAGAGAGAGAAGAATATGGGAGAGAAAGAGAGAGAGAGAGAGAGAGAGAGAGAGAGAGAGAGAGAGAGAGAGAGAGATGGAGGTACAATAGTATATCATAAAGGGATGATATATGCTGCACTGTTCATGACATAAGCTATAAGGATACTTCGTTTAAAAAGAGAGAGTGAGAGTGAGTGAGAGAGACTCACATTTACATAGATTTACATAGGTACACTGGCCCCACAGATCTTATGATCCAAACGAGGTGGTCAGGACTTAATTCTAGTAGAGATGGCATATTCGATAGAAAAGGAAAGTTGAAGGAAAGAATAGAAAAGAAGAAGGTTCTCTCCCCACCTTCCGTTCTCCCCGGCAATTGCCGTACATGAAAAAGTTGGAAGTGATTAACCTTGCTGTGCTTCGAAATCCCCAGAAGGAATTTACAGGAAAGATTGGAAAAAAAGAAAGGAACATTTATGCAACCCTTCGCCTAGTATAGCATGTATATATTAGGGTTAATTGGAATGATGGAACCCATCATCCTTAGTAGTATGTACAGTGTTAATGATTATTTTTATAATTATTATTCTTTATTTGTGTACTTACTCTTTTTTTCTTACGCTCTCTTCAACTGACAAAATAATAACGGTGATAATAACTGCCTACTTCATACCTATGTCTCTGTGGTATGAGTCTAGATTTTTCTTAAATGTATCTATAGAGGAGCTGTCTATTACTTTATTTGGGGGTTTGTTCCACTCATCAATTACACTGTGAGTGAAGATTTTTTTTTTTGTATCTAGATTCGCTCTCCGACCTAATAATTATAAATTGTTTCCTCTTGTAGATGTGTCTTCGGCTTTTTGAATAACCTATCTAGGTTAATGTTGCTGAACCCTTTTAGAATTTTAAAACCCTATCAATTGGCCTCTCGTCCTTCGTTTCTCAAGTGAAAACAGATCAAGTTCTTTCAGTCTTTCACCATATGATATATTTCTTAATGAAGTGATTAGGTTAGTGGCTCGCCTTTGCACAGATTCCATTTTTTTTTTTTTTTACATATATAATAATATGGTGGGGTGACCAAAACTGCACAGTATATTCGAGGTGCGGTCTCGCCATACTATTGTATAAGGGCAAAACTATGTCTTTGCTGTGATAGTGAAAGTTTCTTCTGATGAAACCTAATGCCCTGTTTGCTTTTTTTGCAGCCGTTGTGCATTGATTGGAAGATTTTAAGTTTTCGTTTATCAGCATTCCCAGATCTAATAAGTATTTGTGTTACATATTTTACATTCTCTTTCATTCATGTAGTA
>CM064581.1:6227199-6245902 GCA_032716605.1 Paralithodes platypus | reverse complement strand
TATTGTTCGTGTGGTGTTATTTTGTTCTTGTGTTGGCTAGATTGACCGCCACTTATACACTGTATTCAAATAAAATGTTATTGATAATTATGCTCTATGCACATTGGATTTCATTTTAAACGCTACTAACGTAGTGTTTATAATAGTAAAAGCCAAAGGAAACTCCATTAAACTAACTTTATTAACTAATGATTATAAGCCTTGTTGCGACAGCAGAACGGCGCATGAAAACCGAAATATTTGAGAACAGAATATTAAAGGCACATAGCACAAGCTAACGGTACATAATTTTAATTTCAGTGCATATACTGTATACAGGTTTAGTGAATCCTATGTGGAAATCTCTGATATATTTACCCTATTGTATTACAATCTACCCGCAAAAATCCCGCAACCACAAAACTACCAGAGTTGACAAAATACAACCACAAAACTACCAGAGTTGGGTCCCAATACCACCACAAAACTACTACAGAGTTTGACAAAATACAACCACAAAACTACCAGAGTTGACAAAATACAACCACAAAACTACCAGAGTTGACAAAATACAACCACAAAACTACCAGAGTTGACAAAATACAACCACAAAACTACCAGGGTTGACAAAATACAACCACAAAACTACCAGAGTTGACAAAATACAACCACAAAACTACCAGAGTTGACAAAATACAACCACAAAACTACCAGAGTTGACAAAATACAACCACAAAACTACCAGTTGACAAAATACAACTACAAAACTACCAGAGTTGACAAAATACAACCACAAAACTAACAGAGTTGACAAAATACAACCACAAAACTACCAGAGTTGACAAAAAAACGCCACAAACCTACCATAAAAAGGTTGACAAAATTACAACCACAAAACTACCAGAGTTGACAAAATACAACCACAAAACTACCAGAGTTGACAAAATCCAACCCATCGAGTTTGTATTTTAATCAACACTTGACGTCAAACAATTTCAAAAGTTACAACCTACACTAAGTATCGCCTTATATATACAGTATATGGGCTAGACTTAAAAATACTAAGTGTTGTTAATTAATTTAACACAAGGTAGTGTTTGTGTGGGTGGATGGGTTTAGATAAAGGAGATTGTTCCTGTGTTTTCGACGATTCCATCCTTACGCAAGCTATGTTTATATCGATCCTTTTGCACAAGATAGGTTTATATCAATACATTTTACCTTCCACAATTAGATAAGATATGATTCATCACAAAGTGTAGCCTACCTGTGGAGATTAAACGCACTGTTATATTATAAACTATATGAGATATACCGGTACCGGTATATCGTTTGTTTATCGTTATTTTTATTTTCATACTAAATCACAGCTATTTTTTCCTCTGAACATGATGGCGGTGTTTAGAATATGCTATCATCAATATTGGATTTTATAGAAATAAATCTATAACGATAGTTTTTTGCTTTTATATAATCCCAGCCGCACCAAAATATTCGCTCTCAGTGGTTTTTCTCACCCATAATTGTTGTTTTTTTTTGTTTCAATTTTTTTTTATGAACGGCACAGGAAAGGTTATTATATAATAGTTCAAAAAATACATAATAAACTACCAATAATATGTGGAATTTGCTACGTAGGTGAATGTTACTGTTTCGATCCGCCCGCACTCTCCCTACCCCATTTTCCACCGATAAAATGTGGGACGACGACTATTCTGTAAGCAAGCAGTTTATAGGATTTTTCATGAGCTTTCTAATGTTACATATCGGCCAATATAACGATCAAAACTTTAATTTTTCCTGAATATTTTTTGTGTCCGTCGCCGCTTCCACCGCCTGTGTAAATATTTTAGCTTCACTTAATACCTTTAACACAGATTTGTATTGAACATATCTGTCAGGCTGCTTGACGTTGTGGGGCGGTCCTCGTCGGGGTCCGAACCCGTGTCACCATCATAAGGTCCATCCCCCCTCGTCATGTTCACCTCCGGGCCACGTCCGGGTACGGGTTTTGACCGGAATTTTGGAACGTTAGGACATTGACGTGGCGCCCTGGTGTTGCAAACCGTGGTACCATCAGGCCCGTCGTGGCAACGACGTGTCCACCGTCGAGGCTTCGTCGTCAAACGCGTACTTCGTTTCCCTCTCTCTGCCGATTAACCAATCTGTTTACCCCTCGTGGCACATCGGGACCAACATCGTGAATGTGTGAAAGTGGCTTTAAGCCACTTTCACACATTCACATTCACATTCACGAAAAAGGTTACCTACAAATAGGCCAGGTGGATGGGACTCGTTAGCCTTGGTTGGCAACCAATCTAGGGGAGATAACCTTATACAAATCCGGGTGGATGAGACTCGTCAGCCTTGGTCGGCAACCTGTCTTGGGGAGTAAACCTGATACAAATCCGTACTGCTTATCTAAGTGTAAGGCAAGTTAGTGGATGGACTAGCCGAACACCACTGTAGATAAATAGTGCTAACAAGATGCATAAAGGGCCTCGGAGTCGGACGGATCCTAAATTGAGTGCTCAATCCTGTAAGTCCTTCAGTAAACTGGCTCTGGTTGTCCCTCTTATAGGGAATAGCTGGTCCACTTGGGGGCCTTCTGTGTATGGCCACCCTCATTAAGGGGAGTAAGGCGATAGATAGATAGATAGATAGACAAATAGGTCCTTGTACTTACATCTGACGGTGAGTGTGATGTGGTGGTGTAGGGGGGCGTGGGGTAGGTTAGGACTGAAGGCTGTACAGGTCAGCCTACCCCCGTGGTGACTGGCTGCTACCGCTACCACCACATCACTGTAGGCCACCCCGGGGGAAGGCCAGGTCTGCGGAGAGAGAGAAACATTGAGAGATACTGCTGATTATTGGTCGAGAGAGAGAGAGACTGCTGAGATGTGCTGGAGAGAGATTGAGTAATTCATGTTTTTAAAAAATCTGATCAAAACATCCTCTTCCCTTCCTGAACCCACCCTGATCGTCGCCTATCCATTTCTCCGTTCCAGTACTGATAATTATGCGTTCTGATATACTGTAAGCGTTAAGTGGAGTGGTTGGTACAAGCTATACCATTGTTCTGACCTGAACACTTCACGGTGGTGGGGGGGGGGGTAGTGACAGAGGGGGTGAGGGGGGAGATACGTGTGCGTGGACAATGGTGGTAGTGGTGGGGGATGTATGTGCGGGGACAATTTCAGCCAGACATGAACACGCACACAGATACACGCATGAGAAGACAAGCGTACTAAATACAACCACACACACACACACACACACACACACACACACACACACACACACACACACACACACACACACACACACACATATACGATCATGGCTTGGTCACTCGCACACATGTCCACATATCAAGTGAAGGGGGCTGTGACAGACGTAGGGAGATAATGTGCACGAGTACATTGCTGATACACACACGGAAACACACACACATATATACTGTATATATACACACGGGCAGGCAAGCGTGCGAAACATGTATTCTATCAATCTGTCAAAAGGGAATACACACACACACACACACACACACATATATATATATATATATATACACACACACACACATAATTATAGAGATATATATTATATATATATATATATATATATATATACACACACACACACATACATGTATACACACACATACACACACACACCACAAACACACATAAAACCCACATACCCAACACACCATTATATAATACCATATATTTATTTGACCATCAACATTAGCATCAGCTTTTATTGGTTGATAACAAAACCAGCCTATCCCCGACAGAGCATTGGTAGCTTATTGCAGTTGTGAACATAGTATCACTTTTAACCCCTGCTGTACCGGCGAGGTCTTTTTGTATGATAATCTAGCTATATTTAGACGGCAAAATTGGCACTGGGTTCGTCACCATGAAGTTGAACCTGTTCCCAAGGTGGATTTAGTACATAGTAACTTCCGTGGAGAAGATATCTAGGAAAACCACGTATGTTACTTGGAATGGAAAGAGTCGCACCCTGGAATATCAGCCTAGGAGAGGGCTTGGAAGAGTCGCAGCCTGGAATATCAGCCTAGGAGAGGGCTTGGAAGAGTCGCAGCCTGGAATATCAGCCTAGGAGAGGACTTGGAAGAGTCGCAGCCTGGAATATCAGCCTAGGAGAGGGCTTGGAAGACGAGTGAAGCTACGCACCGTGGCGCCGTACGACCCGTTTGGAAGATTGCCTATGTTTGGGAGAACCTTGTTTACAAGCAACCAGATACAAACACACAATTACATATCGACGATCACACAACCTCCGGAATGTGTTACATTGAAAGAATTAAAGGATAAGTTGGCAACATTCTCACTGGGCCGACTCTCTTCTGGTCGAGAGTTGGATCATTACCTCCTGTCTGAGGTGGGGGGGTAATGGTGTGGGGGAGGAGGAAGGGGGTAATGAAGTGGGAGGGGGCAGGAGGAGGGGGGGGGTTTCACGTTGTGGGGGAGGAGGAAAGGGGTAATGGTTGTGGGGGAGGAGGAGGAGGGAGAGTACTGTGTTTGGGGAGGAGGAGGGCGGATACTGTGTGGGGGAGGAGGAGGAGGGATAGTAATGGTATTGGGGGAGGAGGAGGGGGGTAATAGAGTGGAGGAGAGGAGGGGGGTAAATGTGTGGGTGAGGAGAGAGGGGGTAATGAAATAGGAGAGATGAGAGGAGTGCGGAGAGGGGGGAGGAGGAGGAGGGAGTAATGGAGGGAGGGAGGAGGGGAGATGGTAATGGTGTGGGGGGGGGATAATATAGGGAGTGAAGGGAGGAGGAATTGGGTGGGACTGGTGTGGATGAGGAGGATGGGGTGGGGTTAATGGAGGGAGTGAATGAGGGAGAAATGAGTGGGGTAATGAAGGGGTGAGGAGAGGAGGGGGGTAATGGAGGGAGTGAGGAGAAGGGGGGGGGGGGAAGTAAGGTGGGGAGGTGGGGGGGGGGGTAGTAATGGAAGACCCACATCGAGGGCCCTTGACCAAACAACTCGCAGAAAAAAGATCGCGGCGGAACGTTTTATATTTACGGCAGACCTGATTGGCTGCCATGGAAGGAATTCAGCCATTTAAACGTTCGTAGGTAGTCGCTTTTTATGGAACCCCTTCTTCCTCATGCTTAGCCCTATTGGCTGTCGGATAGTATGATGTTTGGCAATTCTGAGACCTTTCGCCCCATTTCTTTGTCAATATTAAGACCTGACGTGCCATTTAGGTGTAATCTTTTTCCTGACGAGCGATAGCGAGCCTGTAATTTTGCCAAAATGGCAAGATATAACAACCTCCCACCTCAAAAGATGGAGGAATACTGCCTCTCCCAGCCTGAAGAGGATTGGATATGGGAGGCCATGCACGCCCCCGAAAACCTTACCCTCTGTGCATGCGCGAAAATGTAAGCCCCGTTGGCCCCGCCCACTGCCCAAAATGTACAAATATTATTAGATTAGATTAGATTAACCTAACCTAACCTAACCTACTCTAACCCTACTAAATATATAATATAATATAATATAATATAATATAATATATAATATAATATAACATAACACAAATAACAATATAAAAATATAAAATACACAAGATCCGAGTGGGATCGAACACTGGTTTTCAGCGTCAGAGGTGGGAGCTATACCGACTGAGCTACGGAGAGACCTGGCAGTTACGGTTTGAAGGCTATATTTAAACGCGGTTGGGCAGCGGGGCGGGGTCAAGTGGGCTTACATTTTCGCTCATGCGCAGGGGGTAAGGTATTCGGCGGCGTACATGGCCTTCCCTTGGATATAAGCTGAGAAGTGTTGCCAACTCTAGAGCAGTGCTCAACCGGTCGTGGTACCAGGCACTGCCTGATACTGGCAGTTACAAGGATTGTATATTATTGACGTCTCTCTGCCGTCGTCGTCGCTGGGACTGGGGGAGTGATTTATCTACCGACGGCTCTCTGCCGTCAATGGTACTGAACAAGTTAAGGGGAGATAGGCCGGTTTTCTCGACCACTTTCTCCCACGTGTTTAGCCCATTATTTTGTTTTAGATTTTAAGACGTTCGGCCCATTAGTTTGACGATCTTAACACCATTTGCTTCATTTTGTTGTCAATTTTTAGACCTTTCGTGCCATTTAGGTGCCCATTTTTTCCTGGCGAGCGATAGCGAGTCTGTAATTTTAAAATGGCCGGAACATTTTTCTACCGAAAAATGTACAAATAGGGTGGTTCTAAAAAGACCCACCCCGCACCCAATAGGCCAAAGAGGGCATAATTATCTCAGCTTTTGACCAGATACCATTTTTCCCCGGGTGTGGTCTGGGGGAGGATCGGAAAGTTTATATGCAGCCTTTCATCATTATCTATCCTGCTGAGGCCATTAATTAGGGGGAGATAGGGGGTCGTTTTTCTGGGCCACCCTTCTGCCTCGTGTTGAGCCCCAGTAGTTTTCAGATTTTAAGACGTTCGCCCCATTAGATTGTCGATTTTAATACCTTTCATCCCATTTATATATCAATATCAAGACCTTTCGTGCCATTTAGTTGTTTATATTTTCCTGGCGAGCGACAGCGAGCCTGTAATTTTAAGAGAAGCCAGCCTTCGGCCGGGAAATTTTTCTATCGAAAAATTTACAAATTTATATTGAAGGGGGTCTAGGGAGTGTTTTTTAAGCTTGATGAAGGTCTAGCGAGGATACTAAAAAATAAATGAATATATATATACCGGTATATATATATATATATATATACAATATATATATCCCCCAAAATACCCACTGTCCCCTTAATGATTTTCAGGCCCACTTTACCTTGTAGGGCTCGATCGGATGTTGCCTGGGAAAGTGGAATACTATCTCATTTCTAATCATAATCCGTAAAGGGGAATGGGTCGTTTTTCTGGACCCCTTTTTCCCTCGTGCTTAGCCCCATTAGTATTGACATTTAAACAAAATATATATATAAACCCTACCGACTTGAGCTCTCCCTTTGACCTATTGATTATAAAGGACAATAATATAAGCCAAAATAATATGGGAATTTTAACATATTAAATATAACCGATAATTATAGCTACCAAATAGAGTATGGGAATTTAAACATGACAAGAATAATAATAACAAAACTATAAACAGTAAACACTACATAAACCCACCATTTGACGAGCACAGTACTGACAACATTTCGCAAATAGCTGAATCAGATCAATACCACCCAAGGACTATACTATGTTTCATTTCATCTGACGATAAATTGAATCCCTTTCCATCTGATTTCTTAATAACTAACGGAAAAATAAGGAACTATTCTGTCTTTGCTTCATAATTAGACCAAGTTTATATAATTAGCATCATATTTCACTACAAAATCTTCTAAATAACTGAGATATCTTGATGGGAACTTTGCAATTTGCCGACTCTCAGGAGCTTGTATACGCTTCAGATTCACCGATGTTTATTCTAGAACAGCAGATGCCGGCACACATTCACACTTTGCATGCCACAGCTGGCTAGCCTGGATATTTGAATCTTGAGGTTGGAGGAATAGCGTATGCAGTAGTGGTATATTGGAAACAGAAAGGATATTTGTAAAACATCTGGGTGAATATTTGGCAGAACACTACAACAAAGGCCACCGCAATATTTGGCAGAACACTGCAACAAAGGTCACCGCAATATTTGGCAGAACACTGCAACAAAGGTCACCGCAATATTTGGCAGAACACTGCAACAAAGGTCACCGCAATATTTGGCAGAACACTGCAACAAAGGTCACCGCAATATTTGGCAGAACACTGCAACAAAGGTCACCACAATATCAAACCGATGTGTATCTCCCTGCAAATAAAATAATCGAAATTACGATATGGTGGGATCGGACCTTACGGGTTGATCTTTAATTAAATAAACTGACAAAGTGAGGCAGCTCTGAAGAGGGCTGCCTGGAGGGCCGCACATAGGACATTTTTGATATATACCGTATATATATATTTTTTTGTTTTTTTCTATGTGAGTGAGGGAGTCAAAAGGCAGAACTGCCTGTAGCAAGTGCCTCCCCAAGAGTTGAAAGAATGACAGGGCAAAAATCAAGGGACGTTCGAACCAAAATGCCTGGACACACGGAGTTCGAAGCAATTTTAGTCATAGGAAGAGGGAAAGACGGATTCTGGAAGAGAGTTCCAGAGCTCGGCTGTTGAATAGAAGAAAGACAGAGTAACGTTTCACTCTTGGGTTGGAGAGTTGCACAGAGTAGGAGTGGGATTGTGTTGCCCTACGTAGAAGAGGTGGTATACACTGGAAGAGCTCTGAGGAACACTTATTATTATAGTAGCGATAGAATAGCGAGAGATGCAACATTGCGGCGGAGAGAGAGAGTTAGTGAGAGGACGGGAGTTAATGATACGAAAGGCCTTTCTTTCTACTTTGTCTACGAGTGCGGTGTGAGAGGATCCTCCCCACACATGTGAACAATACTCAATACAAGGACGCACTGTGCCCCTGTACAGAGCAAGAAGCTGTGCAGGGGTAAAGAACCCCTTGAAGGGGTAGTACTTGTTTTTTGGGCTATATACAGTGTATTTATATATATATATATATATATATATATATATATATATATATATATTGAATTATTTTCTTAGTTTCCTCGCTAGACCTCCATCAAGCTTAGAAAAACACCCCCTTTCAAGATATATATGTAAATTTTTCGGTAAAAAATATCGAAGGCCGATTCCTTTTAAAATTAGAGGCTCGCTTTCGCTCGCTGAGAGAAAATCGACACCTAATGGGCACAAAAGGTCTTAATATTGAATAAAAAATTAGGCGAAATGTCTCAAAATCGCCAAACGAACGGAACGAACGTCTTCAAATCTAAAAGGTAATGGGGCTAAACATGAGGGAGAAAATGCAACTACCTCCCCCTTAAGCCACGAAACATATTCTAATTTCGTTCTATACTCGGTTTCATTTCATCTGACGGTAAATTGCAAAGTTCCCATCAAGATTTCTCAGTTATTTTGCAGACTGTGAAGTGAAATATGGGGCTAATTATATAAACTTGGTCTTAATAGGATGCAGAGACATAGTAGTTTCATATTTTTCCATTAAATATCGATAAATTAGCTACTAAGGGATTCAATTTACCGTCAGATGAAATGAAAGTGTAGAAAAGCTTCAAAATATTGCGAGAAAAAAAAATGCTCCTAAAAAATTGCCGCAACAAGCGCTTCAGTGTCATTGCCTTAACCCTTTCAGTACCGGTGCTGTCAGTTTATATTTATTCTGGCACCTATTAGACGCTTTTATTCAGCTTAAAAAGGGGCCTCCAGCAACTAAAAGGCTTCGAACTATCCCACTTAAACCATTTGACTATCACAGATTCTTTTTAAACTGCACAAAATCGTCTAACTAGAGCTATAGTAAACTTAGAAAGACGTCGCCGGTACAGAAGGAGTTAATCGCAGAGTGAGGAGGAAAGCTGAAGAGGAGGAAACAGAGGGAGTGACGTGTGTAAAGGAGGAGGAAATTGGAAAGGCATGACTGAATGACGAGGAGGAGGAGGAGGAGGAGAAATTAGGAGGAGTGAGGTAGTGGAGGAGGAGGAGGCGGAAGAAGAGGAGGAGGAGTAGAAATTAGGAGGAGTGAGGAAGTGGAGGAGGAGGAGGAGAATTTAGGAAGAGTAAGAGGTGGAGGAGGAGGAGAAGGAGGAGGAGAAATGAAGAAGAGTGAGTGGAGGAGGAGAAGAAATGAGGAAGAGTAAGTGGAGGAGGAGGAGGAAGAAGTGAGTGGAGGAGGAGTACAAAGGAGTACAAAGGAGTACAAATGAGTACAAAGGAAATCAAGCAACAACAGGTCTAGTGACCCTTCTAGGTTGCTTGTCCTCCAAAACACTGAGGATCAAGTGTCCAAACAGTGGTTTATAGTGGGTAAGGGAACATTGGAAAGGGAACTACTGCCCTGGAACTAATGTCCGTGGCAGGATTAGGAAGTTAGTAGGGGACAGATGGGTTAGTAACTGAGGGGGGGATAAAATAAAGTTATTCATTTACAAACGCAGTCAGTCGCGGGTTTGATGCGAGATATTTGTCTAAGCGGAGTTTAAATGAATCAACGGTGCTGCAGTCTATAACGTCTCGGGGAAGCCCATTCCACAAGTTGACAACTCGATTGAAGAAGAAATTCTTAGATTCGTGTGAGTTAAAAGATTTACCAATAATTTTGCAACCGTTTTCCCCGCGTGTAATTAGATTGGTCGATAGTGAAGTACTTACTACAGTTCCTATTGTCGATGCCTTTGATGATTTTGAACACTTGAATTAAGTCACCTCTTAATCTGCGCTGGGTTGAAGGAAATAGATTTAATTCTCTAAGACGCTCTTCGTATGGTTTGTTCTTTAGGCTAGGTATCATTTTGGTAACTCTACGTTGAACTCGTTCTAGCTTGTTTATATCTTTTTGGTAATAAGGGCACCAGGATTGAACGCAGTATTCCAGAAGAGGGCGGACTAAGGAATTGTAAAGGGTTAGGATAACTTCTTTGGAATTATGCTCAAATGACCTGCCTATAAAGCCATTATTTTGTTTGCCTTCTTAACAACTTCTGAACATTGTTGACTCGGTTTTAGGTTACTCGATATTGTTACTCCCAGATCGGTTTCTCTGTTTACATTCTTAAGCTGAGTGCCATTCATCGAATAGTTTGCTTTCTCATTTAGGTATCCGATATGTAGTACTTTACATTTATCCGCATTGAAACTCATTTGCCAAATTTGGGCCCAACATGACAATTTATCTAGATTGTGTTGCATATCGTCAACTTGTTCTTTTGAGAGTACGCTATTTGCAATGTTTGTATCGTCAGCAAATTTTGAGATTGTACAGGTGAGACCCTCATCTATGTCGTTGATGTAAATTAGAAAGATAATTGGTCCTAGTACCGATCCCTGGGGTACCCCGCTACTTACATTGGTCCATTTAGATGCCTTACAGTTTATGACTACTCTTTGCTTTCTGTCGCTGAGCCAATTGTCTATCCATTTCAACACACCGTCTTGTATTCCATGCGCTTTTAGTTTTAGCAGTAAACTTTTGTGGGGAACTTTGTCAAAGGAGGAGGAATGAGGAAGAGAAGAAGGAGGATGCGACATTAGGAAGAGTAAGAGGTGGATGAGGAGGAGGTAAGGAGCGAATGAAAATAGATGAAGGCGAAAAGTTAATATTATTAGGGAGAAGGGGGACAGAAAAAAAACCCATCTTCCCTTAAAGGGAATGGTGGAAGGTGTATCAAGGGGAGCCGTTTGATGTGGATGTTGGTGCTCGGGTGGGTCACGTTATTTGTTTTATTTATTTTAATTTCACGTTTACGCCATTAGATTTGCGATTCTTATACCTTCGCCACATTAGTTTGGTGTTTTTAAGACCTTTCGCCACATTTAGTTGTCAATTTTAAGACCTATACTTCCATTTAGGTGTGTATTTTTTCCTGACGAGCGATAGCGAGCCTGCAATTTAGAAGAAACCGGCCTTCGGCCAGGAGACTTTTCTATCAAAAATTGTACAAGTATATCTCGAAGGGAGCTGGGTCTTGGGGTTATATTTTAAGGTTGATGTAGGTCTAGGGAGCAAACTAAATATATATAAATACCTGTAATAATAATAATAATAATAATAAACATAATAAAAATAATAAAAATAATAAAAATAATAATAACAATAATAACAATAATAATGATAATGATAATACTAAATAATAACAACATTATCCCCTTAGCTTACTGTAGATTCGAGGGTAGACTAATTTAAATGGAAGAAAGAGCACTGAGGGGAGACGTGCAAGAGGAGGAGGAGGAGGAAGAAAGGGTCTGGAAATACACCCTTATGTAAATGAGGAAGAGAGGGAATTGGGATAACGAAGAGAGGAGGAGAAGGAATGAGACTATAGATGAAGGTGGGAAGTGAATGGGAATAATTGGAGTAGGAGGAAGAGGAAACAGTGGAAATAGATGAAGAAGGGGAAAGAGAGAGAGAGAGAGAGAGAGAGAGAGGGTGAGAGAGAGAGAGAGGGTGAGAGAGAGAGAGAGGGTGAGAGAGAGAGAGGGGGTGAGACAGAGAGAGAGAGGGGGTGAGACAGAGAGAGAGAGAGAGGGGGTGAAAAGAGAGAGAGGGGGGGTGAGACAGCGAGAGAGAGAGGGGGTGACGGAGAGCAGAGACAGAGAGAGAGAGAGAGGGGGAGAGAGAGAGAGGGGGTGAGACAGAGAGGGTGTGAGAGAGAGATTGAATGCGAGAGAGAGAGAGAGAGAATGAATGAGAGAGAGAGAGAGAGAGAGAGAGAGAGAGAGAGAGAGAGAGAGAGAGAGAGAGAGAGAGAGAGAGAGAGAGAGGAAATAGCTCTCAAAAGGGGGTCTTTGGGATGGTGTTTCTTTAAGCCCAATAGAGGTCTAGGGAGCAGAGTAAAACAAATATTGATACCGGTAATAATAACACAATATTGATACCGGTAATAATAACACAATATTGATACCGGTAATAATAACACAATATAATAACACAATATAATCAACCAAATATAATAACGTCCCTTAACCCCTTCTGTTCCGACGACGTATTTTATTTTTATTCTGGCTACAATTAGACGATAGTATTCAGTTTAAAAAGGGTCTCCAGCACTTAACAGGCTTCGAACTATCTCACTTAACCTTTTTTACTACCACAGATCCTTCTTAAACTGCACACCATCATCTAAATATAGGTAGAATAACAGTGAAAAGACTTAACCGGTACAGAAGGGGTTAAGCCTGATAGAGGTCTAGGGAGCAAAGTAAAACAAATAATACCGGCATTAATAAACAAATACTACCGGCATTAATAAACAAATAATACCGGCATTAATAAACAAATAATACCGGCATTAATAAACAAATAATACCGGCATTAATAAACAAATAATACCGGCATTAATAAACAAATAATACCGGCATTAATAAACAAATAATACCGGCATTAATAAACAAATAATACCGGCATTAATAAACAAATAATACCGGCATTAATAAACAAATAATACCGGCATTAATAAACATATAATACCGGCATTAATAAACAAATAATACCGGCATTAATAAACATATAATACCGGCATTAATAAACAAATAATACCGGCATTAATAAACAAATAATACCGGCATTAATAAAAATAATACCGGCATTAATAAACAAATAATACCGGCATTAATAAACAAATAATACCGGCATTAATAAACATATAATCAAACAGAAATAATAACATTCCCTTAACCCTTCCAGTACCAGCGACGTGTGTTATATTATATTCTAGCTATAGTTAGACGATATTTTGCAGCTTAGGAAGGATCTGTGGTAGATATAAGGGTTGGTTGAGATAGTTTGAGGCCAGATTATTGCCTAAGATCCTTCCTAAGCTGTATAAGATCGTATATTAGTTGCCAGAATATGATGAAAAGGACGTCCCTGGTACTGAACGGGTTAAGGCCGGGTATTGACTTGGCACATCCAAGCACCAACATCCACAAATTCCACATTCACATCAAACGGCTCCCCTGATTCACCTTCCAGTCAACCGGCGCCCAACCTCCCAAATACATTAACCCCTTCTGTACCGGCGATGTCTTTTTAACTTCATTCAGGCTACTATTGGATAATTGTATATATTGTATAAATACCCACCAGCAACTAACAGGCTTCGATCTATCTCGCTTAATCCTTTTAGCTAACACAGATCCTTCTTAACCCTTTAAGCTAACACAGATCCTTGTTAACCCTTTTAGCTAACACAGATCCTTCTTAACCCTTTAAGCTAACACAGATCCTTCTTAACCCTTTTAGCTAACACAGATCCTTGTTAACCCTTTTTAGCTAACAAAGATCCTTCTTAACACTTTTAGCTAACACAGATCCTTCTTAATCCTTTTAGCTAACACAGATCCTTCTTAATCCTGTTTACTGCCACAGATCCTTCTTAATCCTGTTTACTGCCACAGATCCTTCTTAATCCTTTTAGCTAACACAGATCCTTCTTAATCCTTTTAGCTAACACAGATCCTTCTTAATCCTTTTAGCTAACACAGATCCTTCTTAACCCTTTTAGCTAACACAGATCCTTCTTAACACTTTTAGCTAACACAGATCCTTCTTAACCCTTTTAGCTAACACAGATCCTTCTTAACCCTTTTAGCTAACACAGATCCTTCTTAACACTTTTAGCTACCACAGATCCTTCTTTTAGCTACCACAGATCCTTCTTTTAGCTACCACAGATCCTTCTTTTAGCTACCACAGATCCTTCTTTTAGCTACCACAGATCCTTCTTAAATCGCACAAACTCTTCTAAATATGGCAAAATCAAAATAAGATGACGTGGCCGGTAAAGAAAGGGTTAAGGGGTTGACTAGCAAATTTCGTACGCAGTGGTCTCATTAGTACGCGAAATCGATAAACAAATGATACCTTCATCAAATATTACAGAGTTGAATTTAATAAATGTAGTGTCAACATGTTCGTACATGTTAAGAATACACATAATATCGGTAATCTAAAGACGGTGTAACACGAGCGATTTTTCCGTCATTTTTTTACGGGAAATTGTTTGGTAGCTTCCAAATATAAGTTCCATAAAAATGTCACTGCCTACCATAATCTACCTCCGATGATGATGGGCTGGTCTATCAGAGTGAGAACTGAGCGATCTCTGCCATACCCATAGCTTACTCTGACTGTTCCTTTTACTTATATATTTTCTAGATCTCAAGTGACGGCGTCTCTTCCGTGGATTGACCTCCCAATCTACCAAGATTGGAAGCCAAAGCGTCACATTTTTCCCTTGCCCCTCAACTTTCTCTTCATAATTGCTGAGGGGCACAGGGCTCTGGGTGGGGCTTTGGTTTCCCGGGCGTTTCCGCACCCTCCTCAGCTCCCCGCCATGGAGTGGCTTCGGTCACCCAGGCTTTATTGTGGTCGGCGGGTAGGATTCTGTGGAGGCGCTCGGTTATGGCCTTGGCCTTGCTCGGGGCCTTGGGGCTGTTCGGCCAGGCAGCATGGGGAACAACAACATCTACCTCCGATCTAGTGTCCGATTCCAATGCGAAAGAGGCTCAAAACAGTACGGAGATAATACTTGCTCATCGAAAATTGCCGGTAAACAAAGTTGTGGCTGTAAGGTTTCCCAAGTAAGGTAAGGGCAAAGAAATATAATCCATAAGGCAGAATTCTCGTAATTGAGACGTTGTAGTTGTGTAGAAATACCCTAAGATCGAATAATACACCTTTTCCCACCTTCAATCCTGAGCAGTGCATACAGTAACGCAATATAACATACTATATTGACATTTTAGAAGGAAAGTAAGTAATAGTAATATCAATTGTCTTTAATTAAATATCGACAGATCAGCAGCACTGGGAGAGCAAATCTTACGCTTTACTACCTTATAAGCTGTCCCACATTAATAGATATGACTGTAGGAATCCAAAGAATAGTGAATTTAAGAACGGAAATGCGGAATTTATGATATATTATTTGTGGACAGACGATATATCAAACGAGATTACCCTCGAAAATTCCCGTTTTCTCTTGTTACGATGCGCGATCTTGGAGGAGATTTTCACTCTCCAACAGTGCTTTCTAGTAATATGACGTCTTCTACATCATTGTTATATCAGGTTTTCAGGTTAGGGTAATGGCAATATTGTCGTCGGAGGTTCGGAGAAAGCTGGCGAGTCACGTGACTATTTACGTCCACGAGTATCCTTGCAAGGGGGCGGTCACGCTCCTACAGTGTATTTTAGTAAGTTGATGTCTTCTAAATCATATTCCCAGGTTAGGTCAAGTTGGTAGGTTAGGGTAATAGAGGTTAATGACAGTAATGTCGGAGGAGGTGGGTGAGTCACGTGAGTGTTTACGTCCACCTCGCTAAGCGGCGGTCACGCAAGTAAATAATGACTTAATATTCATGGTATAGTAAATTTAATAAAACTGATGAAATGCAACACTTAATGAAGAACTTACAGTATGATGGCTGGTGTTGGGAGAGAGTTGTTACCGCGCGGACTACCGGCGAGCAAATGTCTACCACACTCACAGACAGGTGCGAGGGGGGCGTGGCTTATACCGTACCGAACACTCATTAAGGAACGGAACCAAAGAATATGAGCGCTGACTTGTGAAAAAGAAGTGGATAGCATCTAAAAAAAAAAAAAAAAAAAAAAAAAAAAAAAAAATCTTCACATTTCGTTCAATAAGGCTTCGGACCGCATTCTTAAACATATGGGGAAGGTGTTGCCAATTCAAAGTTAGACGAAAATACAGAATTACACTCTAAATGTTTGTGAGGGAGCTGGACATCACATAATTTGATAAAATAAAACTCATTAACCTCCTATATTTGTAAAGGAGCTGGAGTTCACCTAGCTTCTTTGATAAATACTCGTAATTTCTATTATTTCAGATCATTACCGGGGTAGGGCTTGTTTTTTTGGGGACTCCTTCTCCCTCATGCTTAGCTCCATTAGTTTTGACATTTTAAGACGTTCGGTTCATTAGTTTGACGATTTTAACACCTTTCGCCCCATTTCGTTATCAATTTTAAGACCTTTCGTGCTATTTAGGTGTCGATTATTTCCTGGCGAGCGATAGCGAGTCTGTAATTTGAAGAGGAACCGGGCCAGGATATTTGTCTACCGAAAAATTTACAAATTAATCTTGTTTTTTTTTTCTTCTAAGCTTGATGGAGATCTAGCGAGGAAACTAAAAATAATACATGAATAAATTAATGAATAGACCAAAAAAAAAACAGCCACTAGCTAGCCCCTAAGTCGGGCCCTTGAGGCGGCTGATAGTGGGCACACATCGGAGCATGTGTGTGTGTGTGTCAGGTGTTTCATACCTGGCCTCTCGAAGCACCCGCACTGACTCGAACCCCCGTATCTTAAAACCTGCTCGAAAGATTTAGTCAAGTTCATGAGTTTAGTGAACTTCAGGAAACAGACAATTGAATGTATGTTACTAAAACAAAAAGCATCACAGACTGTTCGATAGAAAACTCAAGCGAATAAAGGATTATTTTTTCTTTTTACATAGCCATTAATTGGCATATACGCTATTTACTAGTTAGACATTAAGGGGGGATGGGCCAGTTTTCTGGGCCCCCTTCTCCATCATGTTTAGCCCCATTAGTTTTCAGATGTTAAGATGTTTTCCCCATTAGTTAGTCGATTTTAAGACCTTTCGCCCAATTCCTTCGTCAATATTTAGACCTTTCGTGCTATTTAGGTGTCGATTTTTTCCCTGGCGAACGATAGTGAGCCTGTAATGTTGGGAGAGTCGGCCTTCGGCCGGGACATTTTTCTACCGAAAAAGTACAAATTAATCTAGAAGGGGGATCTAATGGATATTTGTTTTTAATTTGATGGAGGTCTAGGGAGGAAACTAGAAAAATAATGAATACATGCAAAAATTACCCAAAAAGGGAACCATCCCCTCTTAACCCTATATATGCGTGTGTTTTTGTGTATGGTGCAACAGGATAATTATCCTCAGTATACTCTAGGACACAATTACCAGCCTTAAGGGGAGATTTTCACTTGAGGTGTTATTGTTCTGGGTCCCGGCCGAAATTACAGGCTCGCTATTGCTCGACAGGAACAAATGGACACCTAGATAGGGCGAAAGGTCTTAAAATCGCCAAACTAATGGGGGCGAACGTCTTAAAATCTCATAACTAATTGGGCTAAATATTGAGAAGGGTTCTAGAAAAAAATACTACCCTTAAATCTTGCTTGTATGCGTTTCCTCGAGTATAAATATGATACTAATACTATAATAGATTAAAGCTGGATATTAGTAGAAGATATCTTGTTAAAAGGTGCTAACGACCTATGGAGCTCATTTGTCTGGTTCGAACGTGAAATAATACGAGCTTCTGTCACGCTATACGCTCATATGCAGGCGAGCGATATATCCATTACAGTTTTTTACATAATTTATAGTTAGATTTTAAACATGTATTCATTTATATTTATACAAGGGTTTCACATGACTAAGTATAGATATAAGGTAAGCAATATTATGCCGAACACCATGGATACGGTTCAGTATGCTTCGAAACTATACCTATATTTACTTTAGTTTATCACCAAACATTACATTTTCTCTCATTTTCTAAGATCACGGAGAACATGTAATCAAAGAGTCGAAAAATATGCCCAGCAAAACATATCAACCAGTACTTTTCAATCGGTGCCATCTCCACCCTTACTGTTAGTTTGGTTAGTTAATATAGGACTTCAGAGGCTATATTATACCCTATTGGATTATTAAGCCAGCACACTGTAAGTCAAGAATAACGGCAGGACTAGAGCCTCCCTGCGAGAACCCAAGTCCCTTCTTTTAGATTAGGCTAGGTTAACTTTATTTGTCTTCTTATTTCACCCTTCGGTACTAGCCCTAAATGCGGTGTCAAACGAGCGTATTTTCCGGTTGTTGTTTTTTCCGAGCAATTACGGCCTGGCAGCTTATAAATTTACGTTTTATCAAAATCAAACCCCTTAATATAAATTACCGTTAGCCCAACTGCTGATACCTGCTTCCCAGGTATTTTCTGGCCCGACATACATACGACACACACACACACACGTTACACTCCAAACAACTAAAGTGTATTCAAACAAACCTGGCAGAAATTACTACGTGTACA
>CM064581.1:6194699-6224699 GCA_032716605.1 Paralithodes platypus | reverse complement strand
TAAGTCGCTCCTAGATCGTTGTAATTGCCCCAGGTGTTCCCAATTGACCACTTTGCGAGTTTCAGGCTATAAGGAAGTTGGAACTGTAGACAACGATATTTTGCAGAATTACCAGCTAAAATGCGGTTGTAGTACATTTATAATTACATACAATTAAATTCAACATACGTATTATCCATAAGACATCTACTTTATTATTGTATTTCTGTTTAATACCGATTGTTACGGCACCAATTTCCTTATAGCCTGAAACTCGCAAGTGGTCAATTATCTTCCCCCTTATTAGCAGGTAAACAACATGGCGGCTGCTTGTACTCCCAGAAGTCAAAATTCACCCTTAATATGGCCCCAGGTGTTCCCAATTACCTTCCCCTTACTAGCAGGTGAACAACATGGCGGCTGCCTGTACCCCCAGAAGTCCAAATTCACCCTTAAGGGGGGTCACCTGCTTTGTTTATCTTTTTCTCCTTTTCTCACTAGTTGCTAATTCACCAATTTTCCCAATCAATAATTTCCATGAAACTAGATCTTTAATTAATTAATTACTTATGTTTCTCTTTCCTAACTTATTTATTCCCTAGGTAACTCTCTCCTCAAATTCTTAACACCTTTTGTACCGGTGACGTCTTTTGAATTTTGTTTTTGCTATATTTAGACTAGTTTGTGCAGTTTAAGGAAGGTCTGTGGGAATAAACAAGGTTAAGTGAGACAGTTCGAAGCCTGTTATAATAATAATAATAATAATAATAATAATAATAATAGTTCTTAAAGCTAGCGCATGCTAAGCCAGCTAAGGATAGCCCAATAAGGCTGATTAGGCGTATTTCCATTGGGGTCCTGTACTACTACCCCATCCCCTTGCTCATGAGGGACGGTAACGACTCAGTGCTTGTGAAAAATCTTTAATGCGCCGAGCGTGGGCGCGATCCTGGGACCTTCTGGGTGGAAGTCCAAGACGCTAGTTACTACACCAGCGAGCTCGCTGGTGTTGATTGCTGAAGGCCCTTTTTAAACTGAATAACATCGTCTAATAATAGCCAGAATAATTTTTAATAGACGTCGCTCGTACAGAAGCTGTTTAAGCGACTAGCTTCCTGAAGTTCCTAATCCCCTATGTAATTGATTTCCTAATTAACTCAATCCCAGGTTACTATTGCCTATAAATGACTACATCCTAAGTTACTATTTTCCTACATTTATAACCCAGATCAATCATTCTTAAATCACTAATTCCTCAAATCACTAGGTTATTCATTATCAAAGCTACTAATTTCCAATTAACTTATTCCCTATTCACTACGTCTCTATTCACCAAATTTCCAAGTCAGTAATTTCCAAGTCACACTCATTCAAGCAAATGACTAATTCCCGAGTCACTAAATCCAAAGTCAGTAATTCCCAAGTGACTAATTCGTGCAAGTGCCTAATTCCCGAGTCAGCCATCCCCACTACACAGTTCTGGTCTGAAGGGGTGTTGATTACCGTGTGATAGGGAAGCGTTAACTCGGTCATTCCAGGGAGTGTATGTATCCTATCCATGTTGACTATCTTGTGTACTCGTATGTATCCTATCCATGTTAACTATCTTGTGTACTCGTATGTATCCTATCCATGTTGACTATCTTGTGTACTCGTATGTATCCTATCCATGTTGACTATCTTGTGTACTCGTATGTATCCTATCCATGTTAACTATCTTGTGTACTCGTATGTATCCTATCCATGTTGACTATCTTGTGTACTCGTATGAATCCTATCCATGTTAACTATCTTGTGTACTCGTATGAATCCTATCCATGTTGACTATCTTGTGTACTCGTATGTATCCTATCCATGGTGACTATCTTGTGTACTCGTATGTATCCTATCCATGTTGACTATCTTGTGTACTCGTATATATCCTATCCATGTTGACTATCTTGTGTACTCGTATGTATCCTATCCATGTTGACTATCTTGTGTACTCGTATGTATCCTATCCATGTTAACTATCTTGTGTACTCGTATGTATCCTATCCATGTTGACTATCTTGTGTACTCGTATGTATCCTATCCATGTTGACTATCTTGTGTACTCGTATGTATCCTATCCATGTTAACTATCTTGTGTACTCGTATGTATCCTATCCATGTTGACTATCTTGTGTACTCGTATGTATCCTATCCATGGTGACTATCTTGTGTACTCGTATGTATCCTATCCATGTTGACTATCTTGTGTACTCGTATGTATCCTATCCATGTTGACTATCTTGTGTACTCGTATGTATCCTATCCATGTTAACTATCTTGTGTACTCGTATGTATCCTATCCATGTTGACTATCTTGTGTACTCGTATGTATCCTATCCATGTTGACTATCTTGTGTACTCGTATGTATCCTATCCATGTTGACTATCTTGTGTACTCGTATGTATCCTATCCATGTTAACTATCTTGTGTACTCGTATGTATCCTATCCATGTTGACTATCTTGTGTATGTATCCTATTGAGTATAGATAACCAAATACCCACCTGTCATTAAAATAATGAATAAATAAAGTAACATAATTAAATACACACACACACACGTCTGAGCTGATACTACTAGCATTTGGGATATGAAATCCCCATTGGTCGTGAGGTCATTCCATGGTTAAGGGAAAGTTTAGTTTTTCTGGACTCCCATCTGTCTTTTGTTTAGCCTCAATAGTTTTGAAATTTTAAGACGTTGGCCCCATTACTGTGGTGATTTTAAGACCTTTCATCTTCCTATAATATGACTTTTCGTGCCATTTACGCTGCGATTTTCTCTTGGCGAGCGATAGCAAGCCTCTTTTTGAGGAGGAAACGGCCTTCGGCCCGGACATTTTTCGACCTAAAAAGTACACATTTATCTCGAAGGGGGTAGTGTGTGTGTGTGTGTGTGTGTGTGTGTGTGTGTGTGTGTGTGTGTGTGTGTGTGTGTGTGTGTGTGTGTGTGTGTGTGTGTGTGTGTGTGTGTGTGTGTGGTAGTGTGTGTGTGTGTGTGTGTGTGTGTGTGTGTGTTTAAGCTTGATAAAGGTCTACGGAGCATACAAAAAAAAAAAAAAAAAAAAAAAAAAAAAAAAAAAAATTACCTATATAGTACAAATCTCACTGGTAAAGGCCAACCCGAATTGTAAACAAGACTCGTATGATGTGCCAATTTCCCCCTTGCAGTCCAAATCAACATTCCCATACTCATCTTCCTCCTCCTCTACAGGCGCTTGGGGTAGTAAGTGGTAGGAAATTATTGAAGGATTCTCTCACTCTGATGTAGCCTAATATTCTTAAACCTTAACGTAAATCACCTATTCTGTGTCAGTACTATTCTTCAATCAATGTTAAGGGGCAAACATTATTTAATTACATTTAGTTTCATTTCCTCCCCAGACCGCCATCAAACTTACAAAAACACCCCCAAGACGTTGTATATAGCCTAGTCTATATCGTCTAACGAAAGCCTGAATAACACAATAAAAGCTTCATAATTAATTTGCTTCCACCCAATTAATCCATCTTAGCATACACTCTCTTGTGGATTACGAGTTGACCATGACTAGAATGCCTGATCAAGGGGGGATGGGCCAATTTATTTGCTCCTTTATTTATAATTTTATTATTTTGTGTTTCTTCCCTCCATCAAACTTATAACCCCCCCCCCCCCTCCCCCCCAAGACCCTCCTTCAAGATGAATTTGTACATTTTTCAATCGAAAAACGTCCCGGCCGAAGGTCGATTCTTCTTAGATTACAGGCTCATTATCGCTCGCCAAGAAAAATAGACACCTAAATGACACGACAAATAGACACCTAAATGACACGACAAATCTTAATATTGACAAAGAAATGGGGCAAAACGTCGTATTATCACCAAACTGATAGTGTGTTTTGGCTCGCACGTTCCTTGATTTTGGCCGTGTCACTTTCAATTCTGGGGGAGGCACTCGCTACAGGCAGTTCTGCCTTTTGCCTCCCTCACTCACACACACACACACACACACATATATATATATATATATATATATATATATATATATATATATATATATATATATATATATATATAATCTCAAATCTAAGGGGGCTACCCATGAGGGAGAAGGGGGTCCAGCAAAAGGAACCATCGCCCCTTACCCAGTACTATTATCGAGCTCCAGTTCTAAAGGTCAGCGCTAATCCTAGGAATCCTATTAATGGTTTTATTCCAGTAGGGTCACCTGGGTCTTGTTATTCCGATGTAAGATATATATATATGTTCGGTTCATCCGGGGTCTGGTCGTGGAGTGAGGCAATTTAGGTTAGTCGGAATTTAAGATATACTGTGTGTGTGTGTGTGTGTGTGTGTGTGTGTGTGTGTGTGTGTGTGTGTGTGTGTGTGTGTGTGTGTGAGAGAGAGAGAGAGATTGAGTGAGGGATAAACAAAAGACATTATAAGCTGTGTGTGTGTGAGAGAGAGAGAGAGAGAGAGAGAGAGAGAGAGAGAGAGAGAGAGAGAGAGAGAGAGAGAGAGAGAGATCATTGCTGCCAACATAAACTTCACTTGTAAGAAGGGACCCTATACAGAAACTTAAGGGGAGGTTTTTAGTTTGTTTCCTAGACTTCCATCAAGCTTAAACTTACACCCACTAGACCCCTTTTAATAATATATTTGTATATTTGTTGGTAGAAATATTTGTCAGCCCATTTTCTTTATTCGCTTCCTCCTATCTCTACCCTTTCCTTCCTTCCATCCTTTTTTTCTCTATATTTACTGTTCTCTTTTCGTCCTCTCTCTACTTCGCCTTCCTTCCTTTCATCCTCTTTATTTTCTGTCTTCTATTTTCTCTTTTCTCCTATGTCAAACTATCCTTCCTTCATTTACTTCCTCTTTATTTACTATTCTCTTCTCCCTCCATCCTTTCTTCCTATTTATTTACTGTTCTCTTTTCTTCCTCTCTCTACTTCTCCTTCCATAATTTGTCCTCTTTATTTTCTATCCTTTATTTTTTATTTCCCTTCTATGTCTAATTCTTCTTCTATCTTTTCCTTCCTCTTTATTTACCGTTTGTTATGTCCTCTTTCATCTGTCTTAAATGCTGTCCCATTCTTCCTCTTTGTTTACTGTTAGCTTTGTTCTCTTTTCCCCTCTTTTCTTCTTCTCTCTCTCTCTCTCTCTCTCTCTCTCTCTCTCTCTCTCTCTCCTTCTCTCTCTCTCCTCTCTTATTCTACTTTGCCCTTATCCTTCCTTCATCTCTCCCCTCTCTCTTCATTCCCTCTTTCCCTGTGTCCCCGTTCGCATTTTTTTTCCCTTCAGAAATTCACAGTTCCTACGGTTGCCAGCTTGTATTTTAGGGACCTCCTTCTCCTTCATGTGTAGCCCCATTAGCTATGCGATTTTAAAACAATCGCCCCATTAGTTTAGCGGTTTTCAGACCTTTTGTCCCATTTCTTTGCCAATATTAAGACCTTCCCTGACATTTAGGTGTCGATTTTTATTCTGGCGAGCGATAGCAAGTCTGTATTTTAAGAGGAATCGGCCTTCAGCCGGGACATATTTCTACCCAAAAATTAAAATATATATATATCGAAGGGGGGTCTTGGGGGTGTTTTTTTTAAGCTTGATATAGGTTTAGAGAGTAAACAAAACCCCCTCCTTAACCCCTTCTGTACCGGTGCCGTCCTTTTAGCTTTACTCTGGCTACTATTAAGACCATTTTAATCGGCTTAAAAAGGGCCTCCAGCAATTAAGAGGCTTCGAACTATCTCACATGACCACATTTACTACCACACATTCTTCTTAAGCAGCACACAATCGTCTAATGTTTATAGCTAGAAGAAAACTTTAAACACACAGAAGGGGTTAAACTATTGAGCCGAACCAATACATTTTGCTGCGCAATATACCGTCTGGGCTCCCTTAAGTTTCTGTATAGGGTCTCTTCATACGAGGAGAGTTTATGTTGGGAGTAATAATTATCTCTCTATCTCTCTCTCTCTCTCTTTCTTTATTTTTGTTCTCTTTTTTTTTCTCACTCTCTCTTTCTTCTCTCTCTCTCTCTCTCTCTCTCTCTCTCCCCCCCCCCATTCTTTCGTTCGCCACCGAACCCACTTCTGCCAATAAATGCTTAAACCCGTAGATCAACCTCCTAGTCCGTCTTGTAAAGCTTACTTAACTTAATCGAATTAAGAAAGAAACAAGAAATAAAAAAAAATAAACAAGTAATAAACAAGATTTAAGCTTCTCCGACATACACTAATCATTATCAAAGGAGTAATTTCCATGTTATCAAATCTCTACATCACTGCTAATACGGAGTTATGATTAATCCTTCATCAGTACATCATAGTTATCTCTCCCTCTCTCTCTAGTTATCTATCTATTTATCTATTTTTTTTTTCTCTCTCTCTCTCTCTCTCGCTCTCGCTCGCTCTCTCTCTCTCTCTTTCGCTCTCTCTCTCTCTCTCTTTCGCTCTCTCTCTCTCTCTCTCTCTCTCTCTCTCTCTCTCTCTCTCTCTCTCTCTCTCTCTTAGGGTTACTATCTCTATTAGGATTAAGTCCTGGCCACCTCGCAGGGATCGTCATATCTGTGTGGCCAGTGTATATATGTAAAGCTATGTAAATATCTCTATCTCTCTCCTTTATTCAGGCTGCTATCTCCCCTTCCTTCCGTTGTGTGTCTCTTCTATGGTCTCTCTCTCCTTCTCTCTTCTCTCTTCTATGGTCTCTCTCTCCTTCTCTCTTCTCTCTTCTATGGTCTCTCTCTCCTTCTCTCTTCTCTCTTCTATGGTCTCTCTCTCCTTCTCTCTTCTCTCTTCTCTCTTCTATGGTCTCTCTCTCCTTCTCTCTTCTCTCTTCTCTCTTCTATGGTCTCTCTCTCCTTCTCTCTTCTCTCTTCTCTCTGGTTCTTTATCATCCATCTCCCGCGATTATACGGCATACTTAAAGGAGCAAAATTATATTATAGCGAAGGATATATATACAAAGGAATACAAAGGAAAACAAGCAACAACATATATACTGGTCCTTACTAGGCTGCTTGAAAAACAAATCAAACTGAAGGTCTTCATCTCCACAATGACTGTGGTCAGAAAACTAAATTATATTACTATGAACGATACTAAAATGGTCACATCACTCGGGCACAGACGCAGTTAGTCGCGGGTTCATGGCAAGATATTTGTCAAGTCGATACTTGAATGTTTGGACTGTATGGCACTCTAACACTTCTAGGCAATTTATTCCACAAGTTGACCACTCTGTTGAAAAAGAAGTGCTTCGCTTTGTGTGAATATACTGTGTATATACAGTATATATATATATACTGTATATACAGGGTGTTCAGAAAACATGTGTACAAAATGAAATGGGTGATAGGGAACACAGAATTAAACATTTTGTACTCCATGGAGGTATGTCCATAAATGCTTCCTTGCGGTGCTACAGGGTAGACAGTTTCAACGTAATTTCCCTAAATTTGTACCCTAACTTCTCTGTGAGTAATCCGTTTACATACAAACATGGTAATTTAATGTACACAACAGTATGACATAAGACATCTTCGTTCAGTAAACATTTCTGACTGATGATTAATGATTGTTAATCTTCTCTTCAATGTAATGTTCTTTTGTTTTTGCAGTGTACTGACATTAATAAAGTAATGTTCATACTGTTGTGTACATTAAATTACCATGTTTGTATGTAAACGGATTACTCACAGAGAAGTTAGGGTACAAATTTAGGGAAATTACGTGGAAACTGTCTACCCTGTAGCACCGCAAGGAAGCATTTATGGACATACCTCCATGGAGTACAAAATGTTTAATTCTGTGTTCCCTATCACCCATTTCATTTTGTACACATGTTTTCTGAACACCCTGTATATATATATATATATATATATATATATATATATATATATATTTCCTTCAATATAATATAACTTTGCTCCTTAAAGTATGCCATTCTCTGGGTGCGGTATAAGTTTCCTCCTTGCTGCAGGTTGTATTTCGCTCCCTCTCTTCCTGTGGTCTAACTTTATGTCTCTTCTGTACGTCCTCTACAGCCTCACACATTTATATAGTCTCTCCTTCGCTTCTCTCCCGGAGCCACACATTTATTTTCTTCTGTTCTGCTTTTTCATTGCAAATATTCGAGACCCAATTCAATACTATTTGTGTATTTTTATGACAAATGCTTTCAACATTTCAATATTGTTTAGCCTTTTAAATAAATTATTATTATCCTTATTCATTATCGTTCTTTCTACAACTAGGCCTAAAACCATTCATTTCTATCAATTATGTATATGTACTAAGTGCCCACAGACACCAAGAAATATCAAAACAACACCCAGCACACGGTATCACACACAATTACTGTCCTCTCTCCCTCCCTGCCCACCCCGAACCAACTTCCAGAAGCACATCCATACTCATATCTCTCGCCGATCCATCCACTCACTCACAGACAACACGCAGCTGCATGCACGACCTCCCGAAATCCATCCTTCCGAATCCTCCCTTCCTCGCGAGGACAGAGTCCACCTGGCCAGGCTGAGATGCGGACACCATCCAGCTCTCCTGAGCTATCAGAAGAGACTGGATGACTCCGTTGTCGACGCCTGCCCGGGATGTAACACAGCACCCCATACCATTAAACACATCATAGAAGACTGCATTTCACACAACCACTTACGCCAACAACACAATCTACATTCAATGAGAGCTCTGTGGGAAAGCCCGATCGTGGCCATGGCCTTCCTCAGGGACTCGGGGCTGTTCGGCCAGGCAGCTTAGGGAACAACAACAACAACAACAACAACAACAACAACTAAGTGCTTCGAATCATAATATAAATGTTAATAAGTTAAAAACATTTATCAAAATACCAATGTCATTAAAGAGGGATTTACGTATGCTTAATGCTCCTTCTATTATTACATCAGCATTTTAGTTATTTTATTCTCAGATATTTGGCATAAACATCATGTCATTTATTTTTACTACCGTATATATTTTACTCTGACTGCGTTAATCATAAACCTTATTTCGCCAAAGATCGAAATCTTGCAAGCATATAAGAAATGCCATATAATTTCATCTGTTAATAAGTTCCAACTCCAAGGAATATATTTACGCAGGGCAAGACAAAGTCATTAACTACGAAGTACTGTATATAGTTTAAATCTTATTAGCTCATGTGCCCTCCTATGGTCTGTTTACTTTCAGCTGATGGTAGATTGCAAAGTTCTCATATAAATTTCTAAGTTATTTTGAAGATTTTGTACTGAAATATGGTGGTAGTTATTAAAGCTTAACATTAATAAGATGGAGAGACATGGTAGTTTCATATTTTTCCATTAAGTATCGATAAATCTGCTATGTATGGATTCAATTTATCATCAGCTGGAACACAATAGACTATAGTTGGACCGTATTGTTCTCTGGGTTGCATGGCGTATAATAGAGAAGGCGTCACCCGTTCGGCAAGGGCAGTGTGTTCGTTTTTACAGCGTAGGTTTTGTACAGTTGGGATATGAACTCACTAACAATCCTTTACCAACTCTTGAGCTAAAACCATTCCAGTTTGGTATTAACGAATGAACTGCAAATCTAACAGACCCTGGCAATATTGGCATTTTCCTACATATTTTATTTTTGATGGAGATTTTTGGTATTTAGTCTTTTCAGTTTCCTAGGTGTCGATTTGTATTATAATAATAATAATAATAATAATAATAATAATAATAGGAGTTAAAGTTCCATCTTGCCACAAAATTGTTCCAATTTGCTCCATTTCGTCACATGTGTTCCGAATATCCACAAGACCTGATCCAATTGCCCCCACCCTGATCTAATAAGTCGCAAATGTGATCTAAATGTCCACAATGCTCTAAATTGTCCCTATTCTCAGGAATATAACTAGTTCACTGCTACATTTTCCTGCACTGAACATCGAGTTGCCAAGTAATGTCACAGTTTGCAGATAGTTACTATCATACAGCCGTTATTAAACATTGTAAATATGTGCTTTTATTGCTAAGGAGTGCAAGTTGTATACAATAATAATTATTATTATTATTATTATCATTATTATTATTATTAATAATGTTATTATTAATATTATTATATAATGAAAACACATATAATAATATAATTCAGTAACTAATTAGTTTATCATATGTATGCATAACTTAGTGTATATTCATATTTCTCATTACATAAAGATAGAATGATAGATAGATAGATAGATAGATAGATAGATAGATAGATAGATAGTATAGTGATACAATTGTATAAAGACAATTAGTTTTATTCCTCTCCATCGCCATTTCGCACAAATTCCACAGTAAGTTTTTTTTTTTTTTTTTATATTTACCTCTTTTAATTGAATTGGAGAAACTGAAAACGAAGAGAAATAAAATCCTTGCTCTTGTTCAATATGGTGTATGTGTGTGTGTGTGTGGGTGTGTGGGTGTGTATGAATGAGTGTGTGTGTGTGTGTGTGTGTGCGTATATTCCTCCACTCATATACCAGTTTCCATGTTCTTAACTCCCTGTGTGTGTGTGTGTGTGTGTGTGTGTGTGTGTGTGTGTGTGTGTGTGTGTGTGTTACTCAGTTACTTGTTCGTCAAGGGGAATCCACGCAATGCGAGCTAAGCTCATTTTTATCGCGCCTCCTTAACTGGGAATGTATTGCGTGAAATGCATGTTAAGTGTTTTATGTACTGTTGGAATGGCTGTGGATGTGTGTGTAGTCTGTATTTAGCCAATTGGCAACATCGGAAACGAAGGCTTAGGGTGGATCTGTTTGGTACCATTCTCACTATAGACGGTACCGTCTCGCCCGAAGGCTTAGGTAGCCATCAGCTTAGGTGAACCATATGATACCCATCTCGCCTTGTACCATTTTTGCCAACCCCCAGATGGGACGTCACAACGTCGTCCACTTATTCCAGGTACCTATTTACAGCTAGGTGAACTGAGGCTAACACATGAAAGGAGACAAGCCCAATTTGTCTCCGCCCGGTCTGGGATTGAACCCCCGACCCCTCGTGTGTGAGACGAGAGCTCTACCTACTAGGCTACGGGCTGTGTGTGTGTGTGTGTGTGTGTGTGTGTGTGTGTGTGTGTGTGTGTGTGTGTGTGTGTGTGTGTGTGTGTGTGTGTGTGTGTGTGTGTGTGTGTGTGTGTGTGTCCATGCTCTTAATTCCCTGTCCTTTCACTACCCTCCTCTCAACCCCTCCTTGTCATAACTTAATTTTTGTTCTGATCTCTCTCTCTCTTTCCTTCTTTCTTGTCTCTCTTTCTCACTCACTCTCACTCTCTCTCTTTCCTTCTTTCTTGCCTCTCTTTCTCACTCACTCACTCTCACTCTCTTTCTCTCTATCTATCTTTCCTTCTTTCTTGTCTCTCTTTCTCACTCACACTCTCTCTCTCTCTCTCTCTCTCTCTGTAGCCGGAAGGACTGGTGGGTGGAAAGAGAGCCCCGCTTTTCACAGTGAACTTACATCCAGCAACCATTAGCGACCCAGAACCATCATAACTGAAGGGGAGGTTTTTAATTTGTTCCCATATTTAGCTCAATTGCTTTTGAGATTTTACGGCGTTTGCCCCATTAGTTTGGCGATTTATATGAACTTTCGCCCCATTTCTGTCAATTTTAAGACCTTTCGTGCCACTTAGGTGTCGATGTTTTCCTGGCGATAGGGAGCCTGTAATTTAAGCGGATCCGGCTTTTGGCCGGGACATTTTTCTACCAATTTTTTTACAAATTTATCTTGAAAGGGGGTCTAAGGGGTGTAATGTTAAGCTTGATGGAGGTCTTGATAGCCTAGTGCTTATAGTGTGCGGAATTTCGGTGAAAGTATCCTAGGTTCGAGTCCTTGGAGTACCACATGTATTCATTACTTTAATTGATTTCACAAGTTAAGTTTATTTGTAAATTAATTGGTGGGTTGGTGAAAACAAATATGAACTAGGACTACTGGATACTATAACGAAGGATCTAGGCTGCAAGTTCAACACATTGGCTACTTGGTAGGTAAGAGGTCTATGTACTGGGTAGTTGCTCAGTAGATGCTGTTTGATGTTCTTGACAGGTGAGTGCTGTGCTGCGCTGTGCTTCTCTCTCTCTCTCTCTCTCTCTCTCTCTCTCTCTCTCTCTCTCTCTCTCTCTCTCTCTCTCTCTCATACTCTCTCTATCTATCAATCTATATTTTTCTCTCTTCTCTCTATCTACCTCCCTATCAATCTTTGTATCTATCTCACTCTCTCTCTGGTTCACCCTTCCTTACCTGTTCTACTCTCGCCCCTTCATCGCACTTTCCATCCTCTCTCTCTCTCTCTCTCTCTCTCTCTCTCTCTCTCTCCTCTTCCCCTTACTATCGCACATGCCCTAATTCTTCCCATACTTTTTCCTCTCGATCGTTTTCCAATTCAATGCTATTTCTTTCGTCCACTCCAATGCTCCGTTTTCCTTTTCTTGTGTTCCAAATGCTCGTGTTCTTACTTTAGTTCTCCCAAAAACAAAGACAAAGAAAATGTAATTTGGCCTAGCTACAATATAAATTTTTTCCCTCCGAGTTATGTCTGTAGCTGCGGTTATAATTGTTCTGTTTATGACCTCTTGCTCGCTCTCGCTCCCTCTCCCCCCCCCCCCTCTCTCTCTCTCTCTCTGTTATATGTCTAACTGAGTCCAGCCTTAGATTTTCGGTAGCAAATTTACGCAGGCACTTCTTTTAACAATTTGTATCATGACAAAGAGAAAATATCAATCGGGTCATTTATGTCTTCAAGAAAAGTGTAAGGTAGCCGATTTTTTACAAACATGTTTCTAATCTTCATAATTTTAATTTTTATCGTTACTCACACAAAGCAAAATACAAAAACATAATAAAATTAATGCGGTATATTGAAAGTTACTGAAAATGTGTCGTTATGTCTACGGTAGATAATTTAAATATATATCAAATTGTAAACCAATAATATACATATATAATTCAGTACATTTAGCTAATGGCCGCCGTGAGGACATATAATTATATAACAGTCTGCCATCATTTCCGGCAAAACCAGATAATATGTGTAAGGGGAGATGGGGCGCTTTCCTGGTCCCTCTTCTTCCTCATGTTTAGCCCCTTTAGTTTTCAGATTTTAAGACGTTCGGCCCATTAGTTTGGCTATTTTATGACCTTTTGCCCAATTTCTTTGTCAATATTAATAATGTTCACGTCATTAAGGTGTCGATATATTCCTGGCGAGCGATAGCGAGCCTGTAGATTCTTCTATCGAAAAATGTACAAATGTATCTTGAAGGAGGGTGTTAGGGGTGTTTTTTAAAAGCTTGGTGGAGGTCTAGGGAGGAAACTAACGAAACAAAAAATATTAATAATAATAAAACAAAAACAAATAAATAAAATAAAATAAAATACATAAAGAAGCAAATAAATACGCCCTTCTCCCCTTAAAGGGATCTTAGCAGTGAGAAATGACATCGAGCTCAATGTACAATCGCGCTAATAATAAGTGATGTCTCGGCACCAAGTATGTGTTTTGATCCATAATTGGTATCAGCAATATCTAAGCTTCATTTCTTCATATCGAGTGAGATATACAAACATGTCCCTACACTTACCCACACTAGTCAACATCGGACAGACATAAATACAGCACAGAGCAAGCCAAACGTAATGACAGCTGGGACATGACTTATTAGCGCGACCGTACGTACAATTCCAGGATATGAATATTTCAAATTTCCGGACTTCCAGAAAATTCCATTTTCACCGACAGAGCTTTGCGAGGTGAGATATCCACTTGAGGGATTTTTTTTCTGGACCCCTTTCTCCCTCATGCTTAGCCCCATTGTTGTTGAGATTTTACGACGTTCGCCCCATTAGTTTGACAATTTTAAGAACTTTCGACACATTTATGGCAATTTTAAGAACTTTCGTGCCATGTAGTTGTTGATTTTTTTCCTGGCGAGCGATAACGAGCCTGTAATATAGGAGGAACCGGCCTTTGGCCAGGACATTTTTCTACCGAAATATGTACACATTTATCTTGAAAGGGGGTCTAGGGGGGTGTAGTTTTAAGCTTGATAGAGATCTAGGGAGGAGACTATAATTTGTTTTAAGAAAATACATATATGAAGAAATAAATTAAGGTATTCCTGCTCTCTCTCATTCTCTCTCTCTCTCTCTATCTATCTCTTCTCTCTTTCTCATCATCCATTCCTCTTCTCTCTTTCTCACCATGTATTCCTCCTCTTCCTCTGTTTCTCACCATCTATTCCTACTTTCTCTCTCTCCCTAGCTATTGCTCTCACTCCATTTCCTCTTCATCCCTCGCCTCCTTGGCTTCTTCTTCCCTTCGCTTCTCACTAGGCTTTACCTCTCTCTCTCTCTCTCTCTCCTCGTAATTATCAGGTAAATCTTTAGTCCTCCCACCTTCACTCTTCCATCTCTCTCTCTCTCTCTCTCTCTCGTTATACTTGTTATATGCATCCAAAAAGTGTTTCAATTGCTATAAAAATCCATCGTATAACACTGAATATAAATGTACCAGTTTTGTTAAAGGCTATGTATTCTTTATAAAACACACACACACACTTTGCACCGTAGAAATGTTGTTCTATATTGCATTGGAAAGTTGTATTTGTCTAACAGTTCTCAGTTCTCAGTTCTCAGTTCTCAGTTCTTGCTCCTTGTTTTACCCTTCGAACTTTCACCAAGGAACTCGGCTGACCTCTTATACTCCAGGGCTTTAAGGGGGGTCATCGTTTTTTTATTTTTTATCTTTCTCTCCTTTTCTCTCTTTCCCTGGCTTGTATCCATTCGGCTCCATTCAGCCAACTGTTTTAAGACGTTTGTCCCCATCCAGGTGTCGACTTTTTCCTGGCGAGCGATGGCGAGCCAGCATTGCATGGAGAAATCCGGCTTCGCCGGAGACATTGTTCTATCGAAAAATGTACAAATTTAGCTTGCTGTCAAAACAAAAATATATATATGCTGGCTCGCTACCGTTCGCCAGGAAAATATTGACACCTGGATGGGGGTAAACGTCTTAAAACAGTAGGCTGAATGGGGCCGAATACATTCAAGCCAAAGAGAGAGGGAGAGAAAGAGAAAAAAAAAACGAGGTGGGCTCCCTTTAATAGCTTTCAAAGAGTGCGCCCATTTTGTTTTGAGATCGCTCGTAGCAACCCCACGCTCCCACTAGGATACCATAGTCTCTAGTCCCCTTATAAAAAATCGTGGACCCCTATGTTTTCCTTTATGCAATTATAACTATCTGGATTGATTTTTGGATATAACTTGCTTGTCAATAAATAATATATATAGGTTTGTAGTTGATTCATAGAAAAGTATATTCATCAATTCATTTCCAGAGATATACTTCCATAATTAGAAATATGTGCAGCCCAGGCATATTTATGAGTGGGCTAGAGACTATGGTATCCAAGTGTACCATCAGTTCTTAGCTCGTTGCCATCATGAAAGGTCAACCGAAATAAAAAAAAAATGCTGTGTCCAAATCGATGCCCACCTCCGCCGCGGCCCTCCTGTCCCGTATGCCACAGAAAAAGGTGAACACGAAAGTCCTTCTAAGTCCTGGTGGTGTTTTGAGAGTGCTAACTGAGCTAGAAAGGAAGGAAATGTCCGACTTAGACGAGCTTGAGAGTGACAGAGAGGAAGTAGAGAGGAAGTAGAGAGGAATTAGAAAGGAAGTAGATAGAGAAGGCAATGAATGTCATGGTTTTGCGAGTGGTAGTGATGATGATGATGATGATGATTAAGGGGAGATGGGCCGCTTTTCTGGGCCCCCTTCTCCCTCATGTTTAGCCCCATTAGTTTTCATATGTTAAGATATTTGCCCCATTAGTTAGTCGATTTTAAGACCTTTCGCCCCATTTCTACGTCAATATTTAGACCTTTCGTGCTATTTAGGTGTCGATTTTTTCCCTGGCGAACAATAGTGAGCCTGTAATGTTGGAAGAATCGGCCTTCGGCCGGGAAATTTTTCTACCGAAAAATTTACAAATTAATCTAGAAGGGGGATCTAATGGATGTTTTTTTTTGTTTTTAATTTGATGGAGGTCTAGGTAGGGAGGAAACTAGAACAATAATTAATACATGCAAAAAACGCCCAAAAAGTGAACCAGGGAAAGTGGGAAACGTGACGAAAAACTTACAACACAAACACACCAAAACCGGGGCCGCACAGTATAAAGACAAAAACGGGGCCGCACAGTATAAAGACAAAAACGGGGCCGCACAGTATAAAGACAAAACCGGGGCCGCACAGTAGAAAGACAAAACCGGGGCCGCACAGTAGAAAGACAAAACCGGGGCCGCACAGTAGAAAGATAAAACCGGGGCCGCACAGTAGAAAGACAAAACCGGGGCCGCACAGTATAAAGACAAAAGAACTTATCAAAATTATATACTATGTGGAAATACTGGATTGAGGATTTAGCCACACAATATTATGAAACAAAATATCTTCTCTAAATTCAACTATATTAACCCTTTGAAAAAAGTTTATTCTGGTTATCAGTAGACGATTTTATAAAGCTTAGGAAGGATTTTTGGGGAGTGGAAAGGGTAAAGGCTGGCCCTATAAACCCTCTGACTCCATATACCCTTCCTAATCTGAATAAAATAATCTAATAATAGCCAGAAAATAGAAAAGAAATACGTCTTCGTATCTTGAAAGGGTTAACCCTTTCTCTTTCATATTATTCTTACTATTACTAGACTGTTATAGTTTACAAAGGGCCTCCAGCAACTAACAGGCTTCGAACTATCTCGCTTAACCTTTTTCACAACCACAGATCCTTCTTCTATATATCTATCTATCTATTGCCTGACGCCATGATCCCCGAAGGGATGGCCACTAACAAACCGCCCCCATGCACCTCTGTCCCCAGTCAGTCGACGTCCCTCCTTCCAAACAGCACCGCCTTCATCCATATACTTCCTCACTCCATCCTTCCACCTCTCTTTCGGTTTACATCTCCCTCTCTGTCCTTCCACCTCGCTCTCGTACACCCTCTTAGTCATTCTCTCGCTTCCCATACGTATCATATGGCCAAACCATCTCAAGGTGTTCCTTTTCACCCTTTCCAGCACATCTACCTCCACACAACACCTCCTTCTTACTTCCTTATTCGTCTGTTTATCCCTCCATGTAACTCCGCACGCATTTCTTAAGTAACTCATTTCTACCCCTCTCACTCTTGGTCTGAGTCTCTCCACCAATGTCCACGCTTCGCTTCCGTACCACACTGGCATGCAAGGACTTCTTCATTTCCATTCTGACCACCCTATTTCTTATTACTGCTTTCAGCGTTCCTACAACCCTCTTCCCCTGTTACACCCTCTCCCGCACTTCTTCATCCATAGTCCCATCTTTACTCAACACACTGCCCAGATATTTAAATGAGCTGACAATCTCCATAGCCTGACCGTTCAACTTCACCTCACACTCTGTGGCTTCACCCCTTTCGAAGACCATAACCTTGCTCTTCACCGCATTTACCTTCAGATTCCGTTTTTTGGACACTGTTCCAAACATATTTACCAGACCCTGCAACTCCCATTCATTATCGCTCATCAGAACTGTATCATCAGCAAACAGCAGTACAGGTAGCTTCCACTCATTTCCCTCCCTTATCAGCGATACACCAACATCAACTGCTCTTCCTTGTATTTCTGTCATGACTCCATCCATATATATATTAAACAACCACGGGAACATCACACACCCCTGTTTCAACCCAACATTCAGGTCAAAGAACTCGCTTTGCTCATTCTCCACACGTACTGCCGCCTTTGCACCCTCATACATGCTCTTCACTGCTTTCAGCAACTTGCCATCTACTCCGTATATTCTCAGTACTTTCCACATACCTTCTCTATCCACTCTGTCATGGGCCTTCTCCAAGTCCATAAAGGCAACATGCACCTTTTGTTGCTTCTCCAGATATTTCTCCACTACACAATTGGTAAAATTCTGATCTACACATCCTCTTCCCTTCCTTCTTAAGCTGCACAACATCGTCTAAATATAGCTAGAATAAAAACATCAACACGTCGCCGGTACAGAGGGGGTTAACTATTTCTCATACTTTTCGTCACCTGTGCTATCCTACTTCTCTATTATTCACTGCTGCATTCTTGATCTCTGGTCCTTGCTCCACCTTCTTCTTCTTCTTGTTCTATCCATCCAGTTTATTCTTTTTCCCTTCTTCCCCCTCTGCATACTTCATTCCTCGTCTTCAATATCTTATGAATCCTTCCTCCCTCCCTCTTTGATCTGTGCCTGCTCTGTGCCCTTGTTTTTATTAGCTGGGTTTGCTTATTTTTATTATTTTACGAATATCCAATACTTATTGATTCTATTGCTTTTCGGTTTTACTAACATTCACACTTTGTGTCTGAGTGTGTCTATATTTTGGTTTTACGAATATTCAATACTTATTTGTTGTTTATATTTTATGTTTGTATATATTTCGGTATTACTAATATTGAATACCTTTTTTTCTAAGTGTGTATATATTTCAGTTTTACTTATATTCAATATATATACTTTTTGTTTTGTTTCTAGTTTCTGTTTATATGTTTCGGTTTTACTAATCTATATTTTATTAATTTCACCACAACACCAAACACCCCCCAATGAAATTAATTAAAGTATATAAAATTCAATACTGTGTTTATAAGATTGTATATATTTCGGTTTTACTAATATTCAATCATTCTTTTTTTGTTTCTATGTTCGGTTTGTTTATTTTTCGGTTCTACTAATATATAACACTTTGTTTTTAGTTTGTTTATATTTCGGTTTTACTAATAATCAATACTTCTGTTTTGTTTCTATATTGTTTATTTATTTCTCGGTTTTACTAATATGCAATACTTTTTTTTCTACGTTCGGTTTTTGTATATTTTTTGGTTTTACTAATATTCAATACTTGGTTTGTGAGTTTGTCTATATTTCGGTTTTACTAATACTCAATGCTGCTTTTTTGTTATGTTATGTTTATTTAAAATTTCGGTATTACTAATATTCAACACTTTGTTGTTTAGTTTGTTTATATTTCGGTTTTACGAATAATCAATGCTTTTTTTTTGGTTTCTATTTTATGTTTCTTTATGTATTGGATTTACTAATGATGAATACTTTTTGATATATTGGATTTACTAATGATGAATACTTTTGTCTATGTTTGTTTATTTTTCGGTTTTACTTATATGTAATACCTTTTGTGTACGTGTTTTTAGTATAATTCATGGCATTCCTATCCTCTGAGCTGGATTACATGATATGCTATTTTATGTATACGTTCCTACATGTTGCTTTGTTCTAACCCCTCTTGATCGCACAACTCATTCACTCACTCTCTCTCTGACTCTCATTCTCTCTCTCTCTCTCTCTCTGTAAGAATAAATAGCCCTACCCCCTTCAAACATCTGTAGTGATTAAGAAAAAATAAATAAACTTCATCTAAACTTTATTATATATATATATATATATATATATATATATATATATATATACAGTATATATATATATATATTTATAGATATATATATATAATGCTTTTTCTTCTACTTTATCTTCGTCTTCTATTTCTCTTCTTTCCGTTTGCTTTACCTCGTTTTCTGTCAATGCCATGTTCCTCGCATTTCTCATTTTCTATTATGCTTCTCAAATTCTCAATTATATTACCTCTCTCTCTCTCACTCTCTCTCTCTTTTATGATTACATATTTAACAACCCATTACGCTGCACAATTTCCGTAATAGGGTGGTAAGCGAGACGGGGGCAAGGCAATTTACCGTAAAGAACAAAGAAAAAAAATACAATAAATCTGTAAAATAGATAAAATACTAATAATAATACCGATAATAATAATAATAATAATAATAATAATAATAACAAAAATAATAAAAATAATAATAACACAAATAATAAAAATAATAATAATAATAATAAAAATAATAATAATTATATTAATTGAGGTACCAAAATGGCGGCCAAAGAAACAAGATGGCCACTCTCTCTTATTACAGGATCTCTAGTTTGTCTCTCTTTTTTTTGTGCCTTTTGTCTCCTTCATTCACACAGGAAAAAAAAAAAAAAAACACTAATCCGGTAACCTTTTCTCATTTCTTATTTCCTGCCTGATTGTTGGAAGGAGGGACTGGTGTGCGGGAAGAGAGCCTTTTGTTTTAAGTAACACCCCGTTCTTAACATTAATCATCAATTACAAACCCCAATGCACTTGAATAAACTAATGAAAGAGAGTTGAGCGTTCTCTGCCATACTCATAGCTTACTCTGATTGTTCCTTTTACTTATATATTTTCTAGATCTCAAGTGACGGTGTCTTTTCCGTGGATTGACCTCCCTACTGCCAACCCTGGCAGATTGGGAGCCAAAGCGTCACATTTTTCCTTTGCCCCTCAACTTTCCCTTTATAATTGCTGAGGGGCACAGGGCCTTGGGTGGGGTTTTTGTTTCTCGGGCGTTTCCGCAACCTCCTCAGCTCCCCGCCTTTGAGTGGCTTCGGTCACCTGGGCATTATTAGTGGTAAGCTGGGAGGGTTCTGTGGGGGCGCTCGGTTATAGCCTTGGCCTTGCTCGGGACCTTGGGGATGCTCGGCCAGACAGCCTGAGGAACAGCAACAACAACAACAACAACTAATGAAAGTATATGGTGCTCCCGGGATTCCAACTCGGGACACCACACCCAGAACATAAGCATCTAAACCATCACACCACCAACACAGTTAAAGGTTGAATATGTCGTCTACTCGGCCATATATATTTTCCTCCAGATTTAGGTTCGGGTTACCTGTCAAGAACCACGAGGTGTGTACAGTACAAACATCTAGAGAAATCCTTGTAAATCTTTCTACTATTCCGCTTCTCAAATTCTTCTCTCTCTCTCTCTCTCTCTCTCTCTCTGTCTATATATATATATATATATATATATATATATATATATATATATATATATATATTAGTAAAGCCAGGTAATAAATTTTCTTTAATACATACGAGGTTGAAAGAAATGGCAATTTCTGCGTTGGAAATTTTATTATTCAAAGTTTCCAGGTCTCTGACGAGTTTCGCTGGGTGGCAGGAAGTAGATGAAGGAGATGAGCAAAATTCATGGTGGTACAGGGTTATGTAAATGATGATACAGGATATACGACGCGTTTCACTGGACAACCAGCATTATCAAGTAAGGATGGAATGATATAAAAGGTAAACAGGAAGGGTATATATAGAGGGTGGAGGATCAGAGGAGGCGAAAAACAAGGGGCAAAAGTCTACTATTGGTGGAGGGGTATTCTGGGAAAGAGAAAGGGGGGAACCGCTTCACGCATGCGCACTGGATGCGGGATGGTGGTCGGTTGGTGGGGTCGAAGCTGATTGGCTGCGTGTCGAGGGGCGTGGCCTAAGTTGTGTGGCGCCTGCAGAAGACGAAGCTGAAGGAGGTAGCGCGGGGGGCTGCGTCAAGGGCACCGGGGGGCGAGGGGGGTGTTAGGTCCTGTAGGAAAGTGCCTTTTGGCAGAAGGAAGGATCTGAAGGTCCAGAGTTTGGTTGTTGATGTTGGGATGTAAGGCTTGGATATATAAAGCTTCGAGTATAGGTAATCTCCTTGGGTCACTTTCTTTATCGAGTATGGTGGTGTGTTTCTCTAACTCGTTGCGTGTGAGGTGAGGGTGGTTAGGGGCGAGATAGTGGTCTTTGATGGCTCCAGCCTGAAGGTGAAGAGTTAGCCGACGTGAAAGACGAGTCTGCGTCATACCAATATAGGAATGAGGTCCACAGTCCTCATAATTACAGGTATGTTGGTAAATGACGTGATCGTCGGTCATCGGGCTCTTTATCTTGGTGGAGGCTGGTTTGTTGCGGAGAACGAGGTTGGAGGTCTTGGGGGATTTGTAATAAATTATTAATTTGATTTTGTTTTCCGGGTTGGTTGGGTGGACATGCTTGGAGATTATTTCTTTTAAGACGGCCTCGTCATTTTTGTGTTCAGAGGACATGTAATTGCGGTAGAAGATCTTAATATCATTGGGGGGGTCAATGTTGGGAGGGTTTGGGTGTACCATTTTTCAAGATGGTGGTTGATGGTGCTGGAGATGTCGGAGTTGGAGTATCCGTTATTTACTAAAACTTGGGATAGTCTTTCTAGTTCCTGGTGGGTGTCGGCCCAGGTAGAGCAGTGCGTGAGGGCTCTCCTAACATAGGCGGAGATGGAGGATAGAAGATAACGGCGGGGGCATTCACTATCGCCGTTGAGGCATTGTCCTGTGTTAGTTGGTTTAATGTAGACGGTGGTTTTGAACCCATGGTCGTTCAGAGCTACGAGGATGTCGAGGAAGGGGAGTTGTCCATTGTTAGATTTTTCAAAGGTGAAGTTAAGTCCGGAGGAGGTCATGAAGCGACGCTGGAGCTCCTGTAGTTCGTGGAGGTCCTTGATTTGCACGAAGATGTCATCCACGTATCTACAGTAGACGGCGGGTCGTTGGGCAGCTAGGAGCTCTTCCTCGATGGTACCCATGAAAAAGTCGCAAAAAGAACTCCATCCTTCCATCCTTACTTGATAATGCTGGTTGTCCAGTGAAACGCGTCGTATATCCTGTATCATCATTTACATTTATGTAACCCTGTACCACCATGAATTTTGCTCATCTCCTTCATCTACTTCCTGCCACCCAGCGAAAACTCATCAGAGACCTGGAAACTTTGAATAATAAAATTTCCAACGCAGAAATTGCCATTTCTTTCAACCTCTTATGTATTAAAGAAAATATATATATATATATATCTCACAAATGCAAGTGCGCTACTAAATGTTTATATACTCCCAGCACGACTTGATATTAATGAATCTCGTGTTTGGCTGGGCAAGAATTAAATAGAATCTCTATAACCCGAGTTAAGTGGGGAATCTTGCAAGAATCCCTGTATGGTATCCTGGAATATGGATCGTACGACTTGTGTAGATTTCCCTTCTTAATATTTTCACGCCGTGGAAATTCGTCCTGACTGGCGGAGGTTCGAGTCCGACTGAGAGCATTATATATCAAGCTAGCTCCTCTATCTTTGTCTCTCCCTATTTCACCCCCATCTCTCTCCTTCTCCTTTCCTCTCTCCCTGTGCTCTCTCTCTCTCCCTGTGCTCTCTCTCTCTCCCTGTGCGCTCTCTCTCTCTCTCTCTCTCTCTCTCTCTCTCTCTCTCTCTCTCTCTCTCTCTCTCTCTCCATCAAAGCTACACCCGAAAGACAAGGGAGACCAAAAGATATATGGTTTTGGAAAGCTGGGTGTGGCAGTTAGGAATTGAATTTAAAGAATGAAAGGAGTTGCAATATAAATACATACTATATATATATATATATATATATTCCTATATATTTGATCTATATCTGTATGTGGTAACCCAGGTTCGAATTCCGGTGGATCACATGTTTGCTTTCATAAAATGTCTTTGGGAGGTGTTGGGTGTTGGAGTGAAAAAAATAAAAAAATAGATTGTTCAGCTCTCTCTCTCTCTCTTGCAAATACACAGGAATTCCCTAAGGGGAAATGTTTCGCGACCGCTATGTATATAAAAGAGAAAGGAAAACATGAACACAAACATGAAGACAAACATGAAGACAAACATGAAGACAAACATGAAGACAAACATGAAGACAAACATGAACACACAAAACATGAACACACAAAACATGAACACACAAAACATGAACACACAAAACATGAACAAACAAAACAATATAGTATGCAATAAATACATAAATAAAAGAGAGAACATATTCGAGAAATTCTTTATAAACAACAAATATACAATTAACAGACAAACAACGACGATTAACAAACATCACAAACTACATTGGGCGGAGAAAACAACAATATGAATATGAAACAAACAAGACACAAACAGACAGGGAAGATTACACAACCCTCACTAACTTCATTGAGCGGGGATAACAATATTTTATGTATCTATCTAAAGTATATACTCAGGCCCAATCCCCAGTTTTCCTTTTTCTACTTTTCTTTGGGGCGGGGGGACTCAAGACAGAGCCTGAATAGGGACACCACAACAGAAAACAATGAACACGAGAATAACAACAATAAGAACACGATACAACTAACAATACACAGACAGACAGACAGAAAGCGACGATTACACAACCCTCATGAACTTAAGGGGAGATGGGCCGTTTTTCTGGTCCCCCTTCTCCCTCATGTTTAGCCCCATTAGTTTTCAAATGTTATGACGTTCGGCTCGTTAGTTTGTCGATTTTAAGACCATTTGTCCCATTTCTTTGTCAATATTTAGACCTTTCGTGTTATTTAGGTGTCGATTTTTTCCTGGCGAACGATAGTCAGCCGGGAATGTTTCTACCGAAAAATTTACAAAGTAATCTAGAAGGGGGATCTAATGGATGTTTTTTTCATGCTTGATGGAGGTCTAGGGAGGAAACTAATAAAATAATAAATCGATGTTTACGGCTCCAACTTCCTTATAGCCTGAAACTCGCAAGTGGTCAATTGTCCACTTGCGAGTTCCAGGCTATAAGGAAGTTGGAGCCGTAAACACCGATATAAAACAGATGTGCAATAATAATGTCGATTTCGGATTTGATAGGAATTATAATTAGTTTGGTGTAGAGTATAGAAATAAATGTACGACTTTATTTTACTTGTTAAGTTAATTCGGCTAAATATCGATGTCTACGGCTCCAACTTCCTTATAGCCTGAAACTCGCAAGAGGTCAATTGCCTACCCAGCCACTCCGTTTTCCAATAAGCTGAAGGACAGACTCAAACAAAATTCCCCTTCTCCATTCGTAAGGTATTTATGAACTCTTTAATTTGCATACCCCCACCCCTTGTTTAATTTGCATACCCCCACCCCTTGTTTAATTTGCATACCCCCACCCCTTGTTTAATTTGCATACCCCCACCCCTTGTTTAATTTGCATACCCCGACCCCTTGTTTAATTTGCATACCCCCTCCCCTTGTTTATTCCGGCTGTTTGAAGTAGATCGCCTTCTCTGGTCATCTTATGCCTGGTCTTCCGCTTTATAGTACAAAGGAAATCAAGCAACAACATATTTAGTGACCCTTCTAGGCTGCTTGTCCTACAACACACTGAGGATCAAGTGTCCAAACAGTGGTTTAGAGTGGGTAAGGGAACATTTGAAAGGGAACTACTGCCCTGGAACTAATGTCCGTGCCAGGATTAGGAAGTTAGTAGGGGACAGATGGGTTAGTAACTGAAAAGGGGGGGGGGGGTAAAATAAAGTTATTCATTTACAAACGCAGTCAGTCGCGGGTTTGATGCGATATATTTGTCTAGGCGAAGTTTAAATGAATCAACGGTGCTGCAGTCTACAACGTCTCGGGGAAGCCCATTCCATAAGTTGACAACTCGATTGAAGAACAAATTCTTAGATTCGTGTGAGTTAAAAGAATTGCCAATAATTTTGCAACCGTTTCCCTGCGTGTAATTTGATTGGTCGATAGTGAAGTACTTACTACATCCATATTGTCGATGCCTTTGATGATTTTGAACACTTGAATCAAGTCGCCTCTTAATCTGCGCTGGGTTAAAGGAAATAGATTTAATTATCTAAGACGCTCCTCGTATGGTTTGTTCTTTAGACTAGGTATAATTTTGGTAACTCTACGTTGAACTCATTCTAGCTTGTCTATATAATTTTGGTAATAAGGGCACCAGGATTGAACGCAGTATTCCAGAAGAGGGCGGACTAAGGAATTGTAAAGGGTTAGGATAACGTCTTTGGATTTATGATTCCTTCTTCTCCCTCTCTTTCATCCCTCCTTTACCTTACCTCCTTTGTATTCCTTAGTATTTGCATTCTCTTGTGTTTAATCCTTCTCCTTATCTCCTCTTCTTCCTATCACTCCTCTCTCGTCTCCAACACGTCCTCCTTCCTTTAGTGCTACTTCTTCTCCTCCTCCTCCCTTTCCCCTATTCTTCCTCCTTCTCCTCCACCTCTTCCTCTCTTCCTCCTCCTCCACCCCTTCATCTCTTCTTTCTCCTCCTCCTCTTCTTCTCTTTCTCCTCCTCCTCTTCCTTCACTGCTCCTCCTCCTCCTCGCCTCCATTTTCTCTACAATTGGCTCCCCTAAATTAAATATATTAATTTTAATTTTCTTTAGTCCTTCCCTGCTCTTTCTGGACGTCTCTCTCTCTCTCTCTCTCTCTCTCTTATTCGTCTTATATATGCCATTTCATGCAGATTTTACGTCCCTCTATATTGCCATTAACAATTTTCTATCTTTCTATCTTCCTATGTATCTCTTTATCTCTCTATCTTCCTATGTATCTCTTTATCTCTCTATCTTCCTATGTATCTCTTTATCTTTCTATCTTCCTGTGTATCTCTTTATCTTCCTATGTATCTCTTTATCTCTCTATCTTCCTATGTATCTCTTTATCTCTCTATCTTCCTATGTATCTCTTTATCTCTCTATCTTCCTATGTATCTCTCTCTTTTTTTTTTTTTTTTTTTTTTTTTTTTAAGAGACAATGAACGGAGGAAGGAAAAACACAGATAAAACAAAAAGGTCCATGTGCCTAAAGGCATCCTCCATTCATAAAATGTTTGTAACAACTGGATTTAAACATTTGTAGATTGTAAGTTTGTGGAAAGCAATTCGAGGGAAGTGAATTCCAAAGAGTAGTAGCTCTGGGATAAATGAATTCTGATAAGCAGAAGTTCTGCATTGTGGAGGAGAAAGTGTAAATTCATGGGCGCTCTCAGCTGCCCTAGTTCTACGGGGAAAGATGTGGAGAGGCGGCACAATTGAAGCAAGTTCCTCGGAACAATTGCTGTGAAAATATCTGTAGAATAATGCAAGGGATGCAACGTTTCTTCGTATGGATAATGTAGGAAGGTCCTGTGTGATTGCAGGGTTATTGATTAATCTAATAGCTTTATTTTGAATTTTGTCCAACTGCCTCAATGCAACCACTCCACTTCCACCCCACAGAGGTGAACAGTAATCCATCTGAGAACGCACATGACTTTTATATATCACGGCCAACTGCTCGTCAGTGAAGAATTCTCGAACTCTGTGCAGGAGTCCCAGTTTTTTAGAGGCATTCTTAGCAATGCCTCTAACATAATGTGTCCAGCTCAAGTTAGTAGTTAATGTTACACCGAGAATGTCAATACTAGGGGAAGTGGAATATTTACATCATTAAAAAATATATGGGAGTCAGTGAGATTCTGTCGGTTAGAAAATTGAATGTACTTGGTTTTCTGTGCATTAAAGGAAACTAGATTATTTTGTCCCCATCCATTAATTCTAGAAAGGTCCTGGTTCAGAGAAATTGCAGTGTTTATTTTTGAATTTATAAGATCGGGTTGGGTGAAAGAATTGGTAAATGTGAAGGAACTGTGGAGTGTTGAGTCATCTGCGTAGGAATGTATTGGATTATGAGTGGTAGATATGAGATCATTGATATGAATGAGGAACAGAATTGGGGCCAAAACTGATCCCTGGGGAACACCAGCATTTATTGAGTGAAATTGAGAATAAAGGCCATCTACCATTACACGTATTTTTCTGTTATGAAGATAAGAAGAAATTAGTGGAACTAATGATGCAAGGCCGTAGTGTGACATCTTCGACAATAAGGATTGATGCCAGACTCTATCAAATGCCTTTGATATATCCAGTGCTATTGTATGTGTTTCACCATGTTGGTCTGTAGCTTGGTTGATTTGATGCGTAAGAAGGCAAAGCATGTCTGCAGTTGATCGACATCGTCTAAAACCATATTGCCTATCACTGATTAATTTATTATTCTCAAGATGCTTAATTATGTGATTATTTAATATAATTTCAAAGACTTTACCAAGAGTGGAAGTTATAGCTATTGGTCTGTAGTTTGATGGATCTGAAGAGGCACCTTTTTTAGGAACTGGATGGATGTTTGCTTCTTTCCAGGGTACTGGGAAGCATGAGGTATGAGTACACAGACGGAAAAATTTTGCCAATACAGGAGCGAGCACCAAGGAGTAATTCTTAAGTACTATTGGAGGAATTTCATCTGGACCAGGAGCCTTATCTACCGAGAGATTCTGCAAAATAGTTTTGACATGTCTGGTGTGGATCTTAAGTGAGGGAATTTCAGGCGAATTAAAATTAAGTACAGGGACATCTTGATTTATTTCATCTAAGGTTGAGTTGGTGGAGAAAATATCCGCAAGAAGGTTAGCTTTACCTCTCTATCTTCCTATGTATCTCTTTACCTTTCTATCTTCCTATGTATCTCTTTATCTCTCTATCTTCCTATGTATCTCTTTATCTTTCTATCTTCCTATGTATCTCTTTATCTCTCTATCTTCCTATGTATCTCTTTATCTCTCTATCTTCCTATGTATCTCTTTATCTCTCTATCTTCCTATATATCTCTTTACCTTTCTATCTTCCTGTGTATCTCTTTATCTTCCTATGTATCTCTTTATCTCTCTATCTTCCTATGTATCTCTTTATCTTTCTATCTTCCTATGTATCTCTTTATCTCCCTATGTATCTCTTTATCTCTCTATCTTCCTATGTATCTCTTTATCTCTCTATCTTCCTATGTATCTCTTTATCTCTCTATCTTCCTATGTATCTCTTTATCTCTCTATCTTCCTATGTATCTCTTTACCTTTCTATCTTCCTGTGTATCTCTTTATCTTCCTATGTATCTCTTTATCTCTCTATCTTCCTATGTATCTCTTTATCTTCCTATGTATCTCTTTATCTCTCTATCTTCCTATGTATCTCTTTATCTCTCTATCTTCCTATGTATCTCTTTATCTCTCTATCTTCCTATATATCTCTTTACCTTTCTATCTTCCTGTGTATCTCTTTATCTTCCTATGTATCTCTTTATCTCTCTATCTTCCTATGTATCTCTTTATCTTTCTATCTTCCTATGTATCTCTTTATCTCCCTATGTATCTCTTTATCTCTCTATCTTCCTATGTATCTCTTTATCTCTCTATCTTCCTATGTATCTCTTTATCTCTCTATCTTCCTATGTATCTCTTTATCTCTCTATCTTCCTATGTATCTCTTTACCTTTCTATCTTCCTGTGTATCTCTTTATCTTCCTATGTATCTCTTTATCTCTCTATCTTCCTATGTATCTCTTTATCTTTCTATCTTCCTATGTATCTCTTTATCTCTCTATCTTCCTATGTATCTCTGTATCTCTCTATCTTCCTATGTATCTCTTTATCTCTCTATCTTCCTATGTATCTCTTTATATCTCTATCTTCCTATGTATATCTTTATCTCTCTATCTTCCTATGTATCTCTTTATCTCTCTATCTTCCTATGTATCTCTTTATCTCTATCTTCCTATGTATCTCTTTATCTCTCTATCTTCCTATGTATCTCTTTATCTCTCCATCTTCCTATGTATCTCTTTATCTTCCTATGTATCTCTTTATCTCTCTATCTTCCTATGTATCTCTTTATCTTTCTATGTATCTCTTTATCTCTCTATCTTCCTATGTATCTCTTTATCTCTCTATCTTCCTATGTATCTCTTTATCTCTCTATCTTCCTATGTATCTCTTTATCTCTCTATCCTCCTATGTATCTCTTTATCTCTCTATCCTCCTATGTATCTCTTTATCTCTCTATCTTCCTATGTATCTCTTTATCTCTCTATCTTCCTATGTATCTCTTTATCTCTCTATCTTCCTATGTATCTCTTTATCTCTCTATCTTCCTATGTATCTCTTTATCTCTCTATCTTCCTATGCATCTCTTTATCTCTCTATCTTCCTATGTATCTCTTTATCTCTCTATCTTCCTATGTATCTCTTTATCTCTCTATCTTCCTATGTATCTCTTTATCTTCCTATGTATCTCTTTATCTCTCTATCTTCCTATGTATCTCTTTATCTTTCTATCTTCCTATGTATCTCTTTATCTCTCTATCTTCC
>CM064581.1:6154699-6189699 GCA_032716605.1 Paralithodes platypus | reverse complement strand
TTGTATAATATATCAGGCTCCGAAAGAAAAAGGTTAAACAAGTACGACAACCCATCACACTTAAAATTTTCGTGCCCCACTTTTTTGTACCCATTACCAATTCTAAGGCTTCTCCGCTCACTTCATTAGTCTTTACCGGGCTTCTCTTTTACCTCACCCAATCAACGGACGACCCTTTTTCCTCCCTCATTAATTTGCTGGAAAATGTAAGTTTTCTTCGTGGTCCCGGTGTTGCTTTTGTTTCAGTTACCCCTGATTTTTTATTGTGTATTTCAGTTTTCTGTTGTTTTTGTTACCCCAGGATTTGTAATGTGTATTTCGATTTTTTTGTTCAGTTACCCTAGGATATTGATTGTGTATTTCAGTTTTCTTTATTTTTTGTTTCAGTTACCCCACGATAGTTATTGTGCATTAAGTAACACCCCATTCTTAACATAAATCATCAATTACAAACCCCAATGCACTTGAATAAACTAATGAAAGCATATGGTCCTCCCGGGATTCGAACTCGGGACACCACACCCAGAACATAAGCATCTAAACCATTACACCACCAACACAGTTTTCAGGGAGTCATCACAGGAATAGACGATAATAATAAGTGATCTAAATAGTGAGTCATCAGAGGAATATGCGATCATAATAATTCAAGTTCTTTCCTGTGTTTCCTTCCACCTAATTCATCCACTATCCTATTCATCCACTATCCTATATTATTTACGGTTGGCTCTATATTATCTTCCCCCCAAAAAACCATACATTTGTTCACTACCTGGTCACTACCTGGTCACTACCTGGTCACTACCTGGTCACTACATTTGTTCACTACCTGGTCACTACCTGGTCACTACCTGGTCACTACCTGGTCACTACATCGGTCACGTGTCAGATATCATAGACAAATGTACTCAAACCCCTATTCTCTTTCTGCCAGAAGATGTCTTGGAAAACTGTCTAAAGTTTGCAGCTCCCATTGATTTGAAGCCAGGCGACTTATACCATATAGCGTGAATTGCTCTGCCTTCTGGTATATATATATATATATATATATACAGTATATACTGTATATATATTAATTTATTATATATATATATATATATATATATATTTATATATATATATATATATATATATACAGCATATATATATATATATTAATTTATTATATATATATATATATATATATATATATATATATATATATATATATAGAGAGAGAGAGAGAGAGAGAGAGAGAGAGAGAATGTATAATGAAATTAAGCTGAGCTCTATTAATGATAACTTTAATTAAACAGTACAGTAAAACTATATATGCCTTCTTTCTTCCAAACTCCCTTGATTTTTTCCCTCACGCTCTTTTGTCTTTTTCTTTACAGCTCTACTAAAAGCGTATCTCTCCACATCTCTCGCAATTTCCCTCCATAGCCCGTGTAATGTTTTCTATCTCTATCTCTCGCTCTCGCGCGCGCGCGCTCTCTCTCTCTCTCTCTCTCTTATACAGACACACACGATACCTCAATTGTCCCTCTTTTGTATTTGTTTCAATCTCTCTCTCTCTCTCTCTCTCTCTCTCTCTCTCTCTCTCTCTCTCTCTCTCTCTCTCTCTCTCTCTCTCATTTGTTCTGGTCCCCGTATCTCAAGAAAGACATTAGAGAACTTGAATTTGTGCAGCGTAGAGCATCTAAACTAATCCCCCCTCTGAAAAACAAGCCATTTATGAAAGATTACAAAAACATAATTTGTTCTCGCTAAAGAAAAGGTGATTGCGAGGTCAACTTCTGGAGTGTTTGAAGTTACTTAAAGGATTTGACAGAGTATATATCAGTGCACAGTTCACGATAAATAATAATGCTGCAACCCGAGGCAATGGAATGAAATTAATTAGAAAAAAGGCTCCCTTAGATGTGACACAAAATGTCTTCACATACAGTGTGCTTAAAGAGTGGAATAGTTTACCAAGGGAGGTGGTCGACAGTAATTATATTGATACGTTTAAGAAAAGACTGGACGATCATCTGATGAAGATTGGATTAATATGAATTAATCAATAGGGATGTGTAATTTCCCTTTCACACTCATTTCTTCCTATACAATATATAAAACTTTCCTTGTGGGCATTTCCTGACCCATAAGGTTACACTTCATCCTATTTTCCGGTACGGTTTTTTAGCCGGAGGGAGCGGATGGTGGGGAGAGAGCCTTCTACTTTACTGTCCTATTCTTCCACTATAAACGGTCTCAGTCTAGTAGTATTAAGGGGACATGGGCCGGTTTTCTGGACCCCTTTCTCCCTCGTGTTTAGCCCCATTAGTTTTCAGATGCTAAGATGTTTGCCCCATTAGTTAGTCAATTTTAAGACCATTCGCCCCATTTCTTCGTCAATATTTAGACCTTTCGTGCTATTTAGGTGTTGATTTTTTCCCTGGCGAACGGTAGTGAGCCTGTAATGTTAGAAGAACCGGCCTGTGGCCGGGACATTTTTCTACCTAAAAATTTACAAATTAATCTAAAAGGGGAATCTAATGGATGTTTTTTTTAAATTTGATGGAGGTCTAGGGAGGAAACTAGAAAAATAATGTATACATGCAAAAATCGCCCAAAAGGTGAACCATCCCCCTTTAAGGCCAGACCACCTAGTTGGGACCGCAAGGTCTGTGTGGTCTGAGTATCTGTGTAACTCTGTGTAACTCTCTCTTTTGTCCTCTTCCCCTTAACTTTTTTTGCTTTAGACCCCAGCAAACCTTTCTCACTCCCTTTCTCCCCTCGTAACTCTGCGGCAATGTCTCTCTCTCTCTCTCTCTCTCTCTCTCTCTCTCTCTCTCTCTCTCTCTCTCTCTCTCTTCTATCTTTGTCTTCCACTTGTCTTTATCTGGGGTTCGGCTGCCTCTACTATAATGAAGTTATGGCCACCTTGTTTAGATCGAAAGATAATTGTGGTTTGTGTATCAATGTAAATAAAACAACGTAAACAGACAGTTAGGATTCATCAGAAGAAACGGTCATTATCGCAGCAAAGACATAATTATGCTATTATATAAAAGTATACAAAGGTCCCCTGTGGAGTGTATGCTATGCAGTTCTGGCCTAAGTATTCATATGTTTTCACCATCCAACTTTACTTCTAAACTTAATTAATGAAATCAACAAATACATGTAGCACTCCAAGGACTCGAACCTAGGATACTCACACTGAAATTCCGCGCATTTATGCATTACACTATCATATCATATCATGTGTGTGTGTGTGTGTGTGTGTGTGTGTGTGTGTAAATAATAGGTGAAGTTCTGCGTGACTTTTCCTTTCCATTCCTACCTATTCCATAAATTTCCAAGACCTGCCAGACTATTCACTTCTAACTGTCATCTACGGAAAATCACCGGAGGATATCTTTCCCATATTTGTTATATTTCTACTAGGATTAACCCCTTCTTTACCGCCGACGTCATTTGTATTTTATCCTAGCTATATTTAGATGATTTTGTGTAGTTTAAGAAGGATCTGTGGTAGTAAAAAGGGTTAAGTGAGATAGTTCGAAGCCTGTTAGTTGCTGGAGGTCCATTTTAAACTTTCTCTCTCTCTCTCTCGTAAACATACACCCACAACAAGAATTCTTATCTTTGTTTCCGATTTTAGTGATTCTTACTTCCTTTCTCTGCATCTGACTCATTCCCCTCCGTTTTTGTCACACACCCACACTCTCTCTTTTTATAACTCATTCTCTCTCTCTCTCTCTCCTCCCCCCCCCCCCCCCGCCCCAACCTTTACACCTGCCCGACAATCCCACCTGTGTGACGTATCTTTTTGCCGACCTCTCCCCCTCTCACTGCCTTTTATTACATATTGCACACACACCTTGGGGGGCTTCGGTCTCGCCTTTTGTCGTGCCATTTTGTTCTCCTTCTCCCCTCTGTAGTCATTAGTCTAGTCCATTATATATTTGTCTTTGATTAGCGTTAGTATATAATATATATATATATATATAGAGAGAGAGAGAGAGGGTCTAGGTGGTCATATTTTAGTTTGTAGGAAGTCTGGGAAGTCGTTTTTGTGGGCCGAGGTGACAAACTAAAATACATGGCTCGAAAACGGTAAAAACAAACAAAATCCTGGATAATAATTAAAGAAAATATCACAATAGCCTCAAACACGTCGGACCAAGTAGTGTTAAAGTACCTGGTTAGTATCTCGTAATGAAGAGAGAGAGAGAGAGAGAGAGAGAGAGAGAGAGAGAGAGAGAGAGAGAGAGAGAGAGAGAGAGAGAGAGAGCGAGAGCGAGAACAAGAGCGAGAGAGATTTACATAGATTTACATAGATACACTGGCCACACAGATCTTACGATCCCTACGAGGTGACCAGGACTTAATCCTAATAGAGATAGCAACCCTAAGAGAAAGTGGAAGGAAAGGATAGGAAAGATGAAGGCTCTCTCCCCACCCTCCGCTCCCTCCGGCAATATGCCGTACATGAAAATAGTTAGAAGTGAATAACCTTGCAGGGCTTGGAAATCGCCTGAAGGAATTTATAGTATAGTTAGAAATGGAAAGGAAAAGGCATGCACACTTTCACTTTTTTTATTTTTATTTTTGTCCCTTTTCCAACTGAAAACGTTTTCATTTCCGCCAGGTTCTCTTATCAGTGATCAGCTTCTACTGCAGACCAACTTTTCTGTGATATGTGTCTAACCTTTTTTTAAATGTGTATATCGAGTCACTGTCAATAACTTCATTAGGGAGCTTATTCCACTCATTAATAATACTGTGGGTGAAGAAATTTTTAGTTATGTCTAGGTTCGCTTTCCTGCCTGTTAGTTTTAATTTGTTTCCTCTTGTGGAACCTTCTTTGGCTATCTTAAATAGATTATTAGAATTTACGTTACTAAAGCCTTTTAGTATCTTAAAACACTCTATCAGCTGTCCCCTTATTCTCCGTTTCTTAAGCGAAAACAGGTCGAGTTCTCTTAATCTCTCATTGTATGGCTTATTTCTAAGGGAAGGGATTAACTTTGTTGCTCTACGCTGAACGGATTCTAGTTTCTCTATGTCTTTTTTTAAGTAGGGGGACCAAAACTGCACAGCATACTCCAGATGTGGCCTCACAATACTTTTATATAGTGGTACAACTATGTCTTTACTATGACAATGAAAATTTCTTTTAATGAAACCTAGCGCTCTATTTGCTTGTTAGATGCTGCGGTGCATTGGCTTGTAGATTTTAGATTTTCATTGATAAGCACTCCTAGGTCTTTTATCTGTGATACGCTCTTTATCTTTTCTCCATTCATATGGTATTCGTATTTGTTGTTTCGGGAGCCTATTTGTAGTATCAGGCATTTGTTTACGTTAAAGGGCATCTGCCAATTTCTGACCACTCTGATATCTTGTTTAAATCTGATTGCAGGCTACTTCTATCGCTTTCTGATATTATTGCATTTCCTATTTTAGTGTCATCGGCGAATTTGGAAATTATGTTATTAATGCCGTTGTCTAAATCATTAATATATATTATGAATAATAATGGGCCCAGAACTGAACCCTGTGGGACTCCACTAGTCACCGGAGTCCATTCTGATTCCACTCCATTAATAATTACTCTTTGTTTTCTTTCGCTTAACCAATTCCTTATCCAATTAAGTGTGTTGCCTTGTATTCCTAGATTCTCGACCTTCTGAAGTAATTTATTATGAGGGACCTTGTCGAAGGCCTTCTGGAAGTCCAAGTACACTATATCAAGACTTTTGGTAAAACCATTAATCTTAAATAGGTTTTCATAAAATTCGATAAGGTTCGTTAGGCATGATTTTTTTGCTCTGAAGCCGTGTTGACTATTATTAATAAGATTATTATTCTCTATGAAAAGTACAAGTTCGTCTCTTATAATTGATTCTAATAGTTTTACAACAACGGAAGTTAAGCTAATGGGTCTGTAATTCCCTGGTTGTTTTTTATCTCCCTTTTTAAATATTGGTGTAATATTCGCTGTCTTCCAGTCAGTGGGTAATTGTCCATGTTGGAGTGACATGTTAAACATTTTGGTTAGGGGTTCGGCAACTTCATCTTTGACCATTTTTAGGATTTTAGGGATGAATAGGTCTGGGCCGGGAGATTTATTTATTTTCAGTAATTCAATCTGTCTAGTGACGCTTGATTGGCTAATTTTGAAGTCAGGGAGCACAATGTTGCTTGTTTGATTAGTAGCTTGTGGAGTGTTCGTGTTGGCAGCAGTGGTAAAAACGGAGCTGAAATAATTGTTAAGTGTAGAGGCTATGTCTTTGCTATCTGTTTCTAGAACACCTTGAGTGTTAAGTATGGGTCCTATCCCGCTTTTGATTTGTTTGCTACTGTTAATGTATCTGTAAAATTGCTTAGGATTAGTTTTACTATCTTTAGCTATGCTTATTTCATAATTCCTCTTAGCTGTTTTTATTAGTGATTTTACTTTTCTTCTGGCGGCCAGGTATTGCTTACATATGGTATTATTCTTTGTTTCTCTCTTTAAGTTGTATAAACGATTTCTTTCCCTAATTGCTCTACTGATATTTATATCGTACCAAAGGGGTTTGTTTATTTTCTTACTGTGTCTTTTACGCATTGGGATATGTTTCTTTTGAGCACTCATGAATATTTCTTTAAATCTTTCCCATGTATCGTCAATGTTGGTGAGACCTTCGAGATGCAGATTAATATCTTTTAGGTCATTTCTTAGGCTATTGAAGTCTGCCATATTATAGTTGGGAATAAAAGTTTCACTAGTGCTGTTTGTGTGCGACATATTAATTTGGAGCCTGACGATATTATGATCACAATTAGATATTAATTCCCCAAGAGAGAGAGAGAGAGAGAGAGAGAGAGAGAGAGAGAGAGAGATATGAGAAGGAATATCTTTACGTCATAACTTAAGACTGTTTTAATTAGCCGGCTTAAGTATCGTATAAGCCAAGTATAGTGCGTCGCTATTATGTACTCATGACTGACTGATCATATACGTATTATTGTATCGTGTATATTTTGTGTTGGTAATCTTGTATAATGCGGCCCAATAATAGACAAAAGAAGAGTTCTGGTGGCGCCATATTTATTTATTTATTTTATTTTTTTCTATATTCCAACTTACTTCCTCTCGGGCATAGGCTGAGAGCCTTAACATTCACTGCTTTACAATGAACAGTGAAGCCCGTGAGGTCTTGTTCCAGTCTAGGGAGTGAGACATGTGAAGCACGTAGAGTACAACGAGCACCTGCCATCTTGCCTTCACATGAGGCACGGTGCTCACTCATGGCCCGAAACGACCCCATCTCTGAAGCCACCTCGTTCCCATTCTTCACTGTCTCACCCCCTACAACCGGACTCTCACACTTACACACACACAACGCCACCTGTTGAGCAGATAACTCACCAGGCATTGCACCCCTATAGCATATTTTGAATATGGGAATATTCATACAGTGCTATTTAATCAGGGAACAATGAGGGTATTTTATTGACGTTTCGGTGGGCTTGTGGTAATGCACTGATACCAGGTACAGCACAAATTCCATCCCAATAATATCTTCCCATTGATACATCAGGATTTGAACCCGGGACCTTTGGATTACCAGGCCAGTGGCAAGACCACTCCACCACACCTCCCCTTAAGGGGAGATGGGGTGTTTTTCTGGTCCCCCTTCTTCCTTGCGCAAAGCCCCATTAGTTTTCAGATTTTATGACGTTCGGCCCATTAGTTTGTCGATTTTAAGAAATTTCACCCCATTTCTGTCAATCTTAAGAACTTTCGTGCCATTTAGGTGTCGATTCTTTCCTAGCGAGCGTTAACGAGCTTGTAGTTTAAGAGGGACCGGGAAATTTTTCTACAGAAAAATGTACAAATTTATCTTGCAATAGGATCTAGGGGGTGTAATTTTAAGCTTGATGGAGGTCTAGGGAGGAAACTAAAACAAAATTATCAAAAAAGATATACAAATGAGCAAATAAATACGGCCTAATAAGATAACAAGCTCCACCTCCCACACACAAGAGGATTTAAGGGGAGATGGTTGATTTTCTGCGCCCCCCCCCCCCTTCTTCCTCATGTTTAGCCCCATTAGTTGTGAGATTTTAAGTAGTTCGTTCCCTTAGCTTCGCGATTTTAAGACATTTCACCTCATTTTTGTGTCAATACTATAACTTTTCGTGCCATTTTGGTGTCACTATGTTCCTGGCGAGCGATAGCACCTATGTAATTTTAGGAGGAATAGGCCTTCGGCCAGGACATTTTTCTATCGAAAAATGTACAAATTTATCTGATTGTTTCATTATTTATTTATTTATTTATACTGTATATACTGTATATCTATATATATATATATATATATATATATATATATATATATATAAAAGAAAATATATAAATATATACCGGTATATATATATATATATATATACAGTATATATATATATATATATATATATATTTTTTTTTTTTTTTTGCTTGATGGAGGTCTAAGGAGGAAACTAAATACATAATCAAAAACATACGACCATCACCCCCTAAGCTGTGCACCCAGCTCCCCCTCCCACACACCCAGAGGATTTAACTGGTAATCTGCTCTCAGTCAGTTTAGGCTGTAATGCATCAAGGCCACTCTATGTATTTAATTGGATAACGATCAGATAGAATGTGTGCCGATATATGTCACTATCTATATATATTCTATACCTGTTTATTTATCTACCAGTTACTATTGATATTGATTTTGTGTATCTGTTTTGAATATGTCTAATTATTATTATTTTTTTTTAAAAGACCTCCGTCTACGTATTGTGAAAAACCTGTTATCCTCCGGCAAATTGTGGGGTTGAGTGAGTGAAAGGGGGGACAGTGAATGAAGGAGGATGCATGTTTTTCATAATACGTGTTGCTAGCCCCAAACGCGCGAGCAACTGTGGCTTTCAACCATCCGACACATCCCCTTTTATTAATGTGCATCACACATGTTACATTCAAATAAAGTTTATGTTTTGTTTTACCCTACTGTGGAAAGACTACGGATACACCACTCCTGCCCCGGGCCTCACACAGTGGCATGACCCAGTCCTGTCGAACTGAGCTCATGACACTGGTGGCATTGCCCCGGAGGATAGCCATCCCTAGTCTTTGCTTGAGCCAGAGGGTTTCCCGGGGTTCTCCTGAAACTTCTCTGATTTTACGGCCTATTTCATTCACCATCTTAAGGGTGGTAGGGCCGAAGACTCCTGAAGTTTCGAATGCCAGGGGCTCGAACTGATGAATTCTGGCGATGGCTTGATATTTTTCTCGCTTTTTATTTTCTGCTATCCGGGCGGCTTCACCTGCTTCGTCGGCGTTTCTGGCGGTGTTGGTTGTGGAGAAAGTGTCAACACATGTGGCATCCCACACGAGGCACCGGCCATTCTTGTAAGGGAAAGTGGTCATCCCATCTGGCCGTTTGCCGTCTTCTCTGTGAAGTCCATGTGGTTCGAGGATTGATGCACAGTTAGCACTCTGCAGGGCCCGTTTTATGACATCATTTAGTGCAGAGTGTCTTGGCAGGCGGCCTGCGTTGTAATTACATGACAAGGCATGGTGACCTTGAGCATCCATCCTCCCATCACACTTACAAGTGTGTGGGTGACAAACTGTCGCACCCACTCTGAGCGCGATGGCAACCCGGAGCGCTTCAGCATCCAAGTGAGTTCCAAGAGGTGGGGTGGGGATGACGTGTAACCACAAGCCACTCTCCGAACGGGCGGCTGCCTGGAGGCGTGCTTTTGTAACCTGGTCTGCATTGGTTAGGAGATTTTCTTGAGTTTTCTTCGCCGAGATGGTATCCCACGCTTTCTGCTTGCTCCTGGAGGTACCCTGAGGCTACTCCTGTACTTCCCTTCCAGGTGTTAATCGCTGCTGTTACGTCCCCATTAAGTGTCGTTCCGGGTTGAGAATAAAGGATGGACAATACGAGGTCGTTGGTCGCGATGAGGGAAGAGATAAAGGCTGGGGAGGCAATATCCGAGGCTCTCCGTATGCCCAAGCCCCCGAGGCGAACAGGAAGGGTGGCTTGTGTCCAGGCCTGTTCTTTAAGTTCCACGTTGGTGATGCTGGTCACTGCTTCTCGGATTATGCTGTCTAATTCTTGGAGGCCGCCATTGTTCGTGTAAGTCATCGATGTGCGCAGGAGGTATTGGAGTTTTGGGATGGAGAAACAGTTCTTGAGCAGGGCCAGAGCTGAGTGGGCATCGATGTGTATCAGGCGACTCACGAGACGTTGAAGCTCCTCCTTTTTAACTAAGTGCTGGTGGGATTGCTGCCAGAGTTAGTGGGGAACCTAATAGGGTTTGCTGGTGCTCCTGAAGGATCTTTACATCTGGCAATATGTTTCGAAACAGGGCCTGAGTCTCTTCTCCTTGTTCACGTGTGTGGTTGAGGAGGACAAGTTCACATTTGGTGTCATTTAATCTAATTAATTGGATAACGAAAAGGTAGAATATGTATCGAAATATTACACTATCTATTATATCTGTATCTGTATATATATATATATATATATATATATATATATATATATATATATATATATATATATTTTTTTTTTTTTTTTTTATATACTCTCAGCAGGGATCGAACCACCGCCATCCAGGACGAGAGTTCATACTTTATTCAACTCTTCCAGGGCATGATCACACCGTGGTATATATATATATATATATATCATCAACACAGTAGCAACCCTCAGTAACCCTCGAGTCAAGAGAAGCTAATCCACGTAATGCTCTTATGATTATTTAACCCTTTGACTACCAGCGACGTGTGTCATATTTGCTTCTAGCTATATTTAGACGATATTATGCAGTTTAGGAAAGATCTGTGGTAGTTAAAAGGGTTGTTTGAGATAGTTTGAAGCCCTATTATTACTAGAGGTCCTTCGTAAGCTGAATAAACACGTCTAAGCATTGCCAGAACTTAATTAAAAGGATGTCACCGGTACTGAACGGGATAATTCTTATATACACAGTATTTTGGGAACACTTCACACGGAAAACAATTTATATAATGACAATTCCCACTGCTGTAGACCCAACATATATAATAACATTGTGTTTGATGTTGTTTGTGGAAAACCTTTAACATTTAGTAACCCTTTGAAGATGATGACGCATTTTGATAGTATATACTGGCCGTGTTCTGGTAACCATAAAGACGAACATATTTTTGAACAAGTAAACTGAGGGTGTTTATAATTGCATATTTTAATAATAATGCAACAAAGAATTGTAATACGTAGAATATACACACATATATATATATATATATATATATATATATATATATATATATATATATATATATATACCGGTATATATATATATACGCTTGTGTTATACAGTATGTAGTTATCCAATGGAGTATGTGACAACATTCATCATTTACTTGAACTTCAAGACATTTATATCAGTCAGTATTGGAAAGGATAATATTTTACACCACTATAATCAATATGCAGAAGTTGTTATGGCGGCCAAGATAATTATGATGTTGACTTTCATGTATAATTATAACCTATCTATCTATCTATCTATCTGTCTGTCTGTCTTTCTATCTATCTATCATCTATCCATGTATCTATCTATCTATCTGTCTATCTATCTGTCCGTCTATCTATATATCCATCCATCTATATAGCTTTCTCATCTATCTATCTATCTATCTATCTATCTATCTATCTAGCTAGCTAGCTATCTATCTATATCTCAGGCACAATACCCCATAACTGGGAGTGGCCGACTTGAGACAGAGCCCGAACAGAAACAACATATAAAGTTTCAATTAACCTTATAGATGTTATCAATCATATCGTTTTGTTTGACCTCGTACACTTCGTAACCTAACATTCGTCAACTTCATCAATCTTGTACACATGATTTAAGGGGAGGCAGTTGTTTTTTCGAGTCCTCCTCCTCCCTCATGTTTAGCCTTATTAGTTATAAGATTTCAAGACATTCGTCACATTAGTTTGGCGATATTCAGACCTTTAGCCCCATTTCTTTGCCAATATTAAGACCTTTCGTGCCCTTTAGGGGCGATAGCGAGCCTGTATTTGAAGAGATATCGGCCTTCGGCCGGGAAATTTTTCTACCGAAAAATGTACATATTTATATCGAAGGGGGGTCTTGTGGGTGTTTTTTAAAGTTTGATGGAGGTTTAGAGAACAAACTAAACTCCCTCCTTAAACCATTGAGCCGAACCAGTAAATTATGCTGCACAATACCGTCTGAGCTCCCTTAACTGGATGCACACCTATTCCATCCAATATGTCGAGTTCGAGAATACATATGGAGTACTGCTGCAATGGTATTATGAGGAGTATACATATGGAGTACTGCTGCGATGGTATTATGAGGAGAATACATATGGAGTACTGCTGCGATGGTATTATGAGGAGAATACATATGGAGTACTGCTGCAATGGTAATATGAGGACTATATTTGGGCATATCGGGGGACTTCAAATATCGATTACATTTATAAATACATAAAACCCAATAATTATGATCTAGAAGACGGTTGTTTAAGGGGAGGTATTTAGTTTGTTCCCTAGACCTCCATCAAGCTTAAAATTACACCCCCTTGAGTCCCTTTCAAGATAAATTTGTACATTTTTCGGTAGAAAAATTTCCCGGCCGAAGGCCGGTTCCTCTTAAATTACAGGCTCGTTATCGCTCGCCAGGATAAAATCGACACCTGAATTGCACGAAAGGTCTTAATATGGGGTGAAAGTTCTTAAAATCGCTAAACTAATAGGGCAAACGTTTTATAATATCAAAAGCAATGGGGCTAAACATGAGGGAGAAAGGGGTCAAGAAAAAAATCCCTCAAGTGGAGATCTCCCCTTAAGTCCGTTCATTGTAGGTTGGGCAGAAATCGTAACCTCTCACCTCTGATAACTGTAAAAGAACTAGAGTAATCGAGCTAATATTACTACCACGTAGGAAGACTTGGCTAGGGAATAGGTGTGGAAATGGACGGCTCATTTGCTCTAGCCCTTTTTGAGTTACAGAGGTTAGAGGTTACGATTTCTGCTCAACCTAGAATGAACGGACTATAGTACTTAGAGGGGGTCACCTGTTTTTTTTTTATCTTTATCTCCTTTTCTCTGGCTTGTATCCATTCGGCCCCATCCAACCAACTGTGTTAAGACGTTTATCCTCATCCAGGTGTCGATTTCTTACTGGCGAGCGATAGCGAGCCAACATTGCATGGAGAAATCCGGCTTCGCCGGAGACATTTTTCTATCGAAAAATGTACAAATTTAGCTTTCTGTCAAAAATAAATATATATATATATATGCTGGCTCACTACGGCTCGCCAAGAAAATATTGACACCTGGATGGGGGTAAACGTATTAAAACAGTAGGCTGAGTGGGGCAGAATGGATACAAACCACAGAAAGAGAGAAAAGGAGAGAAAAAAAGCAGGTCACCCCCTAAATACTTTGGACAAAATATTTAGCAATAATACTCACCAGGGGGCGTGCTTGTGTGAGTCTGTGGCCCCCCAACGTCCATCTGACCGTAGGCGGGGGGTACGCCCCTTCCACCCGGCACCGGAATATAGACTCCTGCCCCCCCGCCACCCACCTCCCGACACCCTCCACTCGCACGCTCAGGGGGGGCACTGCAAGGAGAAAGTCGAGAGTTAATAATAATAATAATAAAAATAATTATAATAATGAGAGTGGATAATTAGAGGGACAGTGGTTAATTTTTGGGGTATATATATATATATATATATATATATATATATATATATATATATTATATATATACATTACTGTATATATATATATATATAGAATATATATATATATATATATATATACTGTAAATATAAATATATATATATATATATATATATATATACAGTATATATATATAATATATATATATTATATACCGAGAATGAGTGAGTGAGAGAAAAACGTAAGAGAGAGAGAGATAGTGTGTGTGTGTGTGTGTGTGTGTGTGTGTGTGTGTGTGTGTGTGTGTGTGTGTGTGTGTGTGTGTGTGTGTGTGTGTGTGTGTGTGTGTGTGTGTGTACATGCGTGTGTGTGTACATGCGTGTGTGTGGGAGTGAGATAAAGAGTGGAAAAACGAGGGGACGGAATGTGAAATATCGAATTAGTTTACCCTGACAAAACATAATCAACAAAACATTGACGCAGAAAAAAAAAACACATTCAAACTGGCCGTGTAATTCAATCAATGTAAATTACCCGTGAACTCTTTGTAAAATAAAGCCTCAAAACATCACTTACTGTCAGTATTTTATAAACGATGGAATATATTTATTTTTGTTGGAATTTAATTAATATATAGCGTATGAACTTGCCTTTATGAATTTTATTATAGTGTAGGCGAGTTTTTCAACATTTTTCAGAAACATATACGCCAGATAACGTGTGTGCATTTATAAAAACAAATGCATTTGTTGTAGGCCTAGTATTTATTAGAAAGAAAATGCGCGTGCACACACACACACACACACACACACACAGTTACACGCACATACACTCACACACCCACTCCACAATGGATAACATAACAGAGCCAACATTACACTTGAGCACCCCACAACGAAGGACAGTAACACACACACAGACACACCAAAATGGGTAACAGAACAGCCAACATTATACTTTAGTACCACGTAACCAAGGATATTCACACACATACACACACCACCATAAAAATAACAAAAACTAAAATAACTCCACCAACAACAACACTTCAGTAAACAAAGCGTAATATATAAATAGCATGAAAAACAAACCAAAGTCACCAAGTCATTCAAACACTCTAGCAAAATGATAAGATTCCTAAACACAATCATGCATTATACATTCGTGTCAATATTCAACACCATACAACGCCCTACACACAAGCATGCAGATAATACCATACACCATACAACACCATACAACGCCCTACACACAAGCATGCAGATAATACCATCCACTAGAACAAACCGAAGTCATTTAAGGGGAGATGGTTCGTTTCTCTGGTCCCCCTTCTTCCTCATTTTTAGCCCCTTATAGTTTTCAGATTTTAAGACGTTCGGCCCATTAGTTTGGCGATTTTAAGACCTTTTGCTACATATCTTTGTCAATATTAAGACTGTTCGTGTCACTTAGGCGTCGATTATTTCCTAGCGAGCCTGTAATTTAAGAAGAACCGGCCTTTGGCCGGGAAATGTTTCTAACGAAAAATGTACTAATTTATCTTGAAGGAGGGTCTTTGGGGGGGAGGGCTTGATAGAGGTCTAGGGAGGAAACTAAAGAAGATGGATACACAAGATACATACTGTACATGAGACAATAAAAGCGGCTCATCTCCCCTTAAGCATCCAGACCTCCCAGACCTCCCAGACCTCAGCTATCATATAGTACAGTATAACCAAATACAAGGCTACAAGACTACACCAAGTACTAGTGCAAATTACAACTGTATTCCAACATTCTAAGCACACACATATACTATCAACCACTAGCATAAACCAAAATCACAAACCGAAATCGTTCAGCCATGCTAGACCTCAGCTATCAGATCATTTAACCCCTTACTACCAGCATGTCATGTTCATCATATTCTGGTTACCGTTAGACGATTGTCTTTAGTTTGTCATCATCCAATTAAACTCAAATGGGTAAATACCATCTCAATAAACCCTCTTAGTAACATAGGTACTTCTTAAACTGCATACAATCATGTAATGTTATCCAGAATCAAAGGTAACAAGGAGTCACGATGCTGAAGGGGTTAAGTAAATACACAATTCAAATGAAGCTATTCTTGTATCAGGCATGCAAGCTGGGGACAAATAATAAAGGGGTATATTCACACACCCCTGATTAGCATACTTCGGAAGTGGCGTCAACACATTCATTATCACCGCCACAATTATCGCCACTACTATCATCCCAAACAGCATCGTCAACACCATCACCACCACAATCCCCACTATCAACGCCATCACAATCACTACCTACACCGTCACCACCACAATCCCTACTATAAACACCATCACAATCACCATCACCACTACAATCATAAACACAATCACCACCACAATTATCATCACTACCATCATCCCAAACAGCACCACCAACACCATTACCACCACAATCCCCACTATCAATACCATCACAATCACCACCCTCACCACCAAAATCACCATTATAAACACCACGACCTACACCACCACCACCACAAACACCAGCACTCACAACGATCATCAGTACAATCACTTGCACAACAACGATCATCAGTACAATCACTAGCACAACAACGATCACCAGTACAAGGAACACCACTACAATCACATTCAATACCACAATTACAACCACCATCACAATCACAACCACAATCACTAACTCCGCTACAATCCCCACCACTACCACCACAATCACCATCAGTCACAACCACCATTACAAACAGTGTCACAATCAATGTCTATACCACACTCACCACTATAAACACCACGACATTCAATACCATCATTACAACCATCTCCACAATCACAACCACTGACACCACGAAAATCACAACCACTGACACTTCCACAATCACAACCACTGACACTTTCACAACCACTGACACTTCCACAATCACAACCACTGACACTTCCACAATCACAACCACTGACACTTCCACAATCACAACCACTAACACCACGACAATCACAACCACTGACACTTCCACAATCACAACCACTGACACTTCCACAATCACAACCACTGACACTTCCACAATCAATATCACCAAAACCTCACCATTCACCACCAGATTCACAAACACCACGGTCACCACCACCACCACCACCATCACAATCACCACCACCACCACAATCACCACCACCACCACAATCCCACCACCATCACAATCACCACCACCACCACAATCACCACCACCACCACAATCACCACCACCACCACAATCACCACCACCACCACAATCACCACCACCATCACAATCACCACCACCATCACCACCACCACCACAAACACCACCACCATCACAATCACCACCGCCACCACAATCACCACCACCACCACAATCATAACAAAGGCAGTGAAAGCTTGGCAATTCTCTGGTTATCTCAGCCCCTCACAGAGACTGAAGACACATTAGAAAACGGAGACTGGACACACACCGGCATATCTAACACTCGGATGCCATAGTCTCTAGCCCACCCACTCATAAATATTCCTGGACTTCACCCATTTCTAACTATGGAAATATAACTCTGGAAACAAATTTGTTGATATAATTATCTAGACAACAATTACACAACGATATAATGTATAATATGTATTTAAAAGCAACTTCTATCCAAAAATCAATCCAGAGAGTTACAATTGCATAAATAAAAACAAAAAGGCTCCACGAATTCTTATGAGTGGGCTAGAGACTATGACTTCCGAGTGTTCCTAGGTGTGTAATCCAAACAAACATAATTAGGTTAACTTATATTTCTAATAAATATTGATATCTACAGCTTAATTGGCCTTCCTTATACTGTAACTCAAACACAGAGACTAATTTAACCTTCAGTATACAGAGATTGGACAGTTGCCGATATGTTGTGCCCTTTTTACAGTCACTTTTTGTTTCAGTAATTACATATACAGATCTTAAGGGGGTATTGCTTGGGTTTTTTGGCCTATATATTTAGTTATCTATATTGTTTTAGTTTCCTCGCTAGACCTCTATCAAACTTAGAAAAACATCCCCTAGACCCTCTTTCAAGATAAATTTGTACATTTTTCGGTAGAAAAATGTCCTGGCCGAAGGCCGGTTCCTTCTAAAATTAGAGGCTCGCTAACGCTCGCCAGGAAATATTTGACACCTAAAGGGCACGAAAGGTCTGAATATTGAAAACAAACCGAGTCGAAAGGTCACCAAATCGCCAAACTATCGGAACGAACGTATTAAAACCTCAAAACTAATATGCTAAACATGAGGGAGAAGGGGGTTTGTTGGCAATTCACCGACAGGCGGAATGTTGTTGAATAATTGCGACGTTCAGTTATAAGCATTAGTATATAACTACTTCCAATTAGTCTATGTATCCAATCAACCAAATAATTCAAGGTTATGTCAGAATCTGCTATGTAACAGCTAAGCCGAAAATAATTGAAGTATGAACCAATGCCACTTTTAACACCAAATGGCTTATATTATCAGAAGTGAACCAATTAGAGTCGACTTTGATGATAGATAAAATATTGATATAGCTTGCAGGATCAAAAATGAAAACGCAGCCTCATCTTCTAAGCTATGGGTATAATTTGTAATTTTGATGATAATTTTAACAAAGCCAATTTTTGTATCATCACAAATGCGATGTCAAATATTATGTTATATATATATATATATATATATATAGCACCTCCGTTTCGGGAATACAGCGCGCGCGCGCGCGCGCACGCGCACACACACACACACACACACACACACACACACACACACACACACACACACACACACACAGGGTCCCGGCCTCTAAGAATTGGAACCTTAAATGTTGCTTCTGTTTGGGCTCTGTCTCAAGTCGGTCACCTCCATCTATGGGGTATGTGCCTGAGTATATATATATATATATATATATTAAGGTAATTTTAAAGCTTTAACATGCATACACACACTATAATTGTATGATATTCAATTACCTCATTTAGCACAAAAAATAAATTACGTAATACTAGGCATAATTGTTTGGTCACATACCTCGCTTACCAATATACAGCATAATGTGCTTGCACTAATTAACTTTGATTATACAAAACAAACTTGAAATTAAGACTATCAAACATGTTATATATAATTGTATTCTGAGCGTGTAGCGAGCAGTGAAATCTGGGAAGAAATACAAATTGATATAAAAATAGAAATGTTCATGGTTATACAAGACTTCCTTCTATGTTTATATAAGAGCGCTTTATATATATTTGTTACGTGCCTCTGCAGCTTAGACATTGTTCTGTAGTTTATAATTGAAAGTTATATTTAAAGAGGGAGGACATAAAATAGTTTTACTAAAACAAATAATTAAGCTCTGGATGAATGTTCTTTTCAACTAGGTGTATTTATATATCAATGTTATGTACACTCGGATACCATAGTCTCTAGTCCACTCATAATTATTCGTGAACTTCACGTATTTCTAATTAAGGAAGCATATCTCTGGAAAGGAATTTATGAATATAATTGTCTATAAATCAACTACAAAACTGTATATACTATTTATTGAAAAGCAAGTTCTAAAAAAAAAAAAAAAAACACACACACAATCCAGATAGTTGTAATTGCATAAAGAAAAATATATAGGATCCACGAATTATTATGAGTGGGCTAGAGGCTATGGTATCCGAGCGTACTTAGGCTGCAATATGGCGAACAAGGCGAGCAAGTTGTCCAATCTCTGCGTGGTAAAGGCCATCTAATAGAGACCAACGTACTTACAGTTGACAGTCAGTACGGCGCTCACGGTGTTGCTTATGGTAGTGGTGGTGGTGGTGGCAGTGGTGGTGATGGTGGTGGTATTGGATGGTGGAGGTGGTGGGTGGATGTGGTTGCTTTGCCTGGTGGATAGCGTGTTTTTGGTGGTGTGATGTTGGTTGTTGTGGTTGTTGTTGGTGGTGGTGATTGTGGTGGAGCAGGTGATATTAGTACCAGCTGTGTCTCGGCTGGCCACCACTCGAAGAAGCGACCGTACCATCACCACCTTTTTCCTCTCTCCACCATCCTCCTCCTCCTCCACCACTATCGTCACCCCACCTTTCTCCTCCACCACCCCCACCTCAGCTCCCTCTCCTCCCCACACTAGGCCAGGCAGGGGGTCTGAAATAGTGAAGAAATAGAAGCGTTAAAGGCGATTTTCTTTGTCATCATCACATCATCATCTTAGACAACATAAACAACAACAACATAGAGGCGATAGTCACTCATCATCATCATCATCAAAGACAACATAAACAATAACAGCATCAATATCAGTGGGGAAAAAACAATAAACAATACTGTCATTATAATAAACAATACTGTCATTATAATAAACAATACTGTCATTATAATAAACAATACTGTAATTATAATAAACAATACTGTCATTATAAACAATACTGTCATTATAATAAACAATACTGTCATTATAATAAACAATACTGTCATTATAATAAACAATACTGTCATTATAATAAACAATACTGTCATTATAATAAACAATACTGTCATTATAATAAACAATACTGTCATTATAATAAACAATACTGTAATTATAATAAACAATACTGTCATTATAAACAATACTGTCATTATAATAAACAATACTGTCATTATAAACAATACTGTCATTATAATAAACAATACTGTCATTATAATAAACAATACTGTCATTATAATAAACAATACTGTCATTATAATAAACAATACTGTCATAATATATTAGCATCGTCACATCCACATTATCAATTTCATCATTACTATTCAAATACAAATCAGCATTACGTTCTCAGCATTACTCATGATCATCAGCCACAACAGCATATTCATCACTTCCAGCATTCATCACTTTCAGCATATCACTTTCAGCATATCATCACTTTCAGCATATCACTTTCAGCATATTATCACTTTCAGCATATCATCACTTTCAGCATATCATCACTGTCAGAATATCATCACTGAGCATATCATCACTTTCAGCATATTCATAACTTTCAGCATATTCATCACTTTCAGCATATTCATCACTTTCAGCATATCATCACTTTCAGAATATTCATAACTTTCAGCATATTCATCACGTTCAGCATATCATCACTTTCAGCATATCATCACTGAACATATCATCACTTTCAGCATATCATCACTTTCAGCATATTCATCACTTTCAGCATTAACCCAATCAGTTCTGCCGACATCCTTTTCAATATATTCTGGCAACTATTAGACGCTGTTATTCAGGTTAGAAAGGACGTCCACCCATCAATAGGTTACAAACTATCTCAATTTATCCTTTTAGCTGCCATACATCTTCCCTAAGATAAATAAAACGTCTAAATGTACCTGAAATCTATCTATTCTATCTATCTATTCTATCTATCTATTCTATCTATCTATATGCTCAGGCCCAATCCCCACTTTTCCTATTTTTTATTTTTATTTTCGATTTAATTCTATTTTATTATTTGTTTTTCTTTTCTTGGGGGTGGCCGCCTCAAGACAGAGCAAGAACAGGGCAAACATAAAACACAACATAAAACAACGAACAAACACAGACAAAACACAAATTCACACACATCTAGGTCACCCAGGAGAAGACCCAGAGACCAGGGTCACCAAGGTCGAAATCAGATATGAAAAAATACTTCTCAAGGTAATGGAAGGGTTATAATTATTATCGTCATCAGTGCCAGTAGCAACAGAATTTCTTTATTAGGTTTATAATACACATCTGATACAGCATCAACATTTTCATTGCCAAACGTTGCAATCTTTATGATTATTTTAAGAGGCAACTTTTGTATCATCAAACATGCGGTGTAAAATAGTATGCTATATAGGAACTCCGCTTCGATAATATAACAATTATACACACACACACACACGTATATGTTGTAAATGATGGTGATGATGATGATGAAGATGATTGCAGCAGTAATTAATATATAATGATAGTGCTTTCTGTGTTGATGGGTGTGTTGATGGCGATACTGTTATTACTAATAGACAGTGTACGGTTGGGTGTCAGGGTGTGTTGAATTAAGGGACCCCACCTCGCTTTTTTTCTCTTTCTCTCCCTCTCTCTTTGGCTTGTATCCATTCGACCCCATTCAGCCTACTGTTTTATGACGTTTATCCCCATCAAGGTGTCAATATTTTCCTGGCGAGCGGTAGCGAGCCAGCATATACAGTATATATTTTTGTTTTGACAAGCTAAATTTTTACATTTTTCGATAGAAAAATGTCTCCGGCGAAGCCGGATTTCTCCATACTATGCTGGCTCGCTATCGCTCGCCAGGAAGAAATCGACATTTGGATGGGGATAAACGTCTTAAAACAGTTGGCTGAATGGGGTCGAATGGATACAAGCCAAAGAGAGAGGGAGAAAAAGAGAAAACAAAACGAGGTGGGCCCCCTTAAGAGTTATTGTTTGGGAATTGGTTGTTGTTATTGTGTGGCCTATATGATGATGACCGTGAATATTATTATGACGCGGTTTTACAATGGGAGTTTTGAGGTTATGATGGGTGGTGAGCTTGGTTATAATATGGGTTTTACAATGGGAGCTTTGAGGTTATGATGGGTGGTGAGCTTGGTTATAATTTGGGTTTTACAATGAGAGCTTTGAGGTTATGATGGGTGGTGAGCTTGGTTATAATATGGGATTACAATGGGAGCTTTGAGGTTATGATGGGTGGTGAGCTTGGTTATAATATGGGTTTTACAATGGGAGTTTTGAGGTTATGATGGGTGGTGAGCTTGGTTATAATATGGGTTTTACAATGGGAGCTTTGAGGTTATGATGGGTGGTGAGCTTGGTTATAATATGGGTTTTACAATGGGAGTTTTGAGGTTATGATGGGTGGTGAGCTTGGTTATAATATGGGTTTTACAATGGGAGCTTTGAGGTTATGATGGGTGGTGAGCTTGGTTATAATATGGGTTTTACAATGGGAGTTTTGAGGTTATGATGGGTGGTGAGCTTGGTTATAATATGGGTTTTACAATGGGAGCTTTGAGGTTATGATGGGTGGTGAGCTTGGTTATAATATGGGTTTTACAATGGGAGTTTTGAGGTTATGATGGGTGGTGAGCTTGGTTATAATATGGGTTTTACAATGGGAGCTTTGAGGTTATGATGGGTGGTGAGCTTGGTTATAATATGGGTTTTACAATGGGAGCTTTGAGGTTATGATGGGTGGTGAGCTTGGTTATAATATGGGATTACAATGGGAGCTTTGAGGTTATGATGGGTGGTGAGCTTGGTCATAATATGGGTTTACAATGGGAGCTTTGAGGTTATGATGGGTGGTGAGCTTGGTCATAATATGGGATTACAATGGGAGCTTTGAGGTTATGATGGGTGGTGAGCTTGGTTATAATATGGGTTTTACAATGGGAGTTTTGAGGTTATGATGGGTGGTGAGCTTGGTCATAATATGGGTTTTGGTCGTGATATTGCTGTGTTTGTTTGCACGGTTGATGTTGATGATTACTACAATTACGCCAGGAAATAATGATGATATTTTCAATGTTTTTGTTGTTGTTGTTGCTGTTCCCCAGGCTGTCTGGCCGAGCAGCCCCAAGGTCCCGAGCAAGGCCAAGCTCATAACCGAGCACCCCCACAGAGCCCTCCCTGCTTCCCATTAATAAAGCCCAGGAGACCGAAGCCACTCCAAGGCGAGGAGCTGAGGAGGGTGCGGAAATGCCCAGAAAACAAAAGCCCCACCCAAGGCCCTGTGCCCCTCAACAATTATGAAGGGAAAGTTGAGGGGTAAAGGAAAAATATGACGTTTTGGCTCCCAATCTGCCAACCTCGAGGTTGGCAGTAGGGAGGTCAATCCACGGAAGAGACGCCGTCACTTGAGGTCTATAAAATATATAAGTAAAAGGAACAGTCAGACTAAGCTATGGTATGGCAATATTTGCAATGTTAAATATATTGCTGTTGCTGAGAAGGAGAATGTCTTTTCTACTTGATTTCAGGGATTTTTGTTATCGAAACATTTACAAATTTATCTTGAAGGAGGGTCTTGGGGGTTGTTATTTAATGCTTGATGGGAGGTTCAGCGAGGAAACTAAAACATAAATAATTAATTCAATATATAGCCCACAACACAAGCACTATACCCCCCTTAAAGGCCATGTCACACGAGCGCTCTCTCCGCCAATTTTCATCATTGAGCAAGTTTGTTCTCGTACTATTTTGAGGCTCTTTAACATTGCCATCGGACTTGTAATGTAAAACTTGCAAAATAAACAAACCAAAACTTGTACGAACACAGTAAAAAGACAAAACAACTAATCAAAATCGCTATGTGGAAACAACGCTTAAGCAAAATAATCAATTCTTTAAACTAGATCAGAGGTAGATTATGTGGTGTAGTTCAATTCTCACGTAACTTACATTTTGAAGCTGCCAGACTAAAATTGCCCGTACAAATTGATGGAAAATGCGCTGATTATTTGTCACGTCGATACATGTCGTTATTATTATTATGTCCGCTTTCTTTATTTAACAAAAACCACATAGCGTACTCCTGAATGAGCTATAATTGCCCACATATTGAGGAATGGAGAGAGAGAGAGAGAGAGAGAGAGAGAGAGAGAGAGAGAGAGAGAGAGAGAGAGAGAGAGAGAGAGAGAGAGAGAGAGAGAGAGAGAGAGAGAGAGAGAGAGAGAGAGAGAGAGAGAGGGGGGGGGGGGTTACTTGCTGTTTGTAAACAAACTGATAACGAAATTAATAGTTACAGTAGATAGATAGATAGATTGAGAGTGGGTAATTAATATGCATAGGCTAATTGAGAGAGAGAGAGAGAGAGAGTGAGAGTGAGCGAGTGCGAGAGAGAGTGAGAGTTGGTGCTGACGCTTATACGTTAATTGATAGGTATAGATTATATGCATACATTAAAAGGCTGCATTATACTTTCCAATTACAAAGTTAATTAGCAATCGAGTGTTCCTTTTAACTCAAAACGAAATTAGGTCTAGAATTATAAAAGGGACCCGAATATATAATTGAAATGCATTAAAGGGAAATGGCCCGTTTTTTTGGTCTATTAATTAATAAATTTCTTTATTACTTAGTTTTCCTCGCTAGACCTCCATCAAGCTTAGAAGAAAAAAACCCTAGACCCCCCTTTAAGATAAAATTTTAATTTTTTCGGTAGAAAAATGAGCCGGCCAAAGGCCGGTTTCTCATAAAAATTCAGGCTCGCTTTCGCTCGCCAGGAATAAATCGACACCTAAATGGCACGAAAGGTCTTTGAATTGACAACGAACTGGGGCGAAAGGTGTTAAAATCACCAAACTAATGAGTCGAATGTCATATAATCTCAAAACAAATGGGGCTTAACACCAGGGAGAAAGGGGACCAGAAAAACGACCCTGCACCCATCCCCTTAAAAGAGGAGGTCCCCCTTCTCCCTCATGTTTAGCACCATTAATTTTCAGATTTTAAGACGATCGGCCCTTTAGTTTGGCGATTGTATGACCTTTCGCCCCATTCCTTTGTCAATATTAAGATTTCGTGTCATTTAGATGTAGATTTTTTCCTGGCGAGCGAAAGCGAGCCCGTAATTTAAGAGGAACTAGCCTTCGGCCGGGACATATTTCTACCGAAAAATGTACACATTTATCTTGAAGGAGGGTCTTGGGAGGGTGTTCTTTAAAGCTTGATGGAGGTCTAGGCCGGAAACTAAAAACTATTAATAAAAAGATACCTAAATGGGCAACTAAATACGCCCATCCCCCCCTTCAAAGAGGAGAAGGGGGACATACCTGCTTTGAAAAATGGTGTTCATTAATTTTCTGGTGGGGGGGAAGGGGGGGGTTTCCGTATCAAGTCTTTTCGCCACCCAACCACCTCGCTAAACTATCACCTAAAAAGAACTTCAAAATATTCGTCAGGGAACTTAACATGCCAAACAAAGCGTATACTCATAGTTAGGTTAAGTGAGGTTTAGTTAAGGTAGGTTTGTTCGTGGCTGATCTATCTATCTCTGTATATACTCAGGCACATACGCCATATATACAGTATATATATATATATATATATATATATACCGTATATATATATTTATATATATATTTATTTTATTTTGTTGTACTATATTTTTTTTAGCTGAGGGTGGCTGACTCGAGACAGAGCCTCAACCATTCACGAATGATGATGCTTGAAAACTATGTTGATGTATGCCCATCTACATTTGTATATATTTTGTATCATACTGTATGTAAATACCTATTGGATAAATACAAAACTCAATTTATTTTAATGCGATTCGAATCACATTGCGAGATGGTGAGGTAGCGAAACGTCTAGTATATGTGGTTGTCGTGGGAACAGACTCAGCCCCCATATATTACCCCCCAGCAGGCAGCCTGGGGAACAACAACAACAACAACAACAACAACAACAACAACAACAACCCAGCATCTATATTACACTGTGCACTGCCTACATACCGACATACTGCCCGATAATTCACAGCCCCACCCCATGTTAAAGGGGGTACTGGATATTTTTTGGTCTGTATATTTATCTATTTATTCATTTTTGCTTCTTTAGTTTCCTCGCTAGACCTCCATCAAGCTTAAGAAAAAACACCCCCTAGTCCCCCTTTCAAGATCAATTTGTAAATTTTTCGGTAGAAAAATGTCCCCTCCTATAACTACAGGCTCGCTGTCGCTCGCTAGGAAAAAACAACAACACCTAAATTGTACGCAAGGTCTTAATATTGACAACAAAATGGGGCGAAAGGTCTTAAAATCGCCAAACTAATGGAACAAACGTCTTAAAATCTCAAAACTAATGGGGCTAAAACATGAGGGAGAAGGGGTGCCAGAAAAGCGACCCATCTCCTCTTAAAGGGATATGGTTTATTTGGTACGTGGAGTGGTGGCTTTACTGTTTATATTTTACCCCCAAATGACGTTATTAAAATTCCCAAATAACAAAATGGCCACCTATGTCATCAGCCTATAAAACTAATAGTTATAATTTTATATTTATGTACTTTTTATTTAATTTGTAATTTATTTACTAACTTTATTATTTTTTATGTATTTATATATTCATTAATTTAAGGGGAGGTATTTAGTTTGTTCCCTAGACCTCCATCAAGCTTAAAATTACACCCCCTTGAGTCCCTTTCAAGATAAATTTGTACATTTTTCGGTAGAAAAATGTCCCGGCCGAAGGCCGGTTCCTCTTAAATTACAGGCTCGCTATCGCTCGCCAGGATAAAATCGACACATGAATTGCACGAAAGGTCTTAAAATGGGGTGAAAGTTCTTAAAACCGCTAAACTAATGGGGCGAACGTCTTAAAATCTCAAAAGCAATGAGGCTAAACATGAGGGAGAAAGGAGTCAAGAAAAAAATCCCTGAAGTGGATATCTCCCCTATATATATATATATATATATATATATATATATACATAAGAACATAAGATCGCGGGAAACTGCATAAGTCCATGCAGCCCACACGAGGCAGCTCCCATTTACATCCAGTCCATATCATCCATATGGAAATCCAACTTAGTCTTAAAGCTCTCCACTGTTCCTGAGCTAATCATTGTTCTGGGCAGCCCATTCCACATGTTAACAACTCTATTCCCAAACCAGTGCTTTCCTATATCTTTCATAAATCTAAACTTATCTAACTTGAAACCATTTGAGCGGATTATGTCGCCGTTCTTTAGCTTTAATACCTCATCTATATCGCCCTTATTTATACCTTTTATCCATTTAAATACCTCTATCATATCTCTCCTACATCTTCGTCTTTCTAGTGAGTGCAAGCCTAAGGTTTTCAACCTCTCCTCATACGATAGGTTTCTAATATTATGTATAATTTTCGTAATTCTTCTTTGGACTGCCTCTAAAAGGTCGATATCCATTCTGTAATAAGGGCACCAAAATTGGACAGCGTAGTATAAATGGGGTCTTACTAGTGCTAAGTATAGATTTAAGAAAACTTTAGCAGTCCTGTTGCTAACACTCCCATTAGTTTGGCGATTTTAATACCGCTCACCCCATTTCGTTGTCAATTTTAAGACCTTTCGTGCTATTTAGGTGTCGATTTTTTCCTGGCGATAGTGAGCCTGTAATTTAAAGAGTAACCGGCCTTCGGGCCGGACATTTTTCTATCGAAAAATGTACACATTTATCTTGAAGGGGGGTCTAGGGGGTGTTTTTCTGTTTGATGAAGGTCTAGCGAGGAAACTAACAAATAAATGAATACATGAATTAATAGACCAAAAAAAATAAAAAAAAAATAAAAAAATAAAATAAAAAACGGCCACTACCCTCTTATTGCAGTCGTACCAACTATACTGTAAACGGAGAGCGAGGTGCTTCACGCAGTACCGTTCCCTTAACACATCAACGCAAACAGCGACCGAAGCACCTGCCCGAACGACCACCCGGAAATAGCGTTAGCGGGGCGGGGAATAACTTGAAGTGGAAGAAAGAGAGAGATAAAGAGAAAGAGAGTGAATGAGTGAGTACGAGAGAGAGAGAGAGAGAGAGAGAGAGAGAGAGAGAGAGAGAGAGAGAGAGAGAGAGAGAGAGAGAGAGAGAGAGAGGAGAGAAAGTGAGCGAGAGAGAGAAGAGAGTGAGTGAGTGAGAGAGAGAGGGGGAGGGGGGAGACAGAAGAGAGAGAGAGAGAGAGAGAGAGAGGGGGAGGGGGGAGTTCTATTGGAGGGAGGGAGCCAATGGAGAATGGGTTTTTGGAGGGAGAGGGTGATTTTTGGGGGTATGGGAAGGAGGCGGGGGGGGGGGGGGGGAGGGGTAACGGTGTGGTAGGAGGTTTGTAGAGGTGAGTATCGGGGAGAGAGAGAGAGTGTTAGTTTGGAGGTAGGGGAAGGGGGAAGGGTGATGGATAGCGGGTTGTGGAGGTGAGTATTGGAGGGAGAGTGGAAGTATGGGGGGAGTAGGGTGGGTGTGGGGTTGTTTTGAAGGTGTATGCGTGTGTAATGGGTGTGTGTTTTCTTACGGAAAGTCGAGGGGGACGTGAAGTCCCCGGCCTTCAGCCGGGACAGTTTCTACCGAAAAATTTACACATATATCTTGAAAGGGGGTCTAAGGGGTGTTTTTTGGTTTATGGTTGATGGAGATCTAGCGAGGAAACTAAATACTAAATTAATAAATAAATATATATACCAACAAACAAGCACTACCCCCTTAATCTAACCTAACCAGCTTGCACTGAGCCAAATATAAACATTGCAGTAGCATTCACCTAACCTTTCCGCCATCAAAGCGAGGGTGAGAAAACTCCGAGTACAGGATAAAAATAAAATCCGAATTAGTTTGGGGAGTTCGGGGTTGGGGGGGGGGGCAGCAATCGGAATTGACACCAACTCTCGTTTCGCCCCGGTTCGTTTGACAAGTAAATACATTGCAGGTCGTCGGTCGGCTCGCGTACAAGGCTTTTCGCGCATACTATGGGACGGTCACGAACAACAAAACATATAATAATAACGACAAACAAATATATAATAATAATAAAACAAATATATCAAAATACAAAAAATATATATAATAAAGTATACTATATTATTAATATATAAAAACAGAAAACAGGTGGATGGTTCATTTTTTGTCCGCTTTGTTCATGCATTCAATATTTTTCTAGTTTCCTCCCTAGAACTCCATAAAACTTCATTCAATCTGGAATTGTACATTTTTCAATAAAAAAAAAGTTCGGACGAAGGTCAATTTCTTTCAAGTTGCATTGCATGATAAATTTTGGTTGTTGTTGTTCCCCAAGCTGCCTGGCCGAACAGCCCCAAGGCCCCGAGCAAGGCCAAGGCCATAACCGAGCGCCCCCACAGAACCCTCCCCGCCGACCACAATAAAGCCTGGGTGACCGAAGCCACTCCATGGCGGGGAGCTGATGAGGAGGGTGCGGAAACGCCCGGGAAACCAAAGCCCCACCCAGGGCCCTGTGCCCCTCAGCAATTATGAAGAGAAAGTTGAGGGGCAAGGGAAAAATGTGACGCTTTGGCTTCCAATCTTGGTAGATTGGGAGGTCAATCCACGTTAGAGACGCCGTCACGTGAGATCTAGAAAATATATAAGTAAAAGGAACAGTCAGAGTAAGCTATGGGTATGGCAGAGATTGCTCAGTTCTCACTCTGATAGACCAACCCATCATGATAAATTTTGGTATGTTGCTTTAGATTACAAATTACCTCCAGCCATCAAAAGTGCAAAGACCATATCGTTTAATTTGTTTTGTCTCTCATAGAATATTTCTAAATCCTAAGCTAAGCCGCACAATTGACCACTTGCGAGTTTCAGGCTATAAGTAAGTTGGAGCCGTAGACATAAATATTAAGCAGAATTACCAGCTAAAATACGGTTGTAGTATATATATATATATATATGTTTCTAGTCTCTCAGTGGGGATCGAACCATCGACCATCAGAACGATAGCCGACGCTTTAATCAATTACACCACGGCAAGTAAAAGCGTCGGCTATCGCTCTGATGGTCGATGGTTCGATCCCCACTGAGAGACTAGAAACATTTAGTGGATCACGTGTATTTGTGATATATTCTCAATATATATATACACAAAACCTAATTCAACATGCTTTCTACCCATCATGAAGATACATTATTCTTGCATTTCTGTTAAATATCAATGTTCACGGCTCCAACTTCCTTATAGCCTAAAACTCGCAAGTGGTCAATCGAGATGATAAAGAAGAATCTGTCAGCCTAAAGGGGTTAGTGGTGTTCAAGGAGTTTATCTATATCTTTTTAAGGGAGCCCACCTCGCTTTTTTGGTTTTCTCTTTATCTCACCCTCTCTTTGGCTTATATCCATTCGGCCCCATTCAGCCTACTATTTTAAGACGTTTACCCCCATCCAGGTGTCAATATTTTCCTGGCGAGCGGTAGCGAGCCAGCATATATATATTTTTGTTTTGACAGCAAGCTAAATTTGTACATTTTTCGATAGAAATATGTCTCCGGCGAAGCCGGATTTCTCCATACAATGCTGGCTGGCTATCGCTCGCCAGGAAGAAATCGTCACCTGGATGGGGATAAACGTCTTAAAACCGTTGGCTGAATGGGCTCCGAATGGAAAGAGAGAAAAGGAGAAAAGGATAAAAAAAGCAGGTGACCCCCTAACTTATTTATTTCGCCAGACTTTACTTCTCAAGTTTACGATGCCACTAATTTCTTTCCCTAAGTCACATTAGTCCGTTTGTATGTCTTACTTAATCACGCTAAATTACTTGGCTCGGCATTTACATTTCACTCATTTACACTGGAACTCTGTTAGTCTCTCTCTCTCTCTCTCTCTCTCTCTCTCTCTCTCTCTCTCTCTAATATATATATATATATATATATATATATATATATATATATAATATATATTATATATATATATATACAGTATATATATATATATATATATATATATAATATATATCCATATACAGTATATTATATATATATACCTTATATAATTATATATACCTGTATATATATTTTTGTCTATGTGATTGAGGGAGGCAAAAGGCAGAACTGCCGATAGCGAGTGCCTCCCCCATAGTTGAAAGAGTGACAGGGTCAAAATCAAGAGATGTTCGAGCCAAAATGCCTGCACACACGGAGTTTGAAGCAATTTAAGTCATAGGAAGAGGGAAAGACTGATTCTGGGATAGAGTTCCAGAGCTCAGCTGTTGAGTAGAAGAAAGTTTGAGAGTAACGTTTCACTCTTGGGTTGGAGAGTTGCACAGAGTAGGGGTGGGATTGACTTGCAAGGCGGGTACCACGTGCCCTACGTAAAGGAGGTGGTATACACTGGGAAAGCTCTGAGGAACACTGATTATTATAGTAGCGATAGAATAGCGAGAGAGATGCAACATTGCGGCGGACAGAGAGAGATTGCAGAGAGTTAGTGAGTGGACGGGAGTTAATGATACGAAAGGCCTTCCTTTCAACTTTGTCTAGGAGAGCGGTGTGAGAGGACCCTCCCCACACATGTGAACAATACTCAATACAAGGACGCACTATGCCCCTGTACGAGGGGACATCGTAAAGTTTTAATTATCATCCGGAAGTCATTGATCTGTCTTTAAAACAGTAGGCTGAATGGGGCCGAATGGATACAAACCAGAGAGAGAGAGAAAAGGAGATACAAAAACCGGTCACCCCCCCCCCTTAATTAACTTACCTATAAAAGATCCCCCGGGCATCAAAGGGTTAATTAAAGCTACTTCCGGGTCTTCATTAAGTCCTGCAGTACCTCTCTAACTTAAATTGCTGTAAATTCCTTTCCCGGGTTTACATTTAGGGTGTTTATTTGCCTGCCATTACGCTGAATTACCTGGTACTGCACCTCGCGTTCTAATGGCCAAGAACGTTGAAATTTGTGTTGCTTTCCAGTAACCTATTATCCTACAGTTATCGTTGTAATGTCCATGAACGTAAATATAAGTGTATTATGTTATCAATTAATTTATAATAAATATGTATCCAAATTATATTAATCTGTATACAAGTTTTTAGATAGATAGACAAGTTTTTGGATAGATAGACAAGTTTTTAGATAGATAGACAAGTTTTACAAATAGTATCAATAGGAAGTTGTATTTTATATAAAAAAAATATATAAGCTAAGCTACATGTTTATCTCCAAGTTACACAAATATAAAATACTTACATTTTTCCAACACTAAATTAACCTGTCATATTTTGTCATACAATTCTATAAACTACAACATTCTCATACTTCAACTGGTGACACCATATTATTTTGTTTAATGGCAAGAGATGGACACATTTTATTAACTTGGATTACACATGAGATATTAGCTTGTAATTTATATACCGGTATATATATATATATATATATATATATATATATATATATATATATATCAAATCACTGACTTAAGCCCATTCTTAGATTATCGTCTTCAGCAAATCTACAAAGCTGGAAGGCAGACGAAACACAGCAATGTTTTAGTATGGCTTACTGTATATGACTGTACAGAAGTGAGTTACTTGAGAAGTGCATGTGGAGTTACGTGGAGAGATGGACAGACGAATTAGGAACTACTAGAGCGGTGAGTTTGGATGTTCTGGAAAGCAGGAAAAGGAACACCTTGAGATGGTTCACCCATGTACAACGTAGGGGAAGCGAGAGAAGGACGAGAGCGTATGAGAGTGAAGTAGAATGACAGAGAGGGAGAGGCAGACCGAGAGTGAGGTGGAAGGATGAAGTGGAGAGGTATATGAAGGAAAGCGGGGTTGAATGGGAGGAGGGGCGTCGGTTGACAGGGGGCGATTCATTCGTGGCTATTCCTTAGGGGATAATTTTGTCTGGCAACAGTTAGATAGAAAAGCTTATATGACTCAATATCCCAGAAGTGTCTAGCTAATTATTACCTGAACACTGATATGATTCTGAGTCGTATATATGCTTTTAGCCACTGCACAACCTAGGAGTTACAACGGTATTCTACTGTTACTATATCACGTTTTACTAATTACAATGCAATTATCCTTCTGGCTGCACACCATTACAGACTGTCGACCGCCTACATTACACCGGAAGCTATGTACTAAATTGAATAAACCCTGTATCTTGCACTCTAAGTTATCACACACACACACACACACACACACACGCACACATATACGCGCCCACCTTTAATAATATATGCATAAGTGTGTGTGCGTGTGTGTATTAGAATATAATTATGTATGTATTTGCTTGAGTTTGTTTATGTATATGTGTATATATGTATCTATGTATGTGCAGTATATGTGTATGTATGTGTGCGTATATGTGTATGTATGTATGCGTTATTTATGTATATATATATGTTCTATAGGGGAGGTGTGGTGGTTTGTGCCACTGGCCTGGTAATCCAAGGTCCCGTTCAATCCCGATGCCTGGGAAGATATTATGGGATGCATTTGTGCTGTACCTGGTATCAGTGCATTACCACAAGCCCACCGAAACGTCAATAAAATACCTCATTGTTCCCTGATTAAATAGCACTGTATGAATATTCCCATATTCAAATATGCTATAGGGGTGTGCCTGGTGAGTTATCTGCTCAACAGGTGGCGTTGTGTGTGGTGTAAGTGGGAGAGTCCGAGTGTAGGGGGTGAGACAGTGAAGCCACGAGGTGGCTTCAGAGATGGGTCTTTCGGGCCATGATGAGCACTGGGCCTCATGTAGGCAGATGCAGGTGGTCTTTACTCTACGTGCTTCACATGTCTCCCTCCTAGACTGGAACAAGACCTCACGGCTTCATGTTCATTGTAAAGCGGTGAATGTTAAGGCGCTCAGCCTATGCCCGAGAGGAAGTATAAATATAAAAAAAAAAAAAAAAAAAAAAAAAAAAATGTGGTTCGAGCCCGGCTGAGAGTATCAGGTAGGATAAGAGAAGAGCATATATGCATGTAATGTGCATATATTTATGTATATGTATGTCTGTGTGTATGTGCTGTCAATGGTTCGAGCCCGGTTGAGAATATAAGGTATATAATATATATATGTACTGTACGTGTATTTATATGGTCATATGCACATATGTATGTAAATATACGTACATATGAGCGAGAACATATTGCTCACTAGCGCAACTACTGATTATAAATCTATGCATAAGCATTATCTATTATTAAGTGTTCGCGTAGCTTCATCCATGTATTTCCACCCTTAACAATAGAACGCCCAGCTCTTCCATATTTCGCCTTCTGTCACACACACACACACACACACACACACACACAACACACACACACACACACACACACGACACACCCCACACCACACACACACACTACCGAGGATTCACCTCCCATTGTAGTACCTGCAACCTCTTTACCCTGACCATACCATAACAGTTTTTCTGTATGTATGTATGCCTGTGCATACGTGCGCGTTTGTGTATACGGACATGTGCACACTTACTGCATGTTCTTATGTTCCTATATATTTATGTATATGTATGTGCGCACGTACGTGTATTAACGTATGTGCTGTATTGAGCAAGTACATAAATGTGTATCTTTACTGTATATCACTTACTCTCATGGTTATTTTATGATAATTTGTATTCTGCACATGCATCATTATTGTATTTATTTATTTTGTTTGTAAACTAAGCTTACCATCCTCATATCTGTACATCTCATGTTCATCCACTAAATTGTAAAATGTGTATTTTCAGCTCATGGGGCTGC
>CM064581.1:6127657-6152657 GCA_032716605.1 Paralithodes platypus | reverse complement strand
TAAAAAAAAAAACATCCATTAGATCCCCCTTCTAGATTAGGCTAATCTGTACATTTTTTGATTGTAAAAATGTCCCGGCCGAAGGCCGATTCTTTCAAAATTACAGGCTCACTGTCGTTCGCCAGGAACAAAAATCGACACCTAAATAGCACGAAAGGTCTTAATAAAGACAAAGAAATGGGACGAAAGGTCTTAAAATATAGAAACTAATGTGGCAAACATCTTAAAATCTGAAAACTAATAGGGATAAACATGAGGGAGAAGGGGATGTAGAAAAACTACCCATATCCCCTTAAATGGTATTTAACCCTTTCCGTACCAGCAACGTCTTTTTATATTGGATTTCAGTTACATTTAGACAATTGTATGAAACAAAGGAAGGATATATGGTAGCTAAATGGATTATTTGAAATAGTTTGTAGGTTTTTAATGGGTAGAAACATTATTTTTCCATCAACTTGTTTCGTATACTTTATTTGACATTTTATCTTCTTCCATATTAATTTTTCCCATCTCTTTCTTCCACATTCTTCTTCTTTTCTCTCTGTTCTCTTCCCCTGCCTCTGTCTTGTGCCTTTTCCGTCTTGTCTTGAAATACTGTTCCAGAGTTCCGTTTCAAACTTTAAAGTATACTCCTCCCTTACTTCAGAATCTTTCCTCCCTCCCTCACTCTCACTCATACACATTCTCTCTCTCTCTCTCTCTCTCTCTCTCTCTCTCTCTCTCTCTCTCTCTCTCTCTCTCTCTCTCTCTCTCTCTCTCTCTCTCAGAACTGACAGATGCCGCTTTATTTGGAAAAGTGCAAGGTGATGCACATCGACCAAGGAAACCTCTAGTCAAACCTCTACATAATATCCGGAAACAAATATGGAAGAGACTTACTGAGGGAGAACGGGGTACAGAAAAAAAAAAAAAAAAATCCCTAAAGTTGAAATTTTCCATTAACATAATTTGGTGTGCCAGATCAATTCTGATATATTTGTAATCTATAAGAAACCCTATTTTGATAGTCACAATTACAAAGCGTACATATATACTGTACAAACATACCTCCTCTGTGTGTATTTATGTATGTATGTATGTATATGAATGTACCGGTATGTACAATAACAAGGTATAATCCTATTGTACCTCAGACTCAGCCCATCCTCTTCCGAATAACATAGCCACAATAACATACCCACAATAACATACCACAATAACATACCACAATAACATACCACAATAACATACCACAATAACATACCACAATAACATACCACAATACCATACCACAATAACATACCACAATAACATACCACAATAACATACCCACAATAACATACCCACAATAACATACCACAATAACATACCACAATAACATACCACAATAACATACCCACAATAACATACCACAATAACATAGCCACAATAACATACCACAATAACATACCACAATAACATACCACAATAACATACCACAATAACATAGCCACAATAACATACCCACAATAACATACCACAATAACATACCACAATAACATACCACAATAACATACCACAATAACATAGCCACAATAACATAGCCACAATAACATACCACAATAACATACCACAATAACATACCACAATAACATACCCACAATAACATACCACAATAACATACCCACAATAACATACCCACAATAACATACCCACAATAACATACCACAATAACATAGCCACAATAACATACCCACAATAACATACCCACAATAACATACCCACAATAACATACCCACAATAACATACCACAATAACATACCACAATAACATAGCCACAATAACATACCACAATAACATACCACAATAACATAGCCACAATAACATAGCCACAATAACATAGCCACAATAACATACCACAATAACATACCACAATAACATACCACAATAACATACCACAATAACATACCCACAATAACATACCCACAATAACATACCACAATAACATACCCACAATAACATACCACAATAACATACCACAATAACATACCACAATAACATACCACAATAACATACCACAATAACATACCACAATAACATAGCCACAATAACATACCACAATAACATACCACAATAACATACCACAATAACAAACCACAATAACATACCACAATAACATACCACAATAACATACCACAATAACATACCACAATAACATAGCCACAATAACATACCCACAATAACATACCACAATAACATACCACAATAACATACCACAATAACATACCACAATAACATAGCCACAATAACATAGCCACAATAACATAGCCACAATAACATACCACAATAACATACCCACAATAACATACCCACAATAACATACCACAATAACATACCACAATAACATAGCCACAATAACATAGCCACAATAACATAGCCACAATAACATACCACAATAACATACCACAATAACATAGCCACAATAACATAGCCACAATAACATAGCCACAATAACATAGCCACAATAACATACCACAATAACATACCACAATAACATACCCACAATAACATACCACAATAACATACCACAATAACATACCCACAATAACATACCCACAACCACATGAATTAAACTGGTCATCATCATATACCTCAAACTCTGCTCTTCCTGTGCCAAAACCTCCTCTCTCTCTCTCTCTCTCTCTCTCTCTCTCTCTCTCTCTCTCTCTCTGTCTCTCTCTCTCTCTCTCTCTCTCTCTCTCTCTCTCTCTCTCTCTCTCTCTCTGTATTTTGACCGTCTTTCTATTTGACTTAGGTTTTTTGTTTGTGGATATCTGTATGTGCGTTTATGTTTGTCTGTGTCGGTTTTTTGTGTGTATGCCTTTCTGTTCCATGAGAGTGTGTGTGTGTGTGTGTGTGTGTGTGTGTGTGTGTGTGTGTGTGTGTGTGTGTGTGTGTGTGTGTTTCTTTAGCTCCGTCTTTCAGTTTGACTTTGGCTTTTTGTATGTGTATATCTGTGTGCGTTCATGTTTTCTGGTTTTGTGTGTACCGGTATGTCTTTCTGTTCCATGTGTGTGTGTGTGTGTGTGTGTGTGTGTGTGTGTGTGTGTGTGTGTTTGTGTCTGACTTTTCCTTTCTAGCTGTGTACATATATATGTGAACGTTCATGTATGTCTGTTTGTCTGCTTTTGTGTGTATGCCTTTCTGTTCAATGTGTGTGTGTGTGTGTGTGTGTGTGTGTGTGTGTGTGTGTGTGTGTGTGTGTGTGTGTGTGTGTGTGTGTGTGTGTGTGTGTGTGTGTGTGTGTGTGTGTGTGTGTGTGTGTGTGTGTGTGTGTGTGTGTTGTTCTGTCCGTCTTTCTGTCTGACTTTGCCATTTATCTCTATAAAAATGTGTGTGCGCGTTCATGTTTGTCTGTTTTTGGTGTGTATGTCTTTCTGTTCCATATATGTGTGTGTGTTATTCACTCACTTGTTTGTCAAGGGGAATCCACGCAATGCGAGCTAAGCTCATTATTATCGCGCCTCCTTAACTGGGAATATATTGCGTGAAATGCATGTTAAGTGTTTATGTATCGTTGGAATGGCTGTGGATTTGTGTGTAGTCTGTATTTTAGCCAATTGGCGATATTTGGAAACGAAGGCTTAGGGTTAATCTGTACGGTACCATTCTCACTACGGTACCAGTCTCACCCGAAGGCTTAGGTTGACCAGTAGCTTCGGTTGACCAGTACGATACCCATCTCACCTTGTAACCGATCACTAACCCCAGATGGGACGTCACAACTTCGTCCACTTATACCAGGTTCCTATTTATACTGCTAGGTGAACAGAGGCTACACCGTTAAGAGACTTGCCCAAATGTCTCTTCACTGCCCGGGTCTCGAACTCGGGACCTTCTGGTTGTGAGCCAGACGCGCTATCCGTTACGCCACGGGGATGTGTGTGTGTGTGTGAGTGTGAGTGTGAGTGTGAGTGTGTGTCTGTGTGTGGGGGGGGGGGGGGGGATTCTCCGTCTTTCTGTAAGAGTTTGCCTTTCTATATGTATTTATATCTTTGTGCGTTCAGGTTTGTCTGCCTGTGTTTTGGTGTATATAGGAATAATCTATCTGCAATTCTCCCTACCAGTAAATGCCTACAGTGGCCGATAGAGGCGCTGAACGCAAGGTTTACCGCGGTGCATTGTGGGAAATGGGCGACATCGCGGAGCTATCCACCCTCCCTCTCCTTCAACAATTCTATAATATATGCAGTTAGTCGAAATTTCTGTAGCTGACACATACTTTGGTCTATGCATACTTTTGATTTATATGTTTTAAAATCACCCATATTCATAAATAACGTATATTTACAATAAAAAGTCAGCAGGTATTTTCCCGGCAATTTTGTTACGATAATTAATCAGCTTATAATTATGTTTGTAGTCATTATCAGCGGCATATGGACTTTCCCTTTATTACTATACTACCGGTATATAAGCACTTAGTGTAGTCGTATACTGTATAATAAAAACGTGTAGAATCACACAAAAATTGAGATAAACTGTGCATATCCTAGGTGTTGGGTATAGTGATGTCTACGGTCGTAGCTCTGGCGCTAGTTCAGAAGCGGCCACCAGAGGTCTCAAGGAATTGTTGGTAGGGAGAATTGAGATGAAAACCGCTGAACAAAAGTATTTTTATGTTTGATGGAGGTCTAGGGAACAAACTAAAAATCTCCCCTTAAACATATTGAGAGAATGTTACCTGTATATTATCGAAGGAAGACTAAGGGGCTGAGTGCTGATTCTGCATGCAATCGATCCCTCCTAAACGTAACCCCTTCAGCACGATGACATAAGGTTCATCATATTCGGATCCGTCTTTCTGCCTGACTTGGCCTTTGTGTATGTGTATATCTGTCTGTGCGTTCATGTGTGTTTTCCTGCGTGTGTGTTTGTTTTTGTGAGTATATGCCTTTCTCTTCTATATGTGTGTGTGTTTGTTATGTGTGTGTGTGTGTGTGTCTGTCTGTACAGTATGTTTGTCTTTGCGTGCATACATTTTTCTCAGTCCTTCCATATTTCCTTCCTTACATCCTCCCTTCTGCAAACTGACAGTGATATTTATGAATAAATTGCAGAAATAACTATCTATCTATCTATCTATCTATCTATCTATATGCTCAGGCTTATGCTTATGTAAATGATAAACGATAGTAGAGCTCGAGGGATAGAGTTTCACATTGATTGCAAGATAGTCACATTTATGCTGTTTATATGTTCTCTATCTATCTATATGCTCAGGCCCAATCCCCATTTTGGGGGTAGCCGACTCAAGACAGAGCAAGAACAGGGAAAACACAAAAACAACATAAAACAACAAATAAACACAGATTAAAAACACAAACTCACACACATCCAGGTCACCCAGGAGAAGACCCAGAGACCAGGGTTACCAAGGTCGCTCCAGCACTCCCCCGGCCTCGACCACCCAGAGAGGTTCCGATCTCGGCAGGCAGACATGCAGCGGAGCCAAAGCCACAAGCCCTCCCACCACACTTCCAGGCACACCCTTCATATTAATCGTCTCCCCGGGCCAGGCGCCTGATGGACTATTATCTAGTCGAACTTGCGCCCGACCCCTTACTCCAAATGACCACGTGTTCACTCAACTATTCACAAGCATTCTCCATTCACTCCTGTCCACCACCACTTCCCCTGCCTGATCTATAGTCATCCTCTATCATCCAAAGCCTTTCTTACACAGTCTCTCCATCTCAATGGGGGTCTTCCTGCCCTTCTATCTCCCCTTGTACCTGACTCACATATTCTCTTTGTAAGCCTTTCATCTCCCATTCGTTCAACATGACCATACCAGCTCAGCACCCTTCTGTCCACTCTGGCTGACAAATGTTCCTGCTGCCCCACTCTCCTACGTATCTCTTCATTCCTCAATCTGTCTCTACGAGTAACTCCACACATACTCCTCAAGCAGCTCATCTCCATCACATCCAGCCCTCTTTTCTCTTCAGAGCCCATGTCTCAGCCCCATACATCACTGTTGGCACAACAATTCCTTGATACAGTGCACTTTTTACTTTCACTCCGAGATTTCTCGTCTTCCACATACTTCCCATTGCTCCGAAAACCTTCCTTCCTTCACACACTCTCTGTTTTACCTCCACTTCCATACCTCCACTCCTGCTTATCGTTCCTCCTAGATATTTAAAACACTCTACTTGTTCCAATATTTCCCCATCCAGCCTCACATCTAGATTCACCCTATGCTCTCCCCTATTACACACCATTACTTTACTTTTATTGACGTTCACCTTCAAGATACCGTAATTCTTGGCGATTTCAACTTACCCGTGACTAAATGGGGCGATATTCTTACTTCACACTCTGGACACGACCTCTATGCTAACTTGCAAGAGAGTTAACTTTTTCAATTTGTACAATCTCCGACCCGTGGTAATAATGTGCTTGACCTTGTACTCGCAACAAAAGAAGAATTAATAGAGAATTTGAATGTTGGTGATGAATTCAGGAACAGCGACCATCGTACGATAACTTTCACTTTAAAGTTTACTAGTAACGAACCAAATAGCAGCATTGAGAAAGTCCCTAATTTCAAGAAAGCAAATTTTCATAAACTTAAATCAAAGCTTAAAGAAACTGACTGGAGCTTTCTGACTAACAATAACGACATAAATACATCTTGGGAGTGTTTCACAACCACTTACCTTAAGGCAGTGCAAGACTGCATACCATCGAAAATACGGCATCCAGGCCATAATGATAAGCCCAAATGGTGGAATACAGATATTTCAGACTGTCTGCTTGCTAAAAAATTTGCTAATGATAGATTAAAATCCTCACAAAATGACGAAGAATGGGTGAAATTTGTAGAGCTACGACGCAAAGCCAAAAAGTTAATTAAGCAAAGTAAAAAGACCCTGGAGTTACATGTTGCGAATCAAAGTAAAACAAACCCGAAAGAATTCTATAGTTATATCAGAAAGAAAAAAGTAGTTACTTCAACTGTTGGACCGTTAGTCGATGAAAATGGAGAATACACCAAAGACGAAGTACAAATGAGTAATGCCCTCAATACCTTCTTTGCATCAGTTTTTACAACCGAAGACCTCAGTGATATCCCTATACCATCGCCGATTCAGATTGATAATTCAGATGTTCTAAGCAATATCACCATTACAGAGAGAGAAGTATTGAATTGTTTAGATGAACTCAAGGTAAATAAAACGCCTGGACCTGATACAATCTCGCCTAGAGTTCTAAAGGAAGCTAAGGATGAGCTCTCCAAACCACTGACATTGCTATTCAATGAATCCTTGCAGTCTGGGACTATGCCTGATCAGTGGAAGCTAGCCAACATAACACCGATATTCAAAAAAGGCAGCAAATCCCTACCCAGTAACTATCGTCCAATTAGCTTAACCTCAATTGTATGTAAAATGCTAGAAACGGTCATAAGAGACAGACTCGTAAATCACTTAGAGGCAAATAACTTACTTAAAGATACTCAACACGGCTTTCGTAAAAAGGTTCCGGTTTGACAAACCTCTTAGACTTCTTCCACGATATCCTCAACCTCTACGATGAGAGTAAAGCTGTAGATATTATATACCTTGATTTTCAAAAGGCCTTTGACAAAGTTCCCCCACAAACGTTACTGCTAAAACTAAAAACTCGTGCAATACAAGACGGTGTGTTGAAATGGATAGAAAATTGGCTCAGCGACAGAAAGCAAAGAGTAGTCATAAATGGTAAGGCATCTAAATGGACCAATGTAAGTAGCGGGGTACCCCAGGGATCGGTACTAGGACCAATTCTCTTTCTAATTTACATCAACGACATAGATGAGGGTCTCACCTGTACAATCTCAAAATTTGCTGACGATACAAAAATTGCAAATAGCGTACTCTCAAAAGAACAAGTTGACGATATGCAACACAATCTAGATAAATTGTCATGTTGGGCCCAAATTTGGCAAATGAGTTTCAATGCGGGTAAATGTAAAGTACTACATATCGGATACCTAAATGAGAAAGCAAACTATTCGATGAATGACACTCAGCTTAAGAATGTAAACAGAGAAACCGATCTGGGAGTAACAATATCGAGTAACCTAAAACCGAGTCAACAATGTTCAGAAGTTGTTAAGAAGGCAAACAAAATAATTGGCTTTATAGGCAGGTCATTTGAGCATAAATCCAAAGAAGTTATCCTAACCCTTTACAATTCCTTAGTCCGCCCTCTTCTGGAATACTGCGTTCAATCCTGGTGCCCTTATTACCAAAAAATATAAACAAGCTAGAACGAGTTCAACGTAGAGTTACCAAAATGATACCTAGCCTAAAGAACAAACCATACGAAGAGCGTCTTAGAGAATTAAATCTATTTCCTTTAACCCAGCGCAGATTAAGAGGTGACTTAATTCAAGTGTTCAAAATCATCAAAGGCATCGACAATATGAACTGTAGTAAGTACTTCACTATCGACCAATCTAATTACACGCGGGGAAAACGGTTGCAAAATTATTGGTAAATCTTTTAACTAACACGAATCTAAGAATTTCTTCTTCAATCGAGTTGTCAACTTGTGGAATGGGCTTCCCCGAGACGTTATAGACTGCAGCACCGTTGATTCATTTAAATTCCGCCTAGACAAATATCTCGCATCAAACCCGCGACTGACTGCGTTTGTAAATGAATAACTTTATTTTATCCCCCCCTCAGTTACTAACCCATCTGTCCCCTACTAACTTCCTAATCCTGCCACGGACATTAGTTCCAGGGCAGTAGTTCCCTTTCCAATGTTCCCTTACCCACTTTAACCACTGTTTGGACACTTGATCCTCAGTGTTTTGGAGGACAAGCAGCCTAGAAGGGTCACTAGACCTGTTGTTGCTTGATTTCCTTTGTACTCCTTTGTACACCCTCCACCACACCCACTCCCCCCTCCCGGTCATCTATCTATTTATCTATCTATATCCCTCCCTGTCTCTCTCCCACCTTCTCCATCTCTCTCCCTCTACCTTTTCCCTACTCACACCACTATATGTTTAGCCTCAACATGTTTACAACACACAAACATGGCTGGAAATTAGAATTAAAAAGGTTTAGCACTAGTATCTGTTGAAACTTTTTCACATGCTAGATTTGTTCTACCTGGAACAAACTTTCCTCCGAAGTTGTAAACGGTTCTTCAGTAAAACAGTTCAAGAAGAGAGTAGATATTATTTCGCACATTCTGTAAAGAGTGTAATGCACTAAACAATATCTCTCCTTCCACTTCGAGTATCTCCTCGGATTGGACCGCAAGGTCTCCGAGCTACTAAGTACTAACTATTCCTTGCAACTCCTTGTAATTATATATATCTCTTTCTCTCAACCTATTCCTTACTCACCCCCACCTACCTCTTTTCACCTCCCTCCCCCTCTACCCAACCCCTTCCTACCCACTCGTCATATACAACCCCCACTTCGGCCTCCTCCGTTATACGAATGACATACCACCCCCGACCATCAACAAAATACCCAAGCTTTTATGGCTGGCAGCTCAATGGCTCGAGGGGGCCTCTCAATAGGCTTATATTTATACCCGGAGAAAGGCAAATATATTGGGGCAAGGATGTTTAGGTAAGGAGCTCGGTTGTGGGGGGGTTGGGTGGGGGGGGTGGGAGGCAGTTCCGTAATTTGCCCAGTTTATTATTATTGCTGGTGGTTAGTAGGCTTCATTATTCTTATTATTATCATTATTATTATTTATGTATTTATTTATATATACCGGTATATATATATATATATATATATATATATATATATATATATATATATATATATATATATATATATATATATATATATATATAGCTAATGAAAAATTAGATACGGTAATTTTTCTGTAGGGAATTATCAGGTATTTTGAGCTTCGTGGCATTGTTGTTAAGTTTTATGAATGAAATTGCCAAATCATTAAATGCAAGACAAGTTTGCCCAGTTAGTTTACATTCACTCTAAAGCCGGTATCACACGAGCGCTTTTTCACTCAACATTTTCCCTCAACACTGGTCTGGCAGCTTATGAGGTTAACATTATATATATTTGTGTTACCTAAATTCATCTACCATCAATCTAGTGTCCGATACGAGGGCAAACTAATCCAGAAATGTTGCCAGAAAAATACTGATCACCGAATGTTGACTATAAAGGCTCTCTCGTGTGATACTGGCTTTATGAACACAGGCTAGACCAGTTTGGTTTTGGTAAATTATAATTATTGGTGGCTCAGTTTATTTATTTTTTATTTTTTCATTTATTTATTTATTTTGTTGTTACAGAAAAGTCAATTATATATTTAAAGAGTTTTGTGGTTAACATAACTAAACACATTATAACTATAAAAATCACCCGTGTTCACACACACACACACACACACACACATACACATACACCATACACATATATATATATATATATATATATATATATATATATATATATATATATATATATATATATATATATATATATATATATATATAATTTATATATATATATACTGCATATATATACTGTATGTGTGTGTGTGTGCATGAGGGAGACAAAAGGCAGAACTGCCTGAGACGAGTGCTTCCTCCATAGTTGAAAAAGTGAATGGGCCAAAATCAAGGAATGTTCGAGCCAAAATGTCTGGACACACGGAGTTTGAATCAATTTAAGTCATAGTATGAGGACGAGATGGATTCAATGAAAAGGTTCCAGAGCTCAGCTGTTGAATGGAAGAAAGATTGGGAATATCATTTAAGTCTTGGGTGGGAGAGTTGCACAGAGTAGGGGTGGGATTGTACTGCAAGATGGGTGCCATATATATATATACCCGGTATATATATATATATATATATAATATATATATATATAATATATATATATATATATATATAATATATATATATATATATATATATATATATATATATATATATATATATACAAAGCCTATATTTGATTTGTTTAATTATATGTTCATTTATGTATTCATTCCTTCCTTCCATTTATTTATCTATTTATCTATATATAAGTATGATAATGCAGTCCATATATGAAGTGTAGGAAGTGTATAACCTTCCCATTCCCGGCCTAGAGATCTGGTTTCCTGCGGGTTGGCCTAAAGCTGGACTGCTCAACCTTGAATATCATTATAAACGCCACAAGGTTCTAGATGGCAGACCCCTTCGTAGACCCCCATCAAACTTTAATAAAATGCCCCAAAGACCCCTCCCTAAAGACCCCCCCCCCCCTCCCCGACCCCGGCCGCGCTCGCCAGGGTAAAATTGACACCTACATGGCACGAAAGGCCCTCACAACGAAATTGGGTAAAAGGTCTTAGAATCGCCAAACTAATAGGGCGAACGTCTTATAATCTCAAAACATATATATATATGGGTCTAAACATGAGGGAGAAGTTGAGTCTAGAAAAACGATCCATCTCGACAAAGGTCATGTTTCTACCGTGACTTAGACAAGATTGGGATATTTTTTTCTCGCTTTTCTGGCATTAGGGGAGGGGCTTTGTTTGTTAATATATTAAGAGTTCTCATGTTGTTTAGGTGTCGATTTTTTCCTGGCGAGCGAAAGCGAGCCTGTAATTTAAAAGGAACATTTTCTATCGAAAAATGTACCGTACACATTTATCTTGAAGGAGTGTCACGGGGTGTGGGGGGAGGGGGGGGGGGGGTAGCTTGATGGAAGTCTGGGGTTGAAGCTAAACAAATTAATTAAAAGATCCATAAATGAGCAAATAATTACGCCCATCCCCCCTTAATGAAATAATTACGCCCATCCCCCCCTTAATGAAATAATTACGCCCATCCCCCCCTTAATGAAGTTATAATAACACAGGATACTAACCGGACGCCCTCATTGACATTATAAGGAACTTGCATCTGCCTACACATTAAGGGCGGGATGGGCGTATATATTTGATCATATATATATATAGGCCTATGTATAGGCTATACAATAAAAACAAATTTTGTTTTTTTAAGTTTCCTCTCTAGACCTCCATCAACCTTAAAAAAACACCTGCCCAAAATAAATTTGTAAATTTGTCGATAGGAAAATATGTCTCGGCCGAAGGCCGGTTCCTCTTCAATTACAGGCTCGCTATCGCTCGCCAGGAAAAATTCGACACCTAAATGACACAAAAAGTCTTAAAATTGACACAGAAATGGGGTGAATAGTCTTAAAATCGCCAAACTAATGGGCACAACGTCTTCAAATGTCAAAACTAATATGCTAAAGATGAGGGAGAAGGGGATCCAGAAAAAGAGAATATCTCCCCCTTAAATTAACATATGGGGAGGAAAGTTGATTGAAAGGATGATACTGTGAAATTTATACCAGATCTCGTTTTCGTTGCCTAGCCACAGTGACATTGGTAGGAAATATCTGAATAATTAAAAAAAAAAAAAAAAAAATGAATCTGCGGTTGTTTGATGGATGGCGAAATCATCCTTTAATAATGTATTTACCCTTTCTGTACCAGCGACGTCTGTTATATTTTATTCTAGCCTATATGTAGACGATTCTATGCAGCTTCAAATGTATCTGTGGTAGTGAAAAGGGTTGATTGAGCTAGTTCAAAGCCTTATAATAATTGTTCGAGATCCTTCCTAAGCTGAATAAAATCGATTAGTAGTAGCCATAATATAATAACAAAGGATGTGGTGGTGCAGAAGGGGTTGACAAATATTAAGGATACGGTTATCTGCATTTAATGGTTTTAGTTGTTTGTCAGTTCAGGGGTTTTGAGGAAGTATAATTAAGGGGGGTGACCTGCTTTTTGTTATTAAGGGGGGTGACCTGCTTTTTGTTATTTCTGTCCTTTTCTCTCTTTCTCTGGCTTGTATCCATTCGGCCCCATTCAGCCAACTATTTTAAGACGTTTATCCCCGTCTAGGTGTCGATTTTTTCCTGGCGAGCGATAGCGAGCCAGCATTATTATGAAGAAATCCGGCTTCGCCGGAGAAATTTTTCTATCGAAAAATGTACAAATTTAGCCTGCTGTCAAACAAAACTAAAAAATATGCGGGCTCGCTACCGCTCACCAGTAAAAAATTGACACCTGGATGGGGATAAACGTCTTAAAACAGTAGGCTGAATGGGGCCAAATGGATACAAGCCAGAGAAAGAGAGAAAAGGGAGAGAACAGATACAGGTCACCCCCCTTAAGCCTCTTATAAATTGTTATTCAACATGTATTTGTTTTTCTGAAGTGCCAACTATTAGCTAGTTTACCCCCTTGTTTTGTCTTTAAGTTGAGAGAGTGATAGCGAGCCCAATCCACCACTTGCGAGTTTCAGGCTATAAGGAAGTTGGAGCCGTGAACATGGATATTACACAGAAATGCAATTATTATGTAGGTTTCTGATGGATGAAAAGTATGATCAATTTGATTTTAGGTATACAGTATATAAATGTATCATGTATGACCTTATGTTAGCTGATAATTCTGCTAAATATTGATGGCCACAGCTCCAACTTCCTTATAGAATGAAACTCGCAAGTGGTCAATTCAAGGGAGGTATCACACGACCTGTTGAAGATGAACAAGTCGCGAGGAATATACATGTTGATGGCTAATCGAGAATTGAGCACTTGCGAGTTCCAATCTATAAGGAAGTTGGAGCTGCAGACATCGATATATAGCAGAATTACCAGCTAAAATATGATCGTAGTACATAGGCCTACCTAAATAAATAAAACCCAATTAAACATCATTTCTATTCACCAGAAACCTAAACTGTTATTGTATTGCTGTTCAATATCGATGTTTACAGCACCAACTTCCTTATAGATCGAAACTCGCAAGTGGTGAATTGTCTATTATCTTGAACGACACCGACATTGTTACGCTGATATTGAATATTATTGTGTGAAGTGAATAATAAAGAAACGCAAACTAACTTAACCCATCCAGTACCGGGAACGTCCCTTTTATCATATGTTGGCACCTCTTAGACGATTTTCTTCAGCTTAGGAAGGACCTCTAGCAAAAATAAGGCTTCAAACTATCTCAACCAACCCTTTTAACTACCACAGATCCTTTCTAAGCTGCATAATATCGTCTAAATCTAGGTAGAATACAATATATATAACACACGTCGCTGGTACTCAAGGGGTTAAGGGAAGGTATTTAGTTTGTTCCCTACGTTTTCATCAAGCTTAAAATTACCCCCCCTAGACCCCCTTTCAAGATAAATTTGTACATTTTTCGGTAGAATAATGTCCAGGCCGGAGGCCGGTTGCTCTTAAATTACAGGCTCGCTATCGCTCGCCAGGAAAAAATCGATACCTAAATGGCACGAAAGATCTTAAAATTGACGGAAATGGGGCAAAAGTTCTTAAAATCGAGAAACTAATGAGGCTAACATCTTAAAATCTCAAAAGCAACGGGGCTAAACATGAGGGAGAAAGGGATCCAGAAAAAAATCCCTCTAGTGGAGACCTCCCCTTAAGGGAAGATGGGTAGGCTAGTTTTGATTTGCTCATTTGTGTATCTTTATATTCTTGTATTAGTGTCCTCCCTAGACCTCCATCAAGCTTTAAAAAAACACCCGCCCAAGACCCTCCTTCAAGATAAATTTGTACATTTTTCGATAGAAAAATGTAGCCGGTTTCTCTTAAATTACAGGCTCGCTTTCGCTCGCCAGGAAAAAATCGACACCTAAATGACACGAAAAATCGTAATGTTGACAAAGAAATGGGGCGAAAGGTCTTAGTATCTCCAAACTAATGGGACGAACATCTTAAAATCTGAGAACTAATGGGGCTAAACATGAGAAAGAAGTGGGGGACCAGAAAAACGACCCATCTCGCCTTAATTAAGCTAGCCAACCTTAGCCTAACTAACTTGTGGGGAGGTAATATAACTAACTTGTGGGGAGGTTATATAACTAACTTGTGGGGAGGTAATATATAACTAACTTGTGGGGAGGTAATATAACTAACTTGTGGGGAGGTTATATAACTAACTTGTGGGGAGGTAATATAACTAACTTGTGGGGAGGTAATATAACTAACTTGTGGGGAGGTAATATAACTAACTTGTGGGGAGGTAATATAACTAACTTGTGGGGAGGTAATATAACTAACTTGTGGGGAGGTTATATAACTAACTTGTGGGGAGGTAATAATACACTGGTGATGAAGGTTTGATTGCTTTTAACCCCTTTCTGTATCGGCGAAGTCTTTTTAACCCCTTCAGTACCGATGACACATTTTTACCTTTGATTCGGGCTAAAATTCGATGGTTTTAAGGAGTTTAAGGGGAGATTTCCACTTGAGGGATTTTTTTTCTTGACCCCTTTCTCCCTCATGTTTAACTCCACTGCTATTGAGATTTTAAGGCGTTCGCCCCATTAGTTTGGCGATTTTAAGAACTTTCGCCCCATTTCTGTAAATTTTTAGACATTTCGTGCCATTTAGGTGTCGATTTTTTCCTGGCGAGCGATAGCGAGCCTGTAATGTAAGCGGAAACGGCCTTCAGCCGTGACATTTTTCTACCGAAAAATTTAAAAATTTATCTTGAAGGGGATCAAGGGAGTGTAATTTTTAAGCTTGATGAAGGTCTACGGTACAAACTAAATACCTCCCTTTAAGAAGAAGCAATGTTACTAAGAGGGTTTATTGAGATCGCATTTACCTATTTGAGCCGTATAGGTAGATTACAAACTAAAGACAATCGTCGAATGGTCACCAGAATAGGATGAAAGTTACGTAATGGTGGTGAAGGGGGTTAACTAGATTCTGCCTATAGTCTATTCGCTGCAAGTAGGCTAATGTGTCTACCATTTGGGAAGAGTCCGCCAAGGAATAGATGTGGACAGTGTCAGCCAATTTGCTCTAGCCTTTTTTTTGAGTTACAGAGGATAGAGGTCATGATTTCGCGCCTACTTACAGGGAACAGACTATAGTACCAGTATTAGATTATTTTAGTCAGTTTTAAAAGGGCCTCCAGCAATTAACAGGCTTCGACTTATCTCACTTAAGGGGAGATTTCCACTTGAGGGATTTTTTTCTGGACCCCTTTCTCCCTCATGTTTAGCCCCATTGCTTTTGATATTTTAAGACGTTCGCCCCATTAGTTTGGCGATTTTAAGAACCCTCGCCCCATTTATGTCAATTTTAAGACCATTCGTCCCATTTAGGTGTCTATTTTTTCCTGGCGAGCGATAGCGAGCCTGTAATTTAAGGGGAATCGGCCTTCGGCCGGGACATTTTTCTACCGAAAAATGTACACATTTATCTTGAAAGGGGGTCTAGGGGGAGTAATTTTAAGTTTGATGGAAGTCTAGGGAAGCAACTAAAAACCTCCCCTTAACCTTTTTTATTACCACAGATCCTTCTTAAGCTGCACACAATTGTCTAAATATAGCTAGTATAAAATAGGAAAGACGCCACCGGTATAGAAGGGGTTAACCCATTCAATACCAGTGCCGTCCTTTCAATCATATTCTGGCGACTATTAATTGTATTCAGCGTAGGAAGGGTTTGTGGTAGCTATAAAGATTAAATGAGAGAGTATGTGGCCTCTAAAATGTTAGATGTCCTTCGTAAGCTGAATACATCCATCCACTATAATACAAAAACACGTCTCTGGTACTGAATGGGTTAGCATATAATCAGTGTTGCCAGTTTAGCGACTTTCCTGCTAGATCTGGAGTTTTTTTAGCTCGATCTAGAGGCAAATTATTACATCTAGCGTCATGAATTCTAGCAATATTCTGGAGATGTGAGCCATTTCAGAGCGATTTTGTAGAGATTGTGGCATTATTCTTGCTATTTTCGGCTTTTATTTACTATCTAGCGGACTTCATTTGGTAACCCTGCAGATAATGCCCATGCTTTCATTCGTTCCTAAATCCCCTTAGCAGGAATATACCATATATATTTCCTAAGATTATTTTATATATAACATATAGGATGGTTTTATATCCTACCATTCCTGAACCATGTTTACACAGTAATACACACAGGCGAGCTATTTTGGGAAACTGCATCAACCACGCAGAACAAATAACTGGGATTCAGAAGTTAAGGGGACAGTAGCTGCTTTTTTGGCCTGTTAAATAATTTATTCATTTATTTTTTCAGTTTCCTCGCTAGACATCCCTGTTTCATCTAATCCATGTTTAACCCTTTGAGTACATGCGGCATGTTATATTTTATTCTAGCTATATTTAGACGATATTAGGCAGCTTAGGAAGGAGCTCTGGTAGGTAAAAGGGTTGGTCGAGATAATTTGCAGTGTTATTATGGCTAGAGGTCCTCCCTAAGCTGCATATAATCGTCTAAGAGTTGCCAGAATATGAGGAAATGGACGTCCCTGGTACTGACTGGGTACAGTCGGCCAGATAAGTCGTGTGGACGCTGTCAATAAATTTTGCTCGCTGTATGCTGTATTAATGTATGTCAGATCTTGAATAAGGTGTGTAAAGATAGGAACATGTTTGTATATCTCACTCGAAACGATGAATTAGAGCTTAGATAGCGCTGATACCAATTATTGATAAAAATATACTTGGTGCCGCGACATCACTTATTTGGCCGACTGTACCGGTAATTTAACCCTTTTCAGTACGGGTGACGTCCTTTTAATTTTTATTCTGGCTACATTAGCTTATTTTATTCAGTTTAGGAAGGAACTCGAGCAATTCAATGGCTACAAATTATCTTATTGAACCCTTTTAACTAACGTACCACAGTTCCTTCCTGAGCTTCATAAAATCCTCTAAATATACACAGAATCAAATGCAAAACACGTCATCCATACCGAAAGGATTAAAGTGATGACTTATATTAATATAGTTAAGGGTAGGCCACAACCTTGCCCCCCAAATTCCCTCCAAATAAAACAAATAATAACACATTTAATTAAAAAAAAAAATAATATGATATTGCAACATGTTTGTTGTTCTATTAGTTTGTAGTAGTATTTTCACCTAAATTGGTTGCTTTTCAATTATAATTTTGTAATTATTATTTCTTTTATATTTTCAGAAGAACAAAATATATACCGGTATAGGCTAAAATCCAAAATTTGTTGAAACCTCTTGAAATGCTGCTTACCTAGTGATCTTACCTAGTGATAGTTAAAGAGGCATGGCCGTCAGTGCTCATAAAGGGTGCCTCTTCTCCGTCTAACAGTCTCATACCGGTCATATCTATTTTTAAACGTGTTAACACTCTGGCTCATGACGATTTCTTCTGTGAGACTATTCCATTGGTTAACCACTCTTGCGTTAAAAAAGTTGTTCCTCTTGGATGTCCTATGTCTAGGCTTTGCTAGTTTCAGGCTGTGTCCTCTGGTGTCAGGCCGGTGTTTCTTGGAGCGAGCTGTAGGAAATGCCCTCCCTTCACTGCATCAATACCATGTAGGATTCTATAGGTTCCTTCGCTGCTCCAGCTTAGTTAAGCCAAGGCGGCTTAACCTTTCCTCGTATGATGACTCTGACAATTCTGGAAGCAGTTTAGTTGCTCTCCGTTGAACTTGCTCAAGTTTGTTGATATCTCTTCGAGTGTAAGGGGACCAGGCTTGTATACAATGTTCGAGTCGAGGCCTAATCAGGGATTTGTACAGCGGGAGGAACATTTCAACATTCAGGTATGTATATGTTTTTTTTCAATAATCCCACCAAGGAGTTGGTACTGGCAGCCGCCTTGGCTACCTGTGTTGCAGGTTTTAGGTCCGGGGTGACATATACTCCTTAGGTCCTTCTCTTCTGTTGTGGTAGTTAGTGGAGTGTTTCCTACATGATATTGACATCCAGGGTTTCTCCTCCCCAGGTGCATGACCTTACACTTTTCCTCGTTGAAACTAAGTAGCCATTTAGTGCTCCATTCCTGAAGTTTGGTAAGATCGTCTTGTAGGGTCTCTCCATCTTGAGGCGTCTTGATTCATCGGTAAATCTTAGCCTCATCGGCGAAAAGTTTGCCGTCGGACTGTACTGTTTCCATAAGGTCGTTTATATACACTAGGAAGAGGATTGGCCCTAGTACACTTCCTTGTGGTACGCCACTCCACACTCGTCGCCATTGTGATTGGGTACCCTTGAATGGTCAGGCGTTGTACTCTATTCCTTAGAAAACTCACAATCCACCCAATTATGTCGCCTCCAATTCCTAGCTTTTTTAACAAACGGGAGATGTGGGACCATGTCGAAGGCCTTTTTGCAGTCTAAGTAGGTTACGTCGACGTTGTCACCATCATCTAAAGCATCCTATAGCTCCTCCAGGTACTCTAGCAACTGCGTTAAACACGACCTTCCTGATCTAAACCCGTGCTGAAGATTGCCGAGAAGGTTGTTGCTCTCCAGATGGTGAACTATTCTTTGTTTTAGGAGTTTCTCCATAACCTTGCAGGGAACTGAGGTGAGGCTGACTGGTCGGTAGTTGAGTGGATTGGATTTTTCTCCTTTCTTGAAAATTGGGATTACATTAGCTTTAGTCCAGTCCTTTGGTATCCTCCCAGTTGCAAGGGTCAACTTAAACAACAGCCAGAGAGGAAAGGCTAGTGATGATGCACATTCCTTCAGCATTTTAGGGTGAACACCGTCAGGTCCGGGTGCCGAGTCTTCCTGGAGGCCTGCCAGGATTTTCTGCACATCCTGCACGCTGAAGTTACACTGTTGTAATCCTTCTCCTTCAAACTGGTTTTGCACATCGGGAATATTGTTGTCCGACTCTCTGGTGAAGACCTTTTGGAATTCCGAGTTCAGCAGTCACATGCCTCTTGTGAGGAATTCGTTGATGATCCGTCTGGGCGTTGAAGGTTGGAGACAGTTTCCTTGATCTGTGTTTTGCTTCTGGCATATGCATAAAAGGCGCGTGGTTTCTCCTTGACTTCTTGCGCAAGAGACCTCTCAAATTGGTATATTGCTTCCCTCACTGCTTTAGTAGACTCGTTCCTCCTTTTGCAATACGCCTTGTATCTTGCTCTTGTTATTCTCCTATGGTAAAGTATCCAGGCTTCTTCCTTCAGTCGAATTTTGTTCAGAGCTCTCTGGGTCATCCATTTGGGTCTGGGTTTCATATGCGGTGTTGTATGTGTGAGTGGCACACAAACCTGAGTCACTCTATTGTAGTTATCCATAAAGCTTTCCCAGACCTCTTCCACATGTTTATGCATGGTGCATTCTTAAAACATAAATACCCAGTACACCACATGTCGTTTGAATTTCACGGGTTTCATTAGTAGAAAGTTCTTAAAATAATTGTTGAACATATATTCATAAATACATTCATAAACAAATCTCAAAATGTAGACAACATTTTTTTGGAGCCAAGATATGGTATGGGTACTAGAATGGCAAAAAATGCCTTTAGAAATTACATGCATTTCACAATTCAACTTATAAATATATGGGTTTATGAAAAATAGTTTAGTTTGGGGTCCTATTATCGTTTTCTCTTAGTGCAGTAGCTTTTGAGAAAATGAAGAAAATGTAGTATTTGATGGGTAACTAGTATATTTTTACTGACATTCAAGTTGAATTGTGAAATGCACATAATTTCTAAAGGCATTTTTGTCATATTATATCAAATATTTTTATTTTTTATTTTTTTTGGTGGTGGGGTGATTTGGGGGGCGAGGGTGTGGCCTAACCTTAATTGATTTGCATAGTTTATTTGTATTATATAATATAAATATTACTAGGCTATAAGATACACAACTAATAATTACCCAACTTGGTATTGTAGCATATCATATCCAGATAACATGAATGATTTGAGTGTTAATTTATGAATGAGAGCTCTTGACAGCACTATGTTTCGCAAAAATATCAATTAATCAATTACCGGTATATATTTTCCATATAATTTTGGCTATAATATTCTATGCGGGCGTTTTACCTGTCCAAGATCCTATCGATAAAAAAGTGAAGAAAAAGGAGGTATTTCCAAAAAATACTCCCTTCATAAACTATTCCAAGTCACAAAGGAGAAGAGGGGGATAAAATATATGGCTTATTGGGGGGGGGGGGGGGTTGAGAGAGAGAGCGAGAGAGAGCGAGCGAGCAAGCTTGAGGGTCAAATATATTTTAAGGGGAGATTTCCACTTGAGGGATTTTTTTCTGGACTCCTTTCTCCTTGCTTTTTAAGACTTTCTCCCCATTAGTTTGGCGAATTTAAGGAACTTTCGTCCCATTTATGTTAATTTTATGACGTTTCATGCCATTTAGGTGTCGATTCTTTCTTGGCCTTCGGCCTGGAAATTTTTCTACCAAAAAATGTACAAATTTATCTTGAAAGGGGGTCTAGGGGGTGTACTGTTAACCTTGATGGAGGTCTAGGGAACACACTAAAAACCTCCCCTTAACCCGTCCAGTACCAGGGACGTCCTTGTCATCATATTCTGGCAACCATAAGACGATTTTATCCAGCTTAGAAAGGACCTCTAGTAATAATAAGGCTTCAAACTGTCTCGACCAACCCTTTAAACTACCACAGATCCTTCCAAAGCTGCATACAATTGTCTAAATATAGATAGCATAAAATATAACAGACGTCGCTGGTACGGAAGGGGTTAAAGCTTGCGGAAGAAGAGGTGGTCGCGTGTAAAGCCGATCGTGAAAGGAGCGAATGACGTGAGTGCCCCCCCCCGCCCCCCCTCCCTTCCAATGATCAGGGTAAAAGGAGGATTTAGTATTATATCGCATTATATTGCCTGCCCCCTCTTTGTCGCCCTCACTCCTTTGCACTCTCTCACACACACACTCAGACACACTCACTCACTCTCACTCTCTCTGTATTATATCTCCTTTTATTTGTGCCTCCCTCTTTGTCATCCTCACTCCTTTGCACTCACACACTCACTCACTCACGGACTCACTCACTCACTCACTCACTCACTCTCTCTCTCCCTCTCGCTCGCTCTCTCGCTCTCGCTCGCTCTCTCGCTCTCTCGCTCTCTCTCTCTCTCTCTCTCTCTCTCTCTCTCTCTCTCTCTCTCTCTCTCTCTCTCTCTCTCTCTCTCTGCCGGCTCGTAATATAGCGATAATTATTATTATGAAGGTAAAGAGTATAGGACTGCAGGTGTTTCCGAGTATTGTGTACCGGTAATTATTATTGTAGTAGTTGTGTAACCTCGCTTGGCATATTTGTCAAGAGAGTCAATTGAGCTTTATTTGTGATTTAGCCTCCCCTTCCCCCTCGGTGAATGGGTATGATATGCGAGAGTTAAAGGGGTCACCGTTTGTTTTTGTTATCTTACTCTCCTTTTCTCTCTTTCCCTGGCTTGTATCCATTCGGCCCCATTCAGCCAACAGTTTTAAGACGTTTATCCCCATCCAGGTGTCGATTTCTTCCTGGCGAGCGATAGCGAGCCAGCATTGTATGGAGAAATCCGGCTTCGCCGGAGACATTTTTCTATGGAAAAATGTACAAATTTAGCTTGCTGTCAAAACAAAAATATATATATGCTGGCTCGCTACCGCTCGCCAGGAAAAGATTGATACCGGGATGGGGCTAAACGTCTTAAAACAGTAGGCTGAATGAGGCCGAATGGATACAAGCCAAAGAGAGAGGGAGAGAAAGAGAAAACAAAAAAGCGAGGTGGGCTCCCTTAAGCCGGTGTCACACGAGCGCATTTTCCGGCAATATTCGATGAACAAGTTTTTCTCGTACTATTTAGAGGCTTTTTCGGATTGGAATCGGAAACTAGATCGAAGGTAGATTATGTTAGGTAGTTTAATGTAATCGAGACGTACATTTTATAACCGTCAGACAATAATTGCTCATAAAAATTGACGGAAAACTCGCTCGTGTGCCACCAGCTTTACACCAGGTAACCGTGTTGTATTGTTTTGTGTACAGTAGCTCACAGAAGGCTGGGATGTGTTTGGCTAAGTGTGTTCATGTGTGTGCAAGTGTGTTCATGTGTGTGTAAGTGTGTTCATGTGTGTGTAAGTGTGTTCATGTGTGTAAGTGTGTTCATGTGTGTGCAAGTGTGTTCATGTGTGTGCAAGTGTGTTCATGTGTGTGTAAGTGTGTTCATGTGTGTGTAAGTGTGTTCATGTGTGTGTAAGTGTGTTCATGTGTGTGCAAGTGTGTTCATGTGTGTGTAAGTGTGTTCATGTGTGTGTAAGTGTGTTCATGTGTGTGTAAGTCCTGTTTGTATTACCTTATGTCTTGTTTGTTTGTGTATGTTGGATCCTGTGTAAATGTTTACGTCAGTATATGACTGTGTAGGTTTGTAGACCTGATGTGTGTGTGTGTGTGTGTGTGTGTGTGTGTGCGCGCGCTCGCATTTATATCACTCTGCTTGTGTTCCTGTTTGCGTGTGTGTTTGCGTGTGTGTGTGTGTGTGTGTGTGTGCGCGTGTGCGTGTGTGTGCGCGCGCGCTTGCATTTATATCACCCTGTGTGTGTGTGTGCGCGCGCTCGCATTTATATCACTGCTTGTGTTCCTGTTTGCGCGTGTGTGTGTGTGTGTGTGTATGTGTGTGTGCGTGCGCTCGCATTTATATCACTCTGCTTGTGTTCCTGTTTGCGTGTATGTGTGTGTGTGTGTGCTCGCATTTATATTACTCTGCTCGTGTTCCTATTTGTGTGTGTGTGTGTGTGTGTGTGTGTGTGTGTGTGTGTGTGTGTGTGTGTGTGTGTGTGTGTGTGTGTGTGTGTGTGTGTGTGTGTGTGTGTGATGTGTGTGTGTTATGTGTGTGTGTGTGTGTGTGTGTGTGTGTGTGTGTGTGACTCATGTATGTACGTGTATAGTATTGTTCTCACGTTCCCAGTTGTTCCCTTCCCCCTCACTGACAAATGCGTTAAGGGGGGTCACCTGCTTTTTTTTTTTTAGCTTTCTCTCCTTTTCTCTCTCTCTCTGGCTTGTATCGATTCGGCCCCCTTCAGCCAACTGTTTTAAGACGTTTATCCTCATCCAGGTGTCGATTTCATCCCCATGGCGAGCGATAGTGAGCTAGCATTGTTTGGAGAAATCCGGCTTCGCCAGTCATTTTTCTTTTGAAAAATTTACAAATTTAGCTTGCTGCCAAACCAAAATATATATATGCTGGCTCGCTACCGCTCGCCAGAGAAATATTGACACCTGGATGGGGGTAAACGTCTTAAAACAGTAGGCTGAATGGGGCCGAATGGATACAAGCCAAAGAGAGAGAGGGAGAAAAAAAAAAAAAAAGCGAGGTACCGGGTAGGCCCCCTTAACACCTCACTGATGAACTCACTACAATGTACAGTCACGCCCATAAATCTCGTCCCACTTTCACAATTTAACCTTCATTTCTCTCACTCTATTAAAGAAACCCTAATTTTCAACACTAATGAACAAAGCTGATATTTGTATCCTTTGTTCGTGTTCATTAAAGTACATTAAAGTACCGCTCAACATTAAAGATATAATTGTTTGATTTAACATGGGAGATAAACTAAAACCTACCTTGTGGATCTAGGACGTGACTTTTGAAGGTAACTGTACTTGATAGCTAACTGGAACTAAACGATTCTCTCCAATTAAACTCTGTGTTTGACAAGCAAACATTACGGGTTTTTTCTTTTCAGAAAGATTAATTCGGCTACATTGTGAGAGAGTAAATTAGGTTAGGAAAAGGTTAAACTTGGAATATTTATGTTAGAATTAATTAGAGTAAAGGTGCATATTTATGAATTAAACTTTATTCCACAAGTTAAACTTTTAGTAGGCTGGAGATGATTATAATTGTTATTATTATTATTTATTATTATTATTATTATTATTATTATTATTATTTATTATTATTATTATTATTATTATTATTTATTATTATTATTATTAAGCATAATCATAACATTATTATTTATGTTATAATTGCATGTTTTTCGTCTTCCTTGACATCGCTATTACAATGTTCGTTGTTATATATGTTCCAGTGTTATATATGTAGCTGGTATACCGGTAGATATTTTCATCTTGGCTTGCGATTCCCGTTAAGTAATAGCCAATTACCCTTTAAAACTGCTAACTGTTGAACTACGGTA